>OU015744.1:71113115-71124497 GCA_907169655.1 Acomys percivali
CACGTGTGCACAGCACTGGCATGGCATCTGCATTCTGCTGTGGTCAACAGAGTGATCGTGTAAACAGACACGTGTGCACAGCATTGGCGTGGCATCTGCATTCTACTGTGGTAAACAGAGTGATCGTGTAAACAGACACGTGTGCACAGCACTGGCGTGGCATCTGCATTCTACTGTGGTGAACATGAAGCCCATGCTACCTGCTATGGCTTGAATAGTAAAGTTCTTCTTGCTTAGTCAAGAAATCTTGTATCTTCGAGAAGTAGCTATAGAATTTTTGGTAATCAACTTGTTAATGTGTAAGTAGGGTAACATGTGAGACCCTTGTGGTTCTTGACAGTCACCACCTAAAGGGACCCTTAATTGCTAGACGTGGGGGAGATCTGTAGCCATGTAGTGGATGATCTTCTTCACCTGCAGAGATGGAATATTCCTTCTTGCCTACAACATTTTGTTTTTAAAAACCAGGGATTAGGAGTAATCCAGGTGTCAAAAGCTGAGACCAGCAGGTGCATAATAGGCACTCCACAGCATGCTTCCTTATAATAGTGCACCTTTAAGAACATTTTCTGTTTGCTTGATTTTTTTGAGACAGGGTTTCTCTGTGTAGCCTTGGCTGTCTTGGACTCACTCTGTAGACCAGGCTGGCCTTGAACTCTCAGAGATATGGCTGCCTCTGCTTCCTAAGTGTTGGAATTACAGGTGTGTGTCACCACACCTGGCTAAGAACTTATTTTTATAGACTATACATGGTTAACTGTTTATATCATGATAAGTTCCTGGGGCTCTCTGAAATTAATTAATTAATTACATTCAGCATTAAAAAAACTCCAGGAGGGGCTGGAGAGATGGCTCAGAGGTTAAGAGCACTGGCTGCACTTCCAAAGGTCCTGAGTTCAATTCCCAGCAACCACACCGTGGCTCACAACCATCTATAATGTGATATGGTGCCCTCTTCTGGCCTGCAGGTGAACATGCAGGCAGAGCTCTCTAGATAGTAACAAATTAACAGATCTTTAAAAAGCAAACAAAAAAACTCCAGGAGTTTGAAAGCACTTATAAACACGTTTTTAGAGAAATATCACTGTCTTTTTTATTCCTGGAAACTTGAAACTTGCTGTCAAACTTTAGAATTACAATAAAGGGGTGGGATAGTAGTTTGCAATGCTTACTAAAATGAAAATCATTCAGCCTCATCTTAGAGAGTCTAACTCACCAGATCTGGGCTGAATCCAGGGCTCTACATTGGTAGCATGGACCTGGGTAATGCTGGCTCTAGTGTTTTGAGAACTGCATGTGAGAACTCCTGTCTTGAGGTATAAAAGAATCGTCATAAAGATAAATAATTGAAGACACACAAGTGACTGGTGCAACGAACGCCATGTCTCCAATGATGACAGTGGGTCATTTGCTTAATTAGGTTGCCTGAGACATCTAATAGACTGAAATGCGTGTCACATAGGTCCAGGGCTATTTGTGCTCTCTCAAGTAGCAACACTGGAAGAATTGGTTATATTTTCTTGTATCCACACAAGAAATACTTATTGAGAATTGTGTATAGTGCTGTCTGCTGTTGCAGTTTCATCTCACATGCGGCTTTTTATGAGCAGGGGTAGAAATCCTAGCAGACATGGACCTAAACTTTCTTATCTCTAAAACATCATTGAGTGTTCACAAAAAAGTCTGTAAGGGTTGATTAAAGAAAACCTCATAGTATCTTTATTTTACAGGCATTCACACACACACACACACACACAAAACCCAAAAAATCCATAAAAGCTGGTTAACTAAAACCCCACACTTTCCTCATTTTACAGGCGTAAAAACTATTAGGAAGATGTTAAATGATTTGCCAGGAGCCACAGAAGTAGGAAGTATCGAACAGGGGCTTGAATCACGATTTCTGATGCCTGCCTTCCAACTTTACCCAGCTCTGTCCTAAGCTGACTTCCTGTGAAGATCGTAGAAACAGTGAGGTCCCCAGTTGCATTCTGGGTATAATTTGATTTTGATGAAATGTGCTTTACACGTACATTTTCAGAACAAAAGAATCTCCTCTTGTTTAAACATGGTACACCTGTGCACTAAAGAGAAAAACCAACATCCATATTAGGCCATAAAACTGCCCCAAAGGAAAAGACAGAGTTCTGTTTTCAAAATAAAGCAGCATTTGTAATAAGCAGAGCTAAGACAGGCTGAATTATAACACACTGTAACTCTGTCCTGTGAGGTATGTTCACTGAATCATCTTACCAGTCTTCAAAATACCCCACGAGAGATGGGGAAGGGACCATGCAACAGGCTCTGCGCTATGCACACGGCTCTCTGTGGTTCTGAAGGAGGCTGAGGGACCACACCTTTGGTCTCTTGTTCCCACGTAGGGTGCCAAGCATTGCTTTGGGCTTCCTGCCTTTCCCAGAGACGTCTCTAGATTTGTGTTTCCAGGGCACCCAGACCCTGTCTTGCTCAGTAACAACAATAACATGAGTGACTGTTTATGCAGATGGAAGTTAACAGGGGTGCGATAACGGTTGAGGTTTCTGTTTCCAGCTCCTGAGGTCGTAAGGAGGCTTATGCAACAGGGACAAAAGACATTTCTGTGGCAGGTTGAGGTCAGCAACGCTTACCTTTTGAGGTAAGTGTTGGTTTTGAATGTTCTGACATGAATTAGTTCCTTAATTAGAGAACGCCAAGCAAGTGAGTAGGAGTCATATTTTTATTTCATTTTTACAAACTAGACTCAAAACAGTTGATTTATCTAGCACTGTAGTAAACTGAGTGTGTCTGAATTTGAGCCTGGCTCTTGATCCATCTTTTTAAAAAATATTTTATTTATTTATTTATTAAATATACAGTGTTTTGCCTGCATGTACTGCTGCGCACCAGAAGAGGGGACCAGATCTCATTATAGATGGTTGTGAGCCACCATGTGGTTGCTGGGACTTGAACTCAGGACCTTTCGAAGAACAGGCAGTGTTCTTAACCTCTGAGGCATCTCTCCAGCCCCTTTGATCCATCTTTTAAACTCACTCTGCCATGACCCCTCAATATGGCTCCTCGTGTTGTGCTGACCACAACCATAAAATTATTTTCCATTGCTACTTCATAACAAATTTTGCTATGGTTATGAGTCATACTGTAACTATCTGATATGCAGATGTCTTAGGTGATCGCGTGAAAGGTGGCTCAACCCCCAAAGGGGTCGCAAACCCACAGGCCGAGAACCGCTGCTTTTTAGAGTCTTGTGGTCTGCTTTGCATTACAGTGGACACAGCAACTTGGGTTTGACCCTGTGTGCTGCTTGCCTGGACGATGGTAGTCAAGTCACATAGGCCATCCAAGTCAGTCTCTGCACTGACGAAGCCTCATGGCCAGTGGCTGAACGTGAAGTGCTTTGGAGCCTGGAAAAGGATTCGGTGGTGGATTTAACGGGAACAAGAGAGGTGAGGACACACCACAGCGACACCACAGCTCTGCTCCCCTGGAGTGGCAGTTTAATTACCTCCAGCTGCTGGGCTGCCTTTCTGTGTCGTAGGTCAGTCATAAGGTGTTGACGCGTAAGCAATTTTTATGAGAGGACGGGACCTTCAGCCCAGTCCCAATCCTACAGATCTACTCAGGATTCTCATTCCCCGGTCAAGTCACTCTGAGATGTGGCCTGAAGGCTTAGATACCGGAGCATTCCAGCTTAGGTCTCTGGACTTCAGGGAGCTAGGTATAGTGCTGACTCCACTCAATTCAAGTGACTAGGGAGAGAGCTTTATTTTTTATTTTTCAAGGGCCTTTTGTTCCAAATAGGGATGGTATTCTATATGTGTACTGTGAGGGTTTTTTTTTTTTTTGTAAATATTATTTTTGAGCTTTGTTTGTTGTTTGTTTTGTTTTTGTTGTTCGAGACAGGGTTTCTCTGTGCACCCTTGGCTATCCTGGATTTGCTTTGGAGACCAGGCTGACCTCAAACTGACAGCCATCCACCTGCCTCTGCCTTCCTGAGTGCTGGGATCACAGGAATGTGCCATAGCACCCGGCTTGAGATCGTATTTTAATTACAAGATTTCTCCCTTCCCTGTCTTCCCTCCAAAACCTCAGATGAGCTCCTGCCTGGTCTCCTTCAAACTCACGGCCTCTTTTTTCACCAATTGTTAGAGAACGCATATATAGTTCTTTGTGTAGGGTTAAGGCCTCTGGTCTTTTCCCTGTCCAGTCAGGCATGTTGGTTGACGTCATCCTTGTCCAGCCGGTGTGTGGGCAGTCATGCTGGTGGAGACTTTACAGAAGGAGCTTCTGGTGTTACTAGGAGACAGCGTCTCACAGCAAAGTCCCTGGTCCTCTGACCCTTGCGCTCTTTCCGCCTCTTCTTTGGCAATGTTCCCCGAGCCTTAGGCGGGAGAGTGTTTTGTAGCCACCATGTGGTTGCTGGGAATTGAACTCAGGACGCTTGGAAGAGCAGCCAGTGCTCTTAACCTCTGAGCCATCTCTCTAGCCTCCAAATAAATACCTTTTATTGTAAAGCCTTATGTAGTTCCAGGTCTCTATTATATTTACATGGGCAGTTAGTGTAACAGTTAATTTTATTAATCTTATTGTTTTTTCTTTCATTTACTTGTTGAAAACTTTATACACGTGGACAGTGTGTCTTGATCTTATCTCCTCCCAACTGTTCTTCCCAGCCCACCTGAACATCTAAGTCATACATGCTCTTTCAGGTCTTGGATCTTCTCACTAATTAGAGGCACCCATTTCTAGCTCTTGGATACATGAACAGGTTGGGCAAGGACATACCCTCCTCTTAACCTCGGTGTGATAATTAATGTTATGCACCCTCGAGTGGGGTATCCCTCCTGATTCCTAGCAAAGTGTCATTTCTGTATGCGCATGTGGGAGTGTTGGGAGTGTTTCTGGGGTCGATTAGCATTTGAATCCGACTCAGTAAAATGTTTGTCTTCCTGAATACTGGTGGCACCATCCAACCCATTGAAGAGGGAAAATCCAATGAAATCCAATGAAAAGGATTGTGTGTGCCACTCTCCTTGACCTGGGATGTCCATTTTCTCCTGGTCCTGAACATCAGAAGTTCTAGTTCTTAAGACTTTAGAGTCTGGTCCTTGCGGCAGTAGCCACCCCTGCTCCCCTAGGTGATCAGGCCTTTGGACTCCAGACTGAGTTCCCACTGGGTTTCGTGGCTCTCTAGCTTCTTGATGGAATGTTTTGAACTTTTGGCCTACGAAGTTGCGGAAACCAATTTCTGTAATAATTCCCTTCTTAGATCTTTATGTCTGTTCATTGTTTCTCTGACTAATATAACTCAGTATCTCAGCAAACCATGCCCCCTTCCTCCTCAAGTATGCTCTGTCTCTGTATCTCGACTGACAGCACTTCGCCTGGCTGGTCACGGAAGTGCGTGGTGGCTCCTCCTCTGTCTGTAGGCTAGCTTAAGTAGCTACACAGCTATTGCTACTAGGGATGGTAGCGTTGCTACAGGAGGATTTTCTAAAATGCACATTTGTTCTCCAGTTAAAATTCTAGTGGCCAGCTGGGTGTGATGGTGCTCGCCTATAATCTCAGCACTCGGGGAGGCAGAGGCAGGCAGATCTCTGTGAATTCAAGGCCAGTCTGGTGTACAAAGTGAGAGTAGAGCAGCCAAGGATACACAGAGAAACCCTTTCTCTAAAAACAAAACAAAACAAACAAACCAACGCTCTTGTGGCCTTCCTTCTTTCCTTCTTTCCATCTTGTCTTCCCCTTTTTTGTCATTAAAAAGTTGATTATAAAGGAATTTGATCATTAGTTTCACCATGTCTAATTTTTAGTCTTCATAAAGAAATGGGCAACCAATACTGGACTTGAATTTTCATCATGTTACTCTACTTTATTTTTAAAAGTATTTCTAAAAGAATTGTTTTTAAAAACCCAAATATAGCCACGTTGTGGTGGTGCCCGCCTTTAATCCCAGTACTCCAGAGGCAGAGGCAGGTGATCTCTGTGAGTTCCCAGCCAGCCTGGTTTACAGAGCAAGTTCTAGGACAGCCAGGGCTACAGAGAGGAAGTCTGTTTTGAAAACCAAAATAACAACAGCAACAAAACAAAACATCCCCCCCCCCAAACCTCGAGTATGCGTTTTAGGATCTGAGCTTATTTTAAACTATTTTTAAAAGACAATGTTTAGAAAGTTATAGAAACGAAACTACAATTTAAAACTCACTGCTTATTATGTTCTCTGAGGTCAGAGTTTTTAATCAAGAAAAGAAACTAAGTTTGAGGAAATGGATACATTGTTTTTTCTTTGAGAGAGGAGCCACAAGCGCTTTTCCTTGCTGAAGCACTCTGTCTCACATGTAAAGTTATTCTGTATCTGGCGTTGGCAAAGCGTTGAGATAAATTCCCACAAGATCTGATTATAGCAAGGTCTTGGACAGATGCTTATCTCTAATTAATAGTGTTTTCATCCACAGTAATTGTGTGGTTGTATGACATAGCCTTGCAAATCATATCACGCTGTGGTAAAGCCGAGCTGATTTAATCCGATGATTTCCCTGATGAATTTGGGGATAGTCCTGAGGATAGAATCCAGAGACTCAGCTGATATGGTTTGGGAGCATGGTTTTTTATGGCCAGTCCAGGGACATGTCATCAGATTCCTTGAACAGATTTGTTTCTAGGGGATGGAAACTGATCCCTTTCTGTGATTAACCTCTGGCTCTGAAAGTTCTTGCAATGCGTGGTCTGTTTATGGCCAAAGGGAAATAAATGCTGAGGTGTCCGCGTCTGCAGTTGTTTAGATCCCCTTTTCTAGGACCTAAACACATGCGACCAAGTTTGCATTTGTGTTTGCTCATTTTCCTCTCTGTTTCTGCTTTTCTGTGTTACTAGCAGAAGCAGTTCCAGATTGTTCCCATGACTCTCGCACACAGGAGCCCACTGAACTTTGCTGAGGCAGCAACAGTCCCATCCATGGCTGTCTCCGCTCACCCAGCGTTGGACCAGAAGCAGCCCCCTGTACTAGGGGCTGTCATGGGCTGGAGAGATAGCCAAGTGATTCAGAGCATTTGTTCTTGCATAGGAAGGCCCTGGGGTTCAGGTCCCAGCACCCACATGGTGCTTCCTTACCTGTTGTTCCAGTTCCAGGACACCAGGCACTCACACGGTGCACATACATTCAGGAAGGCAAACACTTGCACATAAAGTAAAAAAATCATTTAAAAAAAGAGAAGCCTAACAAACTCCTGTTATGTCCTCCTGATCCCCTCAGTTGATGAGGGCCCAAGGAAAAGGATGCTGAGGCCCCAGCTCTGGTCCACCGCAGAGCTGTGAATGTTAGATAGCTTAGCTGCTAACCTGTGAGCTTTAAGTCTTAACCGGCCATTGCTTGTCCATGCCAACTAGTCTCTCTAACTAGTAACCAAAGGGAAAAAATAGTTCTTTGTCCTGGTTTTACTTTTATCTCACCTCTACCCACCAGGCAGGCACCAAGTTACAGATATTGAAGTGGAGATGAAAGCTAATTTTGGGCTGTCACTGGTAAAAGTGCTGGTGGCCAAGCCAGATGACCTGAGCTTGACGTTTAGAACTCTCGAGGTGGAGGGAGGAGTTTGTCTTATCTCCACACTCACACTCAACCCCCACATCTCAAGAACAAGTAAACAAGGGTAAGAAAAATGCAAAGCCACCTCCACAAAGAGGTAGGTGTTTGTTTATACTGGGTGGTAAATATAAACCTGACTGTATTGTCCTTTTTGGGATGTCCTTTGGGGGCCCAATATAGAAAATTAAGTGATCACGAATGGAAAATAACTGCAACCATATGTGCTATATTTGTTTCTATATTTATTATATTATTTCACTTTTTATTGACTGTGAATTTTATATCATGCACCCCAATCCCACTCATCTCCCCATCCCGTCATATCTGCCTTCTGCCCTTGCAATCTCACCCATAAAAGAAACAAAAAATCACATTGTGGAATCTGTAGTGCGTCACACAGTATATCCTTCTGTCCATACATTTTTACTTGCAAATGTTCATTGCAACGAGGTCTGGTTTGAGGCCTCTGGCTTCTGCTGCACTATCCATAGTGGATCTTCCCAGGGCTTCCCCTTGACCGTCCCGTTGTTGCCCTGTGTCGTGGAGATGCTACAGCTCTGGATCTACAGAAGCGGCCCCTTCACTTGTTCCAGCAGTTCATAGGCAAAGCAAAGGATGGGATCTGGGCCTGTGTGGGAGCTGAGCTGGCCTTCCTGCCAGCTCTCCAGCACCCGTACCGCCAGGGCAAGCTCCCCAGCATTGCTCCAGCTGGCTCAGCTAATGCTGCACACAGCGAGAGTCAGGGCCAGCTCTCCTTCTCTCGTGATCTGGGGGCCACATGTGGCAAGGGGCGATGGGGGAGATGCTAGACTTATTTTAAAAGAACATTTGAATGAAGTATCCTGAGAGTTGTACTAGTACATTAGTATGGTCAACAAGTGTTGTCTGGTTTTTTTTCCTCTACCTCTGGTATTGGAGGTCAAACCCAGGGCCTTTGGTTACTAGACATCCTACTACAGATCTACATACCCAGGATCCCTTGCTTTTTGAGGCAGGGTCTAGCTATAGAGCTCAAATAGGCATCCAACTCCCCCTACCTCCTCAGCACACCAGGAACTCTAGTTTTGAACTTATGTTTGCACATACTAGTTGATAGTTGCATTTCCTAGACTTTGACACGCAAGCGCCACTAACAGTGTGCTCTATTCAGAAATCTGTTTTGGTGTAGCTATTGTGCGTTTGCTATGCTGGCTCATGTAGTTGTTAGACTTTACTGTAACTAGAGGTCCCTTTTCTTCTTCTTTCTGGAGGTGCTAGGGACGGAACCCGAGGCCACCAAGTACTAACCACACTGCCACTGAGCTGTGACTCTAGCCCCTGTAGGCACCTTTATGGGAGCGAAGGCTCCTTCTTATTGAGTAAAGTAATGGATGAAGACTTAGAAGGAAGACTAAACCCACCCTCCACCAAAATCTGTAGCGTGGTCTGGGACTGCATTGTTTTTGGCTGTGTCAGAGGATTTATAGTCCCTGAAGGGATCTCTTGAGTTTGGCAAGCGCTTCCTGTTTGCTGAATGACACATTCCTCTGGCAGTGGGTAGGTGGAGTGGGAGTGTTTCTGTACAGTTTGCTCAGCTTGGACTTTGCCAGGAAACCTAAGGTCTTTGCTTCTGCAAGCACACAGCCTAGCTTTGCAAACCCCCAGAGGAGCAGGAGGACAAAGTCACGCCAAGCCCCAGAGGGAAATCAAGGGTTTTAAGGAGGATAGAGCTTTCCTGTTCCTCATCTCCCTTTTATCTCAGTTCAGACTGTAAATCTCCCTTCCATCTTGGATTGGCTCACTGTACCTAAGTGCCAAGTAGACACATTTTGGCTGAAGTAGACTGATTAAAACCTGAGGAAGGCCCAAAGGGGAAACACAGTCTTGAGTCTCCCTCTGCTGGATGTTCGTTGTACACACTGCCCTGTCAAATTAAGGAAGACACGCGCTTCAGAAATACAAATATAAAAATATATAGTATACATGGTAAAACTATCTCAAGACACCACCACTGTGTATTAGTGTGTCCTATATACTAATTAAATTGCGTATTTGAGCCTGTAATCTTGTTTCATTTCAAAGGATTTACCCACACTTTGAGAGTTTAAATAAGTAGTTCTTTGACACAAAGCGCTCTATGGAATCTCCTCTCGACTTGACGAGAGAAATACACCTTTTTCTCTTTCTGCTGTAAACAGAGGAAGACCGGTGAATGGGCGATATAAAGTTCTGTCATTTCTGATTACTGACTGGGCAGTTCTCTGGGAGCTCTCCCAGGGAGCCTTCTCCCTGGGGAGGTTAAATGTGCACTCTAGCACCATGTTGCCAGGTCCCCAGGGAGCACATGCTCCAGTGGCTTTCTTTGGGGTCACTTGCCTCAGGTGATGCTCAGCTCTCTGGAGACCTTTCTCTTAGGCACCCATCGGCCAGTCCTTCAGATTGCTCTCTTCAAATGTGGGATGAAGTGTGGCCACCGCGGTCTGCAGAGCCTACGCGTGCTTGTGACGTCTGCCACTCTGTCCTCTTGTCTTCACTCAGGCTCGGGCTGCATTTGGGACAGGCCACGTGTGTCTTCCCCCCGAGACATTAGTCTCACTAAGCTTTCTCCCTTTGCTGGTTTTTAAGTTAACTGTCATTCTGCTGCCTTTCTTTCTTTTTTTTTTTTTTCAATTTTATTTATTATGTATACAGTATGCATCCGATCACATTATAGGTGGTTGTGAGCCATCATGTGGTTGCTGGGAATTGAACTCAGGACCTCTGCAAGAGCAGTCAGTGCTCTTAACCACTGAGCCATCTCTCCAGCCCCCTCTGTTGCCTTTCTAAAATGTTTTATTTTTCCTTAAGCAGACCATCTGTAGCCCAGTTATGAATAGCAATGATACAACATTGTTATTTAGGTTTAAATAAATGTTCTTACTGATTTTTAGCTCTCTGAATAGAATCTGGTATCATTTTATAATTTAATTTTTTAAAATTAAAAATTCAGCACAAGCCTGTAATCTCAGCACCCTGGGAGGCAGAGACAGGCAGATCTCTGTGAGTTCAAGGACAGCCTGGTCTATATAGTGAGTTCAGGACAGCCAGGGCTACACAGAAAACCTTGGCTAAAAAAAAAAAAAAAAAAAAAAAAGATAAATAAAAATAAATAAATAAATAAAATAAAATAAAATAAAATAAAATAAAATAAAACAAAAAAGAAAAAAAAAGGAAAAATTTCTCTTTGGGAGATAGTTTCAGCACTGGGGATTTTCTTACATGCAATATATTTTTGTGACAATCATCGCCACCAGATCTTAACAGTTAAGTACCCCACAGTCTGCCCCATGCTCCCTTTGCTGTCCTGTCTTCATCTACTCTGTCCTGTCTCAGTCCCTGTTGCTTTACTTTCCCACAATGCCATAAACTGGAGCACACAGTAAGCACGGGTTTGAAGCTGGATTCTCTCATTCCGTGTGATATCCTAGGTATCCACTGATGTCTTTTCATGCTCTGGGCTCCACGTTTACATAATAAAGCCCTAATCCCCAATATGATAATACTAGGAGGTAGGGCCTTTGAGGGGCCCATAGTTAAGTCCTGAGTACAGAGTTCCCAAGAAGACAGTAGTGCCACTGCTGGAAGAGGAAGCCAGCAGAGCTCTCTACCACCTGTGAAGATGGCAATACGACTCTTCTCAGCCAGGAACTGAGCTTGAAAGTCTGGCCACTTATCTTCAATAAGGCAATTAAAAGAGACAAGTTAATAATGGAAAGAAAAAAAGAAAAGGAAATAAGAGAGAGAGAGAGAGAGAGAGAGAGAGAGAGAGAGAGAGAGAGAGA
>OU015744.1:71124507-71140841 GCA_907169655.1 Acomys percivali
GAGAGAGAGAGAGAGAGAGAGAGAGAGAGAGAGAGAGAGAGAGAGAGTTATTCAATATAGGAAAAGGGACAAAGAGGTCACACAGCCTTCCCAAGTTTGGGTCTTCAGGGTTCTGAAGTGAGGTCAAAGTTTAAATAGAGAGCCAAGGATGGTGTTCATGTCTAGACTGAATGGTGACTTGACCCAGGCTAGAGATGAACAGTAGTCTAGGCTGGTTGTCCTCTTGTGTGTATGTGTTAAAGTACTAGAGATGTAGCTCAGTAGGGCGCCTGCCTACTATGTGCAGGCCTTGGACACACACACACACACACACACACACACACACACACACACACATTGCCTCTCTCTCTCTCTCTCTCCCCCCAAATCCCCCTTTCTTTCTTCCTTAAGACAAGGTTTTTCTGTGTAGCCCTGGATGTCCTGGACTCACTTTGTAGACCAGGCTGGCCTCGAACTCACAGCGACCCACCTGCTTCTGTACCCCCCGAGTCCTGGGATTACAGGCGTGTGCCACCACACCAAGCTTGCACAGCCTCTTTTTAATACTGGCATTCTGTAGATGTGGGCTGAAAATCAATTTTACTTAAGGTAAATTTTATTTATTTTATATTTGTTTGTGATTGAGGAAATAACCACTCCTTCTTTCTCCTAACACATCTACACCCTCGGACACTGTCGGGAGAAGGTAGTAGTAACTCATGCAACTGATAACAAAAGATCCTTGGGTGCTGTAGAGCCAGGGTTTCCTGGCAGTGACTTGGCTGGCCGAGGCCTTCCTGACTGCTGATCAGCTGGCCTCTGGGAGCCATCAAGCTGGACACTTAGAACAATGCTCTTTACTTAGAGAGTCTAGAAGGGTGTGGATATACATGAGGAAGCCTCTAATTATTTTGTTTTCACTTCTTCAAACCAATTTTCCATAAGGCAGAGAGAATCCATATCATCACATCTGACTGGTGAGACCTCATCTGAATTCAAACAGGCACGCCCTGGTGAGGTAGACACTCTTTCCTTCAGTAATTTACTGCTTCCTCCGCCTGGAAATCTAGTAAACCAAGTAACAATGGAGTTGGGGAGAAAAGGAATTGTTCTCATCCTTGAAATAAGAAACACCATGTTTTGGCAAAAGCAGCCCTAGCTTGCTACTGTAAACACCAGCAATCCTGCCACAGACAGCTGTGTGCTGGTGGCGCCCCCACCCCGGGGAATGTGTACACAGTGCAGACATACACACTGGGCCCAGGCAGCAACAATGGAGAATGGGACCTGGAGGACTTTTCCCAGGTTTTATCTTTAGCAGGCATCAACGTCCAATGGAGTAAGTCAGCCACCAAGTTCTCCCAGAAAGACTCTGGCTTCCTCTGTTTGTATGAAGTTTCCTCCAAGTGTGTGGCTGGAGAGGCCAGAGTCCTCAAAGAACAGCAGTATGGGATGGGGTTAATGTCACCTGTCTTTCCTCGTCTTCTCTGCTGTTCAGGGATAGCTCACTTTAAGCAATACAAAATAACTTGAGATCCATACATTTGGAATCCCAAGGATTTTTTTTTTTTGATGAAAATTTGTACTTACATATTGCAAAAAACTGGCAGGCAAAAGACAAGCTTTGCTGGCTCCCTTAAAGCTGAGCTGGACACGCAGCATGAAGAAACTTTATTTTGGAGATGGTTCTGAGTATATTTAAAGATACATAAAGGGCATTGTTGTCTTGGAAGCAGAGTACAGATACTTGGCTTTTGTTGAGCTGATAACAGCTGGGACACAGCTTGGGTTTCAGAACCTTCGTGTGGTGGACACAGTGCTGTAACATTATGAAAACAGCAAAGAGCTGCAGATTGGCGGAGCACAGACTGGCCAATGATGGATGAAGGATGAGATGCCATCTGGTCCTTTTGTTCTCTAAACTATGGTGCATTGGAGCCCTGGATAAGGCTGACTTCCAGGCTTTGCTTCCAAAATTTGTAATGTAGTAGTCTTGGATGGGATCTGAGAATTTGCATTTAATGATTTTTTTTTAAAAATAATAGTTTGAATTTATGGCAACTTTATGCATACATACAATGTATCTTGACCATATCCAGTACAAATTACCCCTCCCAATTAGTGATACCAGCATGGGTATGCATCTAATTGACTCCCGCCCTCAGCAGCTTTCGGTTGTCAATAACTTCTCAGGTAGGGATGGAGCCACACAAGTCCCTGCTCATTCATGCTAGAATGTTGACTGGCTTGGTCATGTGGCACTAACTGTACCTGTTGTGAGTCCATGAGTGCAGTGGCCATGTCATGTCCAGAAGACAGCATGTCTCAGCACTGCTCTCACCATCCAGGATGCTACTTGAGTTGTGGGAGTGAGGGCATTGATATAAATCTCCCATTTAGGTTTGAGAACTCAACAATCACTTATTCTTAGCACTTTGGCCAGTTATGAGTCTTTGAATTGACTACTGGCTATTGTAAAAAACAAGCTCCTCTGCTCAAGGTTGAGAACAGCAGTAATCTATGGGTACAAAATAAAAAACACTTAGAAGATAGCTCAATAATATATCCGTTTAGCAAAACAATAGTATAGGTCCTCTCAGGGTGTTTGACTTTTCCAGTTGTGGGTTTTGGGCCAAGTTTGCTGTACCAAGTATGAATTCCTTACTGGCTCAAAGTCAATCCAAAAGTGCTTGTCTACCCCGTACCTGTCACGCCACCGTTACACCAGAAGGGCCATCTTGCCTGATAGATAGGTCAGTATTGTAGTTGGTTAAGTCCCTTGATGATTTTTCTTCTTCAATGACCTACGTAGTGAACACTCAGCCCAGCACTGTGAAAGTTAGCTGGTCGGGAAGAGGCTTTTTGGTCAGGTCCAGCTTTGTTTCTGTGTCCTACAACCAAAGTATGTTATGTCTTCAGCAATAGACTCTTACTTAGCAAAGGCAGGCAACCAAGAGAAACAACAACATCCTGTGCTGTTTTGGAGACCTCTGGGGCTCCCTCACCCTCCAACCAGTATCTAATAAGGAGGTATCCCGGGCTTCCCATATGTTTTCAGGGGAAGATATAGTTCACCGATGCTAAGTCTTGCCTTTAAAAACTCATCCAAATCTATCTATCTATCTATCTATCTATCTATCTATCTATCTATCTATCATCTACATATATGTGTGTCCGTGTGTATCCGTGTGTGTGTGTGTGTGTGTGTGTGTGTGTGTGTATGCGTACACATGGATGTGGTAGTGTACATCTTTAATCCAAGAATTTAGGGTTCAGAAGCAAGTGGATTTGTGATTTTGAAATCAACCTTGTCTAATTTACATGGTGAATTCCAAGATAGTCAGAGCTATGTACAGGGACCTTGTCTCAAAATAACACACACACACAAACACACACACTTACAAAGAGTTAGACTGTATATATTTTAGGGCCTGTAAAGATGGTTCAGCAGTTAAAACTGATGCTTTTCCAGAGAACCTGGGTTCTATTCCCAGCACCGAGAAGGCAGCTCATAGCCACTTGTAATTTCAGTAGCAGGAGATCAGACACTTTTCTCTGGCCTCTGCAAGCACACAAGGCATGCATATACACAGACATACACACAGGCAAACCACTCATAAGTACAAAATAAATAAGTAAAGAAATCCTTTAAAATTATATATCTTTAGTGTATCTTAGTTCTGGCTAACCGGTCCCACCCTTCGCCCATCTCCCTGCTCCATTCTTGCTTCAACCTTTAGCCTCCAGCATCCCCGCACCCCCCTTGCTTTTAATGAAAATTTCTGTAATGTCAGTGATTCTGGTCTGACTGCACATTAAAAACCTCTATTATCAGCCTGTCTCATTTTATATTTGAGCCAAGTGCCTGCCTACTTTGTTAAGGTCTTCTTTCATTCAAGAAGCATGAACTCTTCTGGAACACACGATATTTCCCACACTCAAGGAAATTGTTTCAATAATTATTGCATCTTCTGACATCAACATTTCTGGCACAAACTCTTTTTTTTAAATTTTATTTTATTAATTTATTCTTATTACATCTCAATGGTTATCCCATCCCTTGTATCCTCTCATTCCTCCCTCCTTCCCATTTTCCCCTTAGTCCCCTCCCCATGACTGTGACTGAGGGGGACCTCCTCCCCTTTTATATGCTCATAGAGTATCAAGTCTCTACTTGGTAGCCTGCTATCCTTCCTCTGAGTGCCCCCAGGCCTCCCCCTCTAGTGGACGTGGTCAAATATGAGGCACCAGAGTACGTGTGAAAGTCATACCCCACTCTCCACTCAACTGTAGAGAATGTCCTGTCCATTGGCTAGATCTGGGTAGGGGTTTGAAGTTTACGGCCTGTATTGTCCTTGGCTGGTCTAGTGCAAACTCTTAAACTAACTATGTTAGTCAGAGTACAAACATGCTGTGATCGTGTCCACCTGTTGAGGATGAAGGGGCCTCATACCTCATTCTATCTCTGTGTTGCAGAAGGGCCCTCAAGAGGCTGCCTATAGCCACTGTTTGCCTCCTCTCTTACCAGTTCCCTTCTCAGAATCCCTTAACTATTTCTACTGAAATAGCTCTTCTCAGAGTTACCAGTGTCCATCGTGTGGCTGAGTACCACGGTCAGGCTCAGCTTTGTGTCACCAGCAGCAGTGTATGTGCGACTTAATTCTCCTCTCCTTTGGTTTTGGGATCTACTACTGACTAGGCTATCTTTCTGCCTCATGTGCCATTCCTCAGCATATTCTTTCTGCATTTCTTTGCTGCCAACACTGGAGTTCTGCAGACCCCATCTTCATCGGTACTTGCTTTCTAAATGATTGTCTTCAGGAATATTGCATACAGAGAGAATTTGCAAACTTGTATCTACAGCTTACTTTATTAAATGCTAAAATCTACATTCATATGAACAGTCCTTGTTTGGAAGAATAGTGTGAGACTTTAAAAAGACAGTAATCTGAAACTATACAAAGCTTCTTAATAATTGATGAAGAAAACTAGGATCATTTGTGACTTCATTAATTTTGTTAAAATATTGGAAGTAATCTAGAAATAAAAAGTAATATTTAGGTTATTAAAGTTTCAGACATTGGAAATACTGAGAATTAAAGTGTTTTATTCCTTTGTAAAACAGTAATTTGGGACTTCTAAAATTAGGTGGCAGATTGGAAGTTCAGTGAAGGAGACAAGTCAGGATAATGAAGAAGAGACCGTATTTCAAGGAGAACAAGTGAAAGAACACTGGGAATCACAAAGGTGGTGAAAGAACAGCTGCAAAGAGAAACAAAGGGGCACAGTGACCAGAGCAGTGCAAGACCCTGGCTGTTCCCTTCCCTTGGGAGGGGAAACAGAGCCTCCTCCAACAGGAAGTCAGGCAGCCCTGGTGTTAGAAGGCGGCCTTGTCTTACCGTGGGGTAGCTGGTGAAACAGTGACTCCTCTGGTATGATCAGAGTGCAGTGGAGGGGTCTGCTTTGCTAATGTTTTAGGGGACTTAGGGAGGGTTCTGTCTTGAGAGGAAACCCATTGCTCAGG
This sequence comes from Acomys percivali, assembly GCA_907169655.1. Classification (NCBI taxonomy): domain Eukaryota; kingdom Metazoa; phylum Chordata; class Mammalia; order Rodentia; family Muridae; genus Acomys; species Acomys percivali. Next base: position 71,130,011 of record OU015744.1, read on the forward strand.
ATTGAGATAGATAGAGAGTGGAGAACTCAGAATAAAGAATTAAGGAGCCATGGGCTAGCCTGCCACAATGTCAATGTGAAGGAAGGCCACACGGGACAGTCATAAATAAGGAAGGGCCAGACATGAGCATGTAGAAAGTTGTGAGTGGCAGAAGGGCTAGAGAGCAAAAAGTGGAGTATAGAGGGAGTTAGCTTGACCCTGGTGGCTAAGGAGCTCAGCCCATCACCTGAGGATAGCTGTAGAGTCTCATCCCTGAGCTTGCAAAGGCCAACTTTGGAGTCACCCATCTGCCATTGGGATGGGAACACTGGAGCTCCAGCAGATTAATTTATATACATCGATGTAGCCCTTGAATGGCATGTGTGGGGACTGGAGGACTACTTGTGGGAGCCAAGTCTTTCCTCTTGGCACATGGGTCCTGGAGCTTGAACTCATGTCACTAGGTTTGGTGGCAAGTGCCTTTTCCCAGTGAGTCATCTCATGAGCCTGTTTTGTCCTTTCCCAGTGGCACTAGGCACTGAGCTTTCAAGACTAGGCTTCATACTAAGAAGATGCCTGGATAAAACGGAAACATATCCCACACTAATGAATACATGGATTGTAACATGGAAACACAACAGGGCAACGTGACTCCTCCAAAACTCCTTAGATGCTGTGTCCAAAGAGACAGAAGTAGGTAACAGCGAGAAGAATGATTCAAAGGTTTACTTGAAAATAAGATAGCTGGGTGGCACTTGGGAGGCAGAGGCAGGTGGATCTCTGAGTTTGAGACCAGCCTGGTCTACAGAGTGAGTTTCAGGGCAGCCATGGGTAACACAGAGAACCCTGTCCCAACCCTGCCCCTCCCCCAGCCAGAAAAAAATCAGTGGCCTCAAAAAAGATGTAAACAGGTGCATGAATGAAGTAAGAAAATCTATTTAAAATCAGGAGAAGAATCTCATCAATGTAAATAAGAAAATTAGCAAGAAAAATTGAGATTTTGAATGAAAACAATAGAAATGTTGTGTCTTGGTCACTGTCCTACTGCTGGGAAGAGACACCATGACCATTAAAAACTCTTATTAAATTATTATTATTAGAAGAAAACATCTAATTGGGACTTGCTTACAATTCCAGAGGCTAACCTGTTATCATAACGGTGGGGAGCATGGTGGTGTGAGGGCAGACATAAGGCTGGAAAATTAGTTGACAGTTCTACATATGAATCTGCAGGCCACAGGAAGAGGAGAGTGACACTGGGCCTCACTTGTGCTTTTGAACATCAAAGCCTGCTCTCAGTGACATTCTTCTCCCAACAAGGACACACCTCCTCCAAAAGACCACTCCTCCTAATCCTTCTTAAGTAGTGCCACTCCCTGATGATTAAGTATTCAAATATTTGAGGCTATATGGGCCATTCTTTTTTTAAAAGCACTAATTAATTAATTTTTTTACTTTACTTCCCCATCATGGCTTTCCCTCATTTCTCTCCTCCCATTCCCTCCCTTACACCTTCCCACCCCACATTCCTTTCTCCCTCTTTTCCTCAGAGAAGGGGCGGCCTCCCATGGATATCAATCCCCTTGGCATATCAAGTTGTTGTAGGACTAGACTCATCTTCTTCTATTGAGGATAAACAAGCCAGCCCTGTTAGGGAAAAGGGATCTAATGGCAGGCAACAGAGTCAGAGACAGCCCCTGCTCCGGTTGTTAGGAAACCCACATGAGGACCAAGCTGCACATTTATTACATATGTGCACGGAGCCTAGGTCCATCCCATGCATGCTCTTTGGTTGGTGGTTCAGTCTCTGTGAGCCCCTATTGGCCCAGGTTAATTGATTCTGTAGGATTTCTTGTGGTATCCTTGACTCCTCTGACTCCTTCAATTTTTTTCTCCCCCTCTTTCACAAGGTTCCCTGAGCTCCACCTAATATTGGCTGTGGTTCTCTGCATCTGTTTCTATTAGCTTCTGGGTGAAGCCTCTCAAAGGACTGTTATATTAGGCACCTGTCTGCAAGTATAGCAGAATATCATTAATAGTGTCAAGGGGTTAGCTTTCTCCCATGGGCTAGGTCTCCAGATGGGCTAGTCATTGGATGGCCATTCCCTCAATTTCTGCTCCATCTTTATCCCTGCATCTCTTGAAGGCAGGACAGATTTTGGGTCAAAGTTTTTGTGGGTGGGTTGATATCCCTACCCTTCTATTGGAAGTCTAGCTATTGTTAATAAAGCTACTATGAACATAACTGAACAAATGTCCTTGAATGGTGGAGCATCTTTTAGGTATATATGCCCAGGAGTGGTATAGCTGGGTCTTGAGGTAGAAATGAGGCTTATTCTTATTCAAACAGCCACACATTGGAGTTGAAAAACTCATGAATTAAATAAAAAAGACACAATGGAAAATATAGCCAGTAGATTAGAGCAAGCAGAAGAAAAAAATATCAGGGATGGAAGGCAAGGTTGAGGAAATACTGCATCCCAACATCAATAAATAAAAGGAAAGGAAAAGAAAAGAGAACCAAACAAACATGACTGCAATTTTGAGTCAGCTTCAGATAAATCTGAGACTTGACCAGGAAACCAAACTTAATGATTGTGGCCTTGAGTTCTTGATTCCTGAAAATCTTGTGAAGCGGATTTTACCCAAACTGTCAGACTCCAGCATCAGTAGTGGAGCCTGTAGCTTGTTGTAGGCCATGACCCATTGCACTGAACTTCTAAACTTGCTGATGTGCTTGTGTGATACTGAAGGGCAAAAAATCTCCTTGGGGCAGATGAGTGAGTGATACAGACAGATGGCAAAAGATTCATGGTCGGGACTGGCAGTCATCAGGTTAAGTGAAGAAGCTGGAATCAGACAAGTATAACACACTTTTGTATTGTAATCTAGATGACACACACACACACACACATACACACACACATTTTGGGGGAGAGGAAGGATAAGCAGAGGAGGAAAGGAGACTAAAATCATGGGGTATGAATATGGATAAAGTTTAAAGATACATATGTATGTCATACTGAAGCCATTATTTTGTGTTTAAACCAAAGAAGTTCATGACAATAGTACAATAGCATTCCCTGACATTGTGGTTGACTTTGCCAATAAAGTGTAATTTGAACTTGACTTTTTGTTGTATCACTTATAATGCGGAGTCTTTCCTTCTATGCTTTGGAGCTTATTATATCCCCTTCTAAGTCTGAGTCAGCTTTCAACATTTTAGCATTCTCTGAGAATTCCTTTAATTTGAAATATTTTGCCCATGTAATATTCTGTAGAACATCCTCATCTTTTTTCTTACAAATATGTCATTTTACTTTTTGAGACAGGGTCTCATGTAGCCCAGTGGCCTTGAATCACTGCATAACTGAGAACTGACCTTCTGAATTTCTTGCCTCCACTTCCTGATGCTAGGATTGCAGACATGTGCCCGGCGTACATGGTGCTAGGAACTGATGGAAGGCATCAGTCATGAATGGCAAATGCTCTGCTCACCGAGTCCTGCCCCCAGCCCTACGTTCTCCCCTTCTGGTGACAAATTCACTGCAAGCATCTGTTGTTGCATAGCCAGTATCTCAGAAACAGTGGTCACACCAATGTCCTCAACTTGACTATTTCTTCTTACAGCTACTTCTATTCTTATTTTAAATTTCACTTTACTTTTTTTCTTTACTACTCTTTTATCTTTGAGGAGCGTTTTCCTTTTATGATTGTCTATTGTGAGATATCACGTGGGTTTATTAATGAGTGACAGGGATCAACATAATGGTTCGCTTTACTGGATGCTTGTGCTTTGAATGGTCAAATATGTTATCTGTACTTTTCCCTTCCCTCCAAGGACTAAGTCACATCTTAAGCCCTCCTAGAAACCTTCTGCAAACACTTAGCTTGTAATAACCTGACCTCCCAGCATCCTGGCACGGCTTTGTGTGGACTACTCACTGGTACTCGTGCCTTGGTGCCTGAGATTATTATTTATGTATTCTGGCCCAACTTTAATATAATAGACTGTGGGAATAGATTGTATCTTACAATTCAGTGTCTCCAACAGTACCTCATACAATGCCCTGGACACCAACAGCTACGGATGCTAAGGCTGCCGTTGTGGTGGAACGTTTATCAAAGTGTGTGCCTGGGGTGTTAATAGGCACTGTAAGAGCAGCAGGGTTCTAGGTTCTGCTATCTGGCAAACTCCCGGGGACCTCCTGGAGCCTTTAAATTAACCAAGTTTTATTTGCAAATCTCTTTTAGAAAAGGACAACCTATAGGTTCCCCAAACTTTCTTGGCCATAGAAATTATTTTTATGAAAAGTTTTCCTTGGATTAATCTGTTGCAATGGATGCCCAATGTTTTTCTAAGCAAATTAATTGTTTAGATAAAAATTTTTGGAGCCTAGGGCAAAATTACAGACAGATGGAGGTTATACAAAGAAATGCCATATGATTCAAGAGAAGCTTACATTATATATGAAGAGACAAAGTATTCATATACTAAAAATCACTAATGAGCATTTTAGGAAGAGGCACTTCAATATTTCAAATACTTTTGACATACACTTAAAGATCACATGTTTTTAGCCTTTCATTTAAAAAGACATAATATTAGCTGGGTAGGATGATGCGTGCCTGTAATCCCAGCGCTCTGGGAAGCAGAGGCAGGAGGATCTCTATAAATTCGAGGTCATCCTGGTGTAAAAAGTGAGTCCAGGACAGCCAGGGCTACACAGAGAAACCCTGTCTCAAAAAACCAAAAAAAAAAAAAAAAAAGATATAATTTTTTAATTAAATCTTTGAATATTTCATAGAATGCAATTTGATCATATTCACCATTTTTCCCTCTGACTCCTCCTCCCAGATGTATCCCCTCTCTCCTTTCCCAAATTTCTTCCCTTTAAAAAAAAAAAAAACCCTAATTTTTGAGCCCATGTGCTCATGGGCATGGGGCCATGCCCTGGTGTGTACATTCTACCAGGGACCACAGCCTTCATGAAAACTGACTCTCTCCCCTAGAAGCCATTGTCTGTCAGTAGCTCCTTAGCTAGGGCTGAGGTGCATGAGGTCCCTCTCTTCCAGGCTGGGGTGCTGACTGGCTCAGCGTGCGCAGGTGGCCACAGCTGTGTGAGCTCATGGGTGCAGTGTCATCTCCCGAATGCACTTCCTTTTTGGTTCTCTCAATTGCTGCCTCCTATAAAATTAAACTGCTGTCTTGGTGTTTTATTCCTGTGAAGAGACACCGTGACCACAGCTACTCCTTTAAAGGAAAACGTTTAGTTGGGGCAGGCTTACAGGTCCAGAGGTTTAGTCTGTTGTCTTTGTGGCGGGAAGCATGGCAGCTCGAAGGCTGGCATGGTGCAGGGGAAGGAGCAGAGAGTTCGACATCTGGATCTACAGGCAACAGGAAGAGAGAATGAGCCACTAGGCCTGGCTTGAGCTCCTGAAACCTCAAAGCCCATCCTCTAGGGAAATACACTTCCAACAATACCACTCCATATGAGTCTATAGGGGCCATTTTCATCCAGAGCACCACATTCCGTCCCCTGGCCCCTATGGCTGGTAGCCATATCACAATGTAAAGTGCATTTAGTCCAACTTCAAAAGTCCCCACATTCTATAACAATCTCAACTCTATTTCACACGAACTCTGGTGCCCCATATTTGACCACGTCTTCTTGATGGGGAGGCCTGGTGGCACTCAGAGGAAGCTTAAGACCGTGCATAGTGGTGAACAGCACTCGGAAGGCAGGCGGATCTCTAAATTCAAGTCCAGCCTGGTATACAGATAGAATTCCAGGACAGCCAAGCTTGAGTAGCAAAGGAAACCATCAAAAACAGAGAGCTGGTGGAAATGTATTTAAATGAGGGGCTGTGCTCCAGCCCCAGCAAGCAGCAGGACTTGGCAGCTTTGGGTGTTGTGGTTCCAGCTTTAGAGTCAAAGGTACAAGAAAGGGGCTATGGAGTCTCCCCCTCTATGACTAAGAAGAGCTGATGAGGCCAGGAATGTGTCCGGGGTGTTGCTGGGTTATCAGAATTTACTATTAGAACAATCAAATGGATTGGGAAATCTTTCATTGTTCTTTTTTAAAAAATTATTATTTATTTTATGTGCATTGGTGTTTTGCCTGAGTATGTCTGTGGGAGGGTGTCAGATTCCATGGAACTGGAGTTATAGACAACTATGAGGTGCCACGTGGGTGCTGTTAGTTGAACCTGGGTCCCCTGGAGGAGCAGTGAGTGCTCATAAGTGCTGAGTCATCTCACTGTGCTCTACATTGAGAGAGAACGTCACTATACACATCTTGAACTTAGTGCCTTGTTTTTCTTTTGGTTTTTTGAGACAGAGTTTCCTTGTGTAGCCTTGGTTATCCTGGACTCGCTCTGTAGACCCGGCTGGCCTCGAATTCACAGAGATCCACCTGCCTCTGCCTCCATTTGTTTGTTTGTTTTTTTTTCCGAGACAGGGTTTCTCTGTGTAGCCTTGACTATCCTGGACTCACTTTGTAGTCCAGGCTGGCCTCGAACTCACAGCAATCCGCCTGCCTCTGCCTCCCGAGTGCTGGGATTAAAGGCATGCGCCACCACGCCCGGCTTAGTGTTATTTTTTAATGGAAGACTTTTTAACATATTTCCACAAATTATATAGATTGTTGAATGCCTAGATGTCTTACTTATCATTTAGAGAGTTGAGGAAGTTTTGCTCAGACAGTATGTGCTTCCTTCATCTTTAAGAGCTTGTGAGTGTGATAAAAGTGGTAAGTATTGTCAATGATTTGTCTACATCTTGTGGGTAGAAAACACTCCGCTTTTCTTCTTCTTTAATCTGTTTATATCTCCATACCAGATGTTCTGCTATAGAAAATACCAGAATATAGAATAACTGAAAATAATGAAAACTGGGTCTTTCACATACCTGGCATTAGCTTTTTATTATCCACAAAATAAACCAATGACCACAAAGTCTGTGTAGTGATCTGGTTTCTGCTTCTGACTCCAACCTCATTTTATGTCACTCTGCCCCAGGCACCGACCACAAGGGTCTTTCCTCTGTCATGCGACACAAACTTTCAACTCTCTGATGGCATTTTCACTTACTGTCTCCTTCTCTCTGGTAATCAGGAATAAGGAAAGCATGCTGTTGGACAGGGAAAGAGGGAGTCATAACTCTGGTCTTCTAAGACGACACGTTGCCATTTGAATAGGTGATGGGGTTTAAAGCTGGATAAGACTGCAGATTACTTTTCTTCTCTTGGCACCTTTGAGCACGATGGGAGCTAGTCAGGAGAGACGAAGCTTCCAGCTGACTACTTGCTTGATCTCTCCATGTCCTCTGACTTCAGCAATAGGACCTTACTATCAGGTTCTGGAAGGTAACCAAGAACACTGCCAATAGTCTATCATGGTTTTAGATCTATGAAACTTCACTAGCCAACAACTCCAAAAGAGGTAACCCATTTCTTTTTGTTTTTTGTTAGCCTGTGATGCCTTGTGGGTTACTGTTACCCCATTATAGGGTAACTGCACTTCAACTTTTTATAATTATATATACATATATATAAATACATACATATATATATAGTATATGTATGTGATGTGTGTGTGTGTGTGCTCCATATACATATGCTGGAAGCTCCAGCAGTAATAGGTTCCATTTAACTCTTCAAAAGGTCTTTAGTGTTACTTTTTTTATTCCCTCCTTTGCTCTGTTCTTCCATTTCTTATCAAATTTAACTGTTCTTATTCTATTATTCCCTTTCAGTCTTTTATACTAGTGTATTCTATCTCCTCTCCCTTATACCCAGCCCCCCACCGTAGCGCCTTCCTAATTTCCTGGCCCCTAAGGGTATTCCAAACCTATCACACATCTGAAGGTTCCAAGCTAACATCCACAAATGACAGAAAATACTTGGTTTTTGAGACCTGGGTTACCTCACTCAGAATGATGTTTTCCACTCTACCCACTTACCCGAAAATTTCAGAATTTTATTTTTAACATCTGAATAATATTCTATTATGTAGGTATACCATGTTTTCATTATCCCTTCATCATCTGATGGACATCTAGTCTGTTTCCAGTTCCTGGCCATTGTGAATAAAGCAGCACATATTACTAAGTTTTCATTTGTTTTCCAATTAGACCAAGTTTTTACAATATACACATTATCTTTTACCCTTTTGCCTTGCCTTCTTCATAGTGCTCATCATGGTAGAAAAGACAGTACATCTGATGCCAGGTAACAGCCATCGAAGATGACCCTGGCTATGCTCTGTGTGTCTTGGGGCAAGTTGGACTCTTAGGGATTTCATTTCTCATCTAAGATATGATGAAATATATTACTGATTTTCATAAGTAATAGTAAATGAGATAATATTCTTAAAATTGCCATTACTATGGCCTTTATAGACAATTATTCATAATTAATAATTTAAATATTATATGATGACACATTTAATACAAATTACATTTTCTCAGCCATAGGATTAAAAATATTTCATTTTCAGATACAAATATCTTGGAAATTGCCATGAATGGCCATTTTTCTTCCCCTTAGCCAGTGGGAGGAATTCCTGTACACATCCACAAGAATGAGAGCAAGGTTTCTTAGCCATTGGGACATGATAAGGATCTGAATTTTTGGTTCTTGGAGTTCCCAGGTGTGTAGGTCAGGCTTAAATCTAAATGCTGTTATTTCTGAACACTTTCATCACAACAGCCAGTTCAGCACTTCAGAGAGGTACAGTAATGTGAAGATTGGTGCATTTACAATGTCCTCATCCAAAGATGGACCCAACAGTAACAATTTGACTTGATGTAATGAAGAAAGGCTTTGTCCTTTCCAAATCAGGCTGGAGAGGAGGAACTAGAAGCCCATAAAAAAGATAAGGAGACAGAAAGAAAGGCCAATAGGAACAAAACATTGTTTTCTCATTCGTGCCCAGTCTCATACTTTAAATTTTATGTGTATTAATGTTTGATCTGCATATATATCTGTGTATCATGTGCATGGTTGGCACCTACAGAGACAAGAAGAGGGCATCAAATTCCTGGGACCAGAGTTATAGATGATTGTAAACCACTGTATGGCTGTTAGGAATAGAACCCAGGACTTCTGGAAGAGCAACCAGAGCTCTTACCCACTGAGACATCTTTTCAGTTCTCATATCTTAAAACAGAATACTTATTCAGCATGTATGTACTTCCTGTGTATGCTTTACATACACACTTATATGTGTTAAGGTATGAGACACATTTAATTACAGACATTATATTATATAATTTTAATGTCACCTCACTTAACATCTAATCACAGTAACATTTCATGTTTTTTAAGGCAAAGGATTATTTATTTTCTTCCTTGCAAAGCCATTTTTGAAAATGTCCCATATCTTCCTTTGTCTCCTTGCGAGGCCATTATAATCTTTCTAAAATTAATAGCTCACCATTTCTTCCATGAGTTTAATGCCATCTAAACAACGCACTATCCCCTATTACTTCATACCACAGTTTCTTAAAGGCATGGTGGTGAGCAAGAAGCTTCTGGAGTGAGCACAGAGGGCCAGCAGGGGTATGGCAGGGGCCTCAGAAGGTCATCAGGTATGACCTGTCTGCTGCCATGCTCCTTTCTGGGATGGTCATGGCCTCAGCCTCTGAAACTGTAAGCAAGCTGCTGACTGAACGCTTTCTTTTGTAACTTTCTTTGGTCGTGGTGCTTTTCACAGCAATACAGCAGTGACTGAGACAGACGCCTACCTCAGAGAGCTTGCTGACACAGGCAAGACATCTTCACAGAAAAGAGAGCTGAGGAGAGGAGCCAGCGGATGGGGTGAGGGGGGTGTGGTAGAAATGGGTAGAAAATGACACTGGTGTGTCCTTTTTGCATTTTGGCATCCCCATCTACAGCATGATGTACATTTTTTTTCTGAGAGGAGAGCATATTGTACCTGTGGACTTCAAATTACCATCACATACCAGAATCTTCTCTCTATAATAACTTGTATCCTATGTAGCAGAGACTCAGTTCATAAAAGCAAACTCCTTCTTGCTGGCAGGAGAGAGCATGTGAGCTTACTACAGACGATACTTGTTTTTCCTTTTCTTCTAGTTGTTTCACTTGTGATTTGAGGAAGATGCTTTGTCACGCTCTGGCAGTGAGTCCTGCAGTTTGTGGGGTGCTCATGGTGTCAAGAACCCGGGATTGCAACAGAGAAGGTGGAGGCAGGAGCAGGACCTGACCCATATCAGAAGATTGGAAGTAAAGTCAGCAAGGCACCATGATGGATTTGTTTCTTTTATTCAATGCATTAAGATGAAAAGCATAAAGATACCCATCTGGATATGTTTTAGCTAAATAGGTTCCCAATTCAATTTAATCAAAGAAATCTCTACCTCTATAGATCTCTGTATTCTTTGCTTTGTCTAACAGGCCCTTAGATTTTTGTTTGGGGATCTCGAGTTGTGTTGTTTTCAGCACATCACTTTTCTGGAAAGCCTGAGAATGGCATTACTTCACCCTGCAGTCCCCACAGGGTCTGGGCAGTGTTCTTGGAAGCATAAAGATGATCTCACACAGTTGGAGAGGGGGCTCCTAATAAAATAATAGTCCTTCTCTCGGGCCACTGCATGCTGCTAAAGTATATTGCTTTCTGACCTTTGGCTAGAATCCCATTTAGAACAACTAAAATATTAGCCTTCTGTCAGCTTTACCACAGTCAAGGCTATAATTTTTGACAGCTGTAAGAGATCTTGTGTTTTGTGGGGGCCCAGATGAGCTGCCTGTAGAAGTCCTTCTGTGATAGCTGATTTTGTCCAGAAGGGCTAGATTATAGACTCTCCAGCCTTGCATTCCACAAAGCA
>OU015744.1:71140851-71169526 GCA_907169655.1 Acomys percivali
ACGTGACACTGTCATAAGGTACATCATGCACGTGGAGCACTCACCCCTTTACCCACTCCCGTCAGTCCTCTTCCTAAGCAGCTCTCTTCCGCTTACATCTTCTTTTGGCCCAGTGAGTTAAATTGGGCTTGCTTTCCAGGACCGTGGTAGAAGATTATTTACAGGAACAGTGACACCTCACCAGTGGTTGCACACTGAAGAAAACGTCTTTCCCACCAACCGCTATTTGTACATGAAATGTCTTGATTTTTAATATAAAGAAGTAAATCGCAGATGAATAGTTAGTAATGAGGGATGGGAAAGCATCTATAACAGTTTTTAGAGCTAATTGATGTTTTGATTTTATTATCAGCAATGTGGCACAAAATGGTGGAAGTATTCTAAGGGCCATTTAAAAATTTCTTGAAAGTTCTGTTCTAGCCTCAAGCAAAAATTTTGTTCAATACTTTCTCTTTTTAAAATGAAACTCAGTTGGCAGCTCAAATAACAATTTTACAAAACAAATACTCTAAAAATATATTTCGAAGGTATGATAATTTGATTCTGAGATGCTGAGGAGTGATGCTGGGACAATGTGAGTCACTGTTTACCACAGTTAAACCATTGCATGTCCATGAGAAGAACAGAGCAGTGCGGTGCATCATGCACAGCCTCCGCTCTGAGCCTGCGTGCTGCTGCGTGGTCCGTTCTGAGCCTGTGTGCTGTTGCGTGGTCCGTTCTGAGCCTGCGTGCTGCGTGGTCGCATGCGCAGGCCAGTGTTCTGTTTTCCGTTCAGGGCCAAGGCTGCAGAGATGTCACCCCTCACAAGTCACTGTTGCCAGAACGACTTAAGACTCATTACATTAGATTGTGGGTTAACTATGCACTCAGAAGGCTTTGCTGTTGCCCAGTGTAGGTCTGACCCTCACAGTCAGTTACATAACCGGCTGTGGGCGGAGCCCTCCCTCGGCTGCTGTAAAGCAGTCCAGTCCACCTTTGGCTGGGAAGAAAGCAGTTTTTTTCTTGCGCTAACATCTTCCTCCACAAAGCTTAAACACTTGAATCCTAATTCTCTCCCCGTTCCCCATAGTTCTGCACATAGTAAGTTTAATTGCACGTTAACTGCTATGGTTTCTTCTGCGACTCCTTTATTCATGGAACTGAGATGTTGGATTTAGGGTCTTTCACCTAGTGGTAGCTTCAGTGAGAGTGCTCCCCTCAACCTCACCATACCCTCGTATACATGGATGCTTGGAAACCAGTTTATGGGATTGTTTGAGAGGGATTATGAAGTGTGGCCTTGTTGAAGCGGGTGTGCCACTCGGTATGGGCTTTGAGGTTTGAAAAGCCCTCAGGAGACTGGAGCAGGGCAGCCATGAGCTGAGGAGAGGTGTATATAGGTTTCCCAGGTACAAATGACCTCAAGGATGGTTGCCTGCAACTTGAGACTGCTATGTCCTGACATTCAGCACCAAGGAGGAAGCCGTAGTTTACTGTGGGGTTGTGTGGCTGCTAGTTCACGCTTTCTGAAATGACATTATGTATACATAACATTAATTTGAAGCTTTTTTTTTTTTTGGCTTTCCCCTCTTTCTTTCAATTATGAACCTTGAATGCATGGATCTCATGTCTCCATAGTAAGACCCACCCACGGGCGTTAGGACCAAACCTTGAACGCACAGATCTCATGTCTCCCATAGCTAGACCCACCCACGGGCCTTAGGACGGTGCCTCCTAAAGGGTCAGTTTTATAACTCGACATAAAGATTATTGCTTTTAGCCTTGCTTTTCTAGTTGGTTCTTTTTAGTTGTTTCTTTTAGGAAAACTAATGATTCAGTTGGAGGGGAAAAGCCCACAGCAGGCCCAGTCTCACCCCTGGTGCACATGAGGCTGTAGGGCTCTGAGCTGCTGCTCCAGCACCATGTCTGCTTTGCACCGTGGCGTCATGGACTAACTCTCTAGAACTGTAAGCAAGACCCAAAGTAAATGCTTTAAAAAACGAGCTGCCTTGGCCATGTTGTCTCTTCCCAACAATAGTAAGTATCACGCATATTCCAAATGCACTGCAATGAGCTACCCAGAGCTTAATTAAATGTTGTCTATATTTTTCTTCCCAATATTGTATATTTAGTAAAAGGCTGGGAAGTAGAGGGCCACTAGATTTCTTTCAGAATCACGTCACATTATTGACTTGTAGTATTTGTTAATTAAAACCCTTAAAATGTATAAATATTAGGCATCACCAAACTTAAACACTTAATTTTTTAAACATATGTATGAGATCTTATAGTTGTTCATTCTAAATTTTACTTGCTTGATTGGGTTCATATGTTGTAGCTTTTTGTGGCTCTTCGTAAATCTTGATTTTCTTAAATAAAATTTATTGTGAATCCTGGCTTTGATATGCATGCTTTCCATATTTCTATCTTCTTTGTAGATATTAGGAGGACAGAGATATTAACAGAGCGTAGAACAGAGTGGAAGTTACAGCCATGACCTTATTGTTTAATGATTGTGGGCCTTGGCACAGACATCAGAACAAGCCCTTATATAGTGAACGTGTTGTCTCAGAGGCCGACATGTTCTGTTAACTTCACTCTTACGGTATGATATTTGATTTTGTTCTTGAGACAGGGTTTCTTTGTGTAGCCCTGACTATCCTGGACTCACTTTGTAGATCAGCTGTCTTTGAACTCACAGAAATCCACTGCTTCTGCCTCCCAAGTGCTTGGACTAAAGGCATGTGCCACCATGCCCCAGCCACATTTGTTTTCAAAGATTGGTCAAGTTTATTTTTGAGGCACAAGTCACTTCCCCATCCCCCAGTCGTTTTTTATTAAAAAAATGAAAATAAAAGATCAGATGGTGATGGCACGTGCTTGTCATCCCAGGACTCAGGAGACAGAGGCAGGCAGATCTCTGAGTTCAAGTCTAGCCTGGTCATCTACACAGTGAGTTCTGGGATAGCCAGGACCACACAAAGAAAACCTGTCTTCAAAAACAAACAAGCAATAATGTAAAACAGAATAAAAACTTCCAATTTTAGTTTTTAGGCAATCTAGTTCATTTAATTGGTATCTAATGATGTAACTTTGCTTAAGAAATATTATGTGTAGGTCTTCAATCCCTCCCTTTAAATCTGTGCTAAGTCTTAAAAGTGGCAAAAACATGTGTGTGAAAAGTGGCCACTCCACTGAATAGTGTAAGAAATGGACTTAAGGAGGTCAACTGAAGGCTAAGGTGGACTTTCCAGCTGGGAGTGGATCTGGTAGAGTTGAAGGAAAATCACTGAAACTGAATTTGCAGAGGTAGTAATTCCCTCCTGATTAATGGCCGCACAGAGATAAGATTGCCAGGATAGATAATGTTACTTTCCAATTTCTGAAAAGTTCTCTTCACCAGCTGGGTACTGGAAGCTATGCTTAAGCAAAGCTAGCTAATACGTTGTTTGTGAGGATGTATGGCCAGCAACGGGATCAGAGTTCTTTATTTTCCTTTTGTTTACTCAGTATCATAGTTACATTTTTTGGCTGTTTTCTAAAGTTATGATCTGGACTGCAAATGAGTTCCTAGTCAAACTATTATGTGTTGTTTATAAAATAAATTTGGAGTGGATTAACTTTTTGATTCTCCTCTACAATGTACGTACACAAACCCTCACTCATACCATCGGTCTCTCACTGGCTTTGTTGGGCACAAACATTGTAATCATAGCTCATTTGTATAAGAGTGTCACTCTGAGCCACCAGCTACTCTTGAAGATTTCTTTACTTTTGTCTGTAGGCAGTGTGATGCACTGGTAGGTAAAAGCCTGTGACGTCAGCACACACTGTGCTTTAACTGGAATGAATGGTCCTGGACTCCCAGATGTGCTATGCCACCCACTTTTCCAGAGCTTTGCAGATGTTCTTCCCTCTGACTAGAATGCCCCTGTGAGTTCGCGTTGATTCCTAGCTCTACCTGAAATCCCTGTGCCCATCATTCTCACACCAGGCACCGCACAGCACAGTCATGTAAACTTACCTTGATGACGTTTAACACTGTACCTATTTTTTTTTTAACCACATCTACAGTAGGTGTTACTATTAGAGGATAGTAATTATGTACATAAAAACTTTATAAAGGTTTTCTGAAGCAGGGTCCTTTTTCTGTTGTCCAGACTAATGTGCTTGCTTGTGTCTTATTGGAGATCATGGAACCTACTAGATTTGGAGCTATAGCTATGTATGCATTTATTTGACTTGTTTCACCCTTCTTATAAGCCGTGAGAAAGGAAAGACCTGGAACTTTATTTTATTATCAATTCAGAGCCCAGTATAGGGTGTATGTTCAGTAAATACTTGTTAAATTAACAACAGAGTGAATCAATAGATCTGAGAGAGTTGGTGAGAAACATGGTGCCTTCAGATGCAGCTGAGTGGGAAGGTTTGTGAAGTTTAAGGTTATAAGGTTATAAGAGGGGGGTCTTAAAAGCTGAACTGAGACATGAAAGAATCCAGCATGAAGGAGGTAGTGGGGTGCAGGTGGGGCAGGAAAGCATGGAGCCCCAGTAAGAGGAGAGAGATGTGGGAGTCACGATGGGGCTCACTGTGACAATGGCCACAGGAAACCAGGAGTTGCCATGATGCATGATTAAAATTTACCCAACTTTGGTACTTCGGCTTAAACTCATTTTCCAGCAGAATGGCACTGTGGAAGAAGTTCCAACTCCAGTGTCAATACACTGGGCTCTGGGATGCACTATGGCATTTATCAGCCATCTGATTCCAAGTAAGACATGGGACAGGACCACGGCTCAGCTCTGTCCTTCCTTCCCACATGCCTTGCTTTTTTTTTCTTTAAGGTTTTTTAAGACAAGGCTTCTCTGTGTAGTCTTGGCTGTTCTAGAACCCACTTTGTAGACCAAGCTGTCCTGGAACTCACAGAGATCTGCCTGCCTCAGCCTCCTGGGTACTGGGATTAAGGTGTGCATCACCACCCCCAGCAGTTTTACCATGTCTAGAAGGGACCGTGATCACACTCATCTTGGAGAGTGAGCAGTTACATGAGGAGATGTGTGTAGCGTGTCTAGCTGGCTGCCCTCTCAGAGCAATTACTGCATCAGCAGTAGCACCTCTTCATATTAACCAGACTTAACCTTTATGGGACTTTGGGATCATTCCATTCTTGACTCCAAATTGTTCAGTATTTTAGATCAACAGTTTGAAGCAGAGTTTTATCAGTTTTGAAGATGACTCAAAACTGAGAAAAATAATCTGTTGGCCGACTAGCGAAGGGGTCATAAAAATCCCAACAGCCTCGAAGGACAGGCCGAAACTAACATGAAAGATAAATTTAGACTTTTGATTTTGTTTAAAGAACCAGTTGAAACCAGAAAAGGGAGAACTTGCCTAATAGTTTATAAGAGAAAGAAGAAGCCTCAGCAGGTGCTATCTCATTGTCAGTTTAACATAAGCCACCTGAGTTAAGGCTGCCAAAGAGTGAATGTGGTCTGAGGGCACGTGATGGAATAAAGCACCCAGAAGAAACAAGGTAGTTGTCCAACTATCCAGAGAGCTGTGTTCAGGTGGTTCTTGGGCTGCACTTTAAGAGAGGATTCTTCTTGGAGAAGGTTAACACAAGGGCCCAAGTTCTGAAAATCATGTCATATTTAAGCAAAGGTCAAAGGCAGAAAGATCAGGAGCGGACAGTACCAGTGGTTTGGAGTCCTCTCCTGCCTTTGAGGAGCTGCTGAGTCAGACCTATAAGAACAGAGCAGGATTGGAGAGCCCGTGGGGGTGTGCACATTGGGTATGCTCACGAGCATTTATAACCTCTCACTATGTGCAAGACTGCCTTGTTCAGTCCTTACTCCACCGCTGCAAGGTGAGTAACACTATTATCATTTTACAGGTAAGGAAGTGGAAATGTAGATTGAAAATATGACATGCCTAAGGCCTTGTGACAGGATAGAGCCAGGGCTGTGGTTCAGATCCAGTGCACCTGGGAAGCCTGTGATTTGTAGTCATAGAGTAGATGTAACACAGCTCTTTCTGAGACACAGAAGTTTCAGGGCTAAGCCCAAGACAATTCCCTGACAAAATAGAATGGTTGTTCAGCCTAATTCCTTAGTGTTTTCTTACTCGCAGAGATACAGTTTTGCTGCTTAGAAAGATAGGATTGTAGCTTATTTCCCCCATTTGCCTCAAGTTTAAAAAGTTCTCGTAGAAAACTTCAACTACAATGATATGAAAAAGGACATCTCTATTAGTAAGTTCTTGCATAGAATAAAGAAGAGAGTACTTGTCAGAATTGTAGGTGTGAAATTTTTCTTGGATTTTTGTCAGTGAAGAATGTTTCTTTTCTTTGACCCCACGGCGAGCCAGAAGCCTCTTTATACAGAATTAAGAGCTCACCCATGGGGCTGGCTTGAGATGGTGCCCTAGGAGCCTTGGGGCATGGATCATTGTCTCATTCCCGAGTCATTACCCTGTGCCGTGCACAACTACAAGCCTCTGCACGAACAACTGCATGCACATCTTGAGATCTCTACCCTCTGAACAATACATGTTTTGGATTTTCAGTCCGAGGCTCTCCTAAGAAAGATTTAAACACCAATTCATTTCACGCATATGTATATATGTCAGTCATTTAAAAGTCATCTCAAAAGAGGAGAAACAAAGCTGATCTTGGTTTGCTCTTTGTTTTTTGTTTGTTTGTTTGTTGTTGTTGTTTGCTCTTTGGAAAGTAGCCTTTCATCAGTGGCATTTTCCATGACTGAGTGTCTAGGAACCCATTGTTTTTTAGAAAGATCGATAAACTTTTCTAGAGCCTTGAAGTGTTTCTAGTGCATATCATATAGACAGTGTTGTCTTAGAAAAATTGTTTTCCTTTGTAAGATATACTGGAGCAAAACTGATACACAATAAGTAAAATGGTCACCACGATCTATTACTTGCCTCACATATGTAAGGATATCCTTAGTGATCTTCTGGTCTCAAGCCGAATATCCCATGGGGCAGCAAGATTAAAACTGTATCTCCATCCTAAGCCTTTATCTTCAGCCACAAGGAGATGCTCTCTTCTCCTTGGCAATAACAAGAGGCAGATGAGCAACACTGGATTCTCAAGTGGGAAAGCTGAAAGCAGGGCTAACATTTCTAAATAAATACCTGCAGTCCATAAGAGCTCACATGTTAACCCTGCCTATGTCCTGACTGTATGTGGAATTTATCCTCAGGGGCCGGGCAAGCCTTATCAGTCAGGTCTGACATACATGTGTCTGTGTTCTTTATAGTTATTCTGGATAGCTGCCATAATTGAAGATGCACGTGGAATCAGGCTCTGTACAAAGTATCTTACATTAGTAGCCTCTCTTTTAAGCTTCCACAACTATTTCCTGAAGTAGGCAATGCCATCTTCCTTTCTATAAGTGAGGAAAGAAACTAAGCCCTAGGAGGCTGAATACCTCATGTGCACAATGCAGCTAGCAGGCTATAAAATTTAAGATAAAATAATTTTAAAATTATTATAAAATTTAAAATAAAAAATATATAACATACTTCAATTGGGTCTACTCTCCCTCTATTGCTTCTCTTTCACTTTGGTCCCCAACAATCCCCTTTCTATATGTAGGCATCCATAATCAGAAGCAGAGGGCAAAGAATGCATGCACACTCAGTACTCAGCTTCTTTTTTCCATCTTACACAGTCTCAGACCCAAACCAAGGCAATGCTGCTACTCACAGTGGGCGGTATCTCTGTCCATTGGTGAACACAATCAAGCCGACACGCCCACAGGCCCATCCACACCCACAGGCCCATCCACGCCCACAGGCCCATCCACGCCCACAGGCCCATCCACGCCCACAGGCCCTTCTGGCCTAGACTCTCTCACTGAGTCTCTCTCCTCAGATGTCTCTAGATTATGTGAAGTTGAAAACGCTGGAGAAGAACATAAAAGGTTGACATGAAAAGTGTGTGCGTGCAACTATTAGGGCTTTGAGACAATAGCATTAGAAAATGGAGTTGGTGGATGAAGGGGGTAGTAATTTTAAATATACTATAAACATACTTTGCAAAAGAATTTGGAATTTTTAATGAAAAATCATAATCAATTTTCTGTTTGTTTTGTTTTTGTTTTTCAAGACAGGGTTTCTCTGTGTAGCCCTGGCTGTCCTGGAACTCACTCTGTAGACCAGGCTGGCCTCGAACTCACAGATCCGCCGGTCTCCTCCTCCCCAGTGCTAGGATTAAAGGTGTGCGCTGCCACCACCTGGCTTAGCATCAGTTTTCACATTGATGCTATGAAGCAGTAGCGTGAGGGTTCTTCAGTTTTAAGTTGAGTCTCTGTCTCTGTGTGTTTCCTTGCTCTAGAGGTGCAGTCTTTACTGTCTGCGTTTCTGCTGACAAGCCAATTGTCCAGCCTTCTGCCACAATGCCCATTAGCTCTTCCTAAGCACCACAGGCTTTTCCAGCCCACCTTAGAATTTCTTCCACGCTCCTCCTAATGTTCCTCCCACCATGGCCTGAGTTTCTCCGCTATCACGATGGATTCAAACTGTCACCCAGAGTGGTCACAGGAACATGAAAACAATTGATAGAGGAAGTTGGTGTCAGAAGGCGGGGCTTTTCTGAGGTTATTACTTGCTCTCTCACCCCAAAACATGTGGTTCCTCCCGGTGTTGACTTTATCCCTATTGCAGCCATCTACTTTACAGCTGTACTTTTCTTCCTCCAAGAGCATGTAGCAGGATGGCAGGTATTTTTTTTAAAGATTTATTTATTTATTTATTAGGAATACAGTGCTCTGCCTGCTTGCACACCTGCAGGCCAGAAGAGGGCATCAGATCACATTATAGATGGTTGTGAGCCACCATGTGGTTGCTGGGAATTGAACTCAGGACCTCTGGAGGTGCAGTCTGTGCCCTTAACCTCTGAGCCATCTCTCCAGGCCCCCAATGTCAGGTATTTTTGTAATTTACAAAGACTTATGTGTTCGCGTTTCTCGTGGGCCACTGTGGAAAGACTGTGCGCTAGCGTACTAAACCGAGAGACCCCGGTACACCTAGCCTCCTGCATCCTTTTGGCCGAGGCCCGTGGCAATCCAATGACAGAGCCCAGGATGCTCGGCCAGAATCTAGTCTGAACTTTCTCTTTTAAGCTGGACTACCACTCAGAGAGCAGAGCCAGCAGGCTCCCCTAGAGTTGGGTTTAGAGGAAAGAAAGAAGTGTTGTGTTCCAGATGGTCAAGGGGGAATTGTAAAGCAAGTCTATATTATACATCTACTTATTCCTTGCCCTTTGAGTTTTTAACTGGGGGGGAGGGGTAGGTAAAAGAAAACGAGCCTTTTTACATTTTTCTTTATTTATTATGTTTTGTCTTGAATGTGTCTGTGAGCCACGTGCATTTGGTCCCTCTAGAGGCTGAAAACAGGTGACAGATTCCCTGGGACTGGAGTTACAGATGGGGATGAGCTGCCACACCCATGTGCATTTCGATTGTAGCCCCCTTCTGCCTCTTCTCTTGGTCCCACTCTCCCTCCTTCTTCCCTGTGTCCCCCTCCCCTCGCCTACAGAAAAGGGGAGACCCCCCCACATACTCATCCCAGAAGGTCAAGTCACATCAGGACTGAGGGCATCCTCTACCACAGTGGCCTGGCAAGGGAGTCCCACCAGAAGGAAGTGATTGAGAAGCATGAAAGAAAGTCCTTGTCAGAGACAGCCCTGATCCCCTTACTAGGGGACCCACACGAAGCCTGAGCTACCCATTGGGTTCATAAGTGTAGGGGGCCTAAGTCCAGTCCATGCATGGTCCTTGGTTGGTGTTGCAATCTCCGCAAGCTCCCTGGGCCCTGGTTAGCTGGCTTTGTTGGTCTTTTTGTGGAGCTCCCATTCTCTCCGGGTCCTTCTGTCCTTCTTGTCACTCTTCCACAAGGGTCTGTGCTCAGCTCAGTGTCTGGCTGTGAGTCTCAGCATCTGTTTCAACCCATTGCTGGGTGGAGCCTTTCAGGGGACAGCTATGCTAGGCTCCTGTCTGCAAGTATAGCAGAGTGTCCTTAATAGTGTCAGGGGTTAGCAATCTTGTGTGCTGTGGCCAGGCATTAGTTGGACATTCCCTCAATCTTGAGAAGCTCCATTTTTGCATAAGGCTGAACACTATGAGGGGTAGGTTGGCTGTGCTCTTGACTGTACCGTTCCAATAGTTGAGCAAAGCTTGCTGGGTTCTTCCCAGCTCATTAGCCAGTAATCCCTAGCTGACTCATTTCAAATGGAGATGAATTTCCAGGTTCCATGGATTTGCTATTCAGCTTTAGTAAGAGCTTAACCATCTAATAACTATTTCTCAGTGGGACTGTCATATTGGAGAGATGATGCCACTCTTCTGTCAGAGATGTCTGTGAGTGGAATCTAACATGGCAAGAGTGCATCACCCAGATAACCGCACCTAGATCCACAGTGCACAAAAACTGTGAGCTAAGAAATGTAGATATTTTGAAGTGCAGGGTTTTGGGTAATTTGTTATACAGTAATAAATAACTAGTAAAACAATGTCATTATTTAAGAATAATTTAGAGATTTTTATTGTCAATATTGGATCCAGTCATCAGGAAAAGTATAAAAACAAATAAATAAAACAAAATACAACAATAACAACAACAACCAAATATAATTAAGTTCAACTTAGCACTTCAAGAGTTTTACTTGGCAAGATCATTAGTTGCAGAGATTGATAGCTTATAGGTTATGAGGTTTTGGGGACACACGTATACAGATTGTGCAGTAGTTTGTTAGGTAGCTGTGAGAGTGAATGGGTTTGGGCCCTATTCAGTCTCCGTGCTGACTTGAAAGCTAACAGCTTAAAAGATCAACAAAGTTTCCCATATCTCAACAGCAAAATAAGGTCTTGATTTTGTATTTTTTGCTTCATTTTTGAGAGAAACATCATGACAGCAGACTTTCCCTGATTCCTGGGTAGTTTAGGCATTGAGAGTTCCTCGCATTGCCTCCAAGGAACTACTTACTAAGCAGAGATCTGAACTGGGCTGATGGACGTGTGAAAATTCCTTTGGGAAGGCATTGACACAAGGGTCAGGAGTTTTCCACCAAGAGAACATTGTCCATGGAGCCACAGCTGCAGTCCCATCTTCTGAACTCACCCAGCAGCCCCACCCAAGGGTTACTTTAGCTCCGCGGTCCTATTTTCTGTGTTCATGTGCTCCTCTCTGGAATGAATCAAAATGAGAATTTTGTTAGGGTTTCTCAACTCTAGCATGGATCTCCAACACAACCACAAAACTCAATTTTTTTTCATTTGTAATTTGTACTGTATAACCAATTATGTGCACATGGATTTCAAGTCTTTTGATATAAGGGAAAATTTTTTTTTCCTGTTCATAATCACCTTAAAGTGCCATGGAAGAGGGAGAAAGGTATCAGCATGTGAGTACTAAGAGAGCAGTTCCGTGTCTAGCAGGCAAGCTTCAGACGGACAAACTTTATGTGTTTGTCCCAATTACCCAGATCATACCCCTGTACCCTCCAATACCTACTATTCAACACTGACATCAAATTTCTTTTTATCTTTCACATAGGAATGAGAACAAGTGGTATTTATCTTTTTGTGTCTGGCCCGTTTCCCTCAAGATAATGCTATGTAATTCCATGCATTTTGCTTTAAATGACAGAATTTCATTACTTTTTGCATTTATATAAGTGTATGTATGTATGTATGTATATGCGTGTTTGAATTTATTCATCACCTAGGTTGATCTTACATTTTAGCTATTACAAGCAATGCCACAATAAACATGGATGTTTCTTCGAATGTTAATTCAATTTCCTTTCAGTATATAAGCAGATTGGTCACCTGGAACATGTGGTAGGTCTACTCTTCATGTTCCTCATAATGTGAGTAAATGCTGTTTCCTATTGGTAGGGACCGGGGGAATCCTTTATTTTTTATCTACCACTTAGCCAGACAACTTACTGCTGTACAAAGTTGATTACTGGTAGGCCTGTGTCTTTAAATCTGGTACCCAGGGCCTTAGTCCTTTTCATTCCAGAAGCTGTTTTTCTATGAGCATCCTCCTGGTTGTCTACTTCTGATTTCACTCGGCTTACTGCCTTGGTGTGCACGCAGAGTCACTGCTGCTTTATCGTGGGTACCCGAAGAAAACAAGGAAGCACCTGAGTCAGAGACAAGAGGCCCCTGACTTGTGAAAACGAACAGCCTGGGCATCAGAACATTGGTGTTGGTGTTCCTTTACCATAGGCTGATGGCTTGAGGGGTCTAGATAGATTCTGTGTACACAGTGGGCTCGTGTCGTGGCTGAAGGAACACAGAACCAGGGCATTTGGAGCAAGCAGGAATAAAAACCATCTCCCCAGCCACCAACCTCACACACAGAACAGGGTCGTGCTGGTAGGAGGCTGTGAACAACTTGACCTTCTCAATTGTCATCAGTGAGAATGTGCGAGGACCTTCGTGGCACAGGATGGGCTCCCTCTCCTCGTAGTACTGAGGCAGGCATGAGAGAGACACTTTGAGATTGTGCCCACATAAATCTAATCTGAGTGCAGCCATGATTGGTCCCCACTGCAGGAGCTGGATGAAAACATTGCTCAGGAACGCCATCCACACGGCCTCAGGGCTGTGCCTATGAGGTGCTTCACACAGCTCTGTAACACAGAAGGCAGAATGGTCTTTTTATTATTTTCTTCATTCGGGTTCCTCTAGTAGGGATTGCAGCTCCGCATCTACACAGTAGCACCCCACAAGAACCCTCCCTGAACGTCACTGGGTAATATCATTATTTGTTATGGGTGGATGTCTTACTGTTCTATTGCTGTGAAGAGACACCTTGACCAGGGCAACTTAAAATATAGCATTTAATTGGGAGTTTGTTTACAATTTCAGACTCCATTATCATCTTCCTCTTTCTTTCTTTCTTTCTTTCTTTCTTTCTTTCTTTCTTTCTTTCTTTCTTTCTTTCTTTCTCTCTCTCTCTCTCTCTCTCTCTCTCTCTCTCTCTCTTTCTAAAATGTGTTACTTTTATTCAAACAGTTGGCTGGATTTTCTAGGTGAAAACTGACTTTTGTCAGTCTGTCCTTCTATACTTGATTCATTTACTCCAGGACATACATGAGTCACAGGGAAATCTGCTGTCTGCACATGCTAAGGGTTCTCACCATCTGGGACATGCTCTACTTAACCACTAAAGCCACGAACATGCTAAGGGTAAAGGACACCATGCTCAGACACAGCTGATTTCTACCTCGAAACTCTGAGCACCAGAAACAGCAACAGTTGTCTGTCACGAGACTGAATATTCAGTGAGTGTGAGGTATGCACACAGGCTGTCAGTTTATAACAGACAACTCAGACACCCTCAGGAGAAATCTTACCAGTACAGTGAATGCCACAGCTTGTTATTTTCTCTTTCTTTCTTTCTTTCTTTCTTTCTTTATTAAAATTTGTATGACAGGTCAAATAGTATTATTCAGTGAAAACTCAATGGAGTTGTCAATGTGAAAAACAGCTGCTTATCTTTAAGGTTCCTGCCTTTAGTTCTTTTTTTATTTAATTATTTTTATTCATGTTACATCTCAATTGTTAGCCCTCACTTGTATCTTCCCATTCCCCTCTCCCTCCCTCTTTCACCCTATTCCCCTCCCCTAGGCCTGTGACAGAAGGGGACCCCCTCCCCCACCATATGACCACAGCCTATCAGGTCTCATCTGGATAGCCTGCTTCCCCTTCCTCTGAGTGCCACCAGGCCTCCCCACCAAGGAGAAGTGGTCGAATATGGGTGGTACATGTCAGAGGCAGTGCCTGCTCTCCACACAACTGTGGAGAATGCCCTGTCCATTGGCTAGATCTGAATAGGGGGTCTAGGTTTACTGCATGCACTTGGTTGCACTGTACAGTAGTTTGTGTATGCCCCCTAGGTCCAGGTACGCCAGCCTTGATGGTCTTCTTGTAGGGTTCCAGGGCCCACTGGGTACTAAGGGAGCAATCTGAGCAAAGCCTAGACACCCAAGCCATCCCACAGTGCAGGGCGCTGTAGGGTGTGCTAGGTTGTGATGTAATGTGATGCGAGCTCAATGGTCAAATGCCAGTGCTATTTATACACCAGACAGGCTTTCCTCAATCATGTCACTCCCAGCAGGTCATTTTATAGTCCAGGTCAATATTAGGAAGTCTTTAAAATAGTGCCTTAAAATACAAACACCCCCAAAGGATACACGGTGGTGCTTTCAGTGAGCCAGCCAGAGCTTCCATGAAGAAAGCCCTGTGGAGCTAGCTAGGATGGGGGAAGGTGGGACCAGAGAAAGGGAGAAAAACAGGTCCCTGTGCGGTTCAGGGTGGGTGGGTGGGGGAGAAGGGGGTTCAATTCCTTAGGGTGAACATCAAGGAACATTTGATAGGTCACATGGTAAGAATATGTTTAGTTTTGGAACACACTACCAAACTATCTTCCAAAGTGGCCTTGTCTTATTTCACCCCCACCAGCAGCAAACACTCCTGTTGTTCCATAATTGGTGGTATCAGTGTTCTGCACCACAGTCATTTTGATGGGGTTATAATGGTATCTTGTTTTAATTTGAATTTACTGCATGAATTACAATGTGAAGCATCGCTTCATGCTTATTATCTATACTTTTTTTTTGTGTGTGTGAGATGCTGGTTAATGTCTTAGGCTAATTTTTTTATTGTTCTTTATTCTTTATTTTTGGGGAGAGTCTATTTAAAAAAATATATATGTATAATTTGTGTGTGTGTGTGTGTGTGTGTGTGTGTGTGTGTGTGTGTGTACAGACACACACTTACGGTGTTGCCATGTGGAAGTCTGAGGACAACTTTTAGGATCTAGAACTCAGGCCACCCTCACCAACTGAGTCATTCATCTTTCTGCTTTCCCCCCCCCACATTTTTGAGTTTTGAGAGCTCTCTGTATACTTTGTAAAATAACTCTTCATATGTAAAATTTTGAAGCTCTTCCCCCAACTCTGTACTCTCTCTGCAGTCTGTTGTTTCTCTTCTCAACTATGTCTTTTGCAAAACAAAACTTTCCACTCTGGGGAAATTCTTCTCAACTATGTATTTCATGGGTTTTGCCTTTTTAAAGTCACAATTAAGAGGTCATCTCCAAAATGCTGTCATATAATATGTTTTTTCTAGGTGTTTTATAGTTTTTAATTTTACATTAGGTCCATGATATATTTTTGAGGTGGTTGTTAAGTTTGTGCCCAGATTTATTTTTTTTAATTTTTGCATGCAGATATTCATTTTTGGAAGAATCATTAGTTAGAGAAGACTGTCTTGCTCACTATATTGCTTTTTCTCCTTTGTCAAAGATCAGTGGATGATATTTATGGGCTGGAAAGCTGGAAGTCCCCTAATAATCCACTTTTAAAATTCATATACTTGGACTGCATGCTAGTTCTTTCCTTTATTACTGTGACAGAAGCAATTTCAAAAAGATTAACTTTGGTTCATGATTTGAGAGGCTCTCATTCTTCCCTTGAGGGAAGATGTGGTGGGAATGGTTCTGACTGGAGGTGAGGACGTGAGATGGCAGCTCTCAACACAGCCCAGGCCAGGCAGTAAACCATGGTCTGAGCCGGGGTGGATAACCTTCAAAGAGACCTATTTCCTCTACTCAAGCCCAGCTCCTCAAAAACAGCACAGGAGGGGGGTGGGCAGGCAGTGAGATGTCTCAGCGGTTACCCTGCTTTCCCTCACTGCAGCATGAACTCACCTGCACACGCATGCCTTCATTCATTCAGGTTGGAAGGAGAGAGCTGACTCCTAAGAGTTGTCTGACCTCCACACACACTGTGGCATGGGCACATATAAGCACACAATTAAGAAAAAAATAGCACCATGAGCAAGCATTCAAAGATGAGTCTGTGAAGGGTGCTATAAGATGTCTTTTGGACATGACACTGATGTTGCATTCACAAACTCACAGCAGCTGTGGTATCTGCATGAGACCTGCACAAGATAGAACCATCAATATTCCGGCACAGATGGGGAGGGCTTCTAGGTCCTCTCTCTCTCTCTCTCTCTCTCTCTCTCTCTCTCTCTCTCTCTCTCTCTCTCTCTCTCCCTGAGGTATAGTCAGTGGCTGTTGGAGGAGTGGAATAATTTTTCTTTAGGGGCACAGCTAGTAGTATGCTATCATCCAGTAAATAGCCTCACATCACACCCATGCAAACTCAGTCATCTGTGCATATAAAAAAAGACATAGGAGAGCAATGTGATAAGAAGAAAGAGTCTAAAGGGAGTGTGAAGGGATAAGGAATAGTGGTGAACATGATGAATAATACATTCTATACATATATGAAATTGTCAAGAATAAGCACAATATTTAAAAAGTGCTATAAGTAAACCATATATATTAAGAAAAAACAGAATACAAACTAGTATACATACTTAAGGTCCTAGTTTGGTCAAAAGGACATAAGAGCTGTAATCTTAGCTATTCTGGAAACCGAGGCAAGAAGATCTGAAGCTCAACACTGACTTGATCAACTTAGTGAGATCTCATGTAAAGAAGTAAAAAGAAACCCAGGGCTGGGTGCCATTCAATGCAGGCATTCATCCAGCACGAATGAGGCCCTGTGCACATCTAATTCCTGGTTTTTCTATTCTTAAAGGTGCCTAAGCAGCAGCTTCTGGTAGATGAAAAATCACATGTGGCTCCATTTCATTATCTTTGTACATTTTTCCAAGTTTTCATAGAAAACAAGGAGCCAGGACTGTCTGTTCTGGATAAATATTTATAAATTATAAACTTCTTTCAAAATCTAGTTCCTAGACACGTTACATTGTAGAGTCAACTCCTACTCTCAAACACAATTCATTTTGGATGCATCTTTATCGTTAGACTCACATTCTCAAACTGTGCAGCATTTTACTTGGACATTTTCTTCCGAGAAGAAACAGTTTTCCAGTTACATTCTTCTGTCTGCCCAGCCCCCAAATGTGGTCCCCGTACACTTCATTAGTGGACTGCTTTATGAAGGCAGCTACCAATAGTTATCTTGTTTATAAAAACAAACAAACCCTTTTCTTCTATGATCTGGCAATTTTGTTCTAAGAATATGAGTTACTCCACAGGTGTAGGAGCTGACACGCTGCCCTCGAGGCCTTCTTTCTCCTGATATCCAAAGCCTAGCAATGGCACATGGGTCATATATGAAACAATGGTACAGATGGGAATAAAATCATAGAATGGAGTATGTGACAGCTCTCTAAGGCTGGAAGGAGCAGCCATGGATAAGGACTAGAGAGGCTGTTGCCTGTATGAGCCTTCGCTGTGGCTAGCGTCACCTGAAAGGCCTCCTTCATGGTGGCATCCATAGGACTAGCCTGCTCCTCAGGGCTGCTTCTGGTCTCACTACCCACAGGCCACAGTCTCTACAGAGATGCTCAAATGGCTGTGTAGCTTTCAGATACAGCACCCCCTGCCCCCCCCCAAAAAAACCCCTCAATAACAGGGCATAGTCTAGGTTGGCTTTAGAGTTGTTATGAAGCTGAGAATGACCTTCAATTCCTGATCACCCTTCCTCCACCTCCCAAATGCTGGGGTTCCGGGCACATCCCACCACACCCAGCTCTACCTCATTTTGATGGACGTAGTAGTGATAAGAAACATGTAAACATTTTCCTAAGTGACTGGAAACAGTCACAATAATTCATTGCTGAGTGAGTTCCAACTGACTTTTTTTTTTTTGACTGTATTAGTAAATAATTTCAACTTTACAGTTCCTAAGAACGGGGAAGCATGATGAAACCTCAGAATAGCCTTGTGCTCTTTGAGGCGCTAGCTGTTTGTGGGATTAATCATCCTTACCTAAGTGGCATGCCGAGTTCTACTCCTTCTTTTGAGGGAGTGGAGTGGGAAAGCTGCCAGGGATGCAATAGGTTGTTTGGTTGCTGTACTTTTGGGAACTGTGTGATGTGTTAAAGTATCCAGGACCCCAGGGATAGTGATACACTAAACCAGCTGTGCACTAAGACTTACTGAAGCCTCCTGACTCTGGGACACCTAGTATCTCAAAAGGTATAATACGTATCACATTTTTTTTTGCAAATTTATTTCTGAAAACTGCTATTTGCACATACATTTTGAAACTATTCTTCATTTATTTCAAGTGTGTTCATTATCATTCTTTGAAAGATTTTCATGATTTTTTAAATCCATTAAAAATTTCATCTTATGGTTGCTTTATTTGTTTGTTTTGAGACAGGGTTTCTGTCCCAGCTGTCCTGGACACACTCTGTAGACCAGGTTGTCCTCAAACTCACAGAGATCTATCAGCTTCTGCCTCCCCAGAATGCTGGGATTAAAGGTGTGTGCCACCATGCCCAGCCTTATGGTTGCTTTTTAATTGCAGCTTTGTTTAAAAAAAAAACCAACTATAAAGTTTCCACCTCTTGATAGTAATTTTTTTCTCATTTTTCTATTCTCCTCTGTAATCAAAGATGATGAAGCTGTCTAAACTCAATGTCTAGTCTTTCATCCTCCATTTTCCCTTTCAACCCATAGTCTTAGTTACTGTTTTATTCCTGTGAAGAGACACCATGACCAAAGGCAACCTTTGTAAAAGGAAGCATTTAATTGGGAGCTTGCAGACAGTGTTAGAGGGTGAGTCCATGTCATCACGGCAGGAAGCAGAAAGGCATGGCACCGGAGCAGGAGTGAGAGCTTTTCATCCTGATTCATGGGCAGCAGGTGGGGGGGCAGAGAGAGAGAGAGAGAGAGAGAGAGAGAGAGAGAGAGAGAGAGAGAGAGAGAGAGAGAAGGGAGAGGGGAGAGGGGAGAGGGGAGAGAGAAGGGAAGAGAGAAGGGGGGAGAGGAAAGACACAGAGAGACAGAGACTGAGACTGAGCCTAGCATGGGCTTTGAAACCTCAAAGTCCACCCCCAATAGCACACTTCCTCCAATAAGGACCCATCTAATCCTTTCCGACAGACCATCAAACAGGGACTAAGCATGTAAACACATTAGCCTATGGAGGACATTCTCATTCAGAAATCACCATACCCACTTTGAGAATTTTGTCCGGTAGACCCACCAGGATCATGGAGCACACTAGTAGCTTTGAACGTTCAAATTCAACAATTCTTTTAGTAGTTCCCAGATAGTTGAAAAAGCCAGTTTGTTCCTCTATGAACTCTGTCTTTCTGGGCCACCATGTTTGCTTTGTTTCCTGTCTATGTGGCACTTTGTTCTTTCTTAATCTCTAGTTTGTGGATGCTCTGGAGTGCATTGTGTCTTCTCCCCCACAGGTGAGTCTTTCTTAGGTGGTGCTTAACATGTAATGTTTAACCCAGTGTTTCCTTTGGCGTATAAACTAAGCCTCACACTAGCATTTTTGTTTTCTTTTGGGTGTCTAATGGATATCTTAAATTTAGCATCCTTAAATCTTGACTCCAAATTACACCATGCTCTTCCTTATATCTGTAAAACACACAAAGATGACAAAGGTAAAGAGGCTCACATTAACTCAGCAAGCTAGGGTTGTCAGAGGCGGCATCACTCAAGAGGTCACATTTGAACAAAGTTAGGATGATGAAAAGGAATCTCCTTAGGAGCCAGCTAGGTTTTAAGACGGGAAGAGAGGGAGAGAGAAGGATGGAAGGAGAGTGAGTGGGGGAGAGACGGGGGAGACTTAATAGTCATTATTTCTTCTCTTATCCCCATTTTAATTTATCAACAAATTCTATTGCTCCACACATAAAACAAATCTGTACTCAAATCCATTTTACTTACTTGCAACCTCTGCTGCCTTTTACATGCCACAGTTGCTTTTCAGCTGGGCCAGCACCACAGCTTCCCAAGGGGTCCTTGGGATAGGAAGCTATTTTAGTTCCTGATGCTTGCAGCAAAGGCTGGAGGACAGTGATGCTCACTCATACAGTACAGCTACTGTGTAAGTGAGCGATACATTTTCATCAGTCATAGTGATGTTTTAGTAGGATTTGATGCACCTCTTTGTTCAATAAATGCCCTTTAATAGTTTGAACCACCATTAAACTTCAAATCTTTCTAACTTACAACCGTCTCTTCTCTGTTTATCATTTCAAATTTCTTCCCACCACTTTTCTCCTAGTCTCACATCTCTTGTTTTCTTGATGGACCCCAAACATGCCAGCTAGAGTCCTCGTTCACAGCCATATGTAATTGTTCTTTCTGGCTGGGACACTGTTCCCCAGATTTGCATCTGTTTGGCCTCTTCTCAGTCTAGTTGTTGCTGTTGTTTTGCTTTGGTGTGGGCTTTGAGGCCGCGACCCCGCAAACACGTGGGTGCTAAGCTGACTGGGGCTGCACCTCGCCCTCAGCTGACTCTGAGCAGCCTTCTCTGACATCTTAGAGCGCCAGCCTCACTCCCTGTTCTCTTTCTTCTCTTCACCAGGATCTTTCCCTTATCACGCCATCACCACGAGGCATGTACTTATTAGCTGTCTTCACCATCTACTACATCTACTGGATGGTAAGCTCCACAAGACATGTACTGATGCAGCCGAGATGGATAATTCTGTTGAATGAAAAGATGCATCAGTCCATCAATATAACCTTGTTCTGCAGGTGAGGCCAGTGGGAACCAGAGAGATAAGACTACATTTTAATTTGGTTGCTGATCTGGGACCCCATTGCTGTCTGGAGGGGCCTCAATCAAAATTACATTTTACAATTCAGTACCCTAGAAGAATCCGTCCTTCCTCTTGCCTGCCTATTATAAATACAGAGTTTATGCCTTTTTTTTCCATGTGTTTAACAATGATGCAAGCTGGCTGGCACTTTTCAGGGTTTCCCAGAGGGAGATGAGGAGCAGAACACCTCTGCTAGGTTCTCCTTTGAAATGGAGATTTTGCGACACCAGTCACCGTGCCATTGTTGGACAACAATATGCGTCTCAGAGGCAGGGAGCGGTTCCCACACTTGCTGCTGACCAGACGCCTGGCTGCTGAGCCCTGGTCTCCCCATTACTCCTGGGTTCCTTGTTTCTTTTTCCTCTCTCTTTGTTATGTCATCTATTCATGACTGGGGCAAGATGCCATGCTATTCTTTCTCAGTTCTGGATCAGTCTGTTATTAGCTATTCTCCCTGGGTCCCCTATTCATGGAAACCGAACCACCCCCAGTTGCAGTAGGTGAACTACGTGGAAAAGTTCAAGGCACATTTTTCCTGCTTGGTTTGTGTGTTTCCTGTGATTCAGCAATCTTCAGAGGGAGCTCTTCATCATCTTAACCACGGCAACCTGTGTCTGTGGTCCAGCGAACCCTAGAGCTAAGACCAATCATCTTAACCATTTTAACTGTGTGGTCCAGCGAACCCTAGAGCTAAGACCAATCATCTTAACCATTTCAACTGTGTCTGTGGTCCAGCGAACGTTAGAGCTAAGACCAATCATCTTAACCATTTCAACTGTGTCTGTGGTCCAGCGAACGCTAGAGCTAAGGCCAAGCAAGAGGAGTCGGCTACAGTAAACACAGCCTGTGGTGGGCTGCCTGACCAATTTGTGACGTGTTGGGTCCTCAAACGGAGCCTTTAGGACTAGGCTGAGGGGACTCAGTACATGCCACTCAGGTCACTTGGGGTTAAGCCTGAAGTTACTCTACTACCTCTAAAACAGCTTTCGCTCTAAGAGGGTGAGGGGCAGCAGCCAATCCGACAGGAAGGTGGTGCTGGCGTTGTGCTGTTAGCTGTTTTCAGAAGGGAGCTGAGTCTGGTCGCGATTCCTTTCTGCGTAACTTGAGCGTAGGATGGTAGGAAGCTGGGCTTTGCTTCCTGTGCTGACGCTGTGGCCTGGGAAGTGATGCACTCCCGCTCAGCCCGGAAGCGGTACGGACAGTCCAAGCTTATTTGATTATGAGTTTCAGCTTTATGACAATGTAAGCCAGTTCAGTAGAAACCATACTTCAGATTTTCAATTTTTCTTTTTTCTTTTTCTTTTCCACCGATCACTTGGGCATGCAGATATAGACAGCTGATGTTGCACAATGAAGTGTGTTATTTAGTAGGTGACGTGTGTTAGATGAATCTCGTGTTTGTGTGTGTGCTGGTACATGCGTGGGTGGACCTCAGAAGACAACCTGAGATGTGCCTTTGTGAGTCACACCTACCCCTCTCCACTTTTTTTGAAACAGAGTTTCTCACTAACCTGGAGCTCGGCAGGTAGACTTTGCTGGTCGGCCTTTTCTGTCTCCCAGCTCTGGGATTACAGGCCTATGCCCCATGCTCCCCATAAGCTTTTGAAGCGGGTTCTGGGGATTGAGTTTATGTGCCTTGCAAGCACTTTATCAAACAAGCTATTTCCTACTCCAAATTAATTTTCTTTGTTGTTGTTTTTCAAGACAGGTTTCTCTGTGTAGCCTTGGCTGTCCTGGACTCATTTTGTAGACCAGGCTGGCCTGGAACTCACAGTGATCTGCATGCCTCTGCCTCCCCAAGTGCTCCGGTTTAAGATTTATTTATTTATTTATTCAAACAGTGCTCTGCCTGCATGTACACCTGTATACCAGAAGAGGCTGTTAGATCACATTATAGATGATTGTGAGCCACCATATGGTTGCTGGGAATTGAACTCAGGACCTTTAGAAGAGCAAGCAGCCAGTGCTCTTAACCTTTGAGCCATCTCTCCAGCCCTTATCATGCATATGTTTTCTCTATGCCAATGAAGAAAATGTGAAATGCTGAATCATCAGGTAAAGCTGAAATAGTGAAGGATTATATCCTAAATTTACAAATTAACTGTGTCCTACAAATTTTTAGCTAATACATAACAATTGTGCATATTTGTAGGGTAACTTGTGATATTTTGCTATGTCTAATCTTTTAATTCTAAAAATTTAGTTATTTCTTCATGTTTGCTACCTCTTTATGATGAAAATACATAAAAAATTCTGTCTGCTAGGTTTTCAGGTAAAATCTACAGTGTATCAGATTAGGTATTGTCTTAGGTAGGGTTTTATTGGTGTGAAGAGACACTGTGACCATGGCAACTCTAATAAAGGAAAACAGTTAATTGGGCCTGGCTCAGCGTTTCAGAGGTTTAGCCCATTATGGTCATGGTGGGAAGCACAGCCGTGTGCAGGCAGACATGGTGCTGGAGGAGAAACTGAGGGTTCTACGTCTTGATCCTCAGGCAGCAGAAGAAAATTGGGTACCACACCGGGTATAGCTTGAGCATAGGAGACCTCAAAGCCCACTTCCACAGTGACGCACTTCCTCCAACAAGGCCACACCTCCTAATAATGCCACTCCCTATGGGGACCATACCTATTCAAACTACCACAGGTATCATTTATAAAGTATTTAAAACTTACACTGTTTTATAGTATGGATTAAAAGAACTGAAAGTGAACAATCTGTACTTTGGAGGAAATCTGAATTTAAAGTCCTACTGTACATCTTGCATGATTTTTAATTTGGAAGAAGTTTCTTTTTCTTTTTGGACATTGTTTGCCTTATATGAAAATAAAGTTACTGATATAGCATCATGAGGCTAGCACGGGGCTTCAATAACATATAAATACATACACAAATAAAATTCTTGGCATAGTTTGTGTATATGGTAAGCGTTCATAAGTTAACGGCTCTAATTCTAACCGTTGACACAGTGTACAGCGCTCAGAAGCAGGGCATAGGAGTGTGTTTTTCTCACAGAGCCCCTCCCTTTCAGAACATCCTGAGGCTCCCGTACCTGCCTTCTTGAGCGAGCAGTTCTTTGGGAGACTCTCAGGCATTCATTTCCCAGAGGTTCTTGGGCCCTACATCCTCACTTCCCTCCTTAGCTCTAGCAATTTCTAAAGAGAGGAAAGGAGATACGTCATTGGGTTTTATTTACTGACCCTCTTAATCTTTACAAATGGGAAAAATCAACCTAAAATATGCATGGCTAGAATGAAGAAGAAAAAAGGAAGCATGGAGGAGGGGAGAAAAAAAGCCAGAATGGGAAAATGCTAGTCTGCAAGTTAGCAGTTTTCTAAATGTATCCAGTTCCAGCAACAGTGGCTCAGAGGACACGGAGAGGTGGCTGGGGAGTGTGTGGCACTCTTGGTCTGCCATAACTAGACTGCCCAATATTCCTGTTACAGGCCTTTGGTGGCTGCTGGAATCTTTATACAACACTCTTAGACATGTGATAAAAGAGATAAAATACAGATTTCCCAGTTAAAAGTTAATTTTAGATAGCAACAAACTATAATTTTTTTAGTACTAGTATATTAAAATTATGTGCATGTTAATGCTAAAAAGTACTGTTTATTTGAAATTAAATATAACCAAACAACCTTTATTTATTTACCTTTTTGGTTTTTTGAGACAGGGTTTCTCCACATAACTCTGGCTGTCCTAGAACTCACTCAGTAAACTAGGCTGGCCTCGAACTCACAGAGATCCACCTGCCTGTGGTTCCCAAGTGCTGGGATTAAAAGGATGCACCACCTTGCCTGGCTTTAAGCAACCCATATTTTTAATTGCTAAATGCAGCAGCTTGACACTAGAAGGAAAGAGAAAGGTGCCAGTTTTGTCTCTGGCAATTGAATGCCTTAAAAACAAAAGAAAACAGAACAAAACAGAACACCACTCCTACTTATAGCTCACTGGTTTCTCCTAGCTGCAAGAGAATGAGTGAACGGACAAATAAGAGACAGTAGACACATGGTTAAGTCTCCATTTTCTTCTTTTTAAAAAAGACTTATTTACATGTATGGATGTTTTGTCTACACCTATGTCTGCATACCAGAAAAGGGAATCCCCTCATTGGACTGCCGTTCAGGTGGTTGTGAGCCACCATGCCGATGCTGGGAATAGGACCCAGGTTGCCTCTGCAAGAGCAGCCAGTGCACTTAACCCACTGAGCTACCTCTCTACTTCCACTAATCTTCATTTTCAGCCTGACTGGATAGAGCTATCTAGGAGACTGATGGGGTATGTCTGCGGCTGAAGGGCTTGCCACAAAGGGTCAACAGCAGGAGAAGGCGTCTGCAATGCAGGCAGTGTCACCCTTGGGCGTTGCTCTGGCATAATAAAAGGATGAAAAAGACGAAGCTGGCTGAACACCAACTGTTTTTCCGATTTTCGTTTCTCGGATGCCCCGAATGAAAGGCTCTGCTCTGTCCCACCTGTCCCACTGCGATGGGCCAAATGGTCTGAAACTGTGAGCGCAAAGGAATCTCTGAACCAGGTGGCTTCTACCAGATACTATGGTCATAACAACTCATGGTTATTACGTGAGAGGGCGGGCCTGCTTAGTGCCGAGTGTGGAGCTGTCTCCCATGGAGATTTGTTCCAGAGCTCTTGTCAGACGGATGAACGAAGAGATCATCATCTCACAAGACTTTAAGCATCTTCTCAAACGGAGACAGGGTAGGTAGATTTTCCCTTCCACTGATCTGCCTGGGAGCAGCTAGCTACAAAGCAGCTAATAACACTGTCCATGTTTCCAGAAGATTTTTTTCACACTTCAGATCTTTTATACGTAACTAAAGCACATTAAGGATTTTTTTTAAATGTCCCTACTTTTGGTGAACATTGAAGTAGTTTGGGAGCTAATCTTGAGCTGTGTTATGTAATTTCATTGGCATCTTCTGAGAGAAAAAAGTAAGACATGAACAGTAACAGTAACTTTAGTTTACAATAAACTAATAACATGGGTTAAATTGAGCCTTCTAGTTTACCATTTTTCATGGCTCTTTGGAATGCCAATTTATGTTTAAAAATTGCTTATAATAGAAATGAATTTCCTGTTACTAAGGAAAGGAACTTATTTCTAACAGGTGCACACACATGAAAATTTGCACATATTTACATGCATTCACATACACAAAAAGACTAATGTAAACTTCCTGTAAAAATCTTTTAGTGTGGGGACGGAGAGAGGGCTCAGTGGGGTAAGGTGCTTGCCTCTGGGCCTGGCACCCAAGTGATGGATAGAGACAATCAGTGCCCTCACACTGTATTCTCACCTCTACACATGTGCCGTGGCATGTATTTGCACACAAGTACACATACATACACATACACTATACCAATATGTATAAAAACAATTAGTTTATTTTAGAATTCATTAAATGTAAGAAAGATTTTCAAAAGTTAAGTTCTATTATACACTTGCCAGACAGTAAATATTTCAACCTACTATAAATTTTTATCATGTAATGTGAATCCTTGCAGAAACACAGTTGCAAAGCAGATGCTCAACTGAGGTAATAATTATAAAAATGATGGGATGGAAGTTATTTTTTATTCCCTGATATTAGGTTATATTGGGTGAGATAGTCAATTGATAAGCAAATGGAAGACACATCTAAGAAGAGGTCCATCCTCGTGGGCTCCTAGGGCCTTTGATCAACCGATACCTGCATCATATTGCTGTGAGCATCCTAAATAACTCCACTGGGTTTCCACCATAAGGATATGTCACTCTGTGTATTAGGTCATATGTATATTGGTAAAACACTACAAAGGCCTTCATTATTGCCAGATAGCAGCAACTCTTCCATCTAAACCTGCCACCTGCCACCTGCCTCCCACACTTACACACATACACACACACACACACATATGTGTACCTAGTCACACATACTCACACCCACCACACCCATACACTCACATGCACACACACACACGTGCATGCATACACTCACATACACTAACACACACACACACACACGCATACAGCCCACATCCTTTCCAGTTAACCTTGGGGTTTCACTTGATCGTGCCCCCCTTTTCCTGGGACCTTTCCTCTCCCTCACAGTACATTCTTTTTTGCCAACATGTAATTCACACTGGATTCTCTTTCGTCTTCTCTTCAGCTTTTATTAGGCCCCTTTCTCCTTCACAGCCAGAAGCTCTCGGTGTTTATTTTGCCAACTTGTTCACCGTCCTTTTCTGTTGTCTCCATTGTTACTTCACTGGCACTGCTTTTGCCGATGTCACCAGTGTTCTTCATGTCACTTGATCTGAGTGACTCCTTCCTGCTGTTGTGTGGGTTCCTGGCCTTCACTGGCTGCTTCATCTGCACCCTTTTCCAGACTCTTCCTGGGACTCCTCACGTCTTTGTTTTCCAAGTCCTCCTAAGCTGATATCGTCACATTGCCGTCT
Organism: Acomys percivali; assembly: GCA_907169655.1. Lineage (NCBI taxonomy): Eukaryota > Metazoa > Chordata > Mammalia > Rodentia > Muridae > Acomys > Acomys percivali. Next base: position 71,167,939 of record OU015744.1, read on the forward strand.
CGGGACCCCTTGCCTTACAAGGTAGACGCTGGCCTTGGTGTTGTCCTGAGCCCCGTGACTGCTGGCCTGCTGGCCTGGTCACCTATCTGCTTGTGACCAGGAGCACATCTCTAGAGAACTTGTCCAAGCTCCAGGCCAAAGTACCAGGATATGTTTGGATAACCCACCTGAGTGTCACCCACTTTCAGCACCAGCATGTTCAAACTTGACCTCGAATGAGATATTTTAATGTAATTTTAAAGGTGAACTTTGTCATAGTGACATTTTAAATTTATAGCTTTCTACACAAAACTTTTCAATGTCTAGCTATCTTGTTCTAAGTAAAAGCTGCAGTCATCAGAAATGCCCCAAGACTATAATCTGCATCAATCCTTCACTCCCTAACCTTATCCCTTCCCCTTCCCCTTCTCCCTTGACACAGAGCACATTGACCAGACCGGCCTTCAGTGCAGAGGTCTCTGTAATTGTTTTTTCTCCAGACATAACTCTCTCACACTCTTGAACAATGGTCAGAGTCTAACTGAACTCATTCCTCCAGTACTCATCTGATTCCTTATGTCTTTGTATCATTCCTGATGTCATATTTCATATTATGTATTTTTAAATATTTAAATTTTACAATCTTTAAAAATTCCTAATTCCCTTCACTAGAGTATTGACAAAATGCAGCAGATGCTATTGTCTTTTTGGTGATTGATTGTTGTTTTTATTGATCTGTTGCTTGGAACAGGACCCAGCATTTAGCATCAATAGTGACCGTGAAAAATGAAGAAATGTCCAACCCCATCACTCCCCAAATATGCTAGATGGTGCATCAGTAAACAGTAGCCACCTATTCAACCCAGAAGCCCAAGGCTAGCTTTGATTTGGCTTCTTGCAGCCATGCGGCACTCAGCCATTATCCAGACCTGCTGCTAGGTCCTTGGAGTCAACGTCTGTCTTCTTACCACGTGGCCATTCCTGTTGGCCCTTCAGATTCCAGCTGGACTTCACAGGCTTTCTGTGAACTTTTTCTTCCTTCATCCAACCTCCAAATGGGCTTGTCTCCATAGAATACATAGCATTTGGTAATGCATGAATGCCATTTCCTGAAGAAATTTAGAGTCAGTAGAGAGAGGCTTAGAAATTAAGTGCGTGAGAGGCAGTAACTGGACCCGGAGATCTCCAAGGATGGCTGTCTTGTCCAAGACTCCATGACATCTGCACTACAGCCTGGAATAGAAACCAGAGGTCCCGTATCCAGTGCGGTGAGAATTTATTTCACCGTTATCAAAGCAAACCAAAGGTTATCAGTGGGTTGGACATTTAAAGATTAAGTACAGCTGATGGCACTCAGCTCTTATGCAGGTAGCTTAACTTCAGTGGTTCTGGTCTCTCTCTAAAGGGAAAATGGAGGTGTTTATGATTCTGTATCATAATGGGTTCCAGGTGACCCAGGCTAGGCAGCTTAGCCAGGGCCTCTCTTCTTTGATTTACATGGCAGGATCCAGGCCATCCTTAAATTGAAAAGATATAGTAATGAGTAAATGCAGAAAGAGAAAAGAGAGAGAGAGAGAGAGAGAGAGAGAGAGAGAGAGAGAGAGAGAGA
>OU015744.1:71182506-71207313 GCA_907169655.1 Acomys percivali
ACACACAGACACACACAGACACACACGTGCACACATGTGCACACACATGCACATATATGTGCACACACACAGACACACGCACACACAAAGACACATATGTGCACACACATGCACACACATGCACATACATGTGCACACACATACACACATACACACAGACATATGCACAGACACACACAGACACACACACATGCACACATGTGCACACACATGTACACACACAGACACACACAGAGACATACACACAGACACACACAGACATACACACACATGTGCACATACAGACACACATAGACACACATACAGACATACACACACAGACACACACACAGACATACACACACCCACTCAGACACACACACAAGATAATGATGATGATGGTAATGATGACAATGATGATGATGACCACGATGACGGTTTCTTTTAAAGGCCTCCAGGAGTCTGGATGGGAAACTCTAGGAGGGCAGGGACCTATGTCTCATGCTTCCCCCTAATGTTGACATGGGAACAGCAATCAACACTTGAAAAATCACTGAATGAAGTCCATTAGCATAGGCCTTCCTTCTTTTGGAAATATGGACTATTTTTATTTTCCTTTGACATTATGTACAGATAAATTTAAAGCAAAGAACTTTTTTCTTAAGTTTAACAGATGCAGGGGAATTATGCAGACAGTCCTTGTTGGGCAACGTAAAATTGTGTCTGTCCTGGAACTATTTGACCCTGTAGAACTAGTTTTCCATTCCTCCTCTGTTTTTATGAGGTGAAGTCTTACGTAGAGCCCTGTAGAAAAACAACAAAACAAAAGCATCGAGTAGGAAACATCTCACAGGTCTGTTCTGAAAATCAAAAAAGAAAAGAATCCTAGGCTGGGGGAGAGTTAAGAGTTTTGAAATGAACTGGGTGCAATGGCACACACCTATAATCCCAGCACTCGGCAGGCAGAGGCAGGTGGGTCTCTGTGAGTTCGAGGCCAGCCTGGTCTACAAAGAGAGTCCAGGACAGCCAAGGCTACACAGAGAGACCTTGTCCCAAAAAGCAAAAGCAAAACAAAACAACAACAACAACAACAAATTTTGGAAGTGACCAAGAGGCTCATAGTAGGGAGGGTGAGGAGGGCTTATAGAAACAGGGAGTTCCTGAAGGAAGATGACAGTGTGACCACATAGTTGCCCCCCAAGTTAGGGAGTATAAGAAGCTGATCCAGTGAGGCCAGTTTTCCTGGGGAAAGAGAAACTGAGAAAAGTGGGTACTATGGATCACAGAACAGCTCCTCAGGAGGCCAGGGTCAGACAGGCAGGAGGACGCCAAACGCTGGAGGCGCTAAGGGATAGTAAAGATTTGGGAGACACTAAGGTACATTTCACTACTTTATAACTTTGTTCAAAGCACATATAAAAAGTCATAATATTAGGTCAAGTACAGCATGTCTTGGAGGCTAGCCCAGCCTTCCTATTTCTGCTTTATATCAACTGTCTTGATCTAATTACTTGTGTGCATCTTATAACAATATATCAATAGTTATAATTATCTGTACATATTATGTACAACAGTTGTATTTAATACCAAACAAATACATTTGTAATGATTAGAGATAAAATTCAAAATTTGAACTTACTCATCTGCCTCTTATTCCTATGTCATTTTTTAAATTAAAATTTTATTATCCTTGGTTACATAAGTCAGTTTTATGCAAGTGAAAAATGTTCTTTGTTTATATTCAGACAGATACCCTGTTATCTGTTCCTTCCTCATCTATCCCCTCCCAGTTCATGTGTGCATTCATGTCATCTGTACATAAAGGATTTTGTGTATCTATAAAAAATTTAGGTTATTTGCCTTTCCAAGACTGACTTAATTCACCTTATGTGTTTATTTCCATTCACAGCTATTTTCTTATAAACAGCCTAACTTGTGTGTGTTATCCATGTTCCCTCCATCCCTCCCTTCCTCTGAGGGGAGTCTTCAACTCAGCTCTTTGGTCCAGGGCTGCAGAAAACACTGGTGAGCAGGAGTCTCTGCGGTGTGTTGACCTGAAGTCTTCTGGGTGAATAAATACCGAGGAGTGATGTATCTAGATCATATACTAAGTGTGCATGTGTGCATTCACGTGTGTGTGTGTGTATGTCATTGTGTGTGTGTCTGTCTGTGTGTGTCCATGTGTCTGTGTGTTGCTGAGAAGCAAGCTCAGGGCTTCATGCATGCAATCTACCACTGAGCTACATCCGTAGCCCCAGTATTGTTTTCCCCTCCATCAACTATATTAGGCATACTTTACTGAAGTTTGTTTTACAAAAGGAAAATATATTTTTTACTAGTTTTCTCAGAATATAATTTAAATTATTTTACTAAATTTTAGGACACACTTCAATTACTCCTTGTTCTCACTAGCTTTAGATAGCTAACAGTTCCTTCACTGGAGTTTGTTCTGTATTTTTCTTCTGTAGCCCATTAGTGAATCCCTCTTCATAATACATATTTCTTCTTCAGGTTCTGCACCCCCAGAGAGCCTCAATGAACATACTCCCCGGTAAATGCATCATTTTGAGTTTTGCTATGAGTATACTCTTTGGGGACTTTGCATGCGTGTGAAGGTCACCTGAAATGCACTTGTGTCTATTGCTGACTGAATTGGTCTGGATATATTAGAAACAGTGTCTTACTGTGTAGCCCTGGTTAGCCTAGGACTCCTAATGTAGACCACCAAGCTGGCTGTGAACCCCAAGAGATCAGCCTGCCTCTGCCTCCCAAGTGTTAGAATTAAAGGCATAAGCTGCCTCTTCTAGCTAACCACGCATAATTTTAAGAGTCTCTATTGAAACTTTCCACCTGCTATAATATAATCCACTCTTTTTTATTTTTATTTTTTGGATTGTGAACTTTTTTGTTTGTTTCACTTTACATCCAGATTGCAGTCCCCTTCCTTCTCCCCCCTATCTCCACTTTCCTCTCTTCTTCCTTCCCCCCTCACCTCTCCTCAGAAAAGGGAAGCCCCCTCACACCCGCCCACCTTAGCATAGCAAGTTGCATCAGAACTAAGAGCATCCTCTCCTCTGAGTCCAGACAGTGCAGCCCAGCTTGGGGGAAGTGATCGAAAGCAGGCAATAGAGTCCATGTCACAGACAGCCCTGTTCCACTCAGGGGACCCACATGAAGACCAAGCTGCTCATCAGTTAAATATATATAGGGGGCCTAAGTCCAGTCCGTGCATGCTCTTTGGCTGGTGCTTCAGTCTCTGTGAGCCCCCACAGGCCTAGGTTAGCTGACTCCGTTGGTCTTCTTGTGGAGTTCTTGTCCCCTCCGGGTCCTTCTATCCTGCTCCTCCTCTTGTACAGGACTCCCCAGGCTCCACATCGTGTTTGGCTGTGAGTATCAGCGTCTGGTCCAATCTGCAGCTGGGTAGAACCTCTCAGAGGACAGTTATGCTAGACTCCTGTCTGCAAGCACAGCAGACAGAGTATCATTAATAGTGTCAGGGGTTGGCCCTCTCCCATGGCATGGGTCTCCCATTGAGCCAGTCACTGGTTGGCCGTTCCCTCAATCTCTGCTCCATCTTTATTCCTGTACATCTTCTAGGCAGCATACATTTTTGGTGAAAGGGTTTGTGGGTGGGTTGGTGTCTTCTTCCTTCTACTGGAAGCCCTGTCTGGCGTTACGACATGGGCACTTCAGTTTCCAGGTCCCCTACTGCTAGGAGTCCTAGCTAGAGTTACTCCCATATCTCCCCAGGATCCAACCTTGTTTCAGGTTTCCAGCTTGTCCCAGAGATGCCCCTCCTTGGTCTCCCTTCTATCTCCCAGTCCTCTCATCTCTCACCCCCACTCTTCCCACATCTGATGCCAACCCTCACTCCCCTCCCCACTCCCTCCCTCTCCCAGTTCTCTCTCTCCATCCACTTCTGCTGTCTATTCTATTTCCCCTTTTGAGTGAGATTCAGGCATCTTCCATTGGGCCCGCCTTGTACTTAGCCTCTTTGGGTCTGTGCATTATGGCATGTTTATCCTGTACTATATGGCTAATATCCACTTATAAGTAAGAATGTACCATGCGTGTCTTTCTGGGTCTGGGTTACCACACCCAGGATGATCTTTTCTACTTTCTTCCATTTGTCTGCAAATTGCATGATTTTCTTGTTTTTAATAGCTGAGTAGTATTCTGTAGGCTTCTTATACATTTATAGACATCTTTTTCTTTAGGTTAGGGAAATTTTCTTGTATATTTTTGAAGATATTTTCTGGCCCTTTGAGCTGGGAATCTTCTCCTTCTTCTGTTCCTATTATTCTTAGGCTTGGTCTTTTCATAGAGTCCTAAATTTCCTAGGTGTTTTGTGTTAGAAACTTCTTAGATTTAGCATTTTCTTTGACTAATGTATCAATTTCTTCTGTCGCCTCTTCTATACTTGAGATTCTCTCTTGTGTCTCTTGCACTCTGTTGATATTGTTTGCATCTGCAGTTCCTGTCCTCTTTCCTATGTTTTTCATCTCCAGGACTGTCTCAGTTTCTGTTTTCTTTTATTGCTTATACTATTTCCATTTTCTGGTCTTGAATAGTTTTATTCATTCCTTTTTCTGTTTGCTTGAATTTTCTTATATTTCTTTAAGGGACTTGTTCATTTCCTTTACCTGTTTGATTGTATTTTCCTGTTTTTCTTTCACAGACTTATTGATTTCCTCCTTAAAGGCCTCTATAATCTTCATAAGATTAGACTTCAAGTAGTTTTCTCATGCTTCATATGTGTTAAGATATCCAGGGCTTGGTGTATAGGATAGCTGGGTTTTGTTGAGTATGTTCCTACGCTGGCCTTTAGTCATTTGGCTATGTCTGGTGTTGGCAGGCTTGGAGGATTCTGATGGTTGCCAGCTTCTGGTAGTCCCTGATAGCTGCTGCCTCTGGGGCTGCAGGTAGAGCTGCACTATCACTGAGTCTTAAATACTTGTTATTACATGGCTTATGTTTGTTTCTGTTACAACTTATGAAAACAAACACTGGCTCAACACCACTCTCAAACACCCACATAACATTTAGTATAAGGTTATTCTTATTATAGAGGACCAAGTAATAAATATGCTTTGAAGAATAAACAGAATATTAATAAATATATACTTTTGTTCACATAGTTAAAAACCTCATGTTGTATACTATAAAACATCTTTAAAAGGTTTTTTTTTTGTGGGCTGGAGAGATGGCTCAGAGGTTAAGAACACTGCCTGTTCTTCCAAAGGTCCTGAGTTCAATTCCCAGCAACCACATGGTGACTTACCACCATCTATAATGAGATTTGGTGCCCTCTCCTGGTATACATGCAGGCAAAACATTATATACTTAATAAATAAATGAGTCTTTAAAAAAAAAGTTTTTTTTGTATTGGTATTTTGACTGCATACATATCGGTGCACCATATACATATAGTGCCTGCAGGGGGCAGAAGAAAGTGCCAGATTGCCTGTAACTGGAGTTACAGGTGTTCAGGAGCCATTATGTGGGTTCTGGAACCAAATCCAAGTTGTCTGAAAGAGCAGCCAGTGCTTCTAACTGCTGATCCCTCTCACCAGCCCACACAATTACAATACTTAAAATATGTTCTAAATGTCAAGGTAACATGTTTGTTTTTAGCCTAACAGGAAATGACTATACTTAGAATATGTATGAGGTCTGCTTATTATGGTTTAGTTTACATAAAAGAAAGAGCATGTTTTACACTGTTGTCTTTGATTACCTCAAAGATCCGAATGTTTTATAAAGTCTCTAACATTTGAAGCAGAAGGAAATTCAGGTAAAAATAGTCTGTATGAAGGGAAACTAATAATATCAGTGATGATTATACCCAATTATAATAAGATTCTACTGTCATCATCCACCTTAGTGAAATGACTAAAAAGCAGGAAGTACCCATATTGTCGTTTATTGAATTCCTGCAATATATTTTTGGCTTTTCAAATGATAAATGCTATTTTATACAAAGAAATGTTCTTCAGTTTTAGGTTCTTATAGAAGTCCTTAGGATACTTTATGTAAAGTTGAGTGTCAGGTGAGAACTGCATCTATCACCCAGGAATGAGACTTACTGTGTGTGTGTGCATGATGGGCACAACAATGGCTTCTTTCCTCTTCCCTTGCATGTCACTGTCACAGTTTCCAGCCTTGTGAATATGTTGCCTTACTTGGAGAAGGGCTAGCTTAAGGGTCTTGGGACAGGGAGAATGTTCCAGATTCGTCCAGAGACTCAGTGTCATCACAAGTGCACTTGTTATCATAAAACAAAAAGGTCACAGTTAGAAAAAGAAGCCAGCAACAAAAATAGAGGTTCGGATTATGAAAATGGATAAAGAAAATAGGATACATTTACACAATGGAATATAAAAAATTAATGAAATTCACAGGTACATGGATGTCCCTAGATAATATCATCCTGAGTGAGATGACCCAGACCCAGAAAGACAAGCATGATGTCTATTTTCTTAAATGTGAAAGTTAGCTTTTAAGCCTTTAATAGACATGCTACTATCTGCACAATCACAGAGGTTAAGTAAAAAGTAAGGGTCTAGGGAGGCGGAGGATCTCCCAAGGAAAGGGAAATAGAAAATATAGCTATGAAGAGATGGGAGCAGAAGACGGGAGAAGGTGGATTACGGGGCAGGGGAAGGGAAGCTGTGGGTAAAGAAGGGACTATGGAGAATGATAACTAACCCTCAGGACTATTTGTGTGTTGTGTGCAAATTTCCTACTGTAGAAGCTCTCTGCATAGATGTAGAGCTTTTCATGCATATTTGAAAGAAATCTAAATGAAGTCACCAAATAACTGGGGAGGCAAGCCCACAACTAGACATTTTTCATCACCAATAGAAACTTCCAGGATCAGGAATACATTACATCTAATTGAGTTGTTGGCCAAAGGGGACCCATGGAGACCTCCAAATAACTGAGGCTATTGCTAAGACTATTGGTTGCTCTCTACAAATGGACGGTAAGGTCTCTGCTGAAGACAACATTTACATATCTCATTGACTATGGAGAAGTTGAGCTGGTGCCGAACGAAAGCCTTCATCCCTGCTGATTAGGGTCATGGTCTTGGAAGGAACTCTGCATACTGCCAAGGAAAGATACATGTTAGCCCAGCTACAGACCTGTTGATATATAACAGTGATATGCTGGTGCAATAGTGGCACAGACACTGTAGGAGTAAACACTCACTATCTGACTGGATTTAAGGGCCACTCTGTGAGATGGGACCCATGCCTGACACTACTCATGTGGCCAAGAACTTGAGACTGGATAGGCCATAGACCTAGGAGAAAACAAAATACTATGTTTTTCTAAAGGAGCATAGCAATGAATTTGGCTCCTAATGATATCCTGATATACTCACAGGCCAATGAAATGCTTCCTCCTGTAGTAACGGGAACAAACAGGGCAGTGTGCAGAGCATGAGAGAGTTTGGAACACCCAGTCCTAAGGGGGATGCCTTTATCAAAAAGACTGTCTTACTTTGGGTTACTATTGCTATGATGAGACACTGTGACCAAAAGCAAGTTAAGGAGAAAAGGGTTTATTTGGCTCTGCTTCCACATCCATAGTCCACCACCAAATGAAGTCAGGACAGGAACTCAAATGTGCTGGGAAGCTGGAGGCAGAAGCTGATGCAGAGGGTGTGGAGGGGTGCTGCTTGCTTGCTCCCCATGGCTTGCTTGCTCCCCATGGCTTGCTTGTTCAGCTTTCTCTCCTATAGAACCCAGGACCCCAGCCTAGCAGTGGTCCCACCCACAACAGCCTGGGCTGTCCTGTATCAGTCAGTAATTAAGAAGATGCCTTGCAACTGGATCTTATGGAGACATTTTTTCAACTGAGGTTCCCTCCTCTTAGATAACTTTACCATCTGTTAAGTTGACATAAATCTATCAATCATCTCTATATATAACATATATAATACATATAACACATACCTTCAGAAGAGGAGATAGATGTATTGGAAGAGCCAGAAGTGACAGGTAACTCCAAGGAAACAGTGTCTTACAGACAAAATAGGGCTGATATACATATGAACTCATACAGACTGTGTCAGCATGCACAGGGCCTGCACAGGTTTAAACAGATGTGGTCCCAGGACTGAGAAGGAGAAATGGACATGTTCTCCCACTTCTACCCAAAAACTATCTTTGTGCAAAGGAAAGATTATTTGTTTTTCTAGTGACGTCTTACTGTATGTATCAAACTACACTTCAGGGCAGATTTCATCCATAGGAGCACAAAATGAAATCAGTGGTATTTTTGTAGACTTTTTTTTGGTCTAATATTGCTTTGTTTAGGTATTTTTTGGTCTTACTTGTCCTTTGCCTGTATATTATGCCTTCTGATTTTGTGTTTTTATAGGTAGTGTGTGTGTGTGTTTCTTGTGATTTCTCTCTTTTTAAAAACAATTTCTGTTTTTATTTACTGGTCTGTTTGAGGGAGAGAGTGAGAAAGAGAGAGAGAGAGAGAGAGAGAGAGAGAGAGAGAGAGAGAGAGAGACAGAGACAGAGACAGAGAGAGACAGAGAGAAAGAGTGAGTTGAGGTGAGAGTTAAGTGTGTTTAGAAATGTAAGCTGACCATGGAGACATCTGGATGACCATTTTCACGACAGCCCACCAAGAGTGTTTTTCTCACTTTTGGCCAGACTGCTGAAGATTTATTTTGCAGAGAATGACCCATTTGACAAATCTACATTGCATTTGGAGGTCCCACGGCCTTCTGGGAAGATGACTATCCAGATCTTGCAGTGTGACTCAGAGAATAAAGACAAACTTGGAGAGTGCCCAAAAGTTCAAGCTAAGAAAAACCTAGCCATGTCCCTGGGGTGAGGGTGGGCGTTCCCTACCTCTGACCTTTCCTGTCTCATCTGGTCTGTGCCCAGGAACAGTCCTTTCTCACCCTCAGATTCCCCAAGCAGGGAGAAAGACTGTGCACAGATGGACACAGCTCAGCACAGCTGTCTGGGTTCTGCACATTAAGCTTTAGGCAAGTGGGCTTGAGACTCAGGTGGTGCAGGCTGATGCTGGCCAGTCTGTCAGGTTCACAGGTCTGACCAGTGAGCATGCGAGGCCGCGTGTCCAAGCCTGCCTGGGGTGAACTGGCAGCATACATGACTTTATTAAGCTATTTTCATTAGAGAACACTGAATGGCCCCAGAAGAAAAAACAAATTTGAAAGGCTTACCTTAAGAATTGAAGAGTGCTCTCCTTGTATTTGCTAGCTAGAAGTATCTATTCAATTATTTTTAAGCATATGTGTGCAAGACTATTTTTCTTCTTACAACACGTAGTTCCTAAAAAAATTGTTTGGTACAAAGTTAGCTTTTCATAAGTGCTCGTTAAACTGGATGGAATTGAAAGATGCACACACTTTGGGAGGGTTGGCATAGTGATCTCAGAATGTGAAGTTGTGGACATTCACACATCCTACATCCAAATCCCAGCTTTGCACACTCGGTCTATGAGGCTGAAGAGGCGGGGAGGTGTGTTTCAAGGCAATGTTTCCCTGGCTGTCTTGGGACTCTCTATGTAGACCAGGGTGGCCTTGAACTCAGACAGCCACCTGACTCTGCCTCTCAAAGGCTGGGTTTAAAAGTGTGTGCCACCACTGCCCAGGGAATATCCGTTTTCATTTTAATGTTTTCTAATTTTCTTCTTATAAGCTAAAGTCAAAGTACCAGCCCTGGTAATCCTCCATAGTCTTATAAATATCAAATGATAAGGAAAGGAACTTGAAAATAAGAATGTGATTAATAAAGCTGTGAGTGTGTTTTCCTTGTCTTGTTAGCTGTAGGAGTTGAAGACAACCAGGCAGGAGGTGGAATGGAGAAAGAGGGTGTATATACACCCAAGTCCACGTTGGACACAGAGGACCATGCAGCATTGAAATTGTCAGCATCAGGAAATGCTAGATTTGAAAGAACCTGTAACTTTGTTTACAAAGTCTGGAGTCATCCATGGATCACACCTACACAACAAACAACACCACAAAGTTCCCCAGATAACATTTTGGGCTTCCATAAACAGGAATAGGTGCTGTGCACCAGCATGTTTGCTTTGACAGTAAAATCCTGCTACAACGTAGTTTTCCTCCCATTGATAAGGGTAGTTGACGAAACATCATATTCTTACTTAAGGCTTTTTGGTTCACTAAATCTTTCAATGCACATTGCCATTTTTGACTCCTCAAAATTACTATTAAAAAGAGAAAAACAAAGACTTTTCATGACTCCTCACCTCTCATCACTCCGCAGCTCTGGAAAGAATTCCTGCACAAAACTTTTGGTAGTGATAGTATTTTTCACATACTGGCTGTGAGATCTTGGAAAAGCAAATGACTTACCCCAGACTTTTATTACTCAAACATATCCTAGACAGGTGAAAAACTCTGCATTCAGATTTTGACCTGGGATAAACCCCTCTCAGGCTTTGCTAAGTGCTGCTAACATTCAGTATAGCTGACGTGGGAACTGCGAAGCTCTCGGCATCGAGTCTCATCGTCAGGTCTAACGCAATCGCTGTGCAGCTCACAAACTTGTCAGTTACAATGATTTTCACATATGCAGTCCCCTCAATAACCTCATGATAAATGAAGAAGCAAAGCTCAGGGAGCCTGTGCTTTTCCGCAGCCAGGTGAGCTCATGTGCTCCCAGCGATGGCCGCTGCCCTGTCAAGTCCAGGAGACGTGCTACTGGAGTGGATATCACGTAGCTGAGGTAAGCACACAGTGGTGTGGAATGTGCCGTAAGGAATGGCAGAGTGAAAGGGTGCCACACCCTGGCTTCCCTTTCTCTCCTTCTTCAGCTTCAGTGAGCAGATCTATAACTTTTAAAGGTACTGCTAGACCTTCTTAACACAGTCAAGACATTTGGCTGTGTATGGAATGTGTTATGATTAGAAGTTTGAGAAAATGAGTCATACTGGTTAACTGATATCGGTGACTGCTTGAGTGTGTTTTGTTATGGAAGTAATATTTTAATTATAAGCACTTGAATACTGATACAGGATTTATAATAAGGCTGAAAGTATAAGTGATTTTATTTTCCTCATAAATCTCTGTCATTACCTCAGAGTACCCTCCACCTTTCTACTTTGTGATGCCATTAGGCTTGTAACCCAGCCGCTCACCCCTTAGGAGGGCTTGGTGTACAGTCGTGACAGGAAGGATTATCTTCATCAGTTTGAGAGAAGTTTGAGTTCATGTCAACAAATAGATATGTAGAAATACAGAGGCGAGTTCACTCAGGTGTGGGAGGGCCTGTGGTGCAGCCAGGCTGCCTCAAGGAAGGAACATTGGAGGCAGCGCCTCTGGAGTCCTGTTGTGGAATATTAGCTCAGTCGCCTTACATGTGAGTGTGAACGTGATGAGGTGAGAGGCCACAGCCCCGAAGACCACAGAAAAGCCTGCTGAGACGTCAGGCCTAGAGTCTGCAGAAAAGAAGATGTAGAAGTTACTCAGATTCCCAGGAGAGACATGAGGTGGCACTTTGAGCCAAGGCTAGTTATCTAAGATGATTAGACAAGACAGGAAAGTATACAGACTTAACCATTTTCAATTCATTCATCCATCCATCCATCCATCCATCCATCCATCCATCCATCCATCCACCAATATGCCTTTTTGAGGCCTATGTATGTTCAGCATGACCTTAGTGGGCTTTTCAGGGGAGAAAATGATGACATAGTACTCAGCTGTAGGGGAGGTGTCTTGCTGGGGTTCACGCGCACATGTGCGCGTGCGCGCGCACACACACACAGTCAGAGATTAGAAAGTACTTAGACATAAACCTATAGACAAATACATACCTAACTGTGCTGCGAAGTGTTATATTGAGAGGAATGCCAGCCAGGGGAGAGTAAGACTTAATTATGTTTACTTTTGTTTAAAGTGTTTGTGTGTGAAATTTATGTAACTCAAACGAATAGCAAATACACTTTGTCAAACCTCCATACCAGAGCCACTTGAATTAAAATTTGCCTAAATTTGGTGACTTGTGACTGAGACACTTACGGCAAACTTAGTTTCATCAAATCAAGAATGCCAGGTCCTTACCCAAGATGCCCATTAGTTCTAGCTTAGTAAACGGAGCACTAATGGAAGGCCAAATGTTTTTAAAGACACTTAAAGATTTAATATATGTTCAGTGCAGAACTAGGGGCTTAGGATTCGGAGGGCTGTGCATTAGTGCCCATGTGACATCAAGCACAAAGATGTCTTGTTTATGAGACTTTCTGCCAACGTTAGGTAGTGGTGCTCAGGAGAGGCACCAGCAAGCTGGAGGTGTGCACATCTCCAGCCAATGAGAGAAGAACTCCAGGTGCCTTCCCACTCCAACAAGTGTTTCTATGCTAGTAACAGACTGCCCACCTGAGCTGGAATCAGGCCAAGGTTTAAATGCTGGCCAGACATTTTCTGGGTAAATGATACTAGGTGACCTTTGAGTTTCAGCGAAGGAAAAGGAGCGTGAACTTGGGGCAGGGCCCCCAGGACCTTCCTAAACACTGTTGACAAGTCTCCGGGCGCCACCAGGGTATTATTCTTGGTGTTGGGAGCTGAGACATCTAGCCCCACAAGTGTGCACACAGGCTGCCGGGGCTTAGGAGGCCATCTGGTAATGACATAGTTTGTTACACTTTAAAGAGCGCTTCCTGAGTGTCCAGACTACTAGCCGGTATCTATAGTCTGGGTCCAAGTGATAAAAACTCCACGGCCTTCATGTCAGAGAAGAAACTAAAGTTCAGCTAGGATGTTTCCTCTTGTCCTCTTTCCCCCCAGGCCTTTGGGCTTTCTCTCACTAGTCTTGTGTATATCTTGTCTTACAGCCCAGTGGGGTCTTGAAGGCCTGGGGCAATTTCTATTCTGTATTTTACATGAGTGGTTCTGGGAGCTCATGTTAGCTTTGTAGCTCCTTACAAATAAAGTTAGCTACTCTGGGATTTGTAGTGCTCTTTTCAGGAGTGTGTGTGTGCGTGTGCGTGTGTGTACATGTGTGTATGTGTGTGTGTGTTTGTGTGCATGCATGTGTGTGTGCATGTGTGTATATGTGTGTGTGCATGTGTATGTGTGTGCATGAGCGTGTGTATGTGTGTGCATGCGTGTGTCTGTGTGCGAAAGCATGTGTGTGCATGTGTGTATGTGTGTGAGTGTGTGTATATGTGTGTGCACACGCACATGTGTGTAGGTGTATTATGAAGCTCAACCATATCCAGTTCTTCTCCCCTCCCTGCCAAGTCCCTTCCTACTGAGCAAATGTTTTCCAAGTGAGCTGTGAGGACCAACTGCCGGGTCAAAGGCTTTGAACTACACAGAAGAGTGTTTTGCAAGACAGGCAGAACAGAAACTAGTTCAAAGGGACAGAGGGAACATGCTCCAAATCTATGGCAAGCAGCATTTCACTGAAACTTACAGGATTCCTTGGGCATGTCTTTGATCCATGCACCAATTTCCCAGTACTTTGAAATGATTTTAAGTGGTATTAAAGGAATTTTCTCTGTAACAATAAGTTTTAAAAAGTCCACTTTTACCGAGAAGATGAAAAATGACCATTGCACAAGTTTTTTTTTTAAGCTTGGTGCCTTTTAAATATATTTCTTTAATTGAGAGGATTTTATAGGAAGCTGCATTCTCTCTTGCTCTCTCTGTGTTAACAGCAAATTAAAAACATACTTTGTGATTTAGCCAAAGGAAGTTAAGGATGGGTCTTCAGGGACAGCAAATAGTGCAACCGAGATCCTGTTAACCGCGTACTCTAAGAGTTGGGCTCAGAGCCAGAGTTGCTGCTCACCGCAGAATTCGAATGGTTAAAACCATGCCCTCAGTCTTCAGATCTGGTGCATGTAAGCCAACTTCCCATGTTTCCTGGTGGCCTTCTCCTGTCACACATACTAAATACCACAAGCAGTTAGAGATGAAAGGCAGCTTATTAGATATGAGATGCCCCCTCATTGATTCCCCTTCAGTAAACATCTTAGTTATAATTATGATCTTAGCCACCTTAGAATTGCACTACGGGGCTGAGGACGTAGCTCAGTTGTTACAGTGTTTGCCTAGCGTGTCTGAAGCCCTGGGTTCAATCCCTAGCACCACATAAAATCAGACGGGATAACATCTTTTTATAATCTCAGTGACTGGGAGGCAGGGGTCATCCTTGGCTGCATTGTGAGTTCCAGGCCCAGTCTGTGATCTACGAGTCCTTCCACCCTGCTAAAAAGCTACATTATAGCTCCAGCCTTTTCTGGATTTTTCCCTCTGCCTTTCAGTGGGAACAATAAAGGCTTTCAGAAGTTTTACTGTGGCATGGCAGGAGGGAGCAGTGCTGAGTGTGACGTCTCCCATTTTTCCTCTTATTGGATCCTAGGCCAGTTATTGGTTTGAGTGTCTCTGAGATCCACACTAGGTGTGTGTTCTTTAAACCAAGCTCAATAGTTTAGCTTAGTGCTGCTGATGTGAGTGTGTATTATTTTCTAGTGCTCTTCCAAGACAAAAATGACTTTCAGGAAGCAGGAAGTACATGGAAGCATTGCTCATCAGGCATCTGCATTCTGGTCTTCTCTATCCAGAAGCCCTTGAGGTCTCTCAGTGGGCCCCTCAGCAGTTCTAAGTTATTCTCAAAGTGACATGATGAAGTTGTAATGAGTGACCTCAAAGTTCCCTGAAAGATTCAACTGAATCAACATTATTCTCTGCTCCAGCCTTTGAATCACTTTCCTTTACACAGCTGTAAAGGCACTACTGGTACCATAGGTGATATTTCTGCACAGCTGAGGTATACAAATTGCTCTTCTTGCTTTTTGAAAACATTTGCCAGTGTTTTGTTTTAATTCAGTCAGAAGATATTTTGTAAATGCCTACTCTATGAAGCAACTGTCTTTTAGTACATGGGAATTCCAAAGTACATAGATAATCAACCCAGAAATAAATATATGTACAGAATGCTCTCTCTCACTTATAGTGGTTCAACTTATGATTTTTGACTTTATGATGGTGTGAAGGTGGTAATCCCTCAGTAGAAACCATATTTTATATTTTTATCTTTTCTAGTTTGGTTTGGTCCTCTCCCATGGTGCTGGGCAGTGGCCATAAGCCAAGCTCCCAGTCAGCCATATGACCATGAGAGTGAACAATGGGCATTTTCCACTGTGTCATGTTGCTAAACTGGGGCTATGGTATGGTTTCTCCTTTTAAATACATTTCAAAATACTATGTTTTTGATTTGTGGTGTGTTAAGTGGAAGGACATCTTCACATGACAATCATAAGGTCATATATTATTAGGAAAAATAGAGCATCCGATGTGACTAGGTGCCACTGGTGAGGGTGCTGGAGCTCTCCCACACTGGGATGGGATGGGAGGGGAGGGGAGGGGACGGGAGGTCTTTGTGATAAGATGATCCCTGTAAAGGTTTACTATTGTGTTAATATTATTTAAGGCCACGCTAGCACATTAAGCTATCTAAGACCAAGCCAGGCCAATAGTTCTCAGCACGGACTGCAACTTAGAATCATCCATGAAAGTTCAAAGATACATGGATAGGTAGACTCTGTCCTAGGCCTGAGCTCTGAAACTTTGGTTTAAAGATTTATTTTATTTTTATTTACGCCCCCTCTCTCTTCGTGTGTGTGTGTGTGTGTGTGTGTGTGTGTCCACAGAAGCCAGAAATGCATGTTGAATGGCCTAGAGCTACAGTTTCAGGTTGTTAAACACAGGTGTTAGAGACCAAAGTTGTCCTTACAGACCAGCAAGTTCTTTTAACTCAGTCCCCTCCCCTCAGCAAATAAACTCAACATAAATTGCCCTTCTTCCTTCCTTCCTTCCTTCCTTCCTTCCTTCCTTCCTTCCTTCCTTCCTTTCCTTCTTTCTTTCTTTGGGATGGATCCCAGGTCCTCATGAAAGCAAAGACCACATCCAGTGTAGGCAGAAATTTCAACAACTTCTTCAAGTCATTCCAATGTAAACCAGCACTGAGAACCAACGACAAGCAGAGTGTTCACAGAGGATGCTGTGAGGGACCAGCAAAGGAGACTAAAAAGAGCCAACAGTGAAGGAGTAGGGGAGTGCTGTGTGCTGCTCACAAGATGAAATGCTCCTAGAGGGGAAAGGTCGTCTGTGTACGTGCTGCTGAGATAGGACTGTGAGTAAGTAGGAGAGGACCAGAAAGCGATCACTCTTGAGGAGAACATGGGTCTCACAGGTGACGATAATGGAAGTGAAGTCTGATCATGCTGTTCTGGTGAGCGGAGGAGTAGAACTGGAAAGGAACAGAGAAGCGAGGAAGATGTTGGAGGCAGACTGAAGGGCAGGGGGAGGTAGTTTAAGGCGAGGGAGATGATGACCTTTCTGAATGGTGATGGTAGGAGGGAGAAAAACTAATAATGAGGACAAAAATAAATATGACAATTGAAGAGTAGAGTCCTTGAGAAGTCCCAAGGGAGTTGGAGCCAGAGATGGCAGAAAGGTTGCTTGGCAGCAGAGGGCTCAGAATTTATGGCTACAGGTGTCAGGTGTGGATAAAGTGATGGTTTTGGCAGTGGGAGTAGGATGAAGGTCCACAAAGATGGTGTTTTTATTTCTTCCTGAGATCATTTGAGAATTTTTGAGACTTTTATTCTTATCTTCATCTTAGCACCGATTACGCCCTTTGAATTGACTAGTTCAGTACAAATCAGAGACCAAACCTCTCCCATTTCTTAATCTTTCTTAGTAATATGGCACTTGTGACGATGAAGAGTTCTGCCCAGGATAGAAGCTACCTGACTGTAATAAAATCCAAGCACAAGACTATACCACAGAAATGAGATCATGTGGAGGACCACACAGACAGAGACCCTTTACAGAACATGAAGTTTAAGGGCTGTGGTGTGACTCTTCGCCAGCACGGGACAAAGACAGACAGAGAAAGAGTCAGCAGCTCACAGATCAGCTACTGTTGCTTTCCCTTGGCCTTGTGCACAGCCAGGAGGGATTGCACCTCATATCACAAACTACAGCATTTTAACTACCAGTCAACAGTGTGGTGTGGTGGCATCGATCTTTCAAAGGGGGTTCATGTACTAAGTCACGGACCAAAGTCTAGAGTCTGACCAGAATCATCAAGGAGGCAACATTTCATGGGTGACATCAGACAGGACAGTGGGACAACTTCAAAGCCCAAGTTTAGAGTCAGCATGCACCTCAAACAAGAGTTCAAGTTCAACTATTTTTTTTTCATGGAAATAACTTAGAAAAATCAGTAAAAATATAATGTTGGCTACATAGATACCATAAAATGTATTCTCCCTCCCTCTCCCTCTCCCTCCCTCCCTCCCTCCCTTCCTCCCTCTCTCTCTCTGTCTCTCTGTCTCTGTCTCTGTCTCTCTCTCTCTTTCTCTCTCTCTCTCTCTCTCTCTCTCTCTCTCTCTCTCTCTCTCTCTCTCACACACACACACACACACACACACACACACACACACACACGATAAATTCTTACAGAATAAAGTCTGTCAGTCTTGGAGATGTTGCGTTCCCAGGATAACACTATTGCCTGGTGAGTTAGGGGGTTGGGAGCTCTGAGCTGTGTTTAGTGCAGTCATCAGAGCTGACTGTGGTGTATTGCTGCCAACACGCCTCTCGCGCCAGCAGGTGCCAGGCACCGAGAGCACGGCTCCGTCAGACATTGACCCCCATGTTAGGGAATACGCTGATGTGGTTTGTTTACTCCAGGAACGAACAGGGAGGCTAATGCCCCACTTCTCAGGGAGCAGCCCACGAACCATAAAGGTTTTATAGCTGTTCAAGATAGACTTCAGGTTCATTGTTTCCAGATTCATTCACAGGGAGGGAGTGAGAAAGGGTGGATAGGGTAACAGTGGGGAAATGTTTAACTCCACAGACCCCAACCTCTCCGTGGTAAAGACGACCCACTCCCAGCCTTCGCTGCCTGTTGGCTCCACAAACAGAGAAATGTCAAGAGTGGGCCACGTGCCAGCTGCTCTAGCCAGAAGCTGAACTGAAACAGACCTTCCCTGGGAAAGGGAGGAAGAGAAGGACAGCCAAAGAAACCGAAGAGGGAAACAACGGCAAGCCAGCCCAAACGTTATGCTGCTGCCCAGCTGAGTGTTTGTCCGGATGTGAATTAGGATACAGCTGGACACTACACCCTCTAGAGTTCGGTGAACTCAGGTTCCTCCTGTTCGGGACGCCGCGCTGAGCATCTGAGCACGCACAGGCTCTCACGCGCTCCTCCTAACACTGTGAGCGAGGCCTTCCTGTTATCTTCATTATGTAGAAGAGGAAACTGAGGTTGAGCAGTCTGCTTTTTAGTGGAGGAGTGAAAGTCTGGAGGCTGCTCTGGCAGATGTCATTAGAACTTGAAGCACACCGCACCAGGAACCAAAGAATGACGGGCATTCCGAGGAGGCTTTAAGTCGCAGGGCCCAGGGCAAAGAAGGCAGTTCTTCGGCTATTGTGCCGCACACAAAGGACTTTCCTTCCATAAGGAGTAGATATTAATCTCCTTGCTTTCAGGTAGATAGGAATTGCATGTAGGAGAGCCTTTCTGTTTCCAGGGAACCATATTGATCAAAAAATTAAATGTAAATGAATCTTTATTTTCCGTTGAGAATGATGATGTCATGCATGTTACAGAAGGATCGAGGTCACAGAGTTTAAAGTTCACGTAGGCAGTGACTTTGATACCCTTTTATGAGAGATTCTGTTCTTATGGAAGTTCTTTCCTTGGGTCTGCTAATCAATAGTTTTTTTAAAAAAAGGTCTTTGCAAAGACACAACAAAGGAAAACCCACAAAGTTTAGTAATTTCTAATTGGTTTACACAGCACAATCTTAAACTTTGCAATAGTCCAGTCAGTCCTCTTGTGTCTTTTTCAGTTACATTTTAAAGTTTGTAGTACGGAAGCCAATATCAACTCATAAATATTTATCACATTTTGATTATAGCAGCCAATGTTATCAGGGGCTTTAATTGCCATTATCTCGTCGCTGAACAGCACCGTTGTGGGGTACTCACCGTCTCTTGACAGAGAGGAAACTGAGCTTCAGAGCGCTTCAGGCCTTCGCTAGGGGCTGAAGGTCACTCGGGGGAAAGCCAGGACTTAGTGAGTCCAGCTGGGCTTTCTTCTCCCTACACCAGGGTTCCCCTCTAGGGTCGCAGCAAGAAAGCTGAACAGTCCGTTCAGCCACCACTCAGAGTTAAGGGCACTGAAAGATGATGTCGCTCTCTTTATCCACCATCACATACATTAACACAAAGGCAGAGAGCAAGTGACTAAATCACACTAGTTCTTTCAACATTTGTTATTTGAATATTTGATTCTTTCTCTTCTTCAATTTCAATTTCATGTGTCCTGAAGATGTTCTGAAGACAGGCTTTGGAAACAAAAGCTGAAGAAAAGCCAGAGGGGGTTATAAAAAAGGAATGAAGTTATTAAAGGACAGAAAAACAAATGCAAAAAAAGCTAATGAATCAACAGTAAAGAGACCAGATAAAAGACTGTCATTTTTTTTTTCTTGCGCAGGATAAAATCCTGGCCTCTGAGATATGAGATGGCTTAACACATGAGTGAAGGCATGTAACAGTGCTCTTGGGCAGAATTCTCCCTTGATCTGCCCTAATTCTGGTCTTGAAGATCTCGAGGTTCCATTCACTTAATTATGTCCTTGGAGATAAATATTTATAAGTCCTGATCAACTTCTCTTTTCTTTGTCTTTGTCCTTTTCCAAGGACATGTATTTTAATGATGTGTTTATTTCACTGTCCCTAAAGTCTCTTCTCCTGCATTGTCTATATCTGTAAATATGCTTAGACTTAGCATCCTGGGCACTTAAATACATTAAATCCCCCCGCCCCCGGTGTGTATATATGTGTGTGTGTGTATAGAAACAGACAAGCAAAATTATCTCTAAGGATAGGGTTTGGGGTCTTAAAAGGCTTTGTTTTCTCTTTAAAATATATTACATTATTTTAATTCCTAAAAGGTAAGCTGATGCACCAAATTAGATCCAAGACACTGTCTCGGTGACAGGCATATGTTGGCCACGTTACAAAGCCTCTGTCTGATCTACAGGTAGCATCCACGCAGCTTATGCTATCAACTCAATACCAGTTACTAGTTGTCACCTTAAGCTGTTTTGGCCGTCATAGATAGAGAGGGCTGGAAAGCCATTTTCTGACATTATAGCACAACTTTTCAAGAAATTACTCAATGGCGGGCACCTGTGCTGAGTAGTGATGTCAATGTGACACAGGCCAGAATTGTAGGAGGGGAGGGAACCACAAGTAAGAAAATGCCCCCATAACATCATGATGTCAGCCACTCCATAGGGCATTTGCCTAATTAGTGGTTGATGGGGGAGGGCCCAGCCTATGGCAGGTGATGCCTTCCCTGGGCTGGTGGTCTTGTGTTCTATAAAAAAGCTGGTTGACCATGATATCTCAGTTAGGGTTTCTATTGCTATGAAAAGCCACCATGGCCTTGGAGTATATAAAGGAAAGCATTTCATCTGGCCTGGCTTACACTTCAGAGGAAGCATGGTGGCACGCAGGCAGACATGGTGCTGGAGAGGGAGCTGAGAGCTCTACGCCTGTGTTAGAAGGCAGGAGGAAGAGACAGAAGAGGCCACTAGGCCTGGCTTGAGCTTCTGAAACCTCAAAACCCGCCCTGCAGTGATACGCTTCTTCCCACAAGGCCACACCTACTCCAACAAAGCCACACCCCCAACAACACCACTCTCCAGGAGTCTATGGGGGTCATTTTCATTCAGACAACCACACAACCCAGTGAGCATCACTCCTCATGGCCTGTGCACCAGCTCCTGCCTCCAGGTTCCGGCCCTGGATGAGTCCCGTTCTGACTTCCTTCAGTGATAGACAAGGATATTGAAGTGTAAGCCAAATAAACCCTTTTTTCCTCAAAGTGTATTTGGTCACGGTGTTTCACCAAAACAATAGTAGCCCTAAGAGAGGTTGGTGCCAGGAGTCGGGCACTGCTGTGACAAGCCAGCCCATGTTTTGGGGACGATTGTGGAAGGACTTTTGAACTTTGTGCTAGAAGAGCCATTGAGTGCTGAGGGCTCAGTGGGCTGCTCTTCAGGAGCTTAGGGGAGAAGAGTGTTGAGAGCAGTGCAGACAGTGGAGGCCTGGATTGCAGACTGACAGAGGGTCTATGGTGTCTGGTCACGTGGCGCTGCAGAACTGGCTGTGATTAACAGGAGAGGCACGAAAGGAAGCCTTTGTTTACTGGAACGATTGATGCTGATCATCTGGAGCTGAGAAATTTGAAGCGGTTAAGAAGAGACCAGCATCATTCTGGGAAGGGTTTCCTGAGAGCCAGCACACAGAAGCTGTGCTCCAGAGGCAGCCAAACTTGGTAACATAAGAGTCATGGGCTGGAGAGGTGGCTCAGAGGTTAAGAGCACTGACTGCTCTTCCAAAGGTCCTGAGTTCAATTCCCAAAAACCACATGGTGGCTCCCAACTATCTATAATATAGCCTGATGCCTCCTTCTGGCCTGCAGGTGAACATGTGTACCACTGTATAAATAATAAATAAATCTTAAAAAAAAAAAAGTCACCCAGGTGGTATGGGTTCTGAATGCTTGAAGGGGTCTTGTGGAGAAGCTGAGGCTTGAAACCATGAGGAGAGCCCGGGAGAGGCTATTGGTGCAAGCGCAGCCCAGTTGTTTCAGAAATGCCAGGACCACGAGACCACCATTACGAACAGCAATGGTAAAGGGGAGGCTGCCTGAGCTTAGACGGCAAGCTGTGTGTGCTTCAGAGTAGGGAGCTAGAGAAGTGACCTTACGCGGAGCCCAGAAGTTTGTGAGGGCATTACAGACAGTAGGCATTACATTATTTATATCGTTGGAGTTTGGTTTTGCTTTGGTCTTATTGTGACCGTGTCCTGGTCCTTCTCTCTCTCTCTCTCTCTCTCTCTCTCTCTCTCTCTCTCTCTCTCTCTCTCTCTGTGTCTCTCTCTGTCTCTCTCTCTCAGATTTAATTTATTATATATACAATATTCTGCCTGCATGTACACCTGGAGGCCAGAAGGGGGCACCAGATCTCATTATAGATGGTTGTGAGCCATCATGTGGTTGCTGGGAATTGAACTCAGGACCTATGGAAGAACAGACAGTGCTCTTAACCCCTGAGCCAAACTTTCCAGCCCTGGTCCTTCCCTCTTGAAGCAAGAAAGTTTTTTTTTCATATTTAACACAGCACTTTATAATAACCAAGATATGAGACTCACATGGGTATTCACTGACAAATAAATAAAGAAAATGTGGTATGAGTGCAAAACGGACTAACTTTCAGCCATAAAAACAAATGGGTTTTTGCCATTGTGGCAACACAACTTGATCTTACTGTATTTGGTGAAATAAGCCAGACACAGAAAGTCAAATATCACATGTCCTCACAGGGTCAGGTACAAAAATACATTACACAGAAGGAGTAAGTTCTGGGGTTTTCCAGCCTGGCGGTGACTTCAGTTAACAATAAAATCTAACATCAAATAGCTCCAGAAACTTCTTCCTGCACTTGGCTGCCTCTCTGTAGGACGCACACACCTGCCACCCAGCTGCGCTGGCCTCTAGATCTCCTGCGCTTTGGCTGGACAGAGGCACCTGAGAGTTCCTGGGCAGCTGCCCCCTGGCAGGAGGCAGCCGAGTGAGCTGGAGCCTCTTTCTCTCTGGCTCCTGACTTCTCTAGGGCACCTGCAGACACAGGATGCAGAGACTTCCTGAATCCCAAGTTATGTGCGGATGGGTGATGGCTGGACTTACTGGGAGGTTTTACATGGGGGTTGAGGGAATGTAAGAAAGTATTTAACTTAATTTTGATTTTTTTTTTTTACAGGAGCCCACAGCTAAGAGATTTTGAACTTTTAAAATAGATTTTGGAATTTTAAAGACACTGTATATTTTAAAGGGACTAAACTTTTAGTGTGTTTAAATTTGTAAGGATTGTAGAACTCCTAAAGTTATTTATGTTTTTAATGTGAGATATTTGGGGAATGAATGAGAAAGAAAAGGTTGAGCCTTCATGGTGATAGGTTTGTGTGCCAAGTTGACAAGGTTCAGCTGTGCTGGGTAGTTTCCTGTCAGCTTGACCCAGACTATAGTCATCTGCAGGAAGGGACACTCAGTGAAGAAAATCCCTCCATAAGTCTGAGTTGTAGGCAAGCCTGTGGGTCATGTTGTTATTAATTGGTGATTGGTGGGGGAGGGTCCAGCCTATTATAGGTGGTGCCATCCATGGACCTATCTTCTGTAAGAAAGCAAGCTGAGCAAACTGTGAGGAGCAGCCAGTAGGCAGCACCCTCCATGGCCTTGGCGTCTGCCTCCGGGTTCCTGTCCTGCATGAATTCCTCTTCTCACTTTCTTCAGTGTCGGACAGAGACGTGGAAGGGTAAGCCAAGCAAACCCTTCTCTCTCTGAGTTGATTAGGTCATGGTGTTTTATCACAGAAATAGTGGTCCTAACCAAAGCTGGAACACTGAGAAAGCCGAGAAGCTCCAGTGATGAGCAAAGCAGTTTACGATGACATGGTGCTGGGGAAAGGGACTCAGCCCCCAAGGATCTTACATCTCTCTCCTAATTCTCATTTGGGTTCCACTTTTGTGGAATTTCACTTATAAAACCTCCAGGCTTTGGATCGTAGAGGTCTTGTTCCATGTGACATTGAAGAGAGTGCTGCACTTATAGATGATAACACTAGGTGAGTGGTGCTAGTGGCTTGGAATGTTGGTGTGTTCCCTTGTGAAACGTAGAGTGAGAGCTGGTGAGCCTAGTGCTGACCAGTTACAGCTGTGAGGGAGGCTGGTGAGTCCTGGACCAATTACAGTCGTGAGGGAGGCTGGTGAGTCCTGGAAAGAATTATCTCATTGTCATAAGGGCCAATGATAACATCTCAGGCCGTAAACGACTGACTGGGAATCTTAAAAATGTGCTAATTTGAACTTTAAGAATTATATTTGTTTTTTATACTTTTCCTGATGACTGGAGCCGATATTGACAATAAAAATCTCTAAATTACTGTCGGGACTTCAAAATACTCTTAAATAATAGCATTGCTACACTAGTTATTTATTACTGTATAACAAATTGCCCAAAGCCCGGCACTTAAAATACCCATGTTTCATAGCTCATAGTTTATGTGCACCATGGTCATCTGGGTCCAGTGCTCAAGGATGCTGAATGGCCAAATGAGGGGTTAGACAGGATGCAGTTTTATTCTTCTATTAGGGAAAAATCTGTTTTTTTGCTCTGTTAGAAATAGTAATTTTTTTTTTTTGTTCTAAGATCATGGGCTTTGATATCCTACTCTCTGTGTCTGCTGGTTGTTCTTTGTTCCTTGCCAAAGTGACTTTCCTAATGTGGCTGCTTTCTTCCTGAATTCGGGGAGAAGAGTGGGAAGTCTGTAGCAAGGTGGATCATATATACTATATATAACACAAGCACGGAAATGGCACATCAGCCACCTTATGGTACTGGTAAGAAGCAAATGTGGTACCCTGAGCACAGAAAGTGGGGAATGATGACATATAAAGGTCACACAACAAGAAATGGAGGCCACAGGGAGTCGAGCCCATTCAGTGTATCAACATGCCCAGTCAAGTGTGTGTTTCTGGCATCAGAGTTCCCTAAGTTGGCTTCAACAGCACCTAGGTCTCTCTCTCTCTCTCTCTCTCTCTCTCTCTCTCTCTCTCTCTCTCTGTCTCTCTCTCTTCCTCCCTCCTTCCATCCTTCCTTCCCTCCCTCGCTCCTTCCTTCCTTCCTTCCTTCCTTCCTTCCTTCCTTCCTTCCTTCC
>OU015744.1:71214849-71237254 GCA_907169655.1 Acomys percivali
TGTGTGTGTGTGTGTGTGTGTGTGTGTGTGTGTGTGTGTGTGTGTGTGTGTGTATGCCCAAAACAAGAGGCCAAGAGGCTGGGCTTTTTAGTGTTGGCATCGTTTCCTATTGTTTGGCTATTCATCCCTCCACTTCAAGATGCTCCCAGAGGGAACCACTCCAGAGAATTCTTCAAGGTTCCAGCTGCCGAGGTTGCAGTCACCTTTGCTGAATTGCTGGTTTGCTTTTTAGCAGGTCTGCTGGATTCCTGACTATGATCACTCCAAGGAACTGAGTCTAAAAAGGTCTACTTCTCCTGTTCCCATTAATCTCTTTTCTCTCCTATCTAGGGTAAGTGGGTTGGAAGGAAGGAAGGAAGGCATTAAAGAACCCAAATAAAGTAGGCTTGAAAAAGTTCAAAGCTTACACAATCAAGCTGGGCAAGAGACCTTGGCTAGCACTAACTCCACAGTCTCTGGTTCTCTGTACTTACTGAGGTTTACATCTTGAACAGTCACAGGATTTAAAGATTACCAGGATGAGCCATTACTTTCTATCCAGTATTCACTTTCATGATACCCTGAATTAACCATATACCTGAATGCTAATAGTAAATTTATTCCAAACAATCACAAGTTTGTTCACTCTGCTCACGGTGAAATATCCGATCAGCAAACATATGCCTGTGATCCCAGCACAGAGAAGGCTGAGGCAAGATTACCATGACGTTGAGTCCTGCATGACCTACATAATGAGACATTGTTTCTAGAGATTAAGTCTCGTGGGTACCACATTCACCATCTGATATAGACCCGTTTCAGTAGTCTATTCTATATGGGCTCTATCATAAATTATGTACCTATCATACATCTTCCTGGGATGATTTGAATGAGAACAGTCCCACAAGCTCATATATTTTAATGCTTTGTCCCTAGTTGGTGGAACAAGTTTTTGGAACTATTAGGAAGTAATTGCCTTGTTGGAGGAAGTGTGTCACTGGAGGTGGACTCTGAGGTTTTGAAAGCTCATACCAGCCCCAGGCTCAGTCTCTCTGCCTCCTGCTTGTGGGTCAGATGTAGAGCCCCAGCTCCAGCTCCCACACATGCCTGCCTGCCTGCCTGCCCGCCACCACACTCCCTGCCATGCTGGCCACGGACTTACCTCTGAAAGGGTAAGCAGCTCTCAGTTGAACACTTTCTTTCATAAATTGCCTTGGTCATGGTGTCTTTTTACAGCAATAGAACAACAGCTCGCCTCACTCTGTTCAAACCCTGCTGAACTGTTACTGTAGAGCCAGGGATACGCAGGGGATGAGAAAACTGAATCCCTGCGAAGGTGAGAGACATAAAGTATTAGCTTTTATTAAAGAAGTGTGTCTTGGTTAGAGTTTCTATTGCTGTGGTAAAACACCACTACTAAAGCAACTTGGAGAAGAAAGGGCTTGTTTATTTATTTATTTTCGTATCATTTTATTATAATTTATTCATATTATATCCTGATTGTTATCCCCTCACTTGTATCTTCCTGTTCCCCCTCCCTCTCTCCCTTCCCTCCCTACCTCCCTTCCCTATCACCCTATTCCCGTTCCCTAGACCTCAGACAGAAGGGGACCTCCTCCTCCACCATATGACTACCGCCTATCAGGTCTCATCTGGACAGCCTGCTTCCCCTTCCTCTGTGTGCTGCTGGACCTCCCCACCAAGGGGAAGTGATCAAATTGGAGGCTCCAAAGTTCATCTTTGAGCCTATAGTTCATCAGGCAGGGAAGTCAGGGCAAGAACCTGGAAGCCAGGGAGGGATGCCGTTCACTGCCTTTCCCCTCATGGCTTGCTTAGGCCGTTTTCCTGCAGCACCCAGGGCCACAGTCCTGGGTTCTAGCACTTTCTCTCCCACCCCTGCCCTCACCATGAGCAGGCCCTCCCACACTAATAACCACTCAAGAAAATGCACCACACACTTGCCTATAGGCCAATCTAGTGGGAACATTTTCTCAGTTGAGGTGCCCTCTTCCAAATGTCTCTAGCATGTGTCAAGTTGACATAAAACTAGCCAGTACAAATGGTAAAAATGAGTGGTTTTTTAGAAACACATAGAGGGCCTGGCATGTGGGTGTACATTTTAAAAATCCCCTAAAACATCACATCCTCAGCTCTCTAGCTGAGGTTATGCATTGCTGTCTTCTGAGTCTTATGACAAAATCAGGATGGCTGTGGCAGCTAAGAAAAACACAGAGACACGCAGAGTGGAAAAAGACCCATTACAACAAAGGCTAACTTTGCTTATCAGTGTGAACCCACGAACCCAGTGAGCACCCCAAATCTATATCACTGACCATGCTGTGAATCATTCCATGACTCATGGCCTGCTGACCACCAAAAACAGAAACACTAGGAGTAATTTACTGCGTAGGCCAAAAGGACTTGAAAGAGTTTTCCCACCCACCACATGAGTGATACATCAAGTTAGGAGTAAGGCGCCGTCCTTTCTTCTTCTTGGAGTGGATTAATTCTCCCTGTGTGCATCTCCCCCAGAGACCCAAGGCCAGATAAGCCTCTGGTTTTACTAATAATCTCCCTGTGAACCGGTCTGTCCTTGTACCTGCCTACTCAGGCTCCTCCTGCACTGCAATCTAACCCGTAAGAGTGCCTCAGCACACAAAAATGTACTTCATCACTCCTCGAGCAAGATGGCTTCTTGGATCAGTGTTTTATTCCTTCCCTCCCTTGACCGTGACACTAAACAGACTCATAATAAACTGTCTCTGACTGAACAAGCAAGAGATTATTCTCAGGCCAAGACACTTTGTTCTTCAGAGATGTTTAGCTCTTGTGCTTATAAGAATCAAAGTCCCGGAGACCACATTTGGGGCATAAGGACAAGCATTCGCATTTCTGAAGGGATAAAGTGATGCCTTAGTAGAGGATCCGTGTGCGTGTCTCTGCTCTCCTTGGGAGGCTGGGGTATCGTTCAGGGTCACAAGGCTAGGCTTTCTCGGGAGCTGGAAAATACCCACTCTGGTGTTCTCTCTTCTCCTGGGCTGTGCCTGACGCCTGACCAGGCCACCTTCCAAAGCCTAACCATGCCACAGTGTGAGGCTAAGCCTCTGACGCAGGGGACAGTCTGGCATCTGGCTTTTCTTTTATTCTGTAGGCAGCACTGTGCAAAGTGGTCTCTTACATCCGTTAAATGTGCCCTCCCTGGGAGGAATAGTCTTCCCTTGTTAACCTGGACCCTCCACATGAACAGCTTTTTCCGGGCACCAAAAGGGCGCCTTGGCTTGGGGCTCAAGTGCTGCTCAGTGGTCATCTCACTAGCAATGACGTGAAGGGGGAAGCCGTGAGACACCTGGGTCCCACCTCATGCAGCGGCTGCCCCAGCTTGTATTCAGGATCCTAGGGCACGATCTCGTGGGCAAATCCGTGTTTTCCTGTGCAGAAAGGCAGACTCTGACACCAGGAAAGAGAGCTGTGGGGGAGGGGCCTGGGAACAGGAGGCCTGTTCCTTCACTGCCGTTTTTTATTTTTTATTTTTTTATTTTTTTTTGCTCTTCTCCTAAACTCCTTAAGTAAGCATTGATTGAATCCTTATTTTGAGCTGGAATTAAGCTTGTCTCTAGATACAGAGATATTGTCTGAAATTACCTGAGAAGAACCAAAAAACAGAGGAAAGTCTGCCTCTGTTGAAAGTAGGCTGAACCCAAAGAGCAAAAGTAAAAACAACAACAAACCTAAAACAAACCTCAAAAAGCGGAGGGCAGACAGAAGTCATGTGCTCGTGCCTCTTAAGGTGGGACCTGAGGTTTCTGGGATTGAGATCTTTGGTCGGGCGCATAATTTCCTGCGGAGAGATAAGAGTGCCCGAGTGTGGTCAGCTCACTGGAAACATTTTAAAAACACATATTGAGAATTTATTGTTTTTTAAAATTGACAAAAAAACTCATTTCAAATTGGGAACATTTTATTCATAGTTTAAAATGATATTCTTTTTAAAACCTAATTAATCTAAACTATGATCTCATTTATAAGTTAAAAGTTTGCCATGTATGAAGTGATATTTTTCAGGGGTTTGTTTCAAAGTAATGTGATAGGAAGGACGGGGCATGGATGGAGAAGCAGCAGCTTCCGGCTGAGGATGTTCATTGTTTCATGCTCTCTGTTCACCTAGATGTATGCCTGACAATGCTTCTGCCTTTAGAAACAGCCCCCAGTACACCCAGGTCACGAGGAAATTTGTAAAGAACCGAGCCTGCCTCTGCTATGACCTGATTCCTGACTTTGGACTACATGTTCATTATAATTGGTTATTAGTTGCAATAAAATGCCTTGTGGACTTTGGGGGGGGGATGTGGTGTTGTAGAGAAATATCCTCATCTGTAATGGAATTCATGTTTTACTTCACCTCCCTTGTGTGTAGACAAAATTAGGAAAGGTTGCATTGGATAATCACTGTTAAGAAAAGAATGAGGTTGGGAAAATATATCCATGTTTGTGTGTGTGTGCGCATGTGTGTGTGTCCATGTGTTCATGTGCATGTGTATATGTGTGTCTGTGTATGTGCATGTGCATGCATGTGTGTGTGCACGTGCACATATGTGTGCATGTGTGTCCATGTGTCCATGTGTGTCCGTGTGTCTGTGTGTGTGCGTGCGTGCGTCCATGCTTGTGTGTGTGCACGTGCATATGTGTGTCTGTGTGTCCGTGTGTGTGTGTGTGTTTGATCAGAGGGGTGGGAGACCAAGGAAAAACAATGTGAGGAGAAGCTCGGGTCGCAGTTCTAGAGCAGGACCAATTGAAAAGGCACTGAAGGGTGACTTGGTGCGGATCTCTGGGCACACTCTGTCTAGGGAAAAGCTGAGGCGGTCTGTGTGAGAACCTTCTGAGTGGAGAGCCAGTGAAAAGGTTGAAAGGCTCCAGGAATTATCTAGATCTCAGAGGATCCCATTCTGATGAGCTAGCTGTTCTTTTGCTGTGTAAACAGTGTGCTCTCCCACGGGGTAAGCAGCAAGAACCTTGGCCTCAGTAAAGCTTGAAATACTGGACAGAAAAAAGGAAGATTTAAATACTATTTGCCAATATTCTGAGATAGCTCTCTTCTTTCATGTACCAAAATGTTGGTTTGAATTGCTTAAAAAAGAGATCAGAACCACACCCTAACACACACACACACACACCCACACCCCACACATACACACACCCACACACACAGCCCACACTCCCCCACACTCCACACACATCACATACACACACATACACACCACACATACACACACATACCACACATACACCACACACACATACCACACACACACACACACCACACACCACATACACCACAACCCCCCACATACATGCACACACACACCACACACACACACATACATGCACACATGCACACACATGAGCACACAACTGTCTTAAGAAGAAATAGCTAAAGATTCCATTTAAACAACATAATAGGCCACAGTAGAGTTTGGGATCAGCAAGCCCTTCATACACTTGGAGGCTTTTAATGCCCCACTTTAAACATGAGTAGTCAATTAATAAAAATCAGATAGAAGAAACTATCTGTACAAATCAAAATGAGAAGAAAAAAACAATATTGAGGAAATGAGTTTCATTTTATTTTTAAACTAGAAAAATGTTATTTATATGTATGAATGTGCCTGTGTGAATTTTCACCCCATGGGGCAGGTGCCCACAGAGGCCATAAGTGGATGCTGGATCTTCTGGAGCTCAAGGAGCCTTCTGATGTGGGTGCTGAGAACTGCGCTCCCGTGCAGGCTCCTCTGGCGGAAAAACCTATACACAGATTATTTGATACTTCCTATATCAAAAGGTAGAACCTATTTCTTCTGAGGCTAAGTAAGGCTTTAGATATCTCTCTGAAGAAGGTGTCAACTGTGGGCTGTAGTTGTTTGGAGATTACTAGGAGAGACTAAAATTCACAGGATGTCAGGTGGGCTTTAAGGACAGCTGTGCTTCAGGGGCAGTGAAAAATTAGCTGTCAGTCAAACGATTCTATGGTCTCATCTAGCAAAGCCCCAGAGCATAACCTGGAAGGATAGATATATTTCTAAGTCGCTTTATTGGATCCTAGAGGGAAGTGTGACAGGAGAAATATTTGAAGAATTTTGAAGACAGTGAAAATTATAAATTGCTGGACATGGGAGATAAATGAATTTCAAGAGAGAAAGACAGGAAGGAAACTACTGTAATTAATGCACCTCAAGTTGAGATCAAATGACTTAAAGTTTAAGAGTAGCAGAGGTGGGGGTGGGGCAGGGTGGGAGGCCCAGACACACGTGTAGAAAGTTAAGGATAAGGGAATGAGACTATATATTTCACAGATAACAAAAGCCACACAACAGTGGAGCAGTATTCTTAACTTACAAAAAGAAAAAGTTGTCAGCTTACAATTTACCAACAAAGATAGTTTACAAAGGGGCAGATAGATGGCTCAGCAGATAAGAAGAGAATGTGCCACTCTTTTTTTCTTTTCTTTTCTTTTCTTTTCTTTTCTTTTCTTTTCTTTTCTTTTCTTTTCTTTGTTTGTTTTTCGAGACAGGGTTTCTCCGTGTAGCCTTGACTGTCCTGGACTCGCTCTGTAGAGCAGAGGATGCACTACTCTTGCAGGAGATCTGAGCACCCACATGGGTTCCCAGCACCCATGTCAGGCAGCTCACAACCAACAGTATATCCCGATTTAGGGGGTCTGAGAAACCCTTCTGGCCTCTGCAGGTGCTGTACACACACACACACACACACACACACAGAGAGAGAGAGAGAGAGAGAGAGAGAGAGAGAGAGAGAGAGACAGACAGACAGACAGACAGACAGACAGACAGACAGAGACAGAGACAGACAGACAGACAGACTGACACACACACACACACACACACACACACCCGTGCACACACACTGGTGCACACATGCACATGTACACATGCATACAAGCACAGTTTAACAATTAAGACAAATATTTTAGAGGACTTGCAAAAATGTAAATGAAGGGCTGGGAAAACTGGCTCCCTGGCTAAGAGCATTTGCTGCGTTCATAGAAGGCTCAGGTGCTGTGAGTAACCATCTGTAACTGTAGGTCTAGAGCATCTGACATTCTCTCCGGCCTCTGTGGGCACCAGGCATGCATGTGGGAGGCAGACAAGAAACACACACATGAAACATACACATGCACATGCAAAGATAAGTAACAAAATCAGAAAGAAATCCTCCTCCTCAGACCTGTACAAGAAGTAGTATTAAGGGAATCCCAGTATAAACAAGACAAAGACTGAGACCAAAAATAGAAAAAACGTAGGTGGAAATATGCTATTATTTGTATTTCTTTAAAGTATAACTAATGAAAAACTAAGAGCAGTCGATTGTGGGACTCATATCATATGTATAGGATTAAAACACTGAAAACAATGTGAAGTCAGGGAAGAAAGGAGTATGGCATTAGACTGTGCGTCACATGGCATAGTGCCATTTAAGTGAGGACTGAAATAATGAAACTATTTTAAGGTCCCAATCCAAGCACTGAATTGAATAGTATAGAGTTGTGTGGACTAAGTAGGAGAGAAGGTATAAAATAGAGAAATCAAGAAACCCACTCCACACAGAAAGCAAAAAGAGAAGCAGAAAAAAAAAAAGACAAATGGAAAGATAAAGAAGCTATCTATACAAAAGGACCCATATTTGTCCCACATTTAAAGCAAATTATATGAAATATATCTTTAAATATGTGTATGTCTATATGAAGTAAGTTTATAAGTAAAATATGTACATATGTATTTAAACCCAACCATATATAAAATCCACACTAAGCGTAAATGGTTTAAATACCTGAACTGTGAGGCAGAGATCACAGAAAAAGCAAGAGCCTGAAAAAAAAATCTGATATTTCCACTTGTACTCAACATTGTCATGGATTTTCTCACATGTGTGTTAGACAGAAATTAAACATAATACATACATATTGGAAAGGAGGAACTAAGACCATTTTTTATTTGCGGATGGCATGATCTAGCATGTAAGTAATCATAAAAAACTTCTCAGAGCCAATCAGACCTCATGCATGAGTTCAACAGAGCTATGGGATCAAAATGGGGGGAAAGTCCATTTCTGTATCATAGCAATGAAAATCCAAAGTGGAAATTGCAAAAAGAATTTCAAGTCATTAATTTCAAATTAAATATTTAAGGGATGAATTTACCTAAAAGATGAAAAAAAAAACCCCAACATTTTAAAAGTACAACACATATTTGAGTGAATAAAGAAGGCTTAGCAAATGGAAATGTAGCACACGATCCTGAAGTGGATGACTTAATGTTGTCAGTGTGGTATGACTTAGCGAAGCCAGCATCAGACTCAGCACAACTCCTGCAGACGTTTCCAAAGCCCCGCTGGGGTCCTTGTCCACGTTAGACTAATGCTGATCAGGGGTTTGAGTGGAGGACTGCTGACTGGGAATCACTTTGAGATGCTTTGTCAGTTTTGCTTGTGTGAAGTACCACTAGATACTAATTTGATTAGTATGTTAATATAATAATCCACAATAATTTCTATTAATACTAGTTTTTATCCTTAGTACCAGGGACTTCTAGAAAGATAAGGACAACCTTGCTAAGAAATGGTTGGTATAGATACCAACAATTTTTATCAATCCCAAGAGGAACAAGGGGAGGCAACACATAGTACAAAGTACTGACTGCCATATTTGAGAGTTAATTTGACATCCTAGCATTTTCTTTTCACAGATGCTATTTGAAAGTAGCCCCTGACCAGTGAGAAACCACAAAGAAAGGTGAAGTGTGTACAGGCTCAAATACCAGAGGGATAAATTACTTTTTTGAATAATAAGAAGACCCTGGGTGTCCATGAACAGCCAGTATTTTTCCTGGGCTTATAGACTTTCCAAGTTTCTTAGCAATGTCTCTTCCTTTGGCCAGGGACTGTCCCTTCATGGCATCATTTCCTTTTCCAAAGGAGCTCCTCCAGTTCTTGGATATTCCTCAGAACTCCCTTCTCCCCTCTCCCTCCACTTGCTACTTGGGAAAGAACGACATCTTCTTTGCCTTATCTTCATTTTGAGGCGAGCACAGTAAGCTCAGTTCTGTTGCCACTCGCTCCCACAGGACCCGTTTCTGCACAGCTTTGAGGTAGAGGGGAGTGTGTCCAGAGAGGTCTGCTGGTGTACACAGACTGGAAGCACAGCCATTGTTGTGTTTAGTCACGAGGTTTCCTCAGTACCACAGCCCAGAGTTTCTGTGCTTCGGGACTCTCCCTGGTTGCCTTGGAATTCCTTGGGCCCTTTGGTAAAGGCAGTGGGACCAGCTGGGTTCACCCAGGGTGGTAGGGACTGTTGGCTGAGAAAAGCGTGAGTGCTGAAGCTAACGACAGAGCTGGCTCATGGAACATTTTATCTGTTTTCTGACTTTCTCGTCCTAGTACATCAACAAGTTTGCTTTTGCTTAAAGATTTTTCCCACAAGAACATTTGCCAAACTCATTTGCTTTTTTAGATTGATCTTGATTTTTTTTTTTTTTTGGAACAAGAGTTGAGATTATATAAGCTCACTTGGTCTCAGTGAGAAACGTTGGAAGATCCTATTTCTATACACATTTTAGAAAACCTGGGAAAGATGTTTTACCTTGTCTCCTCTTCCCATTGGTCAGTCTCAGAGGCTCAGCATTTGCAAGTGAGGCACTTGGTCCTGTGGTGTTTCATGTTGAGGAAAACTCTGACAGCATTATCAGTTCATTTGCATCAGCTCAGTTTGTTTAAAATGGTTCTAGGTTTGCTTGTTTGTTTGTTTGTGCGGGTGGTGTCTTTCTATCATTTAGCTCTGGTTGTCCCAGAGCTCTCTAGGTAGACCAGGCTGGCCTCCAACTCACAGAGATCCACATGCCTTTGCCTCCAGAGCGCTGGGACTAAAGGCGTGCACCACCACACCCAGCCCTAGGTCCCCGATTTTTATATTGGTAGAAACGTTGCCGATGTTCACAGTAGCTCCATTGTATATACTAGAACGACAGGACTCCCTTTCCTCTGAGGCACGGGAGGCCCTCAGTTGTGAGAATCTATCTCACTTGCCAAAGCCTATTTAAAGGGAAGACATTCTGCCTCCTCGAGGGAAAGCATTTGTTGATTGCTGTGTACTGCTGTGTGTCTGGGGTTGATTTTATGGTCTCGGGCCACATGGCAGAAGAATAAAGGGATCCTGGGAATTTATCTGAGACTGAAGTTTTGAGGGACTGTGGTGGCCATCGTGGGTGTTAGCTAAAGCAAAGGCATTTAGGAAGGAAATGGATGTCTGCCACGCCCACGATCAGACTGAGTAGCATCCTATCCTAAGCCTTCTGTCTGTACCAGTCACATGTCCAATGGTGCTGCTGCAGTTTGGAGCAGCCTGGGTGAAAAGTTTCTTAACTAGTTTTATGACTGGGGTTGGGGTTGGGGTTGGGGTGGGGTGCGGGGAGGAGGAGAATAAGCCATATGGAAGCCAAAATGACAGCTAGTAGAAGCTTCAGGGGGCATCTTAATAGTTAACTCCTGAAATTAGACAGTTCGCATCTGCAGACTACTGGCCTTGGCCCACCAAACGTCTAGTATGGAAGATGCTTTGTAGTCTAAGAACTTGCTCCTAAAAGAAAGAACGCTAAGAAAATGCTGAGATGTGTGTGTCCAACTCCTGCCTCAGACTCATCAGGCCAGGCTGTCATGCTGAAAAGACACTCTTAGGGAGGATTTCTACCTGCCTCTCGATCCCTTGCCCCTAGCTGGGCTGCCTTGTCTGCCGTCAGTGGGAAGGGATGCACTTAGTCCTGCTGCGACTTGAGGTGCACTGTTGGTTGGTACCCTTGGGGGACACCCCTTCTCTGAGAAGGAGGGGGGAACAGGGAAGGGGGTGTGAAGGTGGGACTGGGAGGAGAGGAGGGGAGGGCTGGAATCAGCTGTAAAGTTATCAAATTAGAGAGAGAGAGAGACACACACACACACACACACACAGAGAGAGAGAGAGAGAGAGAGAGAGAGAGAGAGAGAGAGAGAGAAGGGTAGATGAAGTCCTTATTCATAGAAAGGTTTTAAAAAGTTATTTTATGTGCATGAGTGTTTTTACCTGATGTCATTGGAAGGCCGAAGAGGCCATCAGATTATCTGGGACTGGAGTTACAGATGGTTGTTAGCCATCATGTGGGTGCTGGGAATCAAATCCTGGGTCCTCTAACTCTGAGTTTTCTTATTATAGACATTATAATTTTTATAGTTGACACCATCAGGAAGAACACCATGGCTTTCCAGGCAACTTTGGGAGACAAAAGCATATCAGTGGAGAGCAAACAGTCGAAAAACACTGATTTCCCCACTATCGTCAGTTTTTTTTTTAAAATCTTCAGTGCCAACAGCCTTTCTGGCTACATTAGCCCACAAAAGAGCTATATGGATGGTCTGGAGAAAGAGAATAAAGTTATTTTTAAAAGATAAATTTATGTGTAGTCATAATTAAATAATTCAGGTTGGTCAGTTTGAGACACATGCTAAATTGTCATAAATTCAAAAAAATTAAAACTTATTAACAAAGTCAAAAATTTTGTAACTTTTGTACTAGAGAACACAAAAGCCAATCGATACAGGAAATGTAGATATTGTCAAATATGAACTTTTACTGCTCTGGCAATTAGAGAGTCTATTGGTAAGCAGAGCTCAAGGGAGGTTTTTAAAGAAGATGCCCCTTGACCTACCGGAAGGAGATGCAGCCAGTGGGGAGAGTGGCCATATGGAAGAAACTGGAGAAGCATGCTGGGAGTCTGTGATGTCATCCAGGCTGGAGCATGAAATATGACAATGCTGCTGCTGCTGCTGCTGCTGATGATGATGATGGAAAGAAGATGAATGCTGTGACAGACGCCCACAGAGGCTTTGGCAGAAAGCAGGATTCCATTCGGTATGATGCATCTGAAGGGAGTGACCCCAGCATCATGCAGATTTGGCATGTTTTTGGCTCACGGTTAAACTGTGGAGTCTGGGATCTATATAAACGTGGACAGTATCAGGTTGAAATGCAGTGCAATAGCTCTTATCCAAAGTAACTGACAAAGTGAAAATTGCAGCAATCCCCACACTGCATGGTTGAAGTAACAGAAACAAGACTCCCCAAATCTCAGGAAGTACTTCCTTCAACCCAGGAAGAAGCGACAAGCATTTGGACATAAAATAAAGTCTCTAACATGGCTCCTTCCTTTTCTAGGCAAAAGTTGCATGTGGTTTCTTTGATGTGGCCAGAGGACTGCCGTGCACTTGTCCCCTGAGAGCACAGTGACTGGGGCCTAACTAGATGTCCCGACTGACTCTGCCAGCGTCTCGATTCCCACATCCCAGTCTGGAGAATACCTGAATGCACACGCCTGCCGCCTACCGTCTCACTTCTCTTTCTTTTTCTAGGTGACGTTCCTGATAAATATTCCTAAAATAATTACTTCCTACAAGTTTCCGGTGTGATTCTGTAGTGGCTCTTAATCCTAAGACTCAATCGTTAAAACGACCCATTTCGTCACATTCATTCCTCAGTAAGGGCAGTCTAGTTCACTCATTGTCTAGACATCTCTCTCTTTCCATCCACAAGGTCTTTGCACACCCTCGTTTCCCTCGTCCCCCTCCCCTCTAAATCTTTTCCAGAAGTTTAAGATCAGCTGAAACCCAGGAAGCCTAACATTCTGCCTGAATACTGCAGTCTGAGTTTTTAAAAGTTGCCTACTATTTTACCTTCCCCTCTCTGACTCCTGAATCTACTCCCTCCCTAATGAGAGCCCCATTTTCCCGTTTCCCAATCAGATCCCTTGCACCTCGCTTCCCCTCTCTGTTGCTTCTCTCCACGCCACTGAAGCAACAGTCCCCTTCCTTTCCTGGCTTCTGGTTATGTGGTGGCTCTAGGTTATGAACTCGCCTCTGAAGACAGAGCTAGGAGCTTCCCTAGGAGCTGGAGGAGAGAAAGAGTAGGTGGCACTTGTCTTTCTGAGGCTGGGTTCCCTCACTCAGTGTGATCTTTCCCAGTTCCATCCAGTTACCTGCAAAGTTCATGGTTTTATTGTTCTTATAGCTGAATAGTATTTCAAGTCTGAAAGAATCACACTATTAATAACTAATCTAATTAAAAATACCTATCATACCTGTAATCCGGGGTCTAAATTACATATGCAGTGATCTATCTGATCATCCTAATAACCTAAACCCTAACTTGAGAGCCCTTCTTTTGAGCCGTTAGTATGGGCTGTACGGAGACTCCCTGAACATTCTAGGCTGCTGCCTTTCACTGC
Organism: Acomys percivali; assembly: GCA_907169655.1. Classification (NCBI taxonomy): domain Eukaryota; kingdom Metazoa; phylum Chordata; class Mammalia; order Rodentia; family Muridae; genus Acomys; species Acomys percivali. The sequence continues at coordinate 71,228,142 of OU015744.1, forward strand.
TCCACAGGAGGTGGAAGGTAAGCCTCCGTCTGCTGTGAAGACACGATGCACTTCAGACACAGGACCCAGAAGCTCCTGAACCTGACCTGACCTGACCTGAAAGCCTCCTCCCTTATGATTAGCTTTCACGGTCCAGAAGGCACCATGTAAGCTTCCAAAAGGACAAGCAACCGGCACTCCCACTCAGCTATGATGCCTATGAACCAGAGCAATGACCAGTATGGTCCAATAATCCCAAGGGTGCAGCAGTGGCATGCATACCTTGGTGGTAACCTATGTGTGTAACATCCTCTCAACAAGAGGGAAACCGTGCCTGGTACTGGAAACCTAGCCAGCTACTCAGGGCAAGTGAAGTCATGGTTCTTAAAGGAGAACCTACAACCACCACTTTACTAAACCAACATAAATCCTTAATTACATTCTAATTACTTGTCTTTACGCCCACAGATGAGTGTAGTTCTCACCCCTTATCAAGGAAATGTCTCTTTCCAGCAGACAGAAACCGTTAAAGAAAATCATAACCAACCACAATGTATGGAGTCCAGGCCCAACCGATCCACGTACAACACAACCCCTGTGTCTAAGACTCAGGGTCACTCCAGAAGAGTGGCCTGAGGATTATAAGAGGCAGAGAAATAGGAAATTTGCTGTGAGATTGTGTTTCCTGGGAATTTCAGAAGCTCACCCACAAAGTCTCACCAACATGACCTCCTAAATGTGAGCGGAACAGAGATGACACTGATAAACATGCTAAGGGTTACAGGGGGCCTCACCCTTACACATAGGACCGCAGGCACCTAAGCAATGGCCATGGGAGAATAGTCCTCCTCAGGGATGGGCACAGCAGTGTGTCACCCAATACCAGTTAGATAGCCAATACATGTATGCAGCATTATCCATGCTGAGCAGGTAGTATTTACGTGTATAGGGTGTGTGTGTGTGTGTGCGTGTGTTAGACAATTAATTTTAAAAGGCATCATGAATTTGAAAGAGCAAGGAGGGCTACATGGGGCAGTTTAGAGGGAGGAATGGAAGGGAGGAGTGATATAATTATAATTTAAAAAAATTTTTTTTAAATGAAAGAGTTCTCTGAGCCCTTGGTATGCTATCGTTTTACAAGGACACTGACAATTTGTGTTCATGTTTGTAGGTTTTTCCTTTGCAGAAAGATTCTTAGGGGAGGAAACTTTTGCATCCTTTCTATGTCTACAAAGTCTTCTCTTGTAATAGGCCCCCATGATTGAGAAGATGTTTTTCCGTAAGAGGGAAGTGAGAGGGTACCACAGCGGCAAGTGAGGATTTCTAAGACCAGGAAGTTTGTGTTGAATGATAAGGAGAAACAGCATCAAATACTGAGGACTGTAGTCAAGGGAGGGAAACCACTGTCCTAAATGACTGCACTGGAAAATAGGAAACTCCTAAAAGGCAGTAAGTGGTCTTTTATTTCTTTTTTGCGTGTGGTCATTTATTTCTAAAACTAGCAAAACAATTATAAATTAAAACCAAAGAAAGTAGAAAGAAGGTGACAAAGAACATAAAACTAGGCAAGAAAAAGTAAACAAAATAGCTTCTAAAGGGTAAGATTTCTATATTTGAAAAGCTAATAAAATTGTTAAAGTTCTAGGGAGAATGGTTAGGAAAACAAAAAGCAAAATAACCAGTATCAAAATCGACTGAGTGATGAGTAACAGATCTCACAGCAGCTGGAGAGTGCCGCATTACAGTAATGCCACAGAGCTGGGAATTAAATGAAATGGGTTTCTAGAGAAATCCAAAACAACCTCAAGACAAATTACAAAAGCGTTGCTGTCCTTATAAACCACACTGTTATACTGCCCACACTTGCAGGACAACTGCCACTACACCTCCGAACCCCAAGACTTTGATTTCAGTTGTCATCCTTCCTGGTAGATCCCGAGAGGAAGGCTTACGGGAGCCGTGTGTGGCTGAATCATGCTCTAATGCGGGATATCTAATAAGAATGGGAAAGTGGCAGACAGCAAGGAGGCAGCAGCGCTTCTGTGGATGTAAGCAGGGACGCTGGCTCTCTGTTGTTACAGAAGTGCTCACACACTACAGCGTCTTTAAAGAGAAGGCACCTTATAGGTGTTCTCAGATGCTTTGCCGAAAGACTTGGCAAAACTATTTAGGGAAATAACACGCAGTGGTGTTTAGATTGAAGTCTCTTGTGTTAGGGGAAATAGTAGTTTTGTGAAACCTTACATTCCAATAAGAAAAGAACATAGTTTGGATTGGGGGTCAAGTTTGGGGTGTCTGATGAATGAAGAGAGAATGATTTCACAGTGAGACATACTTAAGGGAGGAGAAAAAAGCGCCCAGCTTCCCAGAACACTGGCTAGGGGAAAGTAGAAGAAAAAGAAGAAACTACCCCCACAAAATCTGCTGGTTTGCACTTGGTATTCTATTATCATGTCTAAGAGGTGAGTTATGCCCTTAACAGCTCATGGTAGAATTTGATTTATAAATAACTTTTGGTGATTCAAGGAAAGAGAGAGTGGGGCAGGGAGAGGAGAGGATGGGAGGGAGAAGGAGAGGAGAGGAGGGGGGGAGAGAGAGGGAGAGGGAGAGGGAGAGGGAGAGGGAGAGGGAGAGAGAGAGAGAGAGAGAGAGAGAGAGAGAGAGAGAGAGAGAGAGAGAGAGAGAGAAAGAGAGAGAGAGAGCCTAAACATTGTTCATATGTTTTTACTTGGCCTTAGACACTGGTCTGTAATTTGGCAGTGTGGTTTTCTGAATCCCTTTTGTAGCGTTGGGGACTAAACCCAGGACCTTGGCTTAGCCAAGCAAATGCTGTCCCACAGTCTACATGTGTCCCCAGCCTATCATGCTATGTTTGAAGTTAAAAGTTATTGAGATGGTCCATTTATGTTGATATGTAGCAATTACTTCAGTCTTTTGATTGCCCAATATGATTTATCTGTTTTGATATATAAAATATCCTAACCAACCAGATGTCTACTAGTAAATATTGTTATGTCAGTTATGTTGCTGTTACAAATAACACAGAATGAGTATTCCTGCATATATTCTAGTTTGGCCAAAAATTTGGTGTATACATTCGTAGGAATAGAATTGCTCCATCCAGCGTCTGTTGTCCCCCCCCCTCCCCTCCCCTCTTCTCCCCTCCTCCCTCCTTCTCTCTCTCTACTTATTCTATATTATCTTTTGTTTTGGGGACAAGGAACTACTGTATAGTCCAGGCTGCCGTTGAATTTGTGCTTCTTTTACCTGGCTCTGGGATCACAGGCCTGACCACCATGCTCACCTAGGATGTGCATTTGAAATTTTAGTAGGTGCCACAGATTACTCTCCATGGAGTTTAGTCTAATGCCATATGTTCATACCTGGCTAACATGCTTGCTCTAAGTCTTGGTTAGACTTAGGTTACCAGCCTGCTTTATAAATTAAAAAAAAAGTCTTAGGGTATTTTTCAATATCCTTTTGAGAGACTGAACATATCTTTACGTGTTTAAAAGCCATTTAAACCAGGAGTGGTGGTTTATGTCTTTAATCCCACCTTTCAGGAGACCGAAGCAAGCAGATCTTTGTGATTTTAAGGCCATCCCAGTTTACATAGAGAGTCACAAGCCAGCCAGGACTGCTGTGTGAGATCAGTTTCATTTCTTTTCTTTTCTAAGAACTATTTATATGTATCCTCCGTATTTTGGGGGGATTATTGATTATTGATTTGTAGGGTCTCTTCACAAATTTTAAGGGTTCATTTTCCTTATTTTAATAATATGTATGTGTTCCACATGGGTGATAGGAACCAGAGCTGCATGCTCTTCACCACCGAGCTGTCTCTCCAGTCCAAATTTTTTATACAGCAAGGATAGCACCCTGAGGAAGTGACAAATTGAAATTTTGAAAAATATCATGTTCTGTTTGTATTTTGATTTTGTTAATGTATAATCATGTATATTGTGATTTATGCTGTTTAATTCATTACCATTTTCCTTTAAGGTTTTCTCATTCGAGGGTTATAAAAGGCTCCCCCGTAGTTTATATTATTTTTGTTATAGATTCATTTTTTTATTTCAATCTTTGATTCATCTTGAATCAATTTTGTTATAATACATGAGGTTGGTGTTCACTTTGATCAATTTTCAATTATAAGTTGGTTACTTCAACAAATATTGAATAAGTTATCTTTCCCGCTGGTGAGGTAGGATTTATAATAAATTAACACTTAAGTTTACTGTAGCCTAATGCTAGACTTTCTAAGATATTTGTGTGGCATTTGCTCTTATTTATATATATATATATAGTCATATATATATGACTTTGAATTATGGATGGTAGGCATAAAAACGCTTCTTTTAACCAAATCTAGATCCAATTCTTAGCACTTACAAACCCATCTCACAGATGTTGTTAAGTTAAAAGTTTTGAGTTGGGTTTTGGAAAAAGTATTAGTTGGAGACATGTGACTAAATTCCAGAGAAAGGGTCCAGTGCTGTTTTAAAGATGGAGGCAGGGATCCCCAAAACAGTGGAGACAAAGACTCCTGGGAGTTGGGAAAGGACAGCAAACCCACTCTCTCCCCAGCAGAGCTCCAGGAAGGAGCCCAGCCCTACCTGTACCTTGCTTATAGCTCGGTGAGAGCCAGTACAGACCTTCAGAGGATAAACTTGTGTTGTTTGAGTTTGTTGAAGGGCTTTTGTTTGTTTTTGCAGACCCCATTGTAAGAGTGTATAGTATAAATAATGTCTTACTATCAAGGAGACCAAAGCACTCATCTTCCACAGCTTCTTTGTCTTCTGTAGTCTGTGGTTATTGGTTGCTTTTAAATATGTGTTTCATATTATTTATCTTAATTTTGAGTGGTGCTGGCACTGAAGCAAGGGCATCACACGTGCTCTCTACCACTGAGCCACATTGCAGCCCTAATGTGAACTTTAGAAATCAGTTTTTCTAGTTTACATGTCCTTCCTCTCTACAAAAACAAAGGCAAAAACAACAACACAATGAAAACAAAACACCCACCTGTTGGTACTTTGGGATTTTAAAATTTATATTGATTTGGAGAGTGTTGTCTATGAATCTCCTTCATGTCCAGACATGTCATGACATTTCTTTTCTCCCTTTGAGACAGGGCCTCACTGTGACTTCCAGGTTGGCTTGAGATGTGCGATCCTCCTGCCCCTGTCTCTGAAGTGTAGATTGTCTGAGGGTTGTTAGCCCCATTCTGAAAGCTAAGCTGTGAGCCGTCAGGACTCTGAGACCTAGCATGAGGCATTTGACCCCTTCTGTCCCATTTGCTCTTGCTTCACCTTTGAAAATGACAGCTGAGTGTAGTCTGAGCTCTACCCCTTACCTTCTGTTACTTATTTCATGGCATTTTTTCTTTCTGTTGTTTTCTTTCATTCTGAGAGAATTTCTGATAAATCATGTTACATATTTTATTTCCAGTTTTCACTCCCACCAAGTATGGTTTAAATCTTGCTGATTCTTTCATAGCATTAACCCCTGACATTGCTGTTCTCTTCTCCTGATAGTATCATCTTCTCCTGCCATTGTGTGTCCGACTGTGGCTGCCTCCACTACTCAGCTCCTCTCTGTTTTGCCCAATGTCAGCTCATAGTGGTCACTGGTTCTTGTCCTTTACTGAGGGCATCAGCACTGACTGTCTTTAGAACCATCAAGATGCTGATCGCCTCCCCTCCCCAGCTCTGGTGCTGTACTGTACTGGTAAGTGAGGTAGCAGGTGCCTGCTGTGATGCCGCCCTGCCCCTTCATGCTTTGAACGGCACCAACACAAGTGCACACCAAGACTGCTAGTGCTAATCAGTGCTCGATGCCAGCCAGCAAAGACTTTTGACTTTTGTCTTTGAGGAATGAATTGTGAAGATTTTCCTGTGTCGTGTGATGACAACCCCCTTGTTTAATTTTATCTACAGCTCAAAGACCAGCTTTTAAGAGAGATGCCAATGAAATTTCCAGTTCTTTTGACATTCTGTGAAAATGTTGCTTTATTCAGGAGACATCTCTACCTACTTCATTTTTCTGTTTTATGTATTGCCCCTTCTGTTTCTTTGACACTGAGCTGATGGAGTACAGTCAAGCCAACTCTCAAAGTTAAAATCTGTTTGGAAGTACAGAAATATTAATGCTAATTTTCTATTCACTTACTCGATAATTTCTTCTCTGAGAGTTGTATTATCTTAATGAATATAAGATGACACAAGAAGGAAATGTTTATATTTCCATGGTGGCTTCAAAATCTGTGCCTATGTAAAGGTACAGAATTTTTCTAAGTTATCCTGGGGAGATATTAGAAGATGTGGAGGGACCAGCTTAGTGGTAGAGAGCTCACCTAAGGGGAATGTGGCCCTGGGTTTGGTCCATCACTGAAAGAAATAAAGGAAGGACAATGGCATGTACTTCCCCTCCCACCTATAGTCTGTTGCTCTATTTCCTGAGCTGTTTGGTGAACTTTCCCTTAACAGATGATGGAGTGTGGCCTGGTGCCTGTGATGTTCATTTTCTTTATGCGACTTTCATGACTGAGGTACCCAGCGTTTTATCACTGGGCATGGACATTTTTTTCTGAGACAGAGTTTCTCAGTGTAGCCTTGGCCATCCTGGACTTACTTTGTAGACCAGGCTGGCCTTTAACTCACAGAGACCCATGTGCCTTTGCCTCCCTGAGTGCTGGGATTACAGGCGTGCACCAGCACACCTGGCAGACATGTTCATCTCTTACGTGATGTTTTAACTAGTTTTTTTTTTTACTATGATTTAATTTAAAAATATTTTCTCCCAATAATTGATTCATTGAAGTCATGTGTGACACCAGCCAAAGCCTCAGGTGAGCCTGGGGTGAGTGGTCACTCAAGGAGATAATAAAATGCAAGTCCAAAGAAGGCAGACTACCAGCCTGTCCTAGCCCTTCTAGGACACGTAAAAGTTTCAGAAGCTCTTTCATATGTTGCACTCTCCCCAAATACCCCACTCACTGAAAGCTGGTGGGTCTGAAGACCTCAAGTATTGGAATTACTGGATCTTCAAGGAAGTGAAGAGGCAAAAAAAAAAAAAAAAAAAAAGTGGGGGGGGGGGGGGGGGGGGGGGCAAAGGTTGGCCTGGGGGGGAGGGAGGGATAGTAGGCTTCCGTTGTGCTGTCCTCTTTTCAGTCTTTGTTTTTAATTTTTTATTAATTTATTCTTGTTACATCTCAATGGTTATCCTATTCCTTGTATCCTCCCATTCTTCCCTCCCTCCTATTTTCCCCTTATTCCCCTCCCCTATGACAGCACACAAGAAAGTTTGCTCAACCATGTTCATAGCAGCCTTATTCATAATAGCCAGAACATGGAAACAGCCTAAGTGTCCCACAGTAGAAGAATGGATAAAGAAACTGTGGTACATATACACTATGGAATACTACTCAGCTATTAAAAACAAGGAATTCCCAAAATTTGTGGATAAATGGATTGAGCTAGAAATGATCATAATGAGTGAGTTAACCCAGAAGCAGAAAGACTCAAATGGTATATACTCACTTATATCTGCATACTAGCCCAAGGGGCATGTCCCACGAAAGCCTTCTCTTTTCAGTCTTTAAACTGGATTAATAGAAGAAGGATTATAGTAGAAAGTCGGCTAGCTGTGGAAACTAACTCAACTTGGCGTTCAGTTTAGCGTGTGTCCTTATGTGTGTTTGCAAGTATGACTGTGCACATGTATATACACACGAGTGTGTACAACAAGGTTTCAGTGAAACCTGCATCTATGCAGAGGTACTCAAGGAGTGCCCTCAATAAAAAGTCACGGTGTGCTCTGGGATGGCACTGAGCAGACTGCAGACAGCCTCTTGTCTTACACATAAGAAAAGTGGCATAACTCAAGCCTAGAGGAGGACCTAGAGCGTTATGTAACGGTAGCCACAGTAGCCTGTCAGTGGAGTGATGCATCTCCTGGAGGAAAACCCAGGCTGGCTTTTATTGAATTCAGCTTACTTCACTGGAATGAACAGAGATAGGCATTATATTTACAAGAAGGTGCTAGGAACAGGAAGGTCACTACATGCACATGAAGAAGATGGAATAAGGTCAGAGGTCAGAAAAGAGGCAGAGGTGGCACCTGGCTCAGATTCTTAACTTGTCTATACATAATTTGACTAAGAACAATAATTATTTTTCACATATATGGAGGGGAATGGCAAGTAAGCTCTTAGGAGCCTGCTATTACAGTTACTGACAAGCATTTCAATACTTAATTTGGAGTCTGCTTTTTTGCACATAAGTATATTTTCTTTGTTTCTATGGTCCTCAGAAAGTTAAAACAAGCTGCATGGTGGTGGCACACGCCTGTAATCCCAGCACTCGGGGAGGCAGAGGCAGGCGGATCTCTGTGATTTGAGGACAGCCTGGTCTATAAAGTGAGTCCGGGACAGCGGAGGCTACACAGGGTAATCTTGTCTCAACACCCCATCCCCGACAAAGAAAGAAAGTTAAAACATATCAATAAACATTTTTCTTAATAATTATTTTAAAATTATTGTGTTGTAAACATGGCCATCTATTAGTTTCCTGGGCTTCCCACACAAATCAGCGGCACTTCCTTGATCAGTGCTCTTTTCTCCCCTTTGCTTTTCAAAGTTTACGTTTGACACGTGTTGTGGTTATTCCCACTGTGCAGCATAGTCCAGGCCCTCGTGAGGGGACCGTGAGGTGCATGCCTCCTGCTTCCGGGATCTCCCCACATCTTCCTGCTTTGCCACGCAAGGCATCAGGTCCACCATGAGGCTAGTGGAGACTCTGGCTTGAGCATCTTGGCTGGAGATTTTGATACTTTACAACAGAAAGGTCAGATGTCTATTGAGTTATCTTTTCAGGAAAGCACTGTGACTTGCAAGCTATGATCTATTCCCTGACAACGCTGGTCCCAGGATGTATCTATCCTTCCATGCTGATGTCTTGTAACAGTGTTCTAGGCTCAGAGGTTGCTCAGTGTTCTTCACCAAAACCCAGAAACTTAGGGTTTATTGAATGTTTCTTACTTGTACACATAGTTTTTGGTGCACCCCAAATCTCCAAATCCCCCCATTGTGTGTGTGTGTGTGTGTGTGTGTGTGTGTGTGTGTGTGTGTGTGT
>OU015744.1:71245444-71262338 GCA_907169655.1 Acomys percivali
TCTCTCTCTCTCTCTCTCTCTCTCTCTCTCTCTCTCTCTCTCTCTCTCTCTCTCTCTCTCTGAGACAGGGTTCCGCTGTGTAGCCCTGGCTGCCCTGGCCCCTTGTTGTCAGCCACTTAGAGCGCTTAGCCCCAGGAAAGACGCGGCCTCCTTCTTATGGGTCATTCATTCTTGTAGCCATTCACATAGAGGGGGGACTCTCTGAGTTGGCCCTGTTCTGTGTCAACTGCCAGCGTCATTACTCAGCTCTTGTCTAGGGCCATAGTTTCAGGGTTTCATAGCTGCTGCCTCCCTGTTACATCTGGAGGACATGATCTACTGGCTCTGTCCTGATCTTGGGCTGCTGAGATGTTCCCCAAGACTGGGGTCTATTTTCTTAGGGTGTTTGACTATATATGTATGTCTTTGAGGATTGTTTAGGTGTTATAAAAAAGTGAGGTAACGTGGGCTTTTCTTAATCCAATGTGTGTACTGGGAAACAATTCTCCTTCTGTGGGAGAGGCCAGTTCTGAATTATTTTTAGTAAGATTATCAGTGCTAGCAACTTCCTGGCCCAGAGCTATGAGAGAGGAGCTAAATGTTAATCGTAGCCACTTGGATTATGATAAGAATTCAATCAAAATGTAAAATATGGGCTGATAAGTCAGATGGCTCAATAGTCAGGTGGCTCAATGGTCAGGTGGTTCAATGGTCAGGTGGCTCAATGGTCAGGTGGCTCAATGGTCAGGTGGCTCAATGGATGAAGGCCCTTTGTGCCAAGCCTAAGACCTAGGTTTAATCCTTGGGGCCCACAGGTGGAAGGAGAGAACCAACTCCTCCCTCTCTGTAATAAATGTTGTAAAAAGGCTAACACATACAGTTCATAAAGGTGTGTTGAGTCCTCGAATGCTTCCTCCCATGTCCACCTAAGGGCTACATTGTTTTTTCATATACACTTATATTGTTACTCATGAATAAAATAAACTACACACAGCAGGGAGAACCATGAGACAATCATAAATTATATAAATATTACATTCAGAGTTATTTGGCTATTTGTATTTGTCAAGCTTGAAGTAAACATCTTTCCTATCTTCTTGGGTCTAAATTTCTGAATGATAATATCTATCATATCTCATCTCTATTAACTTGGTCTAAGCACTTCTTATTCCCTAACCAACTAAGCTTAATTGTAAGACTAAACTATCTGGTCTTCAACCCCATCAGAGACTTGAGAAGGAATAATACTTAAATACCTGAATGAACTAGAAGTGCAGGTTAGCAGCTTCCAAATGAAAAATTGACTGACATAGTTTACGGCCTGAACAGTCACTCAACACTCTTTATAACATTGGAGCATCATCTTTGGCCTTCTGGCCCAATATAACTGACAGACATATTTGTTAGGCAGGAGCTATTGCTTACCCTGTCTTGGCAGAGTTTGGTTGTTGGCTCTGCCTGCATCTATGCTTGCCCTTTTTAGGCAGAATTCTGTCTGTGGTAGAAATGAGGACATTTATCCCAGTGGCTTGTTTGCCACATTTGAAGCCATCTCCATACGGACGTTCTTTGATGCTCATCATCTTCTTTGAGGTAGGCTAGTTATTGCCAGGAGTTAACTTATCTTGTTGACAAAGAATATTCCGAATAATGAAAACATCTTTAAATGCCATATTCTCTAGGTCTCTGAGACTTTTAAAGACCTTATTTAACTACTTTACCATATATATATATATATATATATATATATATATATATATATATAAAATCATATCTATCTGTTAGACCTAGGATATATATTCTTGTGATAAAATTAGACTAGTATTTGACATGACCATTATTTGCATCAATATACAAAATTCTATACCAATGAATTAAAAGTAACCTTTGTGAGTAACAATTAAGGCCTAGAGTTAAGGAGTAGATTCAATAATCTACCTTTTGTTCTATCCTCCTTCTATATTTCTATATCCTCTTTTCTTTCTTTTCAGTTCCTATATCCTTACCTACGAAAGAAAGACAACAGAAAGAGAGATGTCCCTGAGTCCAACCTAGTTTTCTCTCTGTTTAAGACCAATAATAACTTATAACCACCTCCTGATGAAAATAAGCATCTGTAAACCAAGAGAGCAAACAAAAGCCTACCCAACCCCCTTAGAGGGAATAGGACATCAGTCTCTTAAGGTTTCTTCAGGCTGATTTAGGGTAAATAATACTTTTGAAGGGCCCCCCAAAAGATGGGGAAAATGGGTTTTAGTTGCTCTGCTTGCAATCCTTTTGGTTGAAGCACATGAGAAGCCCCTGGCTTACCTTCTGCATTTCCATGTCCTGAGTCTGTTCTGGAAATGGGCAGGGGCGACATATGGTGTTTGCCATGGCAGCCTTGGCCACTGACTGGCTTCCTTCTCTTTCCTTCTTTGGAGAGACACATCTTCCACTGCTTTAGGACTAAGTGACAAAGTTCAATCTGCATCAACCAAAGTGAACAGTTCAGAAAGCTCTGTTTCATCATCAGCTTTTTGCAAAAAGAAAACTTCCAGTCACCAAGTGTTCTGAACAGTTTGTGGAGACTCAGAAATACAATAAAAGTGAAACAACCAGAACTCTTATGGTACACAACTTTGTTTCAGACTTTGAAGGTCACAGTAGGGAATTTCCATTTTCCTTGAGCCCCGCTGCCTGCTGGGCTCCCCAGTTAATTGCAGTGTTTTACAGAAAGGGCATGATGGCTCAGAGGTTTCAGAGGTTCTTAACTAAAACAAATCTCAGAAGGGAAGCAACAGTGACAACACTACAGGCCCCTGAGCAGCTCAGTGCACCCTGACACTCACTACTCTGTTGCGGCACAAGCTCAAGAATTCTGATGGCCTCAGGAAGGACCAAAGGAAGAGGGGCCTCCACCTATTTTGCTAAGTGAGCCAGAACATGTCATGTCTAGAATGGGGCTATGAGCACAGAATTGGATTTGTCTAGGAAGTGATTAATTAAGCTTGAGTCTTAGATACACATAGGAAAGTAACAGAACAAGAAGGGAAAAAGGCATTTATTATTTTCTAGAGATTTTTTCCTAGATAGCCTCTGTTCTTGATACAGTGTGACCTTTAAAGAACAGAGCAAAAGTCTGAGGATATTGCCTGGTGCATAACAGGCATTTACAAAATGAAAAATTTCTGCCTCCTTTTCTTTTCTTCCATGTCAAATAACATAATTATAATTTTGTTGTTAAGTTAGCAATTTTTATTGTTAGCTCACAATGTAAATGCAAATAATTTCATACTGGCCATCCACGTTAGCTGCTCTTCCAAAGAGATGTGTGGGACACCCGAGAAATTGGATCTTTCTCTACATACCCACAGCTTACTAACCTGGCACATCTGGGACACAGAGCACTAACAAGCAAAGATGAGTCAGGCGCAGGCCACAACCCACATTAGCTGTTATCCTGAAGAGACCCATGAGACACCCAAGCAGATTAGGGCTTGGATCTCTCTCTGCCTACTGCTCACTGCCCAGGCCCATCTGGGTCACAGAAAGTGAACCAGCAAAGGTGAGTCGGGCTCTGGCTACAACCCGCATGATCCACCATACCAAGGAGGCCAGGGGGACACTGAGCAGCTTTCGGCGTGGTGCTCTCTCAGCCTGCTCCTCTCCTGCTGACCCAACTTGGACACAGACAAGGAACCCAGCAGAGCTGAGCTGGGTGCAGGCTCCAACACTGATTGTCCACCATCTGGAGGAGGCTTTTGGGGAGTCCTAACAAACAGCCGTCAGTTTGGAGCTCTCTTTGCCTGCTCCCAACCTGCCTGGCCCACATGGGGCACACACAGACAGCAGCGCTGTTGGAGGAACCTCCAGGCTTGCTAACACCAGAGACAACCAGATGGCTAGACGCCAGTACAAGAAGACAAGCAGCAATACTCAGAGCCATATGGAAACAAGTGATCCTACTGCAGCAAGCCCCGGAGATATTAACACTCAAGTGCAAGAAGAAGATTTTAAATTTGAGGTGATGAAAAAGATAAAAGGCTTGAAGGAGGAGAATAAATCTCTTAAAGAAATACAGGAAAATACATTCAAACAGATGAAAGAACTGAATAAATCCTATAAAGAATTACAGGAAAATTCAATCAAATGTGAGAAAGAAATGAAATAAATGAATAAAACTATTCAAGGCCCCAAAAGGAAATTAGAGGCAAGCAACAAAGAAAACACAATCTAAAGCAATCTTGGAGTTGGAAAACCTAGGGAAGAGAACAGGCACTGCAGACACAAGCAGCATCAACAGAATACAAGAGATGGAAGAGAGAATCTCAGGTGTAGAAGATATGGTTGAAGTTATCTATACATCAGTGAAAGAAAATGTTAAAACTAAAAAGTTCCTGACACAAAACATCCTCGAAATCTGGCACATTATAAAAAGACCAAACCTAATAATAATAGGAATAGAAGAAAAAGAAGACTCCAAGCTCCAACAGAACAGAAAACACTTTTAATAAAACCATAGAAGAAAACTTCCACAATCTAAAGAAAGAAATGTCCATAAAATTCAATCAGCCTACAGAATTCCAAATAGATTGGACCAGAAAAGAAAATCTTCCTGCCACATAATAAGCAAAACACTAAATGAACAGAAAAATATTTAAAATTGCAAGAGAAAAGGGAAAAGTCACATATAAAGGCAAACCTATCAAAATTACATCTGACTTCTCAACAGAGACTATGAAAACCAGAAGGGTCTGGGCAGATGTCATGCAGACACTAAGAGACCACAGATGCCAACCCAGACTACTGTACCCAGCAAAACTTTCAGTTACCATAGGTGGAGAAAACAAGATATTCAATGATAAAACCAAGTTTAAACAGAACCTAGCCATGAATCCATCCCTACAGAAGATACTAGAAGGAAAAATCCAACCCAAGGAGACGAATTACACCCAGGAAAACACAGTAAGTAAATAACCCCATATCCAAAAAACCACCACCACCACCACCACCACCACCACCACCACCACCACCACCAACAACAACATAAAAAAGAACAGGAACTAATAACCCCTGGTCATTAATATCTCTCAACATTAATAGCCTCAGCTCCCCAATAAAAAACACAGACTGACAGAATGGATGTGTAAACAGGACCCTTCATTCTGCTGCGTACACGAAACATACTCCAGCAACAAACATAGACGTTACCTCAGAGTAAAGGGCTGGAAAAAGGTTTTCCAAGCAAACAGACCCAAGAAGCAAGCTGGAGTAGCCATTCTAGTCTCTAATAAAATAGACTTCCAACTAAAGCTAATCAAAAAGATGGGGAAGGGACACTTCATACTCACCAAATGAAAAATACACCAAGATGACCTCTCAAGACTAAACATCTATGCTCCAAATATAGGAGCACTCACATTTGTAAAAGAAACATTACTAAAGCCTAATCACACATTGAACCCCACACATTAATAGTGGGAGACTTCAACGCCCCACTCTCACCAATAGATAGATCAACGAAGCTGAAACTGAATGGAGAAACAAGGAAACTAATAGACATCATGAACCAAATGGACCTAACTGATATGTACAGAACTTTTCACCCAAACACAAAAGAATTCACCTTCTTCTCAGCACATCATGGAACCTTGTCCAAAACTGACCATGCACTTGATCACAAAGCACATCTCAAAAGATACAAGAACACTGAGATAACTCCTTGTATCTTATCAGACCACCATGGATTAAAGCTAGAACTCACAACAACAAAAACAGCAGAAAGCCTACAAACTCATGGAAACTGAACAACTCCCTACTCAATGACCACTGGGTCAGGGATGAAAAAAAAAGACTTCATAGAATTCCATGAAAATGAAGGCACAACATACCAAAACATATGGGACACAATGAAAGCAGTGCTTAGAGGAAAGTGCATAGCACTAAGCACCTTCATAAAGAAATTGAAGAGATCCCATCCTAGTGACTTAAAAACACACCTGAAAGTTCTAGAAAAATAAGAAGCAGACACACCAAAGAGGAGTAGATGGCTAGAAATCATCTAATTCAGGGCTGAATCAATAAATTAGAAACAAAGAAAACAATTCAAAGAATCAGCAAAACCAAGAGCTGATTCTTTGAGAAAATCAACAAGATAGACAAACCCTTAGCCATACTAACTATGGCCATAAGGCAGAGGGAGAGTATTCAAATCAATAAATCAGAAATGAAAAAGGAGTCATAATGACAGACACCAAGGAAATCCAAAGAATCATTAGGTCTTACCTCAAAAGTCTATATGGTACAATATTTGAAAATACAAATGAAATGGACAATTTTCTTGATAAATTTCACTTGCTAAAGTTAAATCAAGATCATGCAAACAAACTAAATAGTCCTATATCTCTTAAGGAAATAAAATCAGTCATCAAACGTCTCCCAACCAAAAAAGCCCAGGGCCGGGTGGATTCAGTGCAGAATTCCACCAGGCCTTCAAAGAAGAGCTAATACGAATTCTCTTCAAGCTATTCACAAAATAGAAACAGAAGGAACATTATCAAACTAATTCTATGTGGCCATAGTCACAGTGATATTGTAAACCTCACAAAGACCCAACAAAGAAAGAGAATTTCAGACCAATTTCCCTTACGATCATCGATGCTACTACTATAGGTAGTTTATTGTATATATATGCAATAATATAAACTTATGTAAAAAATAAAAATGTTTAATTAAAAAATACTTGCAAACTGAATAAAAAAACACATAAAAACAGTTGGGATGTAAAGTGAACAAATTAGAAAAAAATAATTTCATATTGCTTATATGCCTTTTTACGGGACTTAGTGAATAGTGAGACTTTTTTCTTCCAATTGATTTTTATTGTGAAATCTCCCAAACTTTCATTTTGGGAGTTTTATATCTAAATGGTATACTCTTGCGATAGTGTGTGTGTGTGTGTGTGTGTGTGTGTGTGTGTGTGTGTGTGTGCGCGCGCGCGCGTGTGTGTGTGTGTCCGTGCTCATGCGCACGCGCGTGCGTGCATGTGTGCGTATGTGTGTATGTGTATTTTGTCATTGTTGTTTAAAGAAAGCCAGGTCTGATGGCTCATAGCAGGACTCAGGAGGCTGAGGCAAGAGGGTTGTATGAACTCACAAGTTGAAGACCACCCTGGGTAAAAGAGAGACTATCTCAGGAAGTCGGGGAGCAAATAAACCCTGAGCAGACCAAGTGCAGAGTGTGCCAGTTACTGTGGGAGGCACTACACTTGCGGTACCAGTTCTCCATGCTCAGCTTTCCACCTATCCCTCAAGAACGAGAGTTTCTGTTTTCTATGCAGGAAAGCGACCTCAGACTCCTGCCCAGAGCCTTTCCATTAGCAGTGTCGAGTTGAACGTACTCTGGTCCCAGCTGCATTATTTCTCCCTTGGCAGAATGCGCAGGCTGTGCTGGGCATCCAGAAAGAGAGGATGACAACCTGCCTCACTTCTCCACTCAACTTGGTTACCTCGGGAGCATCTGCAGATAACACTGACGGGGCCGGTCCAGGGTGCCGAGCTAAGACAGCCCCTTCCTGTCCACCCTCCACTAGCTGAATACTGACTATGGGGTTGCACTACCCAAACCACTACTCTCCCTAACAGCTGCCCAAGTCACCGAGCCCCAACAGCATAAATCTTCCTCCGCAAATGAAAGTCACAGAGAGGTGCTCACGCCAACTGCCAGGAGCTTGGCATGCAGTTGGCACTTAATCAACTTGAACATTTACACAGACTAGCCATCCCAACTCTACTCTCAAACAGCAGCAGAATAGGCAGAGGCAGTGCCATGGAAGGTGAGCGGGGAGCTTTCAGGCAGCCATGAAAGAGCCCTGTGGAGGTAACACATTCCAGTGCTCTCACCATCTCAGGGCACTGTCCCTGAGAAGGTGTGAAGCGGCCTTCACTGTACTGGTCAGAATGGCCCAGGTCTCCCAACTGCTCACCAGGCGGAGTCTAGGCAGTTCAGTGTCTGTGAGCATCAGTCTGTTAGCCTGTGAGGTCTGTTCCCTCCGTGGCTCTGGACACAGTTTCTGTGGACAGGCTTAATCTATCATTTATGTGAGAAGAAAGGAAACTCCAGGAGCTCCAAGGGCTGGAGTGTTGCTACTTAGGCAGAAAAGGACTTCTGGGTAATTTATAGAAGGAGGAAGGACATAGGATGGAAACCGAGACCCCAGTTTCTGCACAGAGTGGAGTTCTGGTAAGCCTGCGGGTCTTGAACTTGAGCCCTGGTTCCACCCTTGACAGTGGTGACCTCAAGCAGGGAGAAATTATCTCAATTTCTCCCATTGGTGGATGAGGCAGATACCCCGGGAGGTGTTAGTGAGGGCCTCATTCAACGGCTTGCACGCGTCTCGGTAAGTTAAGCCTTGTTGTATGTGTTTGTAGATGGTTACAAGATGCCTTCTGCTTAGCTCACTGCAGTTGATCGCTGGGCAGCAGTCTTGGGCAGCTCACTTGCTAGGCTTTGCAGGTTGTCACAAATCACTTATGACCTCTGTCACTTTTTCCTCTCTGGGGACATTCTCGTGGTAGGCAGCATTGCCAAATGACTAGCTCCCTTCCCCCCCCCCCCCCCCGCGCAAAGGTCAGTAAGGGAAGCGTTCATTCTCCTGGAGACCCACACCTCTGTTTTTCTGAGGAAAAGCACTATGACCTGCATTTCCTCTTTTTCAGTTTCCCTCCCTCATCTTACTGGGTGGCTGTTCAAAGCCCAGAGCTAGAGGTAGGCAGTGGGCTGCACGCAGGCAGGCTGGAGAGACTCGCTGGGAAAGGAGGAGAGCAGTCTGTGGTCCTGAGGTTCTAGGGTGTGTGGTTTCCAGAGAGTGTGAGCAGGGAAGACCTACAGATTGAAGCCATTCGGCTCTGAAGAGTTCCTGTGCGTTTTCAGGCTGCCCATGACGACATTTTTCTGGGCCGCCCAGAACAATTGGCGGGGGTGGAATGAAATGCATCAATCTACCAAGTGACAACATAAGGTAATAATAGGCTGAAACAGAAACAGCCACGATCTATGTGACCTTTTCTCCCTGTAACTGGGAAAGGGCTGTCCTCCCTCCCTTGCCTGAATCCTTTGACATGACCTGAAAACACCCCCTCAGCCACCCAGGTCCTTCTGCCCAAGCCCACGTGGAGCCCCAGCTCCTTATTTTTCCACAGCGTGGTGACCTCTGTGTTGCAGGGGACAGCAGCAGCAGACAGACAGGGAAAGTCATGTGACTTCCAAAGGGTTTCCTCTTCCAAGTTCAATAAATTAGCAGCCAAAAATTTTAATCAGATATTTAATCTTTCCTCGCTGTAAGGGAGATGTGGTGTTTACTGTGGCTCTGGGCCAGCTTAATCTCAGAGAAGAAAGAAAGCTGCTGCGTCCTGGGTGCTGGAAGGGCCCGGAAAGGCGGCTTTGCCTGTTGAGCCCTCTTCGTCTGGGAAGTAGCCTTGCCCTTTGAAACTTGAGTTTAGTTTCAGCGATAAGTGAGGGAGAAAGGACTTCCATGTTTTATAAACGCGTGCAGATAGAGAACAGCCTGAGGAAGGTCTGCGTGCTCAGTACACTGTGATCTGAACACTTCGGCGTGCTGAGGACTTCTCAAACTACCTTGTTAGGCCAGGGCTTCCCATAAGGAGGGTTTGGGGGAGTTGTCCCAAGGACCTGCAAATTTGGGAGAATGGATTTACCTACTCTGTGAATTATCAAATGGCTGACTATGGTTGAAGTTTAATAATTCATTTGACAGACAATGACAGAACCAGATCCTCTTCTGGGGTCCCAGAGAAAAAAGAAAAAGAAAATCTGATGTGATGTTCTGTGTTCAGTCCTCATAGCTGAAAGCCAACCAAACAAAAGCCGCTGCCTCCTTCCCATAACTGATGACACCAATGGGAAACAGCTACATGCAAGTGCACACATACACACACACACACACGCACACACACACACACACACACACACACACACACACACACACCCCGTGATGTTAGACAGCAGCTACAGTGAGCTACATGAGCGAATTCTGTGCATACATGTAGGGATATTAGTTTTAAAATAACTCACTGCCGTATTCCATGGCACCTCTCGGTCAGCCTCTATGGAGGTACCAACCAGTTCAGGAGAAGAAACCCACTGCATAGTCAGGGTATGTGAGCGTGAGTCGTGGAAAAGGAGAGGGCTGGCTTGGAGGCAGTAGCTATGAGCGCAGAGTGGGTGGCTGTGGATTGAAAGACCATACCTGAGAACCATGGAAGGAGGCGCCCAGCTCTGGCTGCCCAGGGTGGAAGAGACAGAGAGGCAAAGCAGCCGCCTCATCTAGACTTTTCAGTGGTCATAGTTTAGAGACAGGGTGATTGGAAACAGGAATGGATTTTAACTAAACTGTGGGAGTCAAGAGAGGCTGATTTGAGGAGCTTGGTTTTCATGGCAGGTGCTCAGGTCTGAGAAACCCTGCTTTGATGGTGATCATGGGACAGCTCCACTAATGGCTGGAAGGTAACAAGTGGCAGATACAAATCAATGCTCAAGGTAGGAGAAGAACGTTTTCTGCCGGGAATATGTCTAGTGTCTGGTTTGAAAGCAGAGGTCATCCCCTGGCTCCCACTGGGATCATCTTGGGAAATACAAACATTGCAGTTCCCAGACTGCGGCCCATCAAATTACCCCAGACTCTCCGAGTGTGGGCTGCCAGAGTCAGTGCGCTCTTAAGGTTCTCCAGCCGATGACAGTGAGGGCTGGCGTAAAGCAGGAAGAATAGCTCAGAGAGATGGTCACCTGTGAGATCAGGAGGGCATTAACAGGCCTTTCTAGGATGATGTAGCAGTCTACTGTTGCTGTTCAGCAGACAGTTATTTAAGTAAAAATAGATGCTATTTAGTAACGTCCTCCAAAGCCATGTGAGTGACACACTCTACCATGCTGTAGTGGGAATTGGGGAAATTGAGTTTTAATAGGAGATTGGATTATTCTAGACTGTATGGATGTTGAAATGAAAATACCTTACTTGAAAAACGAGGGCACAGGTGAACTAAAGTGGGTGAAGAAGTTTTCATCTTTGAGTAACAGTCATGCTTTCTTATTTCACCTCCCCATTAGCCTTCTGTTCTCCAGGGTCCCAAGTGTACAAGATGATCTAAAGACCTTGTGAGTGCACAGCGCAATGGGCTTCCCAGCCTCCGTGAGAAGGCCCTGTAGGGGAATCTTAGCTTTAGCTTGGAAAAGCTTCCTTTTGTTGGGTATTTTAATTTATTTTACTTTTTATTTTTAAAGTGTATTTATTTATTCACTTTACATCCCTATTGCAGCCCCTCCCTCCTCTTCTTTGGCCCACCCTTCATCCTTCTCCTCCTCCCCTTCTCCTCAGGAAAGGGGAGCTCCCACAAACCTACCTTGGCACATGTAGTCACATCAGGACTAAGCATACCCTCCTCCACTGAAGCCAGGCAAGGCAGCCCAGCTAGGGGAAAGATCCAAAATCAGACAATAAAGTCCATGTCAGAGAACAGCTCCCACTCTACGTGCTAGGGGACCCACATGGCGACTAAGCTGCCCATCAGCTATGTATTTGTAGGAGACCTAGGCTCAATCCACGAGTCCTCTTTGGAGGTGGGAGGTGAGAGGGCTGGGAGAGAGAAGGGAAGCCAGTGGCAGAGAGCATCTCTGGGACAAACAACAGGGGACGCTCTTGGGAGGATATGGGAGTGACTCCAGCTGAGTCTTCTAGCAATGAGGGACATGAAGACTGAAGTGGCCACCTTCTGTAGTCAAGCAAGACTTCCAGTGGAGGGAGGGGGCACACTAACCTACCTGCAAAAACTTCTACCCAAAATTTACCCCGCCTACAAAGTACGCAGGGAAATGAAACCCAGGGATTGGCCAAGCAATGACTGGCCCAACTTGAGATGCACCCATGGGAGAGAGCCAACCCCTGACACTGGTAATGACATTCTGTACTCTGCTGTGCTTGCAGACAGGAGCCTAGGTAACTGTCCTCTGAGAAGCTCCATACAGCAGCAGATAGAAACAAATGCAGAGACTCACAGCCAAACATTAGGTGGAGCCTGGAGAGTCTTGCGGAAGAGTTGGGGGAAGGAGAGAGGGACTTGGAGGGGACAAAAATTCCACAAGAAGACCAATAGAGTCAACTAACTGAGGACCATGGGGGCTCACAGAGGTTTCTGGGTGTTTAAAATGTGGCATCAAAACATACCATGTTGAAAGAATCATTCTTTTAATTTTTTGAGTAAATGACAAATAACAAAGGCTGAATGTCTAGACACAAGAAGGTCATATTTATGCTTCAAACTATGGATGCATAAATTAAATTAAATTAAATTAAAATGTTGGGCTGGGTATGGTGGCACACACCTTTAATCCCAGCACTTGGTGAGAAGGCAGAGGCCAGCAGATCTCTGTGAATTCAAAGTTAGCCTGTTCTACACAGAGAGTTAGAGGGCAGCCAGGGCTACACAGTGTGAGCCTGTGTCAAAAAAAAAAAAAAAAAAAAAAAAGGTGCAACTTTTGCACATGTATTTTCCTCATTAAAAACAATGTAGCTTCTCACATGCCCAAAGCGTGGTTTCCAAGGTCATCAGTCGTCAGAACCTAACTTTGTTTGTTCACATGACTTGGTTAGGATGATGAATATTGCAGGCAGTGGACATTTTTTTCACCATGACACTAAAATAACAGTCATGACCCTGCTGTGCAGAAGCATTTAGTCTGAGTCTCCGTGGTTTACAAACAGAAGTATACCTAAAGCCTCATTCTAAGTTCGGTGTATCCGCTGACACAGGCATTAGGACCTGAGCGACGTTAGGAGCCTTTGCCCCTTTGCCCTCACCAAACAGGAGACTGTTGCTTGTACGATTCTGCTGTTTTCAAGCGTTAGGGTTTGTTGATTTTTTTGTGTGTCTTGGCCTCCCTTTCTCTGCCTCTCCCGGCTATTAATTCTTTGGTTAATTATTATATACTTCTATTCATTTATTTATCAGATGTTTGTTGAGCTCTCCCCTACCAGCTGAAGGCATTGACAATGTGAGTACAGATAAAGGGAGAGCTGTTGGTGCAAAGCACAGACACAGGGAGAGCTGTTGGTGCAAAGCCCAGACCCCGAGCAGGTGACTGATTATGAGTTCTTGTTAGGCAGACTCAGGATGTTATGAGACTGTTGAACAGGGATAAACTAACCCTAAGGCTTTGCTTGTGAGCCTAC
This sequence comes from Acomys percivali, assembly GCA_907169655.1. Taxonomy (NCBI): domain Eukaryota; kingdom Metazoa; phylum Chordata; class Mammalia; order Rodentia; family Muridae; genus Acomys; species Acomys percivali. Next base: position 71,258,649 of record OU015744.1, read on the forward strand.
CTTTAACTACTCAACCATCTCTCCAGCCCAACTCTAAATTTTTGAAGGGACTCTTTAGGAACATATAAATTAATTTAATGTAATTTATATAAATAAATTATGAAAAGTACATAGCTATTAAGCAAAGATACTGAATTCGGAGAGCAGAGAATGTTTTCAGAGATAGAAACATGACAAAGAACACTGAAAATGTTGTAGTAATGCTAAAGTTAAAATGGAACTAGAGCCATGATGAAATATGATGCTGCCACGGTTGGTGGGGTGGAACCACATGTGGGATTCTGCCACGGTTGGTGGAGTGGAACCACATGTGGGATTCTGCCTTGCTTCCTGTTTGGGGCCTGTGTGCACAGACTTGTATTTGGAGAATCACCTTGTCCTTGAGAGACTCATGGAGCATGGGTGGCAACTGTCAAAGACGGAGCTATGAGACTTGTATATCCAGCGCTAGGAATAAGCAGGAATAAGTTTTTCTTTCTACTGGAAACAATGAGGATAGAAGCTTCACAGAGTATAGTGTAGAAAACAACTAACTTCAGGTATTGTGCAGTAGGACCGAGGATTCTAATCCACCCCCCCCCAAAAAAAAGATTGAAAATTATATAAGCTCTGTCGTCATTAAAGCCTTATATCTGGAGGCAATTTCTAGTTTGGCCTAGGTGAAGCAGAAAGTCAAAGTTCATCTATAATTCTGATATTAGTAGAAGGATAGCAAAGCTTTAGAAAGTTGGGATCTGGTAAAAGCCATGAAGCCCTGACTCTTCTGCCTTGGGGACCCTTTCCCTCCTACTGGGCGGCCTCGTCCAGCCTTGATAAGATGGTGCATACTCAGTCTCATTGTACCTTGTTCTGGTGTGTTTAGTTGATGTCCCTGGGAGGCTCGCTCTTTTCTGAGGGGTGTGGGGACAGGTGTGCTGTGGTGGAGGGAGAGACTGGGAAGGAGGGAGGGCAAATTCTGGGAAGGATGTAATAGATGAGAGAAGAATAAAAATATTTAAAAATTAAAAAAGAGTAAATATCAAGGGAGGAATGAAGCCAAGAGGCAAATTTTCCTAGCTTCCATTGACCAGAACACATGGGCTACACTGAATTATCAAATACCCCCTATGTGCCCTTCAAGTCATGAAGAAGGAAGATGATTATATATGCTGGAAAATAAACATTACAAACACTCGGAAGTCAAAATTTTGTTTTTATTTTGAAAATAAGAAAATTAAAGCAGAAAAGATCCTAAAATCAAAGTCCTAAAATATATAGTTTTGAAGTTGTATGTATTAAAGTTGTATGCTGACTAAAAAAATGAGACTATGAAAAATAGGCAGGAAAATATCCCAAAAATATAAAAAATATTTGGACAGCAAATATTGACAACAACTTGACAGGTACAATATGTCTCCTCTAGGCCCACATCCTAGCCACGGATTTTTGAGGTGTGACTCCTGTCCTGTAGAGAGGTCCTCAGATCCAGTCAGGAAGCAGCATGTTACCCACAACAGGGGGCTGCCTCATCCAGCAGGTAGCTGATGCAGTATGCAGGGTCCACAGCTGAGTAAAACTGTTTGCTTTTCAACCCAGAAGCCTGCATAGCATCTTCTGGCACAAAGAAAGCCTGTCCCTGGGGAAGACACTTCCGCTGGCTCACTTCTAGCTGAAGCTAAAGTATGTGGTGTCTTTAGTAGCAGAGTCTCTTGTTGTCTGTAAGCAGAGGAGCAACACAATGGCGGTCTTCTTTGGGGCCTTACAGAGCCTTTCTGACCAACACCTTCTAGGGAGGTAACCTACTCCTGGCCTGGAATTTTCGTTTTAATAGCTCGTGGCTTCTGGGAGCACCTTTCTCCACTCACACAGGGATTTTTTGCTGATATTTTAACTTAGTGCATTGATTAGTTTGTTCTTTATACAGCCATTTGTCCGATGGCGGTACTGAGAGTTGGCTGTGTCTGTAGTGATGACAACAAGAGGGCATGGCTCTAACGTAACTCTCAGTTTGCGAGACATACTAAAAAATAAGCAGCACGAGAGGTTTGTAGCTAAAAATTACTTATAGAAAATGAACAAATAAAGTATCGAGAGTAACTGTCAGGAAAAATATTAAGTTAGATCAGACAGTCAGGAAATGCAGTTCCGAGGCAGGTAACTGAAGTGAAGATGAGGGTTGTGAGGAAAGGTGTGCCGGAGCAGAGGGCAGAGGGCAGAGGGCAGAGGGCATGGATGGAGCTGTGGGAGAGTGGCAGGCAGAGCGCAGAAGGCAGCGGGAAAGCATCTGGGAGGCCAGCGGAGAGGCAGGCCAGGCTCTGGTGACACAGGCTGCAGAGGCTTGCGGTGTCCGTTGGAGCATCAGCCTCTGATGGGCTTTAGAATGGGAAGCACACGCTCGGTCCTGAGAATACTTAGCGTGGCAGAATGGGGATACGAGTGGAAACCGAGGGACGCTGGCAGGGCAGAAAGGCTCCCACAAACAAGGGTGGCGAGGAGAAGGGCCATTCCGCCATCAACGAGGTGGTGACCCGAGAATACACCATCAACATTCACAAGCACATCCGTGGAATGGGCTTCCAGAAGCATGCTCCTCGGGCAGTCAGAGAAATTCATGGAGACTCCAGATGTGCGCCTAGACACCAGGCTCAGTAGAGCTGTCTGGGGCAAAGGGAGCAGGAGTGTTCCATATCGCATCCAAGGACGGTTGTCCAGAAAATGTAATGCAGATGAGGACTCCCCCAACAAGCTCTACACACTGGTAACTTACGTGCCTGTTGCCACATTCAAGAATCTACAGTCAGTCAATGCGGATGAGAACTAACCTGCTGAATGTCAAATGTCAAATGAAGTTACAGAACTGAGTCAAAAAAAAAAAAAAAATGGAAATGGAGGTTACTGCTTCGGCCATTTGGTTTTCTGGGGAAAGATTGGACAACTTCAGCAAGGGTAGTCAGAGAAGAGGAAGAGACATGAATGTGCCTCAGAAATATTTTTTCAGGTAATACATGCTGAATCACCTAAAACTGCCATTTGGAGAAATGTTAAAAGATTACATCTTGTCAATTCCGCATGGCCATGACCATGACTGTGTTGCTTTGGATGCAGGATGACAAAGAAGAGAGTGATACGAGATGCTTCCTGGTTTTGACTTGAAAACTCAGAGAATTCAGGGGGCACCGAAGTGGGAAAGCAGGAGAAATGGATGTATGTGCTGGAGGTGGGGGCGTCCTGCCCCCCATACTTTTCCTCTCCCACAGGGAGATACAGAAACAGCTCCAGGGACTGATCCTCAGTTCCGGGACCAGGAATGGTTAGTCCTAGGCAGATTTAGTTTTCCTTCATCTTCGCAGTGGCCGGCTTGGAGTCTCACGTGCTTGGTGACTGCACAACCTAAGCTTGTCTAGTGAGGTTGAGAGGAGGATTCTTATTCCATTAGTGGGGCTTTACCAATAAAACAAGGGGTTCAAGAGAGGGAACAATGGAACAGCGAGGGTTAAACTAGGGTGGGTTGGGGTATAAAGTAGAAAAGGGGGCAGGGGAGGGATAAATAACAGGAAAGACTTGTAAAAACATAGAGAAACCTATTATTTACAAGCTTCCTAACAAATGTTTCTACGAAGATGAACTCTTAGTGCGTGTGCACTTGTGTGTGTCTGTGTGTGTGTGTGTCTGTGTGTCTGTGTCTGTGAGTATGTGTCTGTGTGTCTGTGT
>OU015744.1:71264403-71300423 GCA_907169655.1 Acomys percivali
ATCTATCTATCTATCTATCTATCTATCTATCTATCTATCTATCTATCTAATGAGTACTTATCCACTCAATGCATAGTGTTCCAATTAATTATAGTACTGGGAGAGGTGTCCTGGAATAGCTAAAGAAATCAGTTTTCTATCTTCTGTAACATGTCTTGATCCCCACACCCAGGGTATCAGAAACAGCAGGAGCTGATCCTCCCATCCTAGCTTCCAGCGGCTCAATACAGCTTTAACTTCAACAGATATACGTGGTCAGATACGGCAGTAGTCTACTTTGGCTCATATTACATGGTGCTCTCATTGGGTAACATAATGTTGTCTGCGTGTTGGTACATGTGCATGCATGCATGCATGTGTGTGTCAGTATGTGTGTGTGGTTGTGTGACTGTACATGTGGGGGGTGTTGTTGTTGTGGTGGTGTCCCTGTATGTACATGTGCATGTGGGGACAGAGGTCAACATCAGGTCTCTTCCTCAACTCTCTCCATCTTAGTTTTTGAACGAGGTTCATTGTCCCTGCACTCACCGATTGGTTAGACAGGCTGGCCTGTGAGTTCCAGGAATCCTCCTGTCTCTGCCACACCAGTGCTGGAGTGACAGATACACCACAGCACTCCCCACGGACAAGCTCAGCTTCTCCTGCTTGTGTGCCAAACACTTTACCAATCAAACCATCTCCCTAATCCTGTTTTTTTCTTACTTATTTATTCCTCATTAGTGAGCCCTTGCTGCTGTCTTTATTCGTTTGTTTGTTCATTCCTCCCTCCCGTTTTTAAAAGACAGATTCTCATAAGTGGCCCAGGATGGCTTGAAACTTGCTATGTAGCTCAGGCTGCTCTCAAACTTTTCATCTCTCTTTTGATCTCCTCCCAAGTACTATAATTTCAGGCATGAGCCACCATTCCCAGATATTGTCCTTTATAACTTTACTAACTTTAGTACCAAAGTTAGAAAAGGCACTTAAAATGCATCTTAATGTGCAGATAAACTCCACTAGCTGATTTTCCCATGAGATCCACTTTGCCTAGAACTGTTTCCACTGTAGTCCCCAAGGAGCTAAGTATTTGTGGCAGAGAATTACTTTAAAATTAAGATAAATTAATATAATCAAGTGTTTCGAAACCTTAACTCCTCCCAACATATGCTCTCGCTACATTCTCCTGCGCCCACTCTTCTCCTGGTCGATAAATTGTCTTCCTGTGTTTTCTCCAAGTTGCTCTAGTTAGACAAAGCAAAGTCTTCTAAGGAAAAGATAGAGCTGGGACGCAAGTTTTCAGGCTTCTCGGTTTACATCACCCTTTGGTGTGCTGCCCAAAAAGATAAAGTTTGCTTCAAAGAACTAGCAGAGCTCCCAGAGTGACAAAGGGGCACATACTAGGACTTGGTGATTGTGACTTCCTGTCCAGGCACTGTGCTCTTTCTGTAGAGATTTTGTGGTAGATTCAGCTTGAGATTGTTGGTGTGTGAAAATTTTCTCTCTAGAAATTCACACATATGTAAGCTATACACTGTGGGCCTTTCCCACCAAAAAGGAAAAAGTGCCAGGGACTCCTACCGTCTCGGATGCCGTTGCGTGTGTAGGTCATTTCTTTCTGACATTCTGTTTTTGAGACATGCTCTCATTCTTTAAGCCAGGATGGCCTCCAAGTCATAGCAATTCCCCTGCCTCAGCCTCCCAAATGCTTGTATTACAATGCTCTACCACACCTATCCACTTCTGTTTATTGGAACTATTGCCATTTCATCCTCCTCCAAATTTCTCAGTGTTTTCCCAGTTAAAAGCCAGTAAATCTCCCCCAACCCTTATCCCATGCCCCACAATCTGGGTAAAGGCTGCCCCTGGAAGGGTTCCCTCCTGTTCCAGATACATTAATACACAAATGGGTTTAAGTCTGTCTTATTTATAGCAAAGTACAACCTCTATTATCCAGGCTACCAATGCTCTCTTGCACACACCCACACAGTCTTTCACACTGCGTGTGTATATATGTGGTAAGATATGCCAGTGACAGTTTGCACTTCCCCTGGTCTTTCTTTTTAATGGGTAGTATGGTATAGTGAGAGTTGGCATCAGAACTGGCTTCCAGAACTTGTCCTCTACCACATAATAGAGCTTTTAGCATCTTATTCCCTGCGGCCCGACTTCCCATCCAGTGGACCCAATAATTGGAGTCTCACAGACTTGTGCAAGAACAAAGGGAAAAGCTATATGTCAAAATGACCCTGGATGATGCTGTAGTCGTTCACGGTTAGCTCTTTATTCTGTTTTCCACTCTCCACCTTTTCTACTCGGCAGTGAGATGTCACAAATCTGGATGTGTTGCAACAGAAAACGAAAATTCGATGGTGACTACAGTGTGCCTTGGCCCGTGTGCTTTGCTCCCAAGAGGAGCCTCTCTCTAGGACTGTTCTTTAGAGTCGCTCACTAACTACTGTTTACTCCATTGCTGGTTCTTTTTAGCTGGACACTCTCCCAACAAGCCTGGCAATCACTTTACGGGAGAAGGAACTGGAGCACTGAACATCTCACATGTCTGCACGCTAATGCTCTGGGCTGGATGCTGCCATTGCTTTCCTCTGTCCTTCTGGGTCCGTCTCCAGCTTCTGCCTAAGTCTGCACTTACTGCAATCTTCTCCATGTGAGGTGTCAGTGAGGGGGTTGTTTGTTTTCTAACTGCTTTAGCTGGATTCTTAGTCAATTCTCATTCTGCCTGTCTACTGATAAAACGATTTAAGTTTTCCCTGCAAGTTCTCCCTTTGATGTAGCACCCTGACTCAAGCATGTGCTGTTCTCATTGTTATTTTCTATATTTGTGAGAAACTCAGGTTCTTTTTTTTTTTTTAATCCTAACCTTATTTTGAGAGGTAAAAACCTCCTGGGTTGGAGCTGGAGAGATGTCTCAGAGGTAGGAGTGGCTTCTGTTCTTCCGGAGGACCCACGGCAGGTGGCACACAACCACCTGTAACTCCAGCTCCACAGGCGTTTGTTGCCACTTCTGGCCTCCCTGGCATGTGCACTCATGGGCACGTGAGACCCACACACAATATTGAAAATAATAAAGTAAATCCACAAAAATGTTCTAGGTGACAGAGTATTGTTTTAGTGTTGTTTCTAGTTTTATGCACTGCGGTCAGATATTATATGATTTCTGCCTGGGGAGATGTATAGAAATTTGCTTTGTGGTTTCAAATATGGTTTCTTTTGCGACAGATCTATGAAGCCTTGAGAAATATGCACCTTCTGTTTTCAGAGTTAATTTTATAACAAAATGGCATTGACAACACATATATGTACTTATATCTACATTATACTTACAGAACACTACATTATAAAGTGTTGTATACATACATATATTTGTCAATTGTTCTTCTATACTTACCAACAAGGTTTAGAATGAAAATATGTAACAATTTTTTGGCCGATGTTAGAGCTTGGTGATTTTACACGTATAACTTATTTTTTATATTACTTCATATATTTTCAAAATTCCTTATATGGCACCTTTATGGTCATGAATTATAATGACATTCTTTTAAAAGCAGGTCTATTTTTAAGGTATTTCTAAGAAATACACACTTAATTTCTCAGTCTCTTCACTCTTACCTGCTGACTTGTTTGGTTAGTTTAGTTCCTGAGTACTAACTCAGTTAAACTGAGTTTCTTAATTAGAAAAAAATTTAACTCATTTTAAACTTGCTTCAGATGTAAAACAATTAGTTTGCTTTGTTCATGTCACATGTCACATTGTTTTGTCCCGATAGCATCTGGCACCTGAGCAAACACTGATGAAGCAAATATCTGGCCCCAGAGTGCAGTGACTGGTATCTACCCTCATGGAGTTGAGTTTGGTTGAGGGAAGGAGACACAAGGATGTTAACACACATGTTAAATCATAATGATTGCGATTAAGAGGAAAAACATGCTGGAGTGGTGAGACTCCAAGCAATGGAGAAACCTATGTTATCCAAGGTGATTGCAGAGGCTTTTCTTAGGCAGGGACCATAAAGCTTAACTTAGAATCATTCCCAAAGCCAGGTATAGGTGCCATTACAGGGATTCTGAATGAGGCAAACTATGGACAATGAGCTTGTTCTGAAAAAAATGTTTGCTATATTGAAAGCACTTAAATAAAATCTAAGTAAGGAACATACAAGGTAGAGTCAGGAGGGGACTCACAGAGAATTAGGCAGGGGCAGGGGCAGGGCTAGATAATGAACGGCCTTGAAGACCAATCTATTTGACTGTAAGGGAAGTTACTGAAAAATTCTAAGAGCGTCAAGTCAGGGTTTCTCTGTGTAGCTTTGGCTGGCCTGGACTCACTTTGTAGACCAGATTGGCCTTGAACTCACAGAGATCCACTTGCCCCTGCCTGCCCGAGGTAAGCATGTGCCATTATACCTGATGAGGAAGATTATATATTTAGCAAACTGATGTAGGAGCCTAAGAAAATAGTTTACGGCCAGCCTAGTATGGCTCTCAGGAATGACCACAAAGACACTGACTAGGACTTAGACTAAAGCGATAGAAACAGATGGAGAAAAGTAGATCGATTTGAGAAGCTTTAGAAATAATAGACAGAACTTGCTGGTATAGGAAGTGTAGACAGTAGAGGAAAACAAAGGAATGAAGAAGGACTGCGCAATCCCAGTTCTCTGATTGGAAGGACCGCGCGATCCCAGATGGAAGGACCACACGATCCCAGCTCTCTGATTGGAAGGACCGCGCGATCCCAGCTCTCTGATTGGAAGGACCGCACAATCCCCGCTCTCTGACTGGAAGGACTGCACAATCCTGGCTTTCTGACTGGAGCACTTTTGTAAAATGATGAGCAATGGGAGGTCCGAGGTCTTTTGTAACCATACAGGGAGTTAGGAATTCAGTTGGGGTCATGTAAACTCTGAGAAGCTTGAGAGACTTCTAAGTATAGAGTGCATCTTCTAGAGTTTAAAACAGAGGTGATAAGTGTAAGTTTGAGAGATACTATATAAAGCTTAGGTATGGATTAAAGCTCCTAGAAGAAAGAAAGAAAGAAAGAAAGAAAGAAAGAAAGAAAGAAAGAAAGACGACCATGTAAGGAGAGTCTCAAAAAATATCAGTGTATATATAAACTCCAGGAAAGTGAGAGAAGAGACCCAATAAGAAATTGAAGAGAAGATATAAAAACCCTACATATTAAAAACTATAAAGCATTACTGAGAAGATTTTATAGGAATAGAAATAAATTAAAAATATATACTATTCATGGGCTGCAATTCTCTTTTCATTTGTTAAAATAGTAATTCTTCAAAATGAAACAAATAGTAATTCCTCTCAAGTTGATCTATGGATTCAATAAAATCTCAATTCTCATTAAGGGGAATGGTATAAAATGTAAATGAAAATGTAAAATTCCAAGAATATTCAGAACAGTGAAATAGAAAGTCCCATGTGACTACATATCAAAATGTGTCATAAAGTTATAGTAATTAAGACTTTGTAACACTGGGACAAGAGAGCTTTGAAAGCCCTGAGAGTTGAGGCTACTCTTTCCCTAGGGGACAGCTTGACACACCATATATAAAGACAAGATGTTTTCTCTTTGTGGAAGAACAAAAGTTAGTCTAGGCTTTGGGTTTTCAACATTAGGCCAGGATACTTGTTAAGAGGGGCCTGCATTTGTGTATGCTGTGGTCAACTTAAGCCAGGCATCTGTTGTGCGACTTCCTTATGAAGGAGCATTTTGTCATTGTCTCCACGTTGGTCTTAGAGTTGGCTTGTTACCCAGCCCTGTTAGCTATGTAATCCCCATAGGTATGAGTTATCCTAGACCAATGCCATGCCTAACATCCAATGGGTGTTTAGTGGTATTGTTCTTATTCCTACTAGGGACAAATCAAAGATGACATTTATTAGTTATGTCTTCTGAAAGCTGTGGCTATTGGGAGGGTCAAGATTGCTATATGAAGTATAATTGGAAATCAAAAGTCAAAGCCTAACACTACCTAAGAGTATGACTGTAACACACTCTCGCGCGCACACACACACCCCAACTATAAATGCATAACTAATGAACTAGCATAATAAATAGGCTAATTAGAAAGTAACTACCTTATAATTAGCCACCATCTCATATATCATAACAATCTTTGATTAAGCAATAAAAAGAGAAGACTGTGTTCACAACTAACAAAAAACTGAAAGTACAAAAAATGTGTGAGAACATTATTAAAAAATTACAAAAGATTATTGAGAGATACAAAGTAATCATTGAGTAAATAGGTACACATAATAAGTTTCTGAAACTTTTAAAAAGTGTCCGTTGTTTGCATTTGAATTTATGGCTTTAATGTAATCCCAATAAAACTCTAAAGGACTTTTTCTAGTGTGAGTAAAGTTTAAATAAAATGCATCTGGGAATGTAAACCAAGAAAAGGTTGAGAAAATTCCAAAAAAAAAAAAAAAAAGCTGCTTAAAATCAGAGAATTTGCAGTAATCTTTTCCTAGTGGTTCCACTCATTGTAATGTGTTAAAATAAATTTAAATAAAGTAGTTTGAAATTTGAATAAAGAATTCATATGATGCTTAATATTCAAAATGTGGGCAAATTAGACTCATTAAAACATCCTCTCCACAATATGGAAATGGTGAAACTGGGTCCCTCATATGCTAGACTTCTAGACAGTCATTAAATACCATATTTAGGAAGAATTTTTAAGGATTTTGTATATTAATCAGCTCCACATGAATCACTGAGCATGAGTCCATTCTAAAAATTCCTGGATGACATAGCATTTCTGATTTTTTTTCTATGTTTTTACGTATTTCTGAGTTTATAAAATGGAAGAACGTGTTTCATAATGAGAAAAGATTAAATGAGCTCTGGCTAAAAGAGGGATAGTAACATCCCTCCTTCATGGGGACATCCTTCACAGGCTGTGGTGCTGTGAGACAGACACTCTCCAGGCATCAATAGGGACTGATTGGACTTGCTTTTCCTCCCCATGTGACCTGTCCCGTGAGGTCACTTGTGAGAAATAGTTATTCTTGCCAAAGAACCTTCCTTTACCTTTAGAGGTATGGTGAGAAGATACCATTTATATATAATGCAAATCCCTGTGTCAACATGTCCATACTTTAGTATACTACTTCCAACTCTTGTATTTTTAATAAGATCTTATCTCCCTCATAGGCCAGCAACCGCTGGGTCATGTAGAGACTGTCCAGTAGTGTTTATGACAGCACAGGCAGTTGCCATGGAAAGAACTGAGCTGTCCCTAATTCCATAACAAATGTGGGTTCAAAGCAGTTGATCTGGCTGAATTCAGAGCCTCTGTGAACCTAGGAGTTCCAAGTTTCCACTTTTCTTGAACTGCTGGAAGTTTGTTTGCTTATTGTTAGCAACACAAAACTCTGTTTTGTTTCATTTTTCTTTCATTTCTATCAGAAGGGCTGTTGCTTTTAAAAGCTAAGAATTGTGTTTATATACCATGTTATTTTATCACAGTGGATTGGGGTGTCTTTTAAAAACAGGTGTGATTTTTTAAAAGACTGTAGGTATATTTACATTTTTATAGAACATTTTATAAAGTTTTTTGTAATTTTATGTACAAAATTATGTACACGCCACATAATATGTAAAATGAAAAAAAGGGCAATTAAAAAATCTAACTTCCCAAAATCTGTAGTCCAGAACACTGGTAATGGCAACACAGGTGTAGTTTTGATGGTTTCATGCAAGTGGAAAGGGCAATCCATAGTGAGTGAACACATAATTTGTTATTCAGATTTGAACACCACTGGGAGTGGGAGCTACCTTGGCCTCCACTGCATGAAATCTGCCGCAGCAGAGACAGCCCAAAGCTTCCGCACTCGGTGGCATGGAGCCTGACACCAGCCCCCCCCTCCCAGCCCCACCTCCTGCCGAGGCCCGCCATGCCTTGCCTCAAGCCTCAGCCTGAGACAGCCTGCCCCAAGCCGTGGCAGTCCATTCCCACAGCAGTTCACTTCCAAGCTGTGTGGCCTGCTGCATTCCTACCCCCAGCCCTGCGACACAGTACCTTCCCCAAACTGTGGGGAGGCCACTGCCCCCCCCCCCCCCCAGTCCGTCCTTCTGCCCACGCTATCACCACTCTCACTGCTAGTCCTCAGCTCCTCCTTCCTGCCCTGGAGCTGTGGAGACAAAATGGTGGCAGCTCCTATCAGCACCTCAGCTGGAGAGCGGTCCATTCCTGCCTCAGCTGACTGTTACTTCATTCCTGCCGCCTACATGGGAGCTGTCCATGGTGACCATCCCTGCTTCTCCTGACAGCTGTGAAAACCTGGATATCCTTCCTGCCTCAGAATGCCTGATGCCATCGCCGTGGGACCTGTCCCTGATGACTACAAGACAACATTTCTTCCTTCAGCCTACTGCCTTCACAGTGGACTCTGTAAATTTTGGACACCTTGTAAACTTTATTACCCGTCAAGGCAGAAAACTGGCCATACCTCTGCCTGAGAAAGCTCCAGCAGCCTAGCCCCCCTCTTCTGTAACTGCCATCTCCAGCCCCTCAGTAGGACGCATCCTAGATTATGCTAATTTGGGATGAGAAGTCAAGACAAAACCCCACCAATCCCTGAGCTTCCCCCCCAGGCCAGGCTTGAAATTCCACCAAACCACACTCTGGAAATTCCTGACTCAGAAAGCTCCATCCACCTAAGAAGACCTAAATAAAAGCTGTATCTACCCAGTCCCTTCAGTCTTCTCCTGGGAGCATAGGCAGCCACTCCTGGATTCATGCCTTCAATAAATCTCTTTTAAGAGATTTCCTGTTTGCTGTGACTCACTTCTCAGAAGAAGAAATGGAGAAAGAGCGGAGCTCAGGCTCTGAGGCTCCTCAGCTTCTCGGGGTTTGGGGTGACCCTCTGCTGGGAGCTATAGCATCTCTGTTGAGGAAGCCTGCTTGTCAAGCTGTGTGGTTCCTGGGTTTCCATGCCTCAGGATACCCTTGGGGCACTGTCCCACCTCAGGGCTGGGAAGCCTTACCAGCCCTAGGAGTTGTGGACACACTTCCATCTGAGTACCAGAGGGCAGGCCACCCAAGCCACCCACCTACAACAGGAGGTGCTGTCAATAATTATAGGGATAATTTATAAACTAAAATTGTGGTGGCCAGGGTGGGTTAAGGGTGACCCTAACTGGAAGAAATTAAATGTGGGTATCACGGGATGAATTGTGCCATTCAAATATTCTCATCTTCACGTCTCAATTCGCACTGTCACAGAATGTGACCTTACTTGGCAATAACCATTGCTGCAGATACATTAAAATGAGTTCACAGTGGAGGGCAGAGGGCCCCCCTTAGTTGACTTTCTACTGCTATGATAAACACCTCGACCAAGACTAGTTACAGAAGTTTTTTGGGCTCACAGTTCTAATGCCATGGCTCTCAATCTTCCAAGTGCATTGGCTCTGTAATACAGGTCCTCACTGTGACCTCACAGCTGTAATTTTACTACAGCTATGACTCATATTATAAATATCTGATAAGTAGTGTCTCTGACATGCTACCCTTTGAAAGGGTTAATACTCTATATAATTCTATTAGCCATGCCAAGCAATGTTCTATTGAGTATTTTCTCTCTCATGATGTATGCCCCATTTATAAAGAGAAAATCCATTTCTTCTCACAGTATGAGGACAGAAGTCTCAGTAGCAGGGAGTGGATTGGCTTCTGTTTCCTCCATTGCTGGTTCCTTGACACTTGTCAGGTCAATGCTGTATGGCAGTGGTTCTCAACCTTCCTAATATTGTGATCCTTCAATATAGTTTCTCATATTGGGGCTGTGGGGTGACCCCACAACCATAAAATTATTTTTGTTGCCACTTCATAACTGTAACTTTGCTACTGTTATGGATTGTAATATAAATATCTGTATTTTTCAATAGTCTTAGGTGAGCCCTGTGAAACAGTCCTTTGACCCCTAAAGAGGTCACAACCCACAGGCTGAGAACTCTCCAGAATCTAGTGAGTTAAAGCCCAAAGTAGAAGAGTGAAATTGGAGTAGGAACAAGAAGCTGAGGGCTCACATCTTGAGCCGTATGAAGCCAGGAGCATGAGTTTATGTCTTTAAGCTCTCAAAGCCCACCTCAGTGACACACTTCATCCAACAAGATCATGCCTCTTAAGTCTCCCGAAAATCACCACCAGGGGGGGACCAAGACTTGAAACATCTGAGCCTGTGGGGGACATTCTCGGACAAACCACTACAGCCTCTGATCCAATATGGTGGTGTCTTAATTGAAAGGAGAAATTGGGACACAATGGAGATAAAGGCAGAGATCAAAGTAATACACCCCAAGCCATGAAAGCCAGTGATGGCCAGAAAAGCACCAATTCCAAAAGACTGGAGACAGAGCGGTCCTCACAGCTCACAGACAAAACATCCTAGAAACATCTGGATATCAGACTTCCAGCTTCCAGCCCTAGAAAATGAGAGACAACACACCCATGTTGTTTGACCCTACTCTATGAGGTCTATCAGTCCTGAGGAAGGAGAGACAGAACAGTGCTTGCAACACCTACACTTATTAGCCAACTCACCCTACAGCACCCAAGAAAAGCTGGGGAGCAGATCCCTGAGCTCTGGTCATTTGGTGGAAAATGATAATAAAAAAAATAGTCCATGGGGGATCTTAGCCTCTGAAAGTGTTCCTGCTGGTAAAACTAGCCAGATGGAGAGTCCTCATCTTACTCCTTGCTACTCTAATAGGAGACAACAACTGTCCAGCCAACTGAACCAGAAAGGTTCTAAATTTGAGGCTGAAAGGCACAGAACAAGTAGAGAGGGGCAAAGGGAAGGGAGAGCCAGAGGTAGAGCGAAAACCACAACCAGTCCTCAGAGTGTAGCCAGGTCTTAACTTACAGGTAAGTTACTGTGTACACTGTAGGTTCTGGGAATAAAATAGAATTGTGTGGCACAGCCCATAATATGTGGCCTTTGAGAAGAAATAAGGTTTTGAAAAGCAAGCCATTGCCAATACTATCAGGTAGTATTTACATGAACTGGCTGAGGATACATGAAAAGAATAGAACTCAGACTAATTAAATTATGTTGGCAGAGTTAAAATAGAAGCATCAGACACAAAGTAAAGGAACCAGGAAGTAGAACAAAACACAAAGATGAAAAATTTAAAAGATAGTGAGAATGAAAGAAACAATCCAATAGCCTATCAATAACCATTACAGAAAAACAGATGTAAATTATCTCCTTGCATCAGATTTTTCTGTAGTTGGAAAGAGGAGAGTGCCAAGTGTCAAGTCACTGACCTAAGGTTACGGGAAGACTCACTGTATGGCACGGCAGAGCGGAACTTTAGAATGCAGGGAATAAGAGCGACATTTTAAAATCTTCCAAAGATAGAGGGCTGTTTTCAGAATCGCAGGAGCATGGATGACAATGAACTTGCCAATTCTTCAGCTGGAAGAGGGACGGTGAGTGGTGGTGACTTCATGCTCAGCAACAATAATATTTTATCTTAAACATGATACTCGGTGAAACTGTCAATCAAGAATGACGGTTGAATAAATGTTTTCGCACGAGTGAGGTCTCAGAAAGGGTCAGCTCTCCTGCGTTCCTTCTCACGGTGCTCTGGAAGGAAGTTCTGCTGAAGTGGAGGAGGATCCAAGGAGAAATGCACAAACTGAGATACAGAGGGAGATACCAGGGAAAAACCTGCCCAGGAGACTAGAGAAGCCAGGAGCACAGAGCAGGAAAAATGCAGGAAACAGAACTGTCTGGCTCTTACCATGGGGGGTCACACTAAAAGACTCGGCAAAGCTCTTGGAGAATGTAGGATCTCAGAGGACTGAAGAAAACTAAGGAAGTGAAAATACAAGGTAACCAAGTAAATTTTTTGAGCAGAAAATGATGTCAAAGAACAGTTCTTGGGTTTGCTCTTTGGTGTCGGAAGCCCTCCCGTACTGTATAGCTCTAACACTCCGCTGCCATTTGAGGTGAGTGTGGCTGGTGCTGCTTTCGGCTGTCATCACAGATGCTTCTGATTGCACAGGTGACAGCTATGCAGAAACTCATACCTGACCCAGGTGTCTAGGAGTGCTCAGCTGTAATCACAATGTCTATCTCACCTCGCTCCAAGGCTCAGGGGACATCACAAAGTAGGGGGCAGAGGATGCAGAGATGTGTAGCCAAAGACGTCTGGGCAAAGCAGAATTGTTCTACTCATGAACCCACTGCTGCTGTGCTGATCTGAGCATGGCCTCACCAGGAATGCCTCCCTGAGGGTCTTCTGTCAGCTAAGGTTGCTGGGAGAGTGAGGGTCACGTTGTTCAGCAGTGTGGCCACTGGTGGATAAGGCCACCAGCAAGTAACTTCTCACTCACACCCGGGCCAGAAACTCTAAACTGAGTGAGTCACACATGCAAAGAAGGCATGACCGTAGGGTGAGGGCGCATTGGGAGAAGCAGTTCCGGGCGGGGAGACAGATGAAGATGAAAACCTGGCCATGGTGGTGAAAATGGCTTAGATATATTGCACACATGTATGAAACTACCAAGCAGTGATGAAAAAGAAATCACTTTTGCTGGGATATCAAGGAGCAATGTTTTCAGGGTTAATACTGAAACCATTGGTTATCAAATTAACCAAAAGTTGGGAGAAGAAAAATAACGAAGTATGTAAAAGAGTTTAATTTTTTTTAATCTACTATAAAGGGTAATGTCTAAATAAATCCACAAGCATAAGTGTGTTCTTTAGAAACACAAAGGCAAGTGTCAGCACAGATAGCAAGAAAATGGTGAAAATGCCTGCCTTTTGCATGTGGGATCTACACAATGAGGGAGAACAGAATAGTTGCTATTTTTTGTTTAAAAAACTTTTAAACAAAATTTGACTGTTAAAACAATGCGTGAGTTGTATTGATGTTTTAAAAATTATTTTATTTTTTAAAAAATTTTAATTTTACATCTGAATTGTAGCCCCCTCCTTCGTCTCCTCCCCTCCTCTACTCATCAGAAAGAGGGAGCCCTCCTCCCCTACCATCTCACCCCAGTCTATCAAGTCTCATCTGGACTGCCTGCATCCTCTTCTTCTGTGGCCTGGCAAGGCCACCCCACCAGGGGGAAGTGATCAATGAGTAGACAACAGAGATAGAGGCCCCTACGCTCCATATTGCAGGACATACAAGGAGACTGTGCTGACTGTCTCCTACATCTGAGCAGGGGGTCTAGGTCCTCACCATGCAGGGTCCTTGGTTGGTGCATCAGTCTCGGCAGCACCCCCTCCCTCTCTCCCCCTGTTGCCCAGATTTGTTGGCTCCATTGCTCTCTTTGTGGAGCTCCTGTCCCCTCCAGGTCCTTCTATTTCCTAACTCTTTCATAAGCCTCCCTGAGCTCTACCCCAAAGTTTGGCTGTTAGTCTCAGCATCTACTTTGATCTCCTGCTGGGTAGAGTCTTTAGCTGAAAAGCTTTTGTAAGGCAAAGGGCACGTCAACAGAACAAAATGACAGCCTAGAGAGTGGGACAAGATCTTCACCAGCCCTACATGCAACAAGGGGCTAATACCCAAAATATATAAAGAGCTCAAGAAATTAAACACCACCAAGCCAAATAACCCAATTAAGAAATGGGATTCAGATCTAAGCAGAATTCCCAACAGAGGAATATCGAATGGCCGAGAAACACTTAAAGAATTGCTCTCAATGTCCTTAGTCATCAGGGAAATGCAACTCAGAACAACTCTGAGACTCCATCTTACAGAAGTAAGAATGGTTAAGATAAAAAAACAAGTGACACCACATGCTGGTGAGGAGGTGGAGAAAGGGGAACACTCCTCCATTGCTGCTGGGAATGCAAACTTGTACAACCACTTTGAAAATCAATCTGGCACTTTGTAAGGAAATTGGGAATAGTGCTACCTCAGTACAAAGCTATACTACTCCTGGGCATATGCCCAAAAGATGCTTCACCATACAACTAGGACATTTGCTCAACTATGCTCATAGCAGCTTTATTTGTAATCGCAGCTTTATTCGTATAGATTTTTTTAAGAAAAGAGAATTATACCTGAGAGACGTTAGCTCTTCCTCTTTCAGCAGGCATCAGTTGTCTGTATTTTTTTGTCCATGAGTGTGACCTGTGATTTTTTTCACCCTTCTGAGACAATGTGCTCATGGGCAATGCTATTGTTCAGATCTTGTTTATGTAGCCATTTCTATGAGAGACTGTTTCACAGCAGATTTCCTGGTATTCTGCCTCTTACACTCTTTCCGCCCCCTCTTCTGAGATGTTTCCTGAGCCATGGATGTAGAAATGTTGATGTAGTGGTGCACACTGGTGGCTGATCCTAATTGTGATCTTGTATGCAATGAGTGCGTCCCCCTTAAGAGTGTACAAGAAAAAATCAGTTTTATGAACACTAAGTTTAAAACATCACAACTACTGAACTTGTGAACTCAGGGCCTGAACTGTGACTGGCTGTGTGTTGTAGTCTATGACTGGATATCGTACTGGTTCGTTTGTCATCTGGGTTGCCTTGGTCGACTCTCTCAGTGAACACTTCAGTCTCCACCTGTGGGCAAGTTACACATGCATAGCCAACAGTCTCCTAGCACTAGCCAAGGCTGCCCAAACTTCATTCTTTTAAATCTAGTTGCAGGTAATAGTTACTTGTATTAATGGCAAATAGTATGAAGCATTGGTTCTTATACACGTTGTAAAACTACTCTGTCAAGATAATTGGCTTAGCCATCACCCCAAGAATTTATCATAGCTTTGTACATAACTGTGTAGTTAATAATGGATAATTATTAACTATGGCCACTCCACTCTGCAGTAGAACAGAATCCATTGCTCAGATCTTAACTGAAACTTAAGTCACTGATCAAGGTTTCCCTACCTCTTCCTGCATCACTCCCCAGCTCCTGGCGACCACCTTTCTACTATGTGTCTGTGGATTCCAGATCTCTATTTGAGAATTATGCGACCATATATGTTTAGTTCAGTTAGAAACTGTGGAAATTGATTACTTATGTCTGCCTGGGCCACAAACAAGGAAAGTGCCCACTCTTACCCAGTGTATTTGTCAGCCCCAGAATTCAATGATCTGAAGGATTTATTTCAAGCTAAGCATCACCCTATCCAGCCTACAATTTTATTTTCCACTTTAGCCTGCTCAGTAAAACCCTCCACACTTTCCCCTTTCTCCATAGTACATATATTAGATTATGGATTTTTTAAAGTAAAATTTATATAGTGCACTTAAAGGAAGAAAATCCTGTTAAATAACATTTTATGAAGCCAATCAATTTGTTTTATGGAGTATTATACAAGGTACCCTTGAAATACAGCTTTAAATGGTTTTCTCCATCAAATTTAGTATAAGTAATGAATCCTTTCTCGTGGATATATAATCATAGCTATTTGAATAATCCAAGGACTAATACTAAGGGAAAATTTGAGTGCATCACTCAGTGGGTAGATTTCTTTGACCTTAGATAAGCTGTTGACTGTAACTATCATGAATAGGATTTCCTGTAGTTTTTGGAATAGGAATATAGAGTTCTATTAAAATTCATTCTTTTTCAAGACATTCTGTGATACTTCAAATCAAACTCATTTTATGTCACCTGGGGAGAAAACCAATTTTCAGATGAAGTTAAGGTTTGGTTTTTTTGTATTTTGTTTTGTTTGTTGTTGTTTTGTTTTTTCAAGACAGGGTTTCTCTGTGTAGCCTTGGCTGTCCTGGACTCACTTTGTAGACCAGGCTGGCCTCAAACTCACAGCGATCTGCCTGCCTCTGCCTCCCAAGTGCTGGCATTGAAGGAGTGTGCCATCACGCCTGGCTTAAGTTATTTTTATTATGCTTGATTCTCCAAGTTTTGTTAGAATGTGACCTGACTTCCTTCACATAGGTTACCTCCCGTAGCTTAGAGTCAGGAACTATGAATCTTTGGACATCTTCTATTGGGTAGATGTCTGTTTTGACAGTAGAGTTTTGCTTGAGTTTGTAAGGGTCAATTAATAAAATATGAAGATGAAAATAAAGGCTAATATAGGATCAAAAGATTATTTTCTAAAACAAATGTGTTTGAAATAAAAGTACACATTTCTTAATCTTCACTATTAAAGTATAAGAGAAAGTATACAGAATTAACCCCAAACTGTAATTCAAGTATCTAAGTACAAGACACAGCACCTTTCTTGTGGTCCTTTCGGGTGGCCTCTGGCTTCCTTATCAAGGCTGGGTCTCCATCTAGCACAGTCCTGCCGAGCCTCAGCACTGGCTGAAGCTGAACAATTTACCCTCCTCTGCTTTCTCCATGGCAAGTGCTCACGGCGTTTGGAAGTAGCGTAGGTGTGAGACAAGAAGAACCCAGGCTTACCTGGAAACCATATGAAAAGTTTACTGGCTACTAGCTTACTTTAACCATTGTAGCTGGGATTTTATCTTTTCCTCTGCCTGATTCTTATTGGAGGCGATATGTGTTTCCTTCACCTTCAGTGACATTTCAATAGTCTTCCTGTGAATGAAGAATTGTCTTTGTTTCACTTCTCTCAAGAAATAAAACTACAGCACCTTCCAATCTCTTTGGCTTTGTACGGGAGTGTGACCACGCCTTTCCAATCACTTTACGTAAGTGAAACTTGCATTAGTTTGAGGACAGGGCAGCATGAGCATGTTTTGTGGTCAAGGTGGTACCCTGGGCATCCAGCTTTGGAGGACAGCAGGGGTTGCGGAGGTTGGATGTTTGCAGAAGCACTGTGACGCTGCCTGGTTACAGTGAGGTCCTGGCAAGTGTGCCGTCAGGGCACCACTGCTTGGCATAGGCGCAGTCTCCACATTGCTTCCTCCTTAGTCAGTTTTGGACATGTTTTGGGCCTTGTATCTGAAATTCCCATGTTTGTTTCTACGAGTTATATAATATTCCATCAGTAGATATTTTTTTTTTATTCTTGAGAAGGGTTCTTAATTGCTTGAAAATGTTAGTTGACATTATTCTTCCAGAAGAATCTATTTTCTACAAGATTTAGTTTTTTGCCAGAAAGCTGTAATCATAAATGGAAGAATTAAGAAAAACCTGGGTCTGCAAGATGATTCAAGCACGGTGCCTGACTTCAGTCCGTGGAACACAGGGAAAGGTGGAAGGAGAGAGCGGACCTCACAAAGTTGCTTTCTGACCTCCAGCACATGCCACACCATGCATAGACATTCACAAGAATATGTTAAAAATTTGTAAAGAAAATCCATGACACGACCCTACTTACATGGAATCCCTAACATCCAATTTATAGAAAGTGGAGAGTTGGAAGGAAGTTAAGACCAACAAAGACACGGATTTGAATGATCAACAAAGCTGTCCACAGGAGAGAATTGGATAAGAAAATTGCAGTTCCTACACGATGGCATTTGTTCTTAGGAAGAGAAGCAGCTGCGCCATTTGCAGGAAAATGGATGCAACCAGAGACCATTTTAAGCGAATTAAGTTGGTCTCAGATAAAGACAAATACCAGGTATTTTCCCTTATCTGTGTTTCTAGACTCCATGTGTTGGTATAAAATCATGGATGTGTATATAAAGTAGAAGTGAAGTTGTCTAAGGGATCAAAGAGGGAAAGAGAAGGATGAGGTAAGAGAAGAGAGCATTGGGTCAAGTGGGGATGTGTTGAACATACAGTATGCACCTGTACAAAAATTTGAAAATCAATGAAAATCTTAAGAAGATTTTTGTTACATAGGGGAGATAAACACATTGTGGAGGCCTAGTGTGACCATGGTCAATAATCTTGTATCATATAAAAAATTTGCTGAAATAAAATGTATTAGGTACCCGTTGTCCATAAATCTTTAAAAAGAGATGGATGTGTTCATTTGACTATAGTAATCAGTTTAAAATCAATTTTAAGAAAAAGTGAAAGTATGACATCTGCTTCTGTATGAGTGAGCACTGGGGACACAAACCAACTGAAGCAAACTGAACACACACATGCGCGTACACACGCGCGCACACACACACACACACACACACATACACACAGTATGATGCCATGTATACATGATGCTTAAAATACTCAAATTCATAGACACCAAAAATAGAATGGTGGTTACCCGAAGACAGGAGAGGGAAGAAGAGGGAATTGTTTCACTGATGCAGAATTGGAAAAGAATCATTAAACTTGTAGAAACGGATACTAATGGCTTCACAATAGTGTGGATGTAGTTAAAACCACAGTACTGTACATTTGAAATAGATAAGAGGTTACAATATTGTTTATCATACTTCAAAAAATTCTGTTTGGCTCAAGGCATATGGTACTGTGAATAGAGTTAGGGAGCTGATTTCTTAATAATGACAGGCCTCTACCAGAGAGACTACAGTGATGGGGGTAAAAGAGTGTGGGTCCGGGGAACTGGACTCCTGTCTGGTGGCAGTGCTGTGGTCAGGTGGGCCAGTGAACTTTGCTTAACCTGGTCAGACCATAATGTCGCTCTCCATCAGGTGGCGAGGGTGGGGGAGGGGCATTTCCCTCTGCTTGTCCCGACTCTTGATTTACTTACTCTCACAATCAAGTTCACCCCTGGCTTCACACACACAGCCCTTCTCTTCCAGAGGGATGGCTTCTTTGGTAGGTTCTCACAGAGCAAAGGCCAGCACCCACAAAGGCAGGCCTTTGAGAATGCAGAGCATTCCTGACCTCAGAACCCTCCCCTCGGAGAAACTGCCTATGATGCAGAAATGCAGTTGCCACTGGATTTAGAAGCGCACTTCAGTGACCTGGTAAAACGAGGAAAGCAAACCATACTACTGTGCTTTGGTCCCACACACACTCCATTTTTTGAGTTCCTTCACAGAGTTACATTTCTCAGTGTAATGCTTGAAACTGCCCTAAGAGCCTTTAGGACAATATATACAGCATCACTACTACATCTGAGACTTGCACAGCATCCTTGGGCCCACATTTTGGCCCCTGAGCAGCCTTGACTACTGAGTCATTATTTATCTGTCCATGACTTTTTTTTTGGGGGGGAGGGGGCGGGTAGATCAAATCACTCAGCTCAGAACTGCCATTCAGCCAGCTCTCTGTGTAAATAGTTGGCACACGCAGTAGGCCTGCACAGAATGAGGCTTTCAGGGCCAGTCTGAAAGCAAACAATCTCTGGGAAGCAATGGCTTAGGACTATCCCACTACAGAAGGCTGCCTAAGGAAATACGTATTGTTCTTTAAAAGGACACCAGTAGGAAATGTAAACATAGACTGAATAAGGAGCCAGGGACACTCATTTTCCTAGGAAATGGGTGCCCGAGACTGGGGGGCTCTGGCACAGCTGTCTGTCTCTTGTGACCCGGGATTCACTCTTGTGCCCCTTAGGAAGTGGCCAGCTACTATCATAGATCATCCACTAGAGGGTGATGCTCACACAGGCTTCAGACAGATGGCTGTCCCAGGGGCACAGTGGTACCTAGGCACACTGCAAAGTCCTGAGTGTTGTTCTGGAGACTCAGCACTCTAATGGCCGGACTGTCCCCTAAGAAGGACCCCGCATGCAGGAGCAGAGGAGGGACACCTGTACCGTCCCCCACACTTATGGCTGGAGTTGCTAAGAACTCGTCATATGCATAGATAAATTATACACACTTATAACAAATTATATGCAGGATGCAAGTATGTATGTGTAAACAGGGAGGGAGGCTGACACTACTGCAGAGTTTTTCAGTCAGTAGAGAAAAAATTGTGAGATCTTTCTTTTTCTTGATATGATTGCAGGTCTTTGAGACAATTGCAATAAGATGTTCCAGAGGAGACTTGGTTCTTTACAATTGAATAATGTGAGACATGTATTATAAATATTATAGCAAGTATTTATAGCAAATGGAGAAATATGAAACCATTAATTGAAGGTTTTTTCCTTTCTAGAGAGACTAAGAGTGGAAGGACCGTGGCATACACCCTAAAGTGTGGGAGATGTGTGGGAGAGTCTAAAGTTTGGTTGGGACATGGGTCTGGAATCTTGGATTAATGGCATGAGAAATATTAACTATTTTATAAACATTTTGTTGGTTGCCTCAAGCCCAAGTACACTTTGGTAGTTTTCAGGTGTATGTGTGTGTCTGTGTGTGTGTGTGTGTGTGTGTGTGTGTGTCTGTGTGTGTGACCGCTCAGCTACACTTGTGTTGGGGACCACCATTAGAGTTGTCCTTCACAGTCCTCTGGGTATTTCCCTTAACAGTTCATTCCATAGGAAGAAATCCGTGGAAATTCTTACTTTTTGGTGCACATATACTTAAACCTTTTGTGTGTAATGTAGAGAAAACATTAACTACACCACTGTTTCATGGAGTTACCTGGTAACTGCCTCTCAAACTCCCTCCTAATTCCTGTTCCTCACTCGGAATTCCATACAAAGTAAGTCCTTTGTGATTGCTGCGTATTTAAACCGTAGCTGTTATACAATTGTGATTTAAAGGAGAGAGTCTATTGCCTGAGTGAGGAGTCTATAATAGATTATTTATTGGTTTGTTTATTTATTTATTTTTGTTTTGACATAGATACCTTTTTCTTCTTAGTGAGACTCTGGCTGGTTATCTATGCATGGTCTAATGTTTATTGATGCTCTTCCCTGCCATTGTGCATAGTATTTATAGCATCAAATGTTTATAAAAGAATAATGTTTCGAGAGCCTAACGGACCTGGGCTTACCAGCTTTATAATGCTGGGTTTTTATAAGCACAAACATAGGCTCAGTACCTTGCATGAAACAGATAAGTAAGATCGTGTTTATCAATTATTGCTATTAGCTGCATTATTATTAATAATAAAAATAGATATATTGGAAGCACTGTGGATGCAGTGAGATGATGATGATGATGATGGCTGTGTAAATGTAACTCACACTGTTACTCTACAAGTTCTCTTAGATGAGCTACCTGCCCGCCACTGAGTTCATATACAAAAGGGCCATGTATTTAGCAACAGAAAACTTGGGAGGTAACAAAGCAACTACACTTCGTTGCTGCCAGGAAGTCCAGCTTTTAACTTGGACATCTGCTAAAATGTGGAGTACACGATAGGATACTCTGCAAAGGCATGTCTTCCGAGCTTAATTCCTTCCCAGACCTTTTGTTTTGTTTTGTTTGTTTGTTTGCTTGTTTGTTTGTTTTTCAAGACAGGGTTTCTCTGTGTAACCTTGGCTGTCCTGGACTCGCACTGTAGACCAGGCTGGCCTCGAACCCCCAGGGATCCACTTGCCTCTGCCTCCCTAGTGCTGGGATTAAAGGCTGCGCCACAGACTTTTTATTTTTACATCCATGTCCCACCAGAGTTCTTTAAGGAACTTTGTGGGATCGGAGTTAGGATGGACGTTTACAACAGTGTCCAAAGAACTCATAAAAAGAGCCAAGGGAGACGGCTAGGGGAAGGAAACTCAGGAATGCCAGCCAGGGGATTTTCACCAAATCGGGACAGACCCTGGCTGTTTCTGCTGCTCATGCCTGATGGATTGAACATTTGTCACAAGGGCTTGGTACCAGTCTAGTACGTAAAGATACTCCGGAGTTTTCCTAGCGGACTCTGGGCTCTATTTTATTCTCACTTCCTTTCTTCTGGCTTGACCCGCGATAAGTTATAAACGACTTATCAAACGTCCACATTTAAAGAGTAGACGGCTCCATAAATACCTACTTGGCCTCATTAAAAAGCCCCAGTGATTAAAGAGAATGATTAGTGTGGTGCCAGAGGGGAAAGAAGAAAATCCAACATCTGCCTCCAAACAGGGCCGGATCTCTTCTCAGGGAAGACCACTGGTGTCAGGGAAGAGGGCCCTGGCTGTGCTGAAACAGACCATCAGGCTGCCAAGCCTGCACCCTGGGCCTGTCATCCAAAAGAGTTATGAAAAGTGCACGCGTTCTCAGAGACGATTACCCTCTTGCCCTCCACGCCTCCTTCTCCACTCCCTGTTGCCCCCACTGAAACTTAGAGCATAATTAAAACGAGGAACCTATAACCGGTATGAAATGACCCTCAAATGACTGCTTAATTACAACGAAAAGAAAGCCGGGGGACTACAAATAACCAGGAACTGTCCGGGCTGTCACTGAAGAGGAGTCTGCCCATGAGTCATAAGTCATGAATTAGCCGCCTGCTTCTGCCCTGCCCGGGCTGTCCCCTCCTGGTCCCCCAGGCCAGGCCTGCGTGGGGACCCGGTAGGAACCAGGCGTGGGTTTCTGTTCCCAGGGCTGCGGAGCTCGCGGGGGGCCAGCTCCCCCTGCACCCCCTGGCCGTCGGTGGGTCGCGGGAAGTCTCCCAGGCTGCACAGGAGACAGGCTGACTGAAGCGGCGCAGCCAGCGAGGCTGCAGATAAGTTAATGTACACAGAAAGGATGTAAATTACCAAGACCCTCAGCAGCAGGACATTGGCCAGGGCCCTGTCAGTGAGAGGACAAGCGTCGGCAGGCTGCGCTCCCTGACATCCAGCCCAGGATGGAGCCGCCAGGCGGCCCGGCCGGGGAGGACCTCTTGGAGCCAGGCTTGCCTTGAAAACAGCTGCGTGTCCCTGACACCTCCAAACTAATGCATTTTTAATCAGGGGAATTAGCTCTAGGCGACCCCGTGTTTTTCTGGGCCCCTCCTCCCTGCCCTCTAGTTTATGAACCAGGATACCTCTGTTTCTCTTAATCAGAAAGGACAAAGTCCCGGCCATACCCGCGCGCTCCAGACCGAGCCACCTTTTACCATGTTCTTTCCCACCCCAGCCTCCAGCCGGCTGGCTCTCCTCCACCCGCTCGCTCCGCCACCTCTTTCGCCCCCACCCTTCCCTCTGTTTATACAGTGACATCACGGCCCCTGGCTCTCCAAGGCGCAGAGAAAACAGAGTTCAAAAAGGCAAACAGGAAAACCCGCTGATCCTGGGCACCGGAGAGGGGTCAGTCCACCCCAGGAATGGCGCAAACCAGCACGTGCTGACTGTGACTGGCGAGTTCTCCAGAAAAGACTGCCCAGGCTGAAGGGGGGAAACCTGTGACAACCACTCATGTGACTTAATTCTTTTGCAGAAGTTTTGTAAGAAAAGTAAAGAAACACAGGTGAAATTAATTTTAATTAATTTTAAACACGATATATCCAAAATATTATTTCAAAATGCAAATCGGTGTAAGCAATTATTAAGGAAATACTTCACATTCTTTCTACGCTGTCCTCAAACCCAGTACACATTTGAATACTTGTAGCACATCTTAGGGTAGCTACCAATTTTTTAATAAAAATTAATTATTCTGTATTCAGTCCATTCTAAACATTCTAAAATGTTTTCCAAGGGCATACAACCCAGTGTTAGTTGCTGAATTTGAATTAGAATGGTGTAAAATTGAATTAATATTAAAGCAAGTTTAAAAGTCCCTTGATGGCACGCTTCATGTTCTTAAGATCTGCTGGCTGTTGGCGGTTTCCACCTGGACAACACAGGTCACAGAAACTCTCCAAGTTGCAGCTTAAAAAAAATCATGAATTGTATGTTACTGCATTTACCTTATGCAGGAATTGAATGACATATGGTACAGTGATTGCTGCAATTTAGATCGTGAATGTCCTTCAAGGGGCTGTGTATCGAAATCTCAGTCTTCCACTGGTGGCACTGTTAGGAGGCATTAGGAAGTTAGGCTGTTTGAGGTTGTACCCTTGCAAATGATACTGGGGTATCCTTCCTGTTCCCACGACATCCTGCCACCATCCCCTCCGGCATCAAAGCCCAAGAACAGCAGGCCAATGGAACACGAATTAAAACCTCCCAAGCCACGAGGCACAGTAAGGCCTACTCTCTCAGAACTGCCTCCTTCTGCTGTTTTCTACAGTACTGAAAAGCTAACACACATATTCATCACAGGACATGTTTGCTCAGTAGTGAAAGTTACTTTAAGGGTTATTTTTACACTTCATTGACTTGCTATCTTCATTTTTGAGCCCACTGTGACGCGCCATCTTCCTCCAGAGCTCCGGTTTGGAAAAGGATTATTCAATAAGTTTCCACTAGTCTGCCAAGAACGAACAGAATATTCAAACTTGTTTGCATCTTTTTTTTTTCCCTTCATGACCTTCATGTCCAACATGTCCATAGCTTCCTTCAGCTGGTCATGTGCTGGCTACTCCCAGGGTTAGGAATAGAATACAGATTTTTTTTTAATTTTTATTCTTTATAACTACATATCTAAGCACCCAGTGAAGATCTTCACTGAAAATTTCCAGAGATACTTTAATGAATTCCACCTAAACGTGACATTTGTTATCAGTAATTCTTACTATCATCCATAATGTGCCTGTCTTCCTGGCTCCCACATGGCTGACCAGAACCCAGCAGTCACCCTGGGCTCCTCCTGATCGGTCCCTGCTCACCTCGTGGCTGCTCCTTAGTCTAATTCAAGTCCTACCTGTTCTACCTCCTAAATCCACTGGCCTCTCAGTCTTCATGGTCATAACCACCAGTCAGGCTGCTGTTCTCCTCATCCATGTTGCAAGTGGTAGTTTTTTTCTTTGACTTTGTTCTCTCTTTCAATCCACTCCGCAATGTAAAAGCATGGGTCTGAATCTGCAGAAAACTTGCTGAAACATGTAAGTAACCTTGAACTCTCCAACAGAGCCTCAGAGGGCCTTTGTGAATTTTCCCTGCTTATTGTTTTGTAAATGGTCACAGTAGCTTTTACAGCTCTGCCTACCCCATTTGTTCCCTTAGCATCCCTCTCTGGCCTCTTCTGTTTCCTCCATTCCTCTTGCTCTCTGGGGAGGAGCTCTGACTACATCTGACTGTCCTACAAGCCATGTCTTCACTCTGAGTAGCTATCTGGGATGCCCAGCTGGATACCCCTTGCCATGTTGCCACACAGGCTCTGCTGTTACAATGGATTGCGGTGCTTTCTGAAGACCCCTGGGCTGGCTCCAACCTCCTAATTAGGGAAAGCCAGCTCCCCTCACAGGTCTGACTCTGCAGAGCACCTCACCCTTTTAGAAGCCGGGCACTTAGGGCATCTAGGACACACACTGACTGTTGCTTATTGTGTCTGGTTCAGTTCCAGACCAGAGGATTTTATGCTTCCTTTCTTTGTTTCACGTCGACTATAGATACATTGACATTAGAATGATCCATTCCTTTTTTTTTTTTTTTTTTTTTAAAGCAGCACTCATTTTGGAGAATGAGGAAAACAAAGATCCCACTTTACAAGATTCCAGGGAAGAATGGAATGTGAAAAGTTAACTCCAAATGGTGAGTGTCTGGATGCCAGGCGGAGGCAGGGGCGGAACACGTCAGAACTGGCCAGAGCCTAGTGAGACCTAGCAGAGCTCTGAGCCAGCGTCATCAGCTGGCTCCCTGCCATGCTTCATGCCCTCCCAGACACACTCAGTGCTGGTCGTCAGCGCGGTGCTGACATTACAGACAGACAGGCAGCGTGAGACGGGTAGGCATTTTCCCAGAGGCCCAAAGAGATGGATATGGACGTCTGGTTTCTGCCTCTGACACCTCAGGGCCTAGAGATGGATTCCCAGTGATCTCCTTCCATCAAAGGGCTTGATCCCAGGAAAGGCGACTGAAGAGAAACTTCAGCTCTTTGTCTGTTTTCGGGTTAAAGCTATGTGGAACTGTCAAAGATCATGTTTCCCTGGAAAACCATAAATTCCTTTGGGTTTGAGTCCAGGAGGTTTGTTCTGCAATTGGAAGAAAGATGAGTCTATAGATCACAAGTCGTTGGCTGTACCATGCTGTAGTCTAAGTCCAGGTCCACGGGGCAAGCTGCCTTAATGCCACATTTAATGCCAGGTTCAAGTGGCTGATGTTCTTTAATGACTGCTCACGATGAAGACAGAAAGCTATCTTGGAGTTTGTTACATACTTGGCAACTCCTGCGTATGTCATTAGATTGAACGGAGGTGTTGATAAGCTTTGTCTAGGGGATTGTAAATTAAAAAATGGAATAGTTATCCACGTTGTTGTAATAGAATGTGCCTGAAAATCTTCAGAAGGAAGTAAAGAATTCTAAAACACTGTGGTTTGCATTTGTCAAGTCTTGTAGATTCTTTATATGTTGAAGTAGCATTAATGCATGCAACAGAATCCGATTGAAAGTTAGGAATGACAGTAAGTTAATCCTCTTTTCTTTGTTGCTTTGGTAAGCAGGAACCATAGCCCAGTTTTCCCAGTGCTCTGTCTTTCCCTGCTAACCTTACAGGTCTTACAGTCATCCACCCCTCACTGTTCAGTACAGGCCCACCATGTTACCTCACGCTCTTCAGGACGATGATTTTTAACGTCTGCTGCTAGTTCCAGCACTTTAAAGTAAGAATTTTCAGAAGGATATGTCATCATCAGTCTTAAACTAACACTATGAAGTGGTGTGCATATAGCAAGGCTTAATTAATATGTGTATTGTTTGGCAAGAGGCAACGTACCGTACCACAGAATGCCGTCAGTCGGTTTCCCTGAGTCCCGGAGTTCAGAGAAAACCCTGCAGCCTTTGCTGGGAGAGTGCTTGCTCCAAGGGAGGAGGCACAGAAGGAAACCCCAAGGAAGAGCTCACCATAGGGGCACGGAGAGAGGTGCTGTGGAGGCCAGAAATGTTTTCTGGAGAAGGAGTTCAAGCAACGGGAGAGGTTGGAGTGCCTGGCTACCCTGCTGTGCTTGGTTTCTGGAAAATAGATGTTTTCTTCTCTTTTAAAAAATGTAAATGTTCAGGATTAACAGGAAAAGGTGGAAGAAGTTAAAGTACTAAAATGCTCATCTTAGCATGCTGTAATAGGAGAAAAGGAGAGAATTTGTACATTCAAACTAAGGGGGGCTGCAGTGATGCCTTCACAGGGACGGATAGAGGCGTCTTGAGGATATGTTCAGGGTGACTTAGTGATACAAAGATTCTAGAAGTGGCATAAACACAGCATGCCTGAACTGAAGTCATCTGAGGAATAATTTAAAATGTGAGCAGAAACTGGATGTTAAGTGACACCAGGGAGGGGCTGGAGAAATGGCTCAGGGGTCAAGACCGCTTGTCTTTGCAGAGGACCCAGGTTTGGTTCCCAACACCCACATGGCAGCTCACAAGTATCTGTCACAGTTGCAGGACATTGGTCTTCTGGCCTCTGTGGGCAGCAAGCATGGTTGTGGTGCACGTTCATACAGGCAGGCAAACACCCATACACCTAAAACAAACTCATGCAAAAAATAACACCAGGGAGAAATCATTAACATTCTGGTATGATTATTGTTTCATGATTTTGAGGCAGAATAATCTCATTTTTAGGAGCTGAATGCGGAAATTTTTGTAGCCCAAATGTTATGATTAAATGTAATTTACTTTCAAATATGTAAGTATGTATGTACATATGTGTTCACAGTCTCCTTATGATTTGTAGTTGACAGTGGTACCAATGAAGACCAAACCTGGCAATAACAAGTACAGAATATTCATAGAAAACTCCTCACACACACATGTGCACACAGCAAATTCTGTGAAGTATGTGTAGTTACGACTATAGAAAGAAAGTGTGTAATGTGTTGATTGAACTTATAAATTTTAACTTTTGTATGCTTGAATTCTTGATAAGAAATACTTCATATAACATCATTTAGAGAAATACACAGTGCCCTGCAACAGGTCAGTGATTGCACTGGGATAGATTTATAGATGATTGCTATTTTATTTTTATAACTCTTGGATACATTTTATGCAGCCGATGTACATTATTTTTATTACCAAAAATTAAAGCCATATTCTGTTGAGCATTTATAATGCTCTCTGCTTTGCATAAATTATCATACTTAATTCTTTCCGCAGCCCTCAGAGGCTGCTTCTGTTGCTCATTTCTGCAGCTGAGGAGCCTGACACCGAGAGCTCTTCCTATTTACTCACTGATATATGACAACAGCATTGGGACACAAGCCTAAGCAAAAATTACTTAACTTGACAAACAATGCAATAGCTGTGCAGACAAGGAAGGTGAGGCCAGGCTCCCAGTCCCAGCGGTGCAGCGGGGCTGTTCCTTCAGCCTTGACTGCACTTCAGAGCCTCGCAATGGGCATGGACGCCCTCCCTGTCCTCCTCCCACCTGAGCCTGAAAGTGCACTGTGAGTGGGAAACTGTCCTGTAGCTCGAGGCTCTTCCACACTTTGAGGTCCCAGAGGATTGTCCAAAATTGTGTTTGCCTTTTGAACTTTATTTTAGAGTTTGAATCCATTACTCTGAAGACATCTTTTAGTAACAACTAAGCTTTTTAAATTGTTATTTATTTATTTATTTATTTATTTATTTGGTCTTTCTCCCATCACCACAAGGGCTAAGAATAGGAAAAGCATCCTCATTTTTTTTTCCTAAGTTCTCACAGAGAGAGCCTGCCCTGCTAGGAGTGACTCTGAGAATGACATCAATTGAGGACAGGGGACAGAAGAGGACCACGTACATTGAGGTACTAGTCAAATCTAGAGTGGGCTTCTGGGTTCTGAACCCCACACTCCTTGTTTCCGGGTTTGGTTTTTCTGTGCCCAGTGTGAAAGCTACAGACTACCTCTTTGAAAACTTGAGCACAGTAGTGCAGAGGCCCAGCAATTGGCAAAGGAACATTATTCTTCACTTGACAGAATCTCTGACCTTGTAGGGCTTCCCTGATCCTAGTCAGACTCCAAAGATCAAATTTATTTTGGACCCTTTCCTCCAACCCCAGGTATCAGGTTACTAATGGCAAAGGCTTCTGGGAAAACGGAAAAGTGAAGCAGGCCATTTCCAAACACACCACTCTATTGTTTTAGGCCTGCTATGTTTGTTTTACTAATTCAGACAGAATAGAAAATCAAAAATTGTTTCTTAGGTTAGTGTTTAACGGTTTGTTTTTTCAGGATCAACGCCATCACAGAAGATCACTGAAGCAATAAACACTTATCCTGACTGTGACTCTGTAACGTGCATCTCTCAATAGAGTCCACCACCCTGACCTCCCAAAGCCCATGTTTGTTTGTGGTTTCTGTTGTTGCTGCTGTTGTTATCGATGCATAAGCATGTCCTTTTGGGGGTAGGACAAAGATGAAAAATAAAAGCTGAGGGCAGTGATATGGCTCAGTGCGTTAAGATGCCACACCTGATGGCCTGAGTTCTGTCCCCTGGGTCCATGTGGTAGAAGGAGTGCACCTGACTGCCCAGGCTGCCCTGTGACCTCGTTGGCATAGCTCACTAACATATATATAAGCTCACACACACACACGCATACACACACACACACACACATTTTTTAAATGTAGTGATTTTTTTTTAATGAAACCTTGCCCATTCTGGGACATGTGGTTTCATGAGGGACACCCCAAAGTATGTGCAATCAAGAAAAACAGCTGGCTTCTCTTACAAGAAAGCCCCACACAAAATTAAAGTTGCATAAGGCTCTTGTATGGATGAGGCTGTGTCTAGGAACCCCGGAAGCCAGTGGTTGGCAGCAGCAAACAAAGCTTGTAAATAATGCTCAGAAGCCTCTGATAACACTATTGGATACCAAATCACCACAGCAACATTAGCTCTCACTTATTTAATCCTGACCACTGCCACCGTCAGAGCTACGGGAAGCTCATTGGCTGTTTCTCTTATCTGTTTGTCTTAAAGGTTTCAAGTAAACTCATGTGCTTTACTGAGCTCAAATGAGCAGTTCAACCTTCTGCAAACTTTTTCCCTAGTCAATAAAGAGATCTAACTATGTGGTTAGAATGGTTGGGGAGAGCTGCCGACGGAACGCAGACACGCTAGCAGGAATAGCCTCCTTGCGCAGGCCTTGGAAGCTCTGCCGGCACGCAGACGGCTGCAGCTGCGCAGAGCTCCTCTCACACTTCAAGTACATGTGCCTTCCTTGCATGTGTCCGGGACGCTTTCCTTTTCCTGTTTTAATATTTCCATCACATATAGAGAGCTGTGGATTATGGTTTCTCTCTGCAAAAGATCTGGTGTTTGCATTATTCCCCTGGCTAAAGTTTTCCAGGCTTTGATATCTTAGCTTATTTGTTCATCTATTTATTTTTGGTATGTGTACATACATGCATGCATTATGTATGTATGTATGTATGTACATGTGTGCACATATACATGTGGTCATAGAGGCCAGAAGTTGGCCTTGTGTCTTTCTCAATCACTTTCCCAGCCACTCCCAGCACTCCCAGACCAGTGGCCAACAACACTACATGAACCATCCCTTCTCCACCTCCTCAGTGCTAGGATTATAGGAGCTGCCACCCCACATCCAAACCAAGGTAAAAGCATGTGAAAATCTCCGCTAATGGTGATGAAATAAGGTTGCAGGAGGAACAGGAATATGCCAGCTGCAGCTGCAGCAACCAACCAACCACTAAACAGATTAACATTAAACTTGACACCACTACCTGATTCATTATGTCACACTTGTACTAAAAGTTGCAAGGTAAGAGAAACATAACCCAAAGAAAGGAAGTGAGAGTCAGAACCAGACTGGGACAGCACAGATGCTGCCTGGAGCTGGAAGATGTGTTTAAAGGGCATTTCCCATTAGGCTTCCAGATCAGGAAAAAACACTGCAATCCAGAGGCGAGAGCTCTGAGGAAGGGCTTAGAGGAAGAGCTAGAAATTAAAATCTTGCAGGAGAATGAAGACTGCTCTCAATAGGCTTCTTAGTATGTTGAGCATTATTGGGAGCAATAAGCCCATAGGAAATATGACCATAGAAATGCCTTGGATAGAAATATAGAGACAAATAATAATACTGAAATAACAGAACAGCCAAGAACTATGATGTGATTCCAACATTTAAAAATGCAGAATTGTGGTGGCTGAAGGGAAGAAAGGGAAAAGTGAGGTAGAGGTGGCACTTAGAGTAATTCCAAGTAGGCGCGTGTGAAACTGTGTACAATCACCACGGAGGACACAGAGCAGAATGGGAAGGGTGAGTGTATCAAGGTGAAACCCCAGTATTTTGTTGATTAATATATACTAATGATATGCTCAAATAAAAAGTATCCACAATAGCATATCATATTCAAATTAAGAAAAAGACACAATAGCATGTCATTTTCAAGCTGGCAAAACAAACAAAAACAAAGTTGAAAGAAACCAGGGAAATAAAACACCTTATCTCCAAAGTAAAGTAAAATAAAACACATGTGGACTTTCTCGTCAGAAATCACCCAGGCAATGATAAGGAGAAGGAATGGTTAAAGCATCAGGACCACACTCGCACAGCACGCGTGAAGGACCAGCACCCAAAACACACAAAGAGTGCTTAAAGTCAATGATGAAAACACAAGCAACCTATTTAAAAAGTAGGAAAAAACAGGCACAGATACCAAATAAAGTACAAGAAACTGGCATGAGAAAGGATGCTCCTCAAGAAAGCGGAGATGTCACTGTGCTCCTGTAGAAGGTAAAAGTCCAAAACACCGACCAAACTGAATGCGGAGCAGGCATGCCAATGGCATGGCCGCTTAGATCACGTGGAGCCTTTTCAGACTGCATTCATTTGCTAATATTTATTTAAGGTCACTCTGTCTGTCTGTTTGACTTGGGAAAGTGGGGCTGTGTTCATGAGTGGAGGGTGTCTTTGCACACAGGTGTGCTGTGTTCCTGAGTGGTGGGGTGTCTTTGCACACAGGTGTGCTGTGTTCGTAAGTAGGGGTGTCTTTGCACACAGGTATGCTGTGTTCATGAGTGGGGGTGTCTTTGCACACAGGTGTGCTGTGTTTGTGAGTGGGGGTGTCTTTGTACACAGGTGTGCTGTGTTTGTGAGTGGGGGGAGTCTTTGCACAAAGGTGTTCTGTGTTCGTGAGTGGGGGGTGTTTGCACACAGGTGTGCATGGGGACAATGAGGAGTCTTCATTACTCTCCACCTTATTCTTTAACAGGCGGATATCTGAATTAACTCTAAAACCCTCCCATATAGCTAGTCTAGCTAGCCAGCTTACTCTGCATCCTCCTGTTGAGTTCTGTTACTAATAATACTTCTGCATGGACATAGCAACCGGAAACTATGTACTGTAGCATTTGAGATGCTAGTAACAAGAGAAGTGTGTGTGTGTGTGTGTGTATGTATACATGTGTGTCTGTGTGAATGTGTGTGTGTGTGTGTGTGTGTGTGTGTGTGTGTGTGTGTGTGTGTGTGTGTTGGGGGACCAAGTCTCATAAAAACTTTGCTTTTTTGCTCAATTTTTCTCAAAACCCCAAACTGATCTAAAAAATAGTCTTATTTTTCAAGTGAAAAATAAAGACTTTCTCAGATGAAGAAAATCAGAGAGAAACTCGTGTCTAACCAATCAATCCTGAGAGAAGTGATGAGTCTCAATGAGAAGAAAAACTGAAGTAAGTCAGATTGTTTCTCACAAACAAGATTATTTTTAACTCATTGGTATAGAATTTGCATATTGATGCAAAATAAGTTTGATTTTCATACATTAGTATAGAATTCAAATTTAAGATCATTCTTCACACACAATATATATATATATACAATATATATATATATATATATATATATATATACACACTCTGATATGAGGTATTGTACCCATACAACTCAATTATAATACAAGGTTTACTTCCAATACTTTGAAAGTGCTATTGCAGTCTGTTTAGGAAAAATAAGTTATACAAGTTAATTGTTAGTTGATCAAATCATGGTCATGTCACTACTAGTCTATTTTTATCACAAGAATATACATCCTAACATGATTCTATAGATAGATAAGATAGTTAGATAAGGTCTTCAAAAACCTCAGTGACCTACAGAATATGGCATTTAAAGATGTTTTTATTATTTTTAAGATTCTTTGACAACAAGGCATGTTAACTCCTGGCCACACCCAGCCTGCCTCTTTGATGACGAGCATCAAAGAACCTCCTTATGGAGATGGCTTCAAGTGTGGCAAACCAGCCACCGGAGAAGATGTCCTTATTTTGGCTACACACAGAATTCTGACTAAAAAAGTGCAAGCTTGGATGCAGGCAGAGTAGAAGGCCAAACTCTGCCAAGACAGGGTGAGCAGTCCTCAGTAGTTCCTGCCTCACAAATATGTCTGTCAGATATATTAGGCCAGAAGGCTAAAGACAATGTTCCAATGTTATAGAGAGTTCAGCTGGCAAACTGTCTCTGTCATTTTTTTTCATTTTGGAAGCTGCTAACCTGAAGTTCCAATTCACTCAGGTAATTAAATTTTAGTCCTTCTCAAGTGTCTAATGGGATTGAAGACCAGATAATTTAGTTTTATAATTAAGCTTAGTTGTTTAGGGGTTAAGATGTTTTTAGGTCTAGATAGATGTTTTAAGCTGATAGAGATGAGATATGATAGAGATTGATCTACATTCAGAATTTTAGACTCACCAAGATGGGTGGTGCTTTCTTCAAGGCTGCCAAACTCAAATAGCCAAAACATTATGAATGTAACTTTTTTTATAATTCCTGATTGTTTTATGGTTCCTCCTGCTGTATGTAGTTTATTGTATTTTTGGGTAAATAAGATAAATGTATATGTAAAAAAGATAATAATAATAATAATAATAATAATAATAATAATAATAATAATAATAATAACAATAATAATAATAATGAGAAAAAAAGAAATTCCATTCTTATCCCTTGGTGAAAAGTAAGTAAGAGTGACGGGAGGAAGATCTATGTAAGGAAAATATTAAGCAATGAATTTTATTTTTATATTGTTAAAAAAAAGAAAGAAAGAAAGAAAAAGAAAGCCAGGGCACCTAAGAAGAACAAAGGCACATTCTCTGCAATGCCAGCAGAATACAACCCATGGCCAGTCTCACAGCTCAGACATTTCACTTGTCTCGCTAAGTTACACTTGCATTTTCCTACTCTGCCTTCCCCGGGAAACAGTATTTGTCTAAAGCCCGCAGTTCCTGCTTCTTACGTCAGTGTGGTTGCTGTCCATTGGAGAAAATTGGGGCATCCTCAGCAAGTCCAGTGTGATGAGGCTCAAGTGCCAGGGCTGGGGAGACAGCTGGGAGCTGTCACAGCATCTAAGAGAGGTGCCTGTCTACCCCTGAGGCACAAAAAATTAGTTGGTGTGTGTGTGAGGGGGTGTCATATCAAATTTGCAACAAAGGATCCATAGTCAGTATTTGTCGAAGAGAGACATAGGCTATCAGGAGACAAGCTGACTGCAGACCTGCAGAACAACGCTGTGTGGAAGTAGAGATTAGAGATGAGAGAGTCAATACAATTCAGTCCAGGGTGTGTGTGGGTGAGGGGGAGGCTTCTAGTCAGGAGCTAGCTGTGGAGACCAAAGTGAATGAGCCGGAGGTTAAGGAAGAGCCATGAAGAGCCAGTGACAGCAGTGGGAAGCCATTTGATCAGGGGACTCGGTTTGTTTTAGTGACTTTTCTCATTGCTCCTACAAAATATTTCAGGGAAGCAATTTACAATAAGAAGAGGTCATTTGGGCTCCCAGCATGAGGGCACAATCCAACTAGTGGGTTGGGGGGTGGAGGTGGGGGTGGGGGTGGGGAGCAAGCGGCAAAGCCTGGGGCTGAGGCAGCTGGCCTTCCAGTGTTGAGTTAGGAAGCACAGAGAGGGGAGGCTGTTCAGTCAGGGACCTAAGGATGGTTGTCAGCCATGCCCAGGGTGGGTCTTCCCTCCTCACAGACTTCCCAGAGTGACTCCTAGTGATTTCTTTCTTTCTTTCTTTCTTTCTTTCTTTCTTTCTTTCTTTTTTTTTTTTTTTTTTTTTTTTGAGACAGGGTCTCTCTGTGTAGCCCTGGCTGTCCTGGACTCTCTTTGTAGACCAGGCTGGCCTTGAACTACAGCGATCTGCCTGCCTCTGCCTCCCGAGTGCTGGGATTAAAGGTGTGTGTCACCATGCCCGGGTCTCCTAGTGATTTCACACCCACTGAGGTTGGAAATTAACTATCACAGGAGCGAACCAGGCTGATTTGTTCTTTCAGACAATCTCTCTGGAGGGTGTGGAGAATGATGGTGTGAGACTAGAGAGGAGATTTGTGAAAGCAGCGGACCTGAGGGTGACGAGCTCAGCTGTGGACATTTGATTTTCAAATGGTTCTGGGACCTGGAGAGAGTGCAGGGACCTGGAACTTGAAAGAGAAGTTGGGTTGGAGGGGAAAGAGCTGGAAGCTGCCGGCACAAGTCTGTGAAGGAACTGTCAGGTTTATTTGTACTGAGAGGAAGCTTTCTACCAGGAAGACAGCTTCTCCAGAAGAAGTAAAGTCCTCACTGGCAGGGAGGGAAAGGCGGAGACATCTGTGGGGCATCTCCAGCCCACGGGCCTCTGTCTGTATCTGCCTGTCGTGACCCCATAGACATGCTTCCCATCCCAAAGAACTCTAGGGATATTCCTATTTTTCAAAGGAATTTCCTTGGAGGAAGGTCACGGTTTACAATCCAAACATTCCTGGTGAGAGGCAAAACAAAACACATGGTGCTTCAGAAGGGTTCCTCTAGCTGCGCAGGACTGGGTTTGCTCCCTGAAGGCAGCAGCCCTTCCTTCCACAGAAGGCCTGAAGACATGCCTGGGCTGGACACCACGCGGCTGCGTCCTCACGCTCCCTTGTGCCACACGTGTCACTCCATCAGGCTGGTTCCATGGTTGCATCTGGCCGTCCCTTCCTCTGGAATATCGTCCTTGTGGGCACTCCTACACTTCACCCGACCTGACCCACAACTCCCATTTCCTCTCTACTGCAGACAACACTTTAGCCTGAAGCCATTTCTAACTTCCCACCCACAGGAGGGAAGCTGAAGGACTGCATTCAAAGTGACCTCATCTCTCTTGGGGCTCTCTCACCCCCAGGCATTTGTACAGCCTCCTCTGGGCCCTGATCTGTAGAGGGACCTGCTCCACGCACTGACACTGGGGTGCAGGCTCTCACCTCTCACACGTTCTCACGTAACAGCTCATCTGCTTGTGCAAACATTTGTTTGTGATTGCAGGCTGCAGACAGTACCACTGCACAGAGCCTATGCAATGGCCCAGAGCCATGAGAAAACACATAAGTAATCTTTATGACCCTAATACACCCATGCAGGATTTCCCCAAAACAGAAAACA
>OU015744.1:71300973-71311150 GCA_907169655.1 Acomys percivali
CACACACACACACACACACACACACACACACACACACACACACACACTGCTTCTCCAGTGCCTGAAAGTGCTCTACCACTGAGCTATACCCCCAACTCTCTTTTATTTTTATTTTCAGACAGATTCCTTGCTAAGTTGTCCAGGAACTTGTGATCCTTCTGCCTCAGCCTCCTACGCAGTTGAGATAACAGGCTTACGGTGCAGGTCCTGGCTGCATGGTATTTTATGTAATGAATCTGTGTTAAAATATTCTTCTCACTATGACCAAATGCCTGACATAAAACAATTTAGGGAAAGAAAAATGTTTCAGTCCCCACTCTCAGAGGGTCCATATGTGTACACAGAGGAGACCAGTGAGTGAGAGCAGGGGTGAGATACCCTTGAGGCTCTCCATCTTTAGTGCTCTATTTCCTTTCTTTTTTTTTCAGTTTTTTTTAATTTTTATTATTTATTAATTTATTCTTGTTACATCTCTATGGTTATCCCATCCCTTGTATCCTCCCATTCTCCCCTCCCTCCCATTTTCCCCTTATTCCCCTCCCCTATGACTGTTCCTCAGAGGGATTACCTCCCCTTGTATATGCTCATAGGGTATCAAGTCTCTAGGCCCCTCTTCCTCAAGCTTCTAAAATCTTTCCAAAAATCCCCCACCCAGCTAGGGCCCAGGTCCTCAGCACATCAGCCTTTTGTTTCCCTTAAAACAAACAAACAAACAAAAAAAAACCCTAAGTTTATTTGTTCACTTTGCATCCCTTCTGCAGCTCCTCGCTCCTCTCCTCCAGGTCCCACTCTCCCACCCTTTCCTCCCTTCCCCCCCCTCCTTCTTCTCAGAAAAGGGGATGCCCCCATCTCCATATCAACCCACTCTAGCACATCAAGTCTCACAAGGATGGAGTGCAGCCTCTTCCACTGAGGGGAAGTAATCTAATAGCAACAGGGTCCATATCCGAGACAGCCCCCACGTCACTTGCTAGGGGACCTACATGAAGACAGAGTTGCCCACTGGCTACATCTGTGTTCGGGGACATAGGTCCAGATGATGCATCCTCTTTGGTTGGTGCTGCAGTCTCTGTGAGCCCCTTGGGCCCAGGTTAGTTGACTCTGTTGGTCTTGTTGGGTTCTTGTGCCCAAATATGGTGATGGGCAGGAAGCTGGGGAGCATTGTGGAAGTGTGGGGGTAAAGACAGACTGCCTTTCCTTTTCCTGAGCAAAAGATTGTTTGGGCTGAAGAGTGAAGTGATAGCACTTGATTCACAGTAAGGAAAGATGTCTCCTCACCCAGTGCCAGTGCAGGCTGACGGCCCCAAGCACACAGGGGCAATCTGTGAATGGGAAGTTATGACAATGTAACGCTCTTACGAAAGACGCGTGCTCAGATGATGCCGATCTGGGTAACACCTCGCGTCACCTTGAACAGATGCCCGGAAGCACCTTTGCATCCTGTTTGGCTTCTTGTTCTTAGTTTGAGGTCATGTGATCTGTTGGAAAGCATCTGCTGATTGGCTTGTTTCGCCAGGTTCATTTATAGTTTATGAGATGAGGAGGAAGGAACCTCCGCTCTCCCAACTATGACCTAAGATTCGGGCCACTCTTCGCCGCTTGCAGATGTAGCCTCAGCGGTTTGATTTCGCTAGCTCCTCACCATCCCAAGTTTGGCTATTCTTAGAAAAGGAATTAAATCAGTGAAATCGGCTCAGGTTTCCCTTCCCCGAGGGAGGGCAGATTGAGAACTGTTCAGAATAAAGTCAGCTCCTCCCTAATCAGCCAGCCCAGAGAAAGCCGAAGTGCCCATCCTTTCCCTTTGCAGCCTTCCAAGGGAGCTTCTTCTCTTTCCTTCTGCTTATGAGGGGCCCTCTCAGAGAGTTCACACAGTGAGTGCGGTTTGTGCACTCGGTATTAAGATCTAATCATTGCCCCTGGAGGGCTGAGAAAATGAAAACACTGGATGCGAGCCCACCTCCTGGCTTCATGCTTGTCAAGACCGGGATCTATTAGCCTTTTAAAGAAATACTGATAATAAAAAGCAGACAAAGAGAGCTATGTGAATTGGCATCTAATCAATAATTTTCTGAGCGTTTTTTCCCCTCCTTAAATTACTCAGAGGCATGTGAGCAAACAAGATTTTAGTGTTCCAAGCCCCGTTGCTTTCTTCAGACCTTGTATAATACACTGACAGGACCCCATTTCTTTTCTGAGATGTTTTATTTTATTATTTTCATCATGGTAGGTGAGGTCACATTTCTTGTCACTGAAGAGGATCCAAACAGAATCTGCCACCGACAAACCCTAAGCCTAAAGCACTTAGGCCAGAGCCTCCCTCCTTTGCCCATGGGCTGGGACAAAGGTGTGAGGCCCCACTAAGGCACGCCTAGCTCAGGTGCCTGGCTATGTTGAACGTGGGCTGCATTGTACCCAGTAGTAGGAGTGCGTGCATGGGTACGTGCATGCGTGTGCGAGCGCGCACTTGTGAGTGTGTGGTGGTAGTGGCTAAGCCTTTTGTCCTATGGCTGCTTTCTCTCTCCTGTAGTGAACTTTGACTCATCCTGAATACGCAGCTTTGGAAAAGGAGAAGCTTCAGTATGTGGCGAGCCCCTTCTTACAGCTGTCGCTGTCGGCTGCTCTGCTCTGTCCTCGCCCTAGGACCCCTTGCTGCCATCTTACTTGTCCCCATTTTCTCTCTCCTGCTGTCTCCACCCTGGGAACCCGTTTTATTTCAACTACAATTACTGAAAACACATGTCTATGGCTTTCTTTCAGTGTAGGCTAGTTTTCCATCCTAATGTGGGTGTGCCTGGTTCTCTCAGATGTTCAAAGCTCGCTGGAGAGGGGTGATGGCTTTGGCCTGCCATCTGTGGTTCCTTTCCTTGGGGTTTTTGAAGTACTGACCACCTTTGGCCACCTTTGTTAACCCTTTAGAGGAGAACTACAATGCCAGAAGAAGCTATATGGCATGAAAGGGGAAGATTAATGCATTAGTTTAAAAAGACTATATTTCTGTTAATGGTAAAAATCCACGTAGGTCCCAACCTTATACTTGAGATAGGTGTGGCCAATGCGACCAGCCAGTTTCAATCACAAAACATCCTTTCTGAGACAAAAAGTACCCTGTTTCTCTTACGAAATTCAGGGTCTTTCAAAATTAGATCAAGAAAACTCTATTCCTTCTTGTAGCTTGCCTTCCAGAAATTTAGCTGCACAGTTTTCCAAGGCCTGATGTGAAATCCTGTGGCACAGTCCCAGCCAGGCCTTGACCCTGGACTTTGAGGCCCGAGGTCCGAGGCCCGAGAGTGGCGGCCATCCTTGTCTATCGCGTCTGCAGCTGGAGATGAGCTGAGCGTAACTAATGCTAACTTACTTCCAGCCAAGCAGCGAAACCACCAAGGCGTCCCACACCACAAGCGTGTCCGTTAGGAGGCCCCCGGGCCTTCTCCTACACTTTCCTCCCTTTTGTGGCCTCTCCCCGGGCCCCCTGGCACCTGAACCTGCCCTGTGCCCACTTTGGAAGTCTTAGATGCTCCCGCACTCTCTTTCCCATTTGTGGAAGCTCACAGGGTCCTCCAGAGCCAGGGCGGAGCTGCTTTGTCATCCTGTGCTGGCTCTCTTGTCCCAGGTCCTTGACCTCTGTTGCTCACTCAGTATTCCAGTGGAAGAAAGTAAATTTTGATATTCTCAGTATTATTTAACTGGTTTGGATGCATACATTTAGAATGCCTCAGGCCTAACCCTTTCTCCTTCTCTAATCATTGTTGTCAGCCAATGAATGCTTATAAGAAATGCTTTATAAGAAACGAGTGTTTATAAGAAATGTTTGCTATTCATTTTTTAACTTAAAAATTTATATTTATGTGCATGTATGTGTGCTTGCATATTTGTATGTTTACTACATTCATCCAGTGCCTACAGAGGCCAGAAGGAGCATTGGATCCCCCTGGAACTAGAGATTAGGTGTTTGTGAGAAACTTGATGTGGGTGCTGGGGACCAAACCCAGGCCCTTTGCAAGAGCAGCCAAGCTCTAAACCACCGAGCCAGCTCCCCACCTCCCATTTACAGCCTTTGTTTAGCAGAGTAAGAAGTTCTGTTGTGGTATCTTTGCACACATAATTACTGTATTTTGTTTCTATTGTGTCCCTGTACTCTGCCTTCCCCCATCCCCTGTCTTCCTCTTGCTGGTCCCTTTATCACCCTTGTGCTTGCATGACATCTGTGTTCTACTTCTGCCCTCATTTTCCTTCCTCTCTCCCTTTAGACCTCTTCTTCCTTCTAACAGTCTTCTTTCTACTTTCATTTCCTATGAACACACACAAACTTATGCACACCTACACACATACACATACACATACATACACACATACACATAGATATAAATATGTGGGCACACACACAACACACACATACACACATGCACATACAAATACACAGTGCATACAAATACACACATATATACACATGCACAAACATGCACATATATACACATGCATACATATAACATACACATCACATATGGGCACATACATGCATACTATAGATTGCACAAATGAAAGAAACCATGCTATATGTGTCATTCTGAGTCTTTCTTGCATAACTTGACATAATTACATCCAGTTCCATCCAGCTCCCTGCAAACGGCACAATTCCATCCTCCACCTGAATAGAATTTGGCCACATATGTGTACCATTTGGCCGTGTATATGTACCACATTTCCTTTATCCACTAATCTATTGATGGACATCTAAGCTAATTATTATGAAGAGCTCTTGCAGTATCTGTTCTGTTGAGTGTTCACCTATTCCCTTTTATTTACCCCTCACCACCAGCCTTTGCTGCATGGCTCTGCAAAGAGAGCCCCGACTAAGTTGCTCTGGCAAGTGGATAACCTGAGGCCCACAGTTCTTAACCTATTGTTGATGCTGAGCAAAATCGAAGCCTAAAGTGATGAGGTGAAGTGTAACCTGACTTTTCCCTCTGTGCACCATTATTGTCTCTGTTAGTCTGTGGCCCTTAAAGCCCTTGTCCAGCTGGTACCGGCAGCAG
Organism: Acomys percivali; assembly: GCA_907169655.1. NCBI lineage: Eukaryota > Metazoa > Chordata > Mammalia > Rodentia > Muridae > Acomys > Acomys percivali. The sequence goes on from OU015744.1 coordinate 71,306,007, forward strand.
GAAGTCCTCACACTGTCCCATCACTCCAGACGTGTGTGGTGCTATTTATGCTAGAGCATGGATGAGTGGCCAGCGTGTTTTTGCCTCTTGGCCTTTGGAACGTAATCTGCAGAGCTCATTCCAGAAAACCTCACATAGATTTGTGTTTGTGGAAAGAGGTCCAAAGACTTAATTAATTTTTGGGAGCTCTAGTATTTGTCCTCTGCTAAGCAGGGACAATGTTGTGCCTGACCTAGCCACCAGTGCTGCTCAGTGGAGCTGACAGGCCACCAAGAACTCAAGGCCCTGCCTGCAGGCCTCTGCAAGTCTAAAGTGACACCAGGAAGAACCTCTTTGCCTGTGGCCGACTTGCAACTTTCTCCCCCAGCCTGGAGGAGAAAACAGAGCTATACTTAATTGACCTTTGAGCTAAAGGAGAAGGCCTCAAAAGGTGTGTTTCTGTCACCATTGGTGGCAGCTGTCACACTTATTCCTGATGAGAAGTTGATGTAGAAATGCCAATGAGTAAAACATGGTGTAACCTCACCATTTCAGTCTGTCTGTTTTGCCAGGAGTTGTTCTACTGATATATTCACCCAGCTAAGATTCCTGCTCAAAATCCTCAAGCACTTGAGGATACAGTACAAAAGGCCAGCTGGGGGTTCTCTGTATCCTTCAGCAGATTGCTGTGAGACCCACAGTGCTCAATCTGAGGCCAGCAGCACTGGGCAGAGCCTGAAGAGCATCATGTGGCCCACAGATCGCGCATCCGTGTGGTGTGCAGAGCAGTGTGCTGGCCCTCCAGGGAATAAGGGCTTCTTCAGGAAGCCTCTGTGCTCCAGAACAGCCGCCAGTCCCAAGATGGATTCAGCACTGTCCAGTCTTCTCTGGGGCTCTGGTTTGACTCCATTGTCGTGACGAAGCATTATGATGGAAAGGAACTTGGGCAGCAAAGACGTCTTGCATGGTTCCAGATCGCAGCCTGTCGTGGAGGGAATTGGCAGGAACGGAAGCAGAGACCCTGGATGTGGCACAGACATGGGGGAGGAAGAACAAACATTTACTAAAAGTGATGTATTTTCCAGGTATCTCGGGGTGAGAGGGCTGACTTCCGTTCCTTCCAAAATTCATATATGAAAGCCCTATCCCCAAGTAACTCAGAATTCTAGGGTAGAATTGAATGTCATACAATATGTTTTGACCATATTTTCCTTACCTGTCCAACTTTGTATACTCCTTCCACATTCCTCGTTTTTAAAAACCCATCAAGTCCAACTTTCTGCTGCTCATATACTCTTGGATGTGTGACCTTCCACTGGAGGATTTATCAGGGCCACATCCTTAAAAACTCCAATTCTGCTTCTTCAGGAGTTATCAATTACCAATAGCTCCTCAGTTAGCACCACCTCCCTGCTCCATGCTGGGATATGTCTGGCTTGAGGCTGTGTGCTTCATGTGCATGCTACCACCACTGCGAGCCACACTCACAGCTGCCCTGCAGAGTCCTGAAGACAGCTTCCTTGTAGTACCCAGTGCTTTAACTCTTTCAGCCCCATCTTCTGAAATGATCCCTGGGACTTGCCGGGAGGAGGTGCAACATACACTACTCACTTGGGGCTGAGCAGTCCAGTGTCTTGCGAAGCACTGTGGCCACTTGTCATCTCTGCATTAATCACCATCTACTGAAGAGAGAAGCTTCTCTGATGGGGGCTGAGAGATGCACTGGCCTGTCGGTATCAGGATAAGTCATTAGGTTTGGTTTAGCACTGTGGCCATTTGGCAAACAAAGGTGGGACTTTAAGGAAATGACTAGATGCACCGGGGTGCCTTACCATGCTTTATGGGTCTGAGTATATTTAATCCCTGTGGTGCAGTAACTGTGAACCAGATCTTATCTCTGGAAGTCAGTAGCCATGCTGAGGTCCATCTGCCACGTATGTGCCCCATGTCCCGGTAGGAAAAGGTGATGAGGATACAGTGTGTACATGAGAAAACATGGAGAAGCTGCTTCACAGAAGAAACCAACTTGCCTCTCAGGAACAGGGGTACACGCCTGAAGTCCTAGCATTCAGGAGGGCGAGGACGATGGAACATGGGTTTGAGGCTAGCCTTGGCTACGGTGTAAGTTCCATGCCAATATGAACTTCATCAGGAGTCCTTACATCTAAAACAAAACAAAACAAATATTCAAACAACAAAGGATAGGAAGAAAAAGAGAAAGAAAGAATGAAAGCTGATTCTGTCATCAACCTGAGATTGGATTTCTAAACTCCAGAGCCACAAGAAAATCAAATTTCTGTTTCTTAAGCTACACAGCCTGTGGTCCTTTGTTTTGGCCACCCTAGCCAACAAACAATATATTCTTCCACTGAGTCATGATGCACAAATCAGTACCACTACCAACCTGTAGATAAGGAAAAGTAGAGGATTGAGAGGAAAGTAATTTGTCTCCAGTCACACAGGTAGTCAGGTAGCATGCCCAGGCTTCCAGCCTGCTCTCCCTAAGACCATCTAACATATAGCAATATTTTAGTAAATATTACATTTTTAATAAGCACTAACCAGTATCACTTATTGTTCTATGGACTTCAAAACGAGAAAGCTTAACTCAGGTCAGCTAGATTTTAGTAAGATGACTAAATGTACACAGATCTGTGTGGATAGTTGACAGAAAACAGAAAAGAAACACACTGACTTAGAGAAAAGTATGGGACCTGAGTCCTATACATACTGTTTGAACTCAGTAAAACATTGCCTTTACTGGCTTATAAAGTAATGAATGTTAAGAAGACACTGGCCCCCTCGTATCCCTGTAGAGTTCTAGATGTCAGATTGGCTACAAGCAAGCTGAGGCACTGGGAGAAGAGTTCTTATAATAAGTCCAGTGGTAGAATACATTTGCACGCAGTCTAAAACCCAAAGCCCCCTCACCAGTAAGATGTTAAAGTTCCCTGTCCTGTAGTTTACGATAACCCTATTACATAGCCAAAGATTAAAGTTTGCACTCTCAATTGTTCTAAAGCTAAGTATTACTCTCTGGCTTTTCGATGATATCGCTGTTCCTTGTGTGCATCTCATCAAAGCATTTTGATTAGAACAAGTCATTGAGTAGGCAGATGCCAAAATAAGCAGTCAAACTTAAATCATACTGAAGGGACTGTGCTTTTAGACAGGCTCAAGTTATGGGGACTTCTGATCATTCTAAGAGGTTCTAGAGTCTGCAGAATCGGCTTGCACATCACTTTCTTCTTAAGCTATTTGATTTCTAAGATCACCCATGAATCTCAAGCCGAGTCTCTCCTCTCAAGGCATGTCTTTTCACCGATGGCTTTCTCAATGCTTTCAGCCAGAGGACTGTTTACACTTCTTTGGGGAACATGGATTCGTATTTCTTGACCCAAACCAGCACCTCTGTCCAGCAGCCTGGTTGCAACACCTGCGCTGGATATGTGAGACCCAGAGATGCCTTCCTGCACCAGAGCAGCCAGCAGAGGCTGTTGCCAGGTAGACAGAAGGCCAGGCCACCAGCCCACTTACAAACGTCCTTCTTGGTTAGGCCTTGCTGGGCTTCTCAGGAGACACTGTGGAGTGATTTGATGCACTCATTTTCTAGGTAGAGAGTTGGTTCAAACCCCAGTGGCCTCCACAAGCCATGTAACTTTGGGCATATCACATCACTCCTCTTGGCTTCAGTGCCCAGCTGGCTGGTTGTAAAGACTAAATGCAACAGTGCAGATGAAGCGTGTAGCATGGGCTCTGATATGAGTCAGTCTATACCAAACAGAGACTGTCCACAGACTTCCATGCTTTCTGAGTGGTTCAGATGTCGTGGCCACTTGATGTACAACTGGGACTTAACCTCACACAAGACCCAAGAGTCCCTGAGGAGGGCATTTTCTCCATGTGTTTCAAACTTGGTGCATCATCCTTCAAGCATGCTCCCTCCGGAAAAGCAAGAGACCGCCCAAGGTTTGGACAAGCTCAGGGAAGGAGGGAGGGAGGCATCTGAACTTGTTGGTAGCTGTCCCATCAAAACTGGGCTTGTCTGGGTTTTTACCACTGGGGCCAATATTCATCTCTGTCTGGAGTTTTTTTTTAAAGATCAGAAGTTTGGATTAGCATCCCCTGCTCTTTATGGCGTTAGAAGCTCTTTGGGAGGAAAGTTCCACTTGTCTCAACCAGAATATTGAGGAATAAAGAGATGAGTAACGTGAGAAAATGAATGAAGGAATTATTTGACACTCACTAGGAGAACTTGGGGACTCTGAGGAGAAAAATAAAAGATATTTTCACCCGAGGGCTTTGACAGAATCACATGGAATTCTTCCCAGCATTGCTCTGGGCCTCTCCTTCATCACGGAAGGATTTAGGTTTGAGCTCTATTTGTAACGTTCATCAATTGAGGACGTAGTTGAAACGTAAAAGCCTCAGTTTCCACCTAGTCCACTGGAAACAGTAACCAATGCCCATTCAGTCAGTCATTCATCCATCAATATGTGCAAAAATATGTGCTTGTGCCCCCTCACACACACACACACAAAGCTGTTACAGACACTCATGCCCACACATGTAGACTTCAAGAAGAATTGCATGATATACTTGAGCTATTTTCATTTTGCTCAGCAAAATGTTCTGATCTTTATAAAAATATAATTGACCCTTTAGAGTAGGCACAGAAATTTTTTTAAAGAAAAAAAAAGGGGGCTCTAAAATCAAACCATGGCTATTAATCCTCACAGAGATGCAAAGCTTAATCTGCCGACTTTCTCAGTTTGCTACATTAATGACTGTTAAAGTATAGCTTAGCTACAGACATGTGTCAGAGGCTATGCAGCCATAAAATGGAGCAACATTCAGTCACTAGAAGCGAGATGTGAAAAATATCAATGCCCAGAGCCCCATTTCCCTCGCTCCTAGCTTCATTTGTGGCTCCAGAAACTTCTGAGCACTGAGGTTTCCTGCAGTGCTGTTGGGGGCAGAGGGTTGCACCCTTCTTCTTCTGCAGAGCCTGGGACATTGGGGGCTCTGACATGTCTCCTAAGCAGTATCGTTTATTTCACACTCTTAAGCAGCCTCGCTCAGAGTGCTAGCCGTTTCTTTCTCCCCGTTTTGCTTTCAGCCCCCCTTTCCTTTAGAGTCTTGGGTGCACTCCTGATTTGTTCATG
>OU015744.1:71311703-71363668 GCA_907169655.1 Acomys percivali
TCTTCTTCTTCTTCTTCTTCTTCTTCTTCTTCTTCTTCTTCTTCTTCCTCTTCTTCTTCTTCCTCTCTCTCTTTCCTTCCCCCATCTTCCTCTCTTCCTTCCCTCCCCTCCCTCCTCTCTTTCTTTCTTTTTTCCTGAGACAGGGTTTCTCTGTGTAGCCCTGGCTGTCTTGGACTCCCTTTGTAGACCAGGGTGGCCTCAAACCCACAAAGATCCACCAGCCTCTGCCTTCCTGGGTGCTGGGATTACAGGCATGAGCCACTGCACCTGGCTTTGAAATCATTTTTAATTCATTGAGGAAACAGAGTTTCTTCTGCTCGGCTTTGTGCTCATTAGGTAAAGCACAGTTAGCATGCTCTGATGGAAACAAAGTCAGTACCTGGAAGCTGTTGGAGTCAGGGGACTTACCTTACTCTGTGACTATATAACAAAATACGGAAGCTGGATAATGTATGAAGAAAAACGGTTTTGTTTATCTAACCGTTTTAGAGGCTGAGAGCACAAAATCAGACAGCCACTCTGCTGCTCTGTCCAACTTCTGGTGAGGGCTTTCTATGTACATCAAAGCATGGCGGGGTGACATTATGGTGGGAAAGATGTGACGCAAGGGCTAGGGTAGATGGGATGATAGAGAGAGACTGAGCGCTATTTCCTCTGCCCTGAAACATCCTCTCGTTCCGTCGTCCTCTTGAAGGGAAGCAGGAGGCTGGCTGGCTGCGTTAGCTGCTTTCCTGTTGCAGATAAAACACCATGACCAGTGTAACCCAGAGAAGACTTTATGTTGGCTTATGGTTTCAGAGTAGTAAGAGTCCAAGAGTGGAGGTTTGGCAAGAAGCAACAGGCATAGTGACAGTAGCCGAAAGCTGAGCTGTCACATCTTTAACCACAAGCAGAAAGCAGAGAGCAAATAGGAAGTAGGTGAGTCTTTTAATCTCAAAGCCACAGCGCCCAGCTATGCACTTCCCCAGCAAGACTTCCTCACCTAAGCCTCCCGAGACAGCGCCACAAGCTAGGTATCAAGTATTCAAAAGGGCGAACCCTCGGGGAATATTTCTCTTTCAAAGAACTACAGAGGCTTATTGAGTGTCGGGAATAAATGAAAGTTACAAGGCTCAGGAAGTAAACAAAGCTCACAGGTCTGAAGACTCCTGAAATGATTGACACAATCGTCAAAGTTAGATAAACAACAGCTGGGGAAAGGAGACTGACCAAATAAATCACCCTGGGAACACCAAGCACGCAGATTTCGGGAGTTTTCACCCATGGTGTGTGTTTTTTGGTCATGTAGCTGCATCTGAGTCACCCATGCTCCTGTGCGTAGCTCCAATTATTTCATTGGTTTGCTAAATTAAGCTGGGATGGAATCATTTCGTTGCTCTGTAATCGGGGGTTTTATCTGGGGTGAACAGATGTATGTTCACATCCCCCCCAGGAAAGTTACAAGCACACAGTGCAGGAGAAAGCAAGACATTAGAGAGGAAGAGGCTCAACCTCACGCTCTTTGCACAACTCCCTCTTGCACAAATGAATCCATGCCTACAGGAACTGGCTAGGCCAGAGAGACAGCATCAGTTCATTCAGGAAGGTGAAGATCCTGTGACCAAGCACCTTCTACTGCTAGGCTCCACCTCTTAAAGGGCCCAGTACCCAAACACCACTGTCTCCAGTTAATGAATCTCTGGGAGACAAGCCCTACCCAAACCACAGCAGGGCCCTGCTGGAATTCCTACTTGGGGGTTGCCAAAACAGTTATACTTGGCAACCCACACTCAACTATCAGCGCTTCCTTCCCCTGACATCACACCCTTGTCCCTGTGACTTACTGCCAGGTCAGCAATGCCTTCCAGTGGTGCCAGGGAACCTCTTCCCAGCCAGCCCTTCCAGTCAGAACAGAGAAATGACACTCTAGACAAGAGCTTCAGCCTTCCTCATGAAAACACAGTAACTTGCTAAGGCATTGTGTAGCGGGCCCAAAATAAAAACAAGCAAAGCAAAGAAAAACAAACAGGACATTTCCCCTAATATTCGAAACATCAACACTTTCTCAACAACAAAGTGGGTCAAAGAGGCTTGCAGGGCAAACAAATGAGACAAAGCTCCCCAGGAGCCCTTTGGAGGATGCCTCATTTCCTAGAGCTGGGACTTCTGAGAACACATGAGGTGAAGTTGTCATCATTGTCACTCCCATCACTGTCATGTCTTTCATCAAAAGTGCAACACACACACACTCACACACATGACTCACACACACACCCTCCCACACACACTCACATACACCCATACACCCACACACCCACACTCACACCCCCCACACTCACACAGACCCTCACACACGCACGCACACACACACACACACACACACACACACACAGGGGTCGGGGTCGGGGGGAGATTGTTACCATTTCAGGAAAGACGCTGAAAGAGTAAGAGAAAGGAGGACAGACAGTATGCTAGGACCTGGACAGAAGTCTTGCTGACGGTGGGGAGGCCAGCCTGCTCTTGTGCCTGTTGTAGGGCTCCTGATGCTGAGCTGGGGGGCTGACAGCAGCTTTGCCCACCTGCCTTTTCTCCCACCAGCAGCCTCGCTTAAGGTAGGTGCACTGGTCTGTTTCTAAGCCAGGTGGAAGGAAGGAGGAGGGCTCTGGTTTTGCTTCTGTAACCCACTGAGTCCAGTCACTGCTGCCTGCCACAGTCCTGTCTGATCGTACCGGCCTGGTCTTGCGCAGGTCTTGTACAGGTGACCATAGCTGCAGTGAGTTTGTGAGTGCAGGATAAGTCCTGGGCAGAAGCCAGGGTTCCACAGGCCCTCCCCCACCCAGCTCACATCCCTCCCATGCCTCCCCCTAGGGGCTTAAAGGGAAGCTTTCTACCAAGAGACTATTTTTAACTCATCACGTGGATCTACTTCCTTCTGCTCTGAGATCTTCCTGTTTCTGGGAAGTGTTTCCTCTTAGCTTAGAGTCACAGGTACAACCCCACCCAGGGAGCCTAGATAACAATAATAGCAATCACACACTACAGTACTGCGGCCAACACCATGTCATGCTCCATGAAAAACATTATCTACAGAATAGTATAAGTCAGTCATCTAACTCTCAATTTATTGTATTATGTTAGTCTGCACAGGAAAGAGGAGTTGCCACTGGCTGCCATCGACTCAGTTTCTCATTGCAGCTAAATCGCATTTTCACGTGACAGGTTTGGAATGGTTGTTAAAAGTCCATGAAAGAAGAAGTTGGTGATGAAGTCTAGGAAATTCTGCAAGATCTGGGAAGAAGTTCCAGATGCCACCATGGGAGCAGTGCCCTGTCCCGCAGGGAAATGGAATCTCTACTAGTCCTGGTAGGGAAACGACAGGCAGAGCAGGAAAAAAGGCAGAGAGGGGAGCTAGGACATGTCTTAGCATCCTGAGACTATACACTTGGGGGAGTGTGGTACTATTACTGGCATTATGGACAAATCCAACATGTGCCTATTATTTTCTGGATCTACAGGTGCCTAAAGCAGAGGTGAGCTGTTGCAAGTGACAGGGGTCCTAAGAGTTGTCCCCAGGGCAAGAATTGGGCCAATCTGAGCCAGATGGATGGCCAGTTCACTGCAGTATGTTAAAATAATGTTCTGTTAAAATGTGATATTAGTGTATCACATTTCTCCATTAGTATATCACATTTCTCCATGAGCAAGCTGCATCTTGAAGGCTTCATCTAACTGGTTTTCACAGCATTCCTGGGAGCAGGACACGATTGGCAATCTGTTTCACTCAGATGTGTCTGGAAAAGCTGATGAATTCTTAACAACAGAAAAATATGAATTTCCCATACTGCGCATGTAAAGACCATTTTAGGGGGTATTAACATATGTTAGAACGGACTGGGGTAAATTACCAATGATTTGAAACTTACTTTTGAAAAAATAGGGAGAAGTTATTCAATCGGCCTTATGGTGGCCGAAGCAGACATCTTTAATGCTCTGTGTCACAGACTGACACAGAGAGACAAAGAGCAAAGACAACTGACACAATTTGGTATTGTCAACATAGAAAGGGAGCTGTTCCTCTTGGTCAGTTTAAGACTGACCCCAAATCCTGCTTTAGTGGAAACATCTTAGTTATGAATAACCATACCAAGTGGGAGGCTCAGAAGCACAGGAAGGGGTTATAGTCACTGAAGTCCTCCCAGCTTGCTGACGTCTGCATCCTCATTACCAAACTGTGACAACTTTGGTACTCAATGATGTCACAAAGATGCCTTCAGATAGGACCCACGGTCAGGCCCGTACCTATGGGCAGACACACCCCTGCTCAAACCTGTGCGTGTGCTTTCAGGACAGGCAGGGGCAGAGAAAGTGGGGAATTATGGTCATACTTACAGGGACTGAGCGATGAGGGAAAACCCTCATAGTTAAAGTTTAGAGTCTAGAGCTTCTAATCAGACCTGCAAGTCTAGAAGCAGGCGAGTGAAGTAAAGAGATTTTTTAAAAAATCTGTGTGGTCGTGATGGCTTTACAACTCCTTTTCTTCTGCCACCTATAAGAGCACAGTGTGCATGTAGTACCAGGGTGTGGTAGACCATCTATTCATAGGCTGCCTTCCTCAGAACCTTTTTGGGAATAGCAGGTACCTGGGCATCAACAGCACTCACCTGGATGCTAGTCCAGGGATGTTTACTGTCCTTGTCAGCCGCGGTGCTTCCAAGCCTGGCCCAAGCTGCTGAGAGCACTGAGTGATCAGACAACTGGTGTGTGCCTGCATGCACCCCTGGGCCCCTTCCTATATCTCATTCAGGTTTTATTCATTAGCTCTTGGCCTTCCTGATGCTTCCCATTGTCTGCGCATGCATAGTCTTTCGGTCTTGGAAAAAAAAAGCGAACTTCAAGCTGCCTGCCCTTGCTGGCCTTCACTTCAGGCTCCAGTCTTGTTGCTGACACTGGATGGCAAGGCCTGAGAAAAAAATGCTTAAGAACCCGCCAACCGCCAAGTCTGGGTTTGTGTGTTATCCAGGAATACCCACAGCTAGCTGAAAAGCAGCTTCTTTTTTGCTTTCCTAGCAGTTGATGTGTAGAGCAAAGAAATGGGTCGTAACCACCCCGCCTCAGGCTGGGGGGTTTCTTTGCACGACCTGACTTTGAGAAGACACCTGATCCACCTCTGCACTGCTGCTCCTGACCGTCGAGGCTCCTGGGGAGGACACAAGTCGGCTGAGCGGGCTGGTGTCTGATCCCGCTTTACAGAGAGGAAACTGAGGCTTGGATTTGTAGTGGTTTGCCTTGACGCTCCAGTTTGCAAGCGGAGCTGGTTTGGAAGCCCACATCTTCTGGCTGCGGGCCTCTTTCCTTGTCCCAGGGCCCAGAGCACTGAGGTCACTGGTGACCAGAAAGATAATGTAAATGATGGCTCTGAGCTTGGAGAAGATCCCCGCCTTCAAAGAGAGATACTGTTTGATCCTGCTGCTGTGCAGACAAACTGGGCTGGCAATCTGTAGGGCTTTCCCCAATAATAGTAGCAGATAAAACAGCACCGGGTGTAGAATGTTCCATTTCCTAAATCTTCTCACTGTAAGTCCATGCCTCAGTCACTCACATATCTTTGCCCTCTGAAGAAAGGAATAGAAGAGCTGTCACAGACACTTAAAACAGCACACAGAAGGAAATGAGAAAAACCATCATAGACTGTAATCCTGTTTATGTCTCCAAGGAGCAAACTCAAAAAAAACCAGATGCCTATAGCTTTAAGAGAAACAATCATACTGGGAGAGAGCAACAGGTGTGAAAGAAGATAATGGTTTTCATGCCTTGGTTGTGGAGTTCCCAAGGGCCTGAGTCAGCCTCCCACAGCCATAGCCTATCTGGTGTGTATTTATTACTGAGTGTGAGTGATTTAGGAGGGAATCACAGGTCCCTTCCAGGGACTCTATGCAGCCTATGACGGCACCATCACCTCATAGGACAGCAGGGACTCTAGTGGACTCATTACATTTCCTCTTCTTCCTCAGCCCTGCTTTCTTACTCTCTGGCATGTTCATCAGTTTCCTAATAGTTTTCCTGTTTCCTCACTTTTAAAGAAAAGACCCAGCAAGACACATCGAACGAAGCATTTCTTAAATCAAGCATCGCTTCTGCTAACTCTTTCCATCCACCAGAGGCAAGATGTGGATAGACGTGTACGTGACCCAGCCCTCAGTCCCAGGCCCGCTGCTGCTGCTGCTGCTGCTGCTGCTGCTGCTGCTGCTGCAACAAACACATCCTGGCAAGTGATGGGGAAACGAGAGACATAAGTATCCTCATTTCCCCCTCTGCTCTGAGCAATTTCCATGCTTGATTAGGATCTAATCTTCAGATCTAAGTGAGTTTTTTGTTTGTTTGTTTTTCATTTCCAAACCTATACATATGTCCACAGATTGGTTCTTGCTACCTTTCTGCTGGTCTGTAGAGGAGGCGTCATGTGCAGTGGGTGTGAGCAGGGTTGACAGTCAACGGAGTGGAACTGATCACCTGCCCTGACTTCCTGAGCGGAGACTTCAGCCCCTATAGGGAGCCTCATTCTCCATCTTGCCAACAGTATTTACCTAAGACATTACACTTATTGTCTGAACCGGGGTCCTAGGCACTTCAGCTTGCTACATGGCCATCCTCAGCCCAGCCAGACCGGTGCTTTGGTTTTCTTTGGCCATGGTTATTACTAAGCAGGTCCTCTTAAGGACCAGTCCTCTTAGCTCAGTTGACCAATCCTGTTTCCTCTGTCCATTTTGCCTTCCTTGACATCTTGTGCTAGACAACCCTGTTGGGGTGGTCCTACTCTGCCTCTCACCCTCCCTCCTGATGGGATGCTTTAGCCACATGGTGGGGTCCTCTTGCTTCTTTGACTGCATCTGTGACCCTCAGTTTTACTCCTAGTCTTCTTGTCATTTCTCTCTACTGCCTTTTGGCAAATTCTCCAACTACTACAAAGATACTCGAATCTGTGTCCCGAGTCCCACTGTTTTTTGTAGCAACAATATCCTAGGATACAATGCTCTGTCAGTTGTTCTCAGCCTTGTTAATGCTGTGGACCCTTAATACATATAGTTCCTCCTGTTGTGGTGACCCCCAACCATCAAATTATTTCATTGCTACTTCACTACTGTAATTTTGCTACTATTATGAATTGTAATGGAAACATCCAGTATGCAGGATAGCTGATATGTGACCCCCCCAAAGGGGTTGTGATCACAGGTTGAAAATTGCTGTTCTGTAAGATGATGTGAGAGCTAGAAAAAAGCATAGAGGGACCTAACAATTGACAGAAAATGTCCTGAGGCTGTACACATTGCAGAGCCATAGAGTTTCATTAAACCCCCTTCTCTGTGTTAGTTTCTTTTCTTGTTGGAATCAAATATCTGACAAGAGGCACCTTAAGGGAGAGTGCAGCTACTTTGGCTTACAGTTTGAAGGGACACAGGTCATTGGCCAGGGAAGGCATGGCAGCGGAAGCACAGGCCGACCATGTTACATCTACAAACGGGAAATAGAGAGCAGACAGGAATTGGAGACATACTAATAAACCCCAAAGCCTGCCCTCAATGACTCGCTTCTAAACGTTCCATAAGTTGCCGAGACGATGTCCTCAGCTGAGGACCAAATGTTCAAACACATATGCCTGTGGGTGGCAGGGTGGCGGGGTGCATGTCACATTCAAAGCAAAAGCCCTCCTGTCCATTTTTTCATCTCTTTGTTTCTCCCCGGCCTGGACGGGACTGCTCTAACCCACTCTCTCTTATTGACCTGGTCCTCATGATGGCTCACTGTTTCCTTCTTGGAATAAACACCCCACTCCCCCTTGCTTTAACTCAGAACACATGTCGTACAGTGTCTCCTCTCCACTTCACTTCCCTAAAATGGAGGGAAAGACCACTCTTCAAAGAGGTGCCAGGATAGTGAGTGCCAATGGACCAACATGCTCAGGAGGCTCCGTGGAAGCACACACTGAAAGTATTAAACGCCACGGACCTCTTGCCCCAGTGATTTTCTTCCATTGTCTGTTTCTCCATTTACAGTACTTGGTTAACTCTAAAAGGCCTGCACTGATTACATGTCAAAAAGTTAAGTATTCTGTGGGAGGAAATTCAATGAAAAATTTAAACCATCTTTCAAAGAAATCCTACTCCAAAACAAATCCAAACTATCTGTTGGCAAATTTAAGCGGCCTTGCTAAGGTTTTGACCCTGGTAAAATTCCACGGACAATGACTTCTTTTAGGCAATACTGAGAAATTTCGGTTAGGAGCAACCATTGTTGAGCAATGATGTCTACGCTAACCATTTTTTTGTCTGTCTCTCATTTCTACCTTGCTCACTTGTGTGCTTGGAGAGTTCACGTGGCTTTCTACATGAGCGTTTGTTCTGGTCCTACTATGATTCTCATTTAATGTTGAGTGTGCCTTTATGAAAATATGTTAAAGAAAGAAAAATAGGAAATTAATCAATGTGTTAGTAAATAGATTAAATAGATTCTAATGAATATTCCATAAACAAATGCCCATTTCTACTTACATTTAGTCATTAGCTATACTGGACAGAGGTACTAGTGGCACATGATGTTCTATCTCTAGGCATGTTAAAAATAAACTTGATTCACTCTATCAGGCTGTGTTTATTAATTGCCCAGGATAACTCACTGTTAGCCAGAGTTTGAACACAGATGATCTCCACATCACAGTGATTCCTCTGATAGTATTTGGGTTTGTTATAATGGGAAAGTGATACACATTTGACAGAAATCATACTTTAAGTTTTAGAGTTTGTTCTTTTCTCAGAGTAGTGGTAGGAGCAAGATAATCTTGTAACATTTGGCAGTGACAATAAAGCCACAACCTCTGAGCCTCCGGCTGCCCCTCAGTCATGCGGTAACGGTGCTGTGCCACAGTATGCTGTGGTGTTAAGATAGGCTGCTTGGCTCCTTGGTAGGTCAGTAGTATTAGATGCATTCTGACTATGACATTTTCGATGCATGATAGGCAGAGGTTGAGAAGCATGAACATCTGCACTTGGCTGTATTGCATGGTGTCTTCTGAAATGATTTTGATGTTAGTAAAATGGCGTAGTCCCCAAACCCAAGATGCATCAGGATGATGTCTGGCCACAAAACTCAAGCCATGCTCCTGAGTGCAGTCAGTCAGAAGATGTGGTGGGCAGAGCCAGAATCACTTAAGATACATTTTGTGATGGTTTGGCACTTCATGGCAGGATGCTGCCTGCTGGGCCTTGGCAGAACACTTGGCTGGAAGGTCCTGTCAGAGCCCGAACATTCTTGCTGCTCATGAAATGATCCTTTGATTGCATAGTGTGGAGGTTCTTATGGCAAGTTAATACAACATTTAGCAAATTAGCCCAAGTCTTGCAACTAAAGCAAAATCTGCACCCAAACTCCAAGTAGGAGGCCTAGCCCTTAAACTCTAGCTTGTGGGTCACCAGCCTTTCAAAAGTGGGTGTCAAGTAGCTGAGCCTATTTTAAGTGAGACGATGCTTAGAAGTGCCTGGTCATTAGTGCATTGCTGAAATCTACAAAATGCTAACACTTATTTGCAAGCCTCTGCCTTCCAGGGAGTCCCTTTTGGTTCTGAGGGTACATGTCCTGTGAGGCTTTATGACACAGGAAGTTGACAAGGCCCTCTTCTTTTGGAATTTATACTTTTTCCTCATTGACTTGTCAAAACATTAAAGACATTGTCCTTTGATTTTGGAGCAATCCCACTGTCCACACAGCCCAGAAATCGCAGAGCAGAGTCCTCTGTTGAAGTCAGTGCCTTTGCTAAACCCTCGGAGGGCCTGCCCTCTCTCTCCATTTGTTCTCAGGCATCTGGGACAGTCCTCACCATCAGCACCCAGTCAACTGGGTTCTGTGCCTCCAGAGCTGATCATTCCTCACACTTCTGCTACAAATCTAAGCTGTTCCCATGGATTTCACCCAGCTTGACTCATCTTCTCCTAAGACATATAAGGAGCTGTGCCGTGGGACGATGACTTGGCTGAGACCGAGTCTCTCCCACACAGTACCTCATGGGAGACACGGGAGGGCCTTCTTTTTTTCCCCTTCAGAAACGAGATGGTCAGACTCCTTAGGTGGTCTCAGAATTTTCTGGAATGAATAAGTTCTATAAATGACCATCTCATTTCACACGGCTCAATAAACATCCTGCACACAGTAATGACCATGGGTTAATGTCTTTAGTCATATTACATGGTCTGGGTTTATGCTTTCCATTTTATTTTAAAGTGATGAGTTTCTAGAGTAATTTTAATTGAACTTTGCTGATTTTCGTCAGCACCTAACTACAGACAAAAGGGAGCCAACTGTTCCTTTATGAAACTCTTTGTTGCCAGACAGCATCAAGTCTTTTTCATTGTGTCACACTCACCCATTGTCAATTGCATTCATCGTGATCCCTAATAGAGTAACAAATGATCTGCAAGGCTGGCCTGAAAGCTTGGGAAATCCCCACTCTCAGGACAGACAGGAATCGCAGCCTAGCTTGATTGGCCTTGAGTTTACTCTTACCTTCCTGATCCCCTCTCTTAGCTTCCAGCCCTGCCAACACACTCAAACTCTACTTGGCTATAAGCAACAGAGCAGAGCTTTGGTCAAAATTTGTTTTGTGTTTTTGATTGTTTGTTTGTTTTGTTTTGTTTTTTAAGCAATCTTTCTGAAAGTCAGAGTCTGTAAGGAAAAACTGATCATAGAAACTCTGTGGTTTCATAAACTATAGGTCAAGCAGCTAAGTGACGGGACAAGAGCAAGACCAGAATCTGGAAGGCAAGCTGGAGTTTTCCAAACCTCGCCCCGGGACTCTGGCCCAGCTATGTTCTGCTGCGCATTTTAAGCTCAAGTGGGGTAGAATTTGAAATGAGAAATAGTTTATTGTTTTTCCTTACTTTGACCCATTAGCTTCCCAATCCCTGAGCCATACTGTTAAAGTAGAAACAGAGAAAAAACCCTAAGCACTCCATTTAAATGTTGGGTGAAGCTTCCTAGCTATATCAGAATTCCTCTTGATTTTATTCAGCGGCACAATGATGAAATTATTATCAGGGTGACTTTTCTGAAATGTAGAGTGACCTAATTAAATTTCTAACTGTAGCCTGAAGAAGTCCCCACAGATGCCCAAGTTTTGATAATGCTCACACGCTGCCATAAGATTAAAGGGAGATAAGCTATACCAAGAGCCATCTAGAAAGGGCACCTGATGAGCTGGGGTCAGGTGGACTCCTAACTCTGGAGGCCATGACATCAAGGACAGAGATAAGCATAGTCTGGGATGTCGAGGACTGGCACAGCTGCTCTGGGAGAACCAACGGAGGATCCGAACATGCATGAGTGTGTGATGGTCTGCACAGAACTCACAGTAGTTACTACTGTGTGCAACTCCGACAGCAGCTACCTATTGTGAGTCCCAAAGGCTGGCCCTTCAGAAAGGAGTTGAGTGTGTGATGGTCTAGGCAGCACAGACAGCATCTACCTACTGTGAGTCCCAAAGGCTGGCCCTTCAGAAAGGATCTCACCACACTTTGCAGATTGTTCTGGCTTTCCACAGTCACAGTGTTGCACACTCTCCTCCTGTGTCATCGAGCACATCAAACTCAGAATACAGGTCATCGTGCTCACGTTGTTATCAACCACACCAGAGATACCAATGCCAAAGTTGTTCATCTTGCTAGCATTACATTAAGCGACAAATTCTAACTGAATCAGTATTAGTTACAGATAACGTCTCATTTAAAGGTCACATGGTTGCCTTTGGTGGAGAAGACTTTGCCTGAAACATCGGCTGGGTATCCTTGGGAATGATACTCAGGAATTCACAGACCTCACTGTAAAATGAGAAAGAATGTCTATTGAATCTGCTCCCTTTTGAAGCATCGTCACACATGGCAATGGTACATTCTGGTCTATAGTGTGATGCTTCATATGCAAATATATATGCTCAAATGAGAATAATTAATGTCTATGACCTCAAACGCTTATTAATTCTTTGTATCATGGAAACATTCAAAACCTCTTTACTTCACTACTTTGAGTAGAAGATGGCTTCGTGGGTAAAGATGCTGCCGCCTGATGATGAAACTTGATGTCCTGAACTAGATTCTTGGAGCCCACATAAAGGTAGAAGGAAAGAACCAGCTCCACAGTCATCTCCTGACCTCATGAGTGTGCTGTCGCATGTGCCCACATAATGAAAAATGTTTTAAATTTAACTGTTTATAAATGCATAATAAATTATTGTTAACTCAGGATACCCTATATTGTCATAGAGTGCTAGCCTACTCAATCCCATTAAACAGTGATATGGGAGTTTGATTTCTTTTTACAACATTTTTCAAATTACATTATTTATCTACTTACTTGTTGATTTAGTGTGTAAAGCATATGTATTACTGTGGTGTGTGTGTGTGTAAGCATGTGTGTGTGTGTGTATGTGCATGTGTATGTGTGTGTGTG
This sequence comes from Acomys percivali, assembly GCA_907169655.1. Classification (NCBI taxonomy): domain Eukaryota; kingdom Metazoa; phylum Chordata; class Mammalia; order Rodentia; family Muridae; genus Acomys; species Acomys percivali. The sequence goes on from OU015744.1 coordinate 71,324,172, forward strand.
CATGTGTGTGTGTGTGCATGCATGTATGTGTGTGTGTGCGCATGTGTATGTGTGCATGTGTATGTGTGTGTGTGTGTGTGTGTGTGTGTGTGTGTGTGTAGGTCAAAGGACAACTTGTTATCATCATTTTTCTCCTTCCACTGTGTTGGACCTAGGAGTTGAAATCAGGTCCCCAGGCTTGGTGGCAAGTGCCTTTACCCACTGAGCCATCTCACTGGCCTAAGTTTTACCTTTTTTTTTTTTTTTTGGTTTTTCGATACAGGGTTTCTCTGTGTAGCTTTGGCTGTTCTGGACTCGCTTTATAGACCAGGTTGGCCTCGAACTCACAGTGATCCACCTGCCTCTACCTCCTGAGTTCTGGGATTAAAGGCATCCTCAGTTTTCCTTCTTAATGATTCCAAAGATAGAGCTACGTACATTTCCTTTTTAAAACTGGAAACTACTCTAGTAAGTGCTATGTCAATTAAATGTATAAATAATTTCAGTGTTTAAGGAACAATTTGATATTTAAGAAATTTGTACCTTATAATCATATAAATTTGTACCTTATAATCATAAAATATATAATCATATATAGAAAGCCTTATAATAATATAAATATTTCCCTGTAACAACATCAACTGGTAAGGGAGCCATTGACCTCTGATCAGCTCCAGAGGCTTTTGGCATACCTACATGAAACAATACACTTAATTTTTAGGTGGCAAAGTAGATATTCATGTATAAAATTTCAAATAATCCTAATCTGAGACATAAATTCTTAAAATAATATTTTATTCTGACACGTTTCTAAACTCTATTAAGGATTTCTAGTTGTCACACCAGATTTTTTTCCAAGAGGACCCAAAATTCTGTAAGTATCTCACGATTATACTGAGATCTGTGAGCAGATCAAATAAAACACTGTGAGGGAATTGCACTTTATAACATATGTTTGGTGTGAACAGCTATAAGGAAAGAATTTTAGCAAGAGTTAAAACAGAATACATCTTCAGATCTTTTGTGAGTGAAAAAAATCTTAGTGAAAAATTCATGAGAAATGGCCAAAAAACGAGTATTCAGGCCCACTGTTATTTAGCATTTTCTAAGAAAATCATAAACTTGTCATTTCTGTAGCACTTAAGTTTTACCTCCAAAAGGATCAAACAGATCTGTTACAGAGAGTCATGCAACAATGTGTGGGTGTCTGCACATGTGTGTTTAATGGACAGAGTAGCAGGCCATTCGTGGGTATGCAGTGCTGCAACCTAGTAAATCAATGGAGCTTTCAAAGCAAGCACAGAAAGCTTTCTGGATTCAGCTCGTGGAGGTCAGGATCTCCTTTGTAATTCTGACCAAGAACCTGATCTATTAAGAACATTTTTCATAGTGTGTTTCAGTGTGAATGCCTGGGTTCTCAAGAAGCCTCTTGCACGCCTGGATCACAGGCTCTGTTTACGTAATTAGATCACTGGACTACCCAGGGCCATGGATGCATTTCCACTTGTGTCTGATAGATATGCTGGCCTCTTCTGAAGGAGAAGAAGTAATATTAATCATGTTAGGCTATTGAAAAACTCTTTGACATGTTTGTAGAGCAGTAAGATTTTTTTTTCCCTCAGGGGCAAATGACACATCAGCTTCAGAACATATCATGGCCACATCTTAGTCAGAGTTCTTCCCCAGTCTTAAAAAATCAAAGACAGAAGTGGGATAGAGAAGAAATGATTGCTGATGTTAAAACTTTTAAGGAGATACAAAGAAACTACAAAATTCTAATATAGTTTGTTTTGAGAGGTACTGAACTTATGACATTGTATAAAGGGGCCTTACCCATGAATGGCCCATTTTAACCTCTGAAAGCAGTAACTAACAATCAAAGTTGCTATTCCCACACAAGTTGAAGGAAAAATAAAACTTTGCATTATGAGCACAAATTAAAGGAATTCATAACCATCAAGCCTGCACTATAGAAGGTCCATGAAGAAATCCTCCACAGCAAAGAGTATCCACGAGACACAGGAAAAAACGAACCACTATAACAGTAAGTAGGGCATTGAATAGCAAGAAATTACCAAGCCTCACAAAGAAAACAAAATGCAAAATGTATATACACTTTTCAATAATAGCCCTGAATATTAATGCTATAATTCTCCAATCAAAAGACACAGACTGCAGTATAGTATTTAAAAAACAAAACAAAACAGGACCAGTCTGTCTGTTGTCTGAAGGAAACACATCTCACTGGCAAAAACAAACACATCTTTGGAGTGAAAGGATGGAAAGAGTCATACTAAGCAAATAGAACTGGAAAACACACGGTAATAGTTGTACTAACTGCTGACAAAATAGGCTTCGAGATAAAATGGTTTGTAACTGGGTCATCAGGTCTCGGTAGCATGGGAATAGGTAAATGGAGACAAGTTACATGTTACTGATAGCTAAAACACAAGCTGCCCAGTTAGATTTGAAGTTCAGATGAGCAAGTAATTTATACTGTAACTATATCCTTGAACATACTTATGCTGAACAAAACCTTACTCTGTTTATCCAAAGTTCAGGTCTTCTGCATTTTCATATGTGAAACCCCAGAACTCTTCAGGAACAATGCACTATTCTATTTCTCTGATTCTATTACTCAAGAATTTCTAACATTTCTTAAACTTGGTTTCCTATCCAGAGGTTGTCTCACCCATGTGTGCATAAACATGGCTTTCTTAACTATAATGTGGTATCTTCCAAGTTCTCTCCTATTTCTTGTGACGTCATGAGTTTGTCTTCTGGGCAAGATGGCAAACAGTCTGCTTATGTTTAAGCTAGTGAAGGTGAGAGTGAGAATAAAACAAAGTGGTCTTTATCTAAAGAGAGAAATTGAGGAAATGTTTTTTAAAAACTACAAAAGAAATACAAGGATACAAGAGATGAGCAAAAAGGCAGGATGTGCAAATAGGCAAGCATGCACAGCTTCAGGATGATGTGCAAAGAGGCGAGCATGCACAGTTTCAGCAGTACAATTCCCTGACACAGGCTAGGGACTCAGAAACTGCTTCTAAAAGGTAAACCAGCAGCCAGTTGTCTCCTTGAGAGATATCTCATTGTTAAAACTTAAGTTACTCCTGGGCCGTTATCAGGGAACACACACAGCCTAGGAGCCTCAGTGTGGGCTTGCATGGCCCTCAGATGAGGAAAGGCCCATGGAAGTAGTCATGGCTAGCCGGTGTCCTGGACATCAATGAGTCCAAGGGCACAGGTAGCAAGAGTCTGGATCCGGTTGGAAAGTACTAAGAGACAGCTCCACTCTTGGTGACTGAAATTTGATCTCATCAGCTGAGAATTATGTTCTTATAAAGAAAGAAAACCCTAAATGTTCAATTTTACCAATGGAGACTCAGAAGCCAGATGCAGTAAAAACCTGCTAGTTCAGAGAGGCAGAGGAAGCATCCAGCTGACCTTCCTACTCAGCTCACAATCAGAAGGAAAAAGCCCAAAGCCAAAAGCTTGCTAGCTCACCCCACTGCCCAGGAGAAAAAAAAGCCAAAAATCTAAAAGCCAAAGAGCTCTTTCTTCTTCTCCACGCTGTCTTAAATCCTTCAATTCCAAGTCCCTCCTTTCTGTTTAATCCCTGTCATCTGGTTACTTGCTCTGCCTCTTGACCTAGGGTTAACTTAAGTCCTATGTACACCTCTTGGATTAAAAGTGTATGCTAAGGCTGAGCTACACCATAATTACCTGTTTACAATAAAAAAGAAACTTCTTGGGTTAAAGGTGTGTGTTAGGACTGAACCACACCAAACAAGAAACAGGTATTTACAGTTCACAATCTCTCGGGGTTCACAATGGGATCAAATATTCTGCAACAAACTACCCTGGAGTTTGATTGCTCTGAGCCCAGGGCAGCAGCAGGTATATTAAATTCTGGAGACACTTCTTTGTCTTCCCTGCTGCAGAGACCAAGAACTTTGAAGTTGCATGGGTTCCCCTGACACCAACAGCTATGTCCCTCCAGCAGGCTGAGGAATACTTAAGACAGGTCCTCTGTCTGTACAGATCTTAGTGCTGTGCTTGCTCCCCATGCTCTCAGGACACTGGGGAGATAACTCCAGTTTACACATTAGCCGCCCAAGGCCTAAGATCTGGAGAGTCTAGAGGATGACAGAATTCAAAGCTAAGTTTGACCAGAAGAGGCCTTTGATACACAAGGAAAAGTGACACTTGGCGGAAAGTTCTGGCAGATGTCAGGCACTTGTCAGATTTAGCAACAACTTAAATCAAAGGAAAGACAAGAGTCCAAGTGCAGCTGACCTCCCACCAACCCACCCTCCCTGTGAGTGTAACCAGCAGCCTCCATCACTCATCCTTCTCTCTCCATCCCCCCTCTGCCCTCCCCCCTCTGCCCTCCCCTCTCTGCCCTCCCCCCTCTGCCCTCCCCCCTCTGTCCTCCCACCCTCTGCCCTCACCCCTCTCTTTCCTTTCAATGTGCTTTCTTTTCCCCTACACTTAGCAGATTATTTATTGTATTAATATTTATTTAATTATTCCCCTTTTCCCTTTTATACAGTTTTGTTTATACATTTCCATATATATACATATGTATGTATGTATGTATGTACCCTCTATGCTTTCTCCTTACTAGCTTCCTACATTTAATAACATTTTGAATTTGCCTAATATTTTGAATTGGCTCTTAATATTATTATTTTGTACTTCTTATATTTAACTACTTAAAAAACTCACTTCCTGGTGAAAAAATCTTTTGGTTTTTTTTCCCCTTTTTTTTTAGTTCCTTGTCTCGTCCACAGCATTCTTCTCCAGTGACGGTTCTCACCCACTGAACCGTCCATCTCTCTCCTTCCCCTAAGCCTGCAGCTCACAGTCTCTTTCCTCACTCTCTTGTTTATTCTGTGATCTATTGAGCTTATCCAGGACCGTCTTGGGACTCTGAGTTGCAGCATCTGTTGGTGTCCTGTGGGCTCAACAGTGGTGACACAACCAGAGACAATGAGCCCTCCTCTCCCAGATGCTATTGATAGCAACTAGTTTGGCAGTAATGGGCGGAGTCCTTCTCCTACCTGGAGCTGATCCTTGTCAGGCTCCTGTGGGCCCAGAGCAGATAATTGTAGCTTTTGTGAGGTCATGATTCCAAGGCAGTGTCTAGCTTAGAGGATGCATTATGTACATAAGTGAGATTGTTAAACAACAAACCTAATTATGTTGAATATTATTTTTTTCTAAAAAGAATCCACGATGTTTATCCTTTCCAGAAAATGCTACGAGTTCAGCTCTAGCCTCTCTATGTGTGCTGCCTGAGCTTGGCTATGCTTGTGAGTGTAGCTTGCAATATATTTTTGTTTTTTTCTAGTTTCTGCTTTTTCTCTCTTTTTTCTTTTTTTCAAATTTATTTATTATTCACTTTCACATCCCTGCCATAGTTCCCTCTCTCTTCTCTTCCCAGTCTCATCCTCCCTCCCTCTTCCCCCTACTCACCCTCCCCACCCCCAGAAAACCCACCCCAGCATGTTGAGTAGCATCAGGCCTGTGCACTTGTTCCACAGTGGCCTGGCCAAGGCAATCCCACCAGAAGGAAGTGATCCAGAAGCACACAACACAGTCCATGTCACAGACAGCCCTGCTCCCCTTACTAGGGAACCCACATGAAGACCAAGCTATTCACTAGTTAGATATGTGTAGGGGCCTAGGCCCAGTTCATGCCTTGTCCTTGGTTGAAGCTTGGTGCTTCAGTATCTGCAAGCCCTCCCCCCTTTTTTTTTAATTTTCTGACACCAGACAAATTGAGGCCCTTTACTTGTGTTCATTGACCATTATTAAAAATTTCCTTTCTAAAATGTCTTTTCTTGTGGTGGTTTGAATGTGATTAACCCCCATGGGCTAATGTACTTGCATGTTTGTTATCCAGTTGGTGAGCTGTTTGTGAAGAATTAGAAGGCCTAAGAGATGTGACCTTGTTGGAGGAAGTGTGTTACTGGGAGTGGGCTTTGAGCTTTCAGAACACCACACCAGAGTCAGTGTCTCTTTCTCTTCCTGATACTTGCAGTTCAGGATGTAGAGTTCCCAGCTACTTCTTCAGCACCATGTCTACCTGTGTGCCGCCATGATGACAATGGACTAGCCCCCTACAACTGTAAGGAAGCCACCAGTCAAATGGTTTCTTTTATGGAAGCCGCCGTGGCCGTGGTGTCTTCTCCCAGCAGTAGGACAGTGGCCAAGACATGACCAATCCTTTGCAAATTTTAGAGGGTATGTTATTATTTTTTATCATAAATAAGTTATGTATAGTAGGTACTAGCTCATGTATGCACCTGTGCACACACTGTGTCTTCTAGATTATAGCCAGTATTCTAATTTCACATAAATGGTGACAGTGCTTTACATTTATTAGAGCTAAATAGACCAATGTCCCCACTCTCCCTCATCTTTCTCCTTTTATTCCTTCTACCTTTCTCTCCTTTGCCTGTCTTCTCTGCTTTTCCCATCACTCCTACTATTTTCATAGTTACTCTTATTTTCAGTTTTACAGCATATTCTGCACTGGCTTTTCCATTTTTTTTTTTTATTTTACTGCCATGCTAATGGGCTGTAGCTGATTTTCGGTGTGTTTCTACATCTTGTATGATTTGACAATGTTGTTGATACAGTAGTTTGGTTTCTCTTTGCCAAGTGCTACTGGGAATTCTAGAGTAGGGCCACTCAATTAGAAGACCCCACTGCCCTTAATCCAGAAAAAAATGTGAACTACCACACATGCACAAATCTCAACAGAAACAAGAAACCTGAGAAATCAAGGCATCCTCCAAAGGATGTGAACTCCCTTAACTGCTGTACTCAAAGATACTGGATTAAATAGAACGCAGTAACCAATGGAAAGAGTGTGGAAATAGGTAGATGAGTTCAGGCTCGGTTTTAAAGAGGAAAGCCAGTGGCATAGAGGGAAAAATCAGGCAAATGGGTAGGGAGAAAGGGCCATATGAGACAGATGAAAAAGAAAAAGCTGTCAACGTGAAAGATATATTTACCAAGGAAACAGACTTTGAAAGGCAACTGTAGGCTTAGATTTTTCAAAACCTACTTTATTTAGGGTTCTTAAACACTTCAACATCACTTCCTACCTACTGACCAGAGGAAGGGGAGAAAGAAAATTAATAGGAAAAAGAGGGTGTGGGCCTGTTTAGACGTGGTCCTTGGGCCAATTCGACTCTGCATTGCTGGGATACTAGCAGTCTAGTCCAATAGCCAGCACCAAACAGTAACACGAATCTGTAGCGGTGGCATGATCCAGCAGAAAATGCAAGGTTCTGCCGACTCGGCACAAGTCAGAGGAAGTGGCCACGATCAGCCAGAGTACCCCAGGAAGTTCTCTAGGGCGGTTCTCTCTGCAAAGTGAAGACTAGCTAAGACCAGTGAAGTGTTGTCTGGCAAAGAAATGCCAAAATCATTGTCCCAGTATTTTTAAGTCCGTCCAACCATCACATAACCTCTCAAATGTCTGCTCCCAGCAAAACATCACATGCCCTCTCACATGACGTCTTCCAGAACAACACCATGTACCTTCTCACAAGACAGCAGTCAGCAAAACACAACATGATATTACTAACCAGAAACTTCCACTTCAGGTAACCATATAAAATGTTGGAAAATTTAAAACTCACCTAATCATATAAACACATAACACAAAGCATCACCGGTGGCAGCTTCAACCATGCTGAAGAAAATATATAAGGGGTCGAGGACAAGTTTGATGAAATGACACAGGTGAAAAACAGGGAAAATGAGCTACAGTTTTCATGAATATGACCAAGAGAACAGACCTAGGAATACATGATTTTCAACCTGTTGGCTGTGACCCTTTGGGGAGTCAAATGACCCTTTTGCAGGGGTCACATAGGAGATGTCTTGCATATCAGGTATTTACATTATAGTTCATCACAGTAGCAAAATTATAGTTGTGAAATAGGGATCACAGCATTGGGAAGGCTGAGAATGGCCGGGCTAGTGATGGAATAGAAGAAGCTCACAGCAACACAGTAAAGGTCACACATGACAAAGCCATAGCCAACATCAAGGTACATGACAGAGAAAATCTAACAGCATTTGTTTCAAAATCAAGAATGAGGCCAGGGTGCCTACTCTTTGTAGCACTCAAAGTTTAGAGAAAGAGGACAAGAGAAATAAAGGGACACAAATAAAAAAGGAAGAAGCAAAATTAGCTCTACTTGCAAACAACACAACCCTGTACTTAAAAGGCCCTGAAGCTCTTGCAGGGAAGTCTCAGACCTCATAAACACTCTAGAAAAATAAAAGAACAAATCATCAATATACAAACATCAATAACTGTTTCATGTTCCAATAGTAAACCTGCCAAGTAAGAAACCAGGAGAAACAGTCCATTCACGACAGACTCAAATAAATTAAATACCTAGTGACAAACAGAAGAAGTGGGGTGAAAGGCCTCTACCATGAAAACTCTAAGACACTTAAGAAATTAAATGCAAAAGGCCCCAGACAGCTAGCCTGGCAGTGCTTAGCAGGAGGAGCAATGTGGGGGTGGCACAGTGCTCAAGCTCCTGTTAGACTGCAGAGCCAGAAGCAGAGCAGCATGGCCCTCTACAGAAGCCGAGAACCCAGAAGTAAGCCAGTGCAGCACAGCACCCATCTTAACAAAGAAAACAGCCTCCTTATCGGCAGCCGCTGGGAAAGCGGTTTCCACATGAGTGGGGCAGAAGAGATGCTCCTGGAGATAGGAAACAGTGGCGAATACCTCATGGGGTAGGCAAGCCAAGGGGCGCTAAGTGGGGGAGAGATAGAAACCTCTGGAAGGAGAGTGAGAGGTGGTGCAGCAGGGAAGGGAATGGATGAGAAGAAAGCGTGGGTGACATGATGGCAAAGCCTACTGCTTAGCATGCTCGCCTAGCAATCTCTCTTTAAAGGAACAATAAATAAATAAAGGAAAGAATTGTGTGTTTACGTGGCATTGGAATCACTGGGTTATAAGAATTAAAAAATAGTTAATTCCTCTTGCCAAGCTGTTTTCTAAAAGGTTGTACCCATTTAAAGTACACCACTCCACACATGATTATAAATGTCTTTGATCATCAGTTGTTCTGGGTTCTGGTGACGTAAAATGGACAAGACCCTAAGTGTGAGGTCTCGCAGCTTGGAGCCATCTCAGAGTGGAGACACATGCAGAAATAGACGTGTACTGCAGAGCACCATGAAGGACCTGTGGATCATGAAACGGATGCAGTGAGTTTCTCAGGGCAGAGGCATCCATCTGCTTCTTGATCTAACACGGAATCGGCTGCACAGCTGTCAGTGAGCAAACAGATGCTGAAAGGAAGGGAGCAGGAACAGTTAAAGGAGCAGTTTGTCAACCCACGCAGTGACAGACTCAGAAGACATTTCTTAGAAGAACCTGTGACTTGTAATTAGCACGTCAGTTATCCCTTTATACGTTCCTAAGTATTCACTGGCAGTGTTCCAAAGTCTGCGCTAAGTGTTGAGGACACGGGTGCTACCGTCCCTGGGGAATTGCTGCCTAGCAAGGAAGACAGATAGTAAAACAAGTAATTAAGTAATGGAGGACCTAAGGCAGTGTAAGAGTGTACAGTAGGAGTGAGTCACTTAGTGTAGGGGTCAGTGAAGACTTCCCATCGGGAATGAGAGCTAAGGCAATGACTTGAAGGATGAATAAACGTTAGCTAGAGAAACTGGGAAAGAGGGAGAAAGTGAAAAATGATTCCAGGCAGAGGCACTCCTACCGTGCTGCTCTATGGAATCATGCTTGTCTGGCCTGCTTTAGCCTGCTCCTTCCCTTTCATAGTTTCAGAGATCCCCATCTCAGCTATGCGGTTTAATGACCCCGCCTTTCTCAACCTCTTCTTCCATGGATCAAACAGAGGTGAACCTATACCCTCTCCAGATTCAAATCTGACAGGGTCCTGTTCCAAAGGGTTTAACTGTGCTGTTCTTAAAAGCCACCTCATTTGTTAGGAAATGTTGTGTGCTTTCTGTAGTTAATGGAGCCAAGTCACAAGCCATGGCATGTGGAGCTCGAGGCAAAGCTGACTGGACCTGGACCCTGCACCTTACCGGCTGAAGAATTTGTGGAAACCATTTCACTTCTTTAGGTTTTGCTCTTTGCTTCTGTAAAATAATGTCCTGACACCTCCTCCAAGGATGGCATCTTAATAACAAAGATGATAAATGTGCTGTCCCAAGCATAGCACAATAGTTTTCAGTACTGACTTCCCACCCCACCTCCTGTAGTCCTTGTGCCAAGGCAAGAGAGAATCCACCACAACAGACTGGACAGCTTTTCTGAGCCACCTCTTCCGGTAGCCGTGCCTTTTTAATGTCATTAGATCATCCAGTTCCTTCTCAAGCATTGAGCATCTATGTGCTAGGCAATGCCATCAGGCCTGTGCTTAGCCAACTCCTGGTTCCCCTGAGAACTGACAAGTTCCAGTGACATGGGCTCAGCAATCAGAAAGCAAGATATAAATTGTCCTGCTCTTTCACTCTCCACAGTATTCCTTTGAGACAGAGTCTCTCTCTGAGCCTGGAGCTAGGCCAGTGACTAGCAAACCCCAGTGACCCTCTTGTCTCTACTCAACAGTGCTGGGGTCACAGGTACACAAGCAACCATGTCTGATTCTTATGTAGGTTCTGTGTTTAGGAGACGTGAACACAGGTCCTCTTGCTTATGAGTAGTCTCCACAGCCTGTGAACTCGCTTTATCTTCTCAAAAGCACTATGGGCCAAACTGCAGTGTTCAGTCTGGCTAGTCACATCATCAAAGTACCCAATGGAGGCATGCTGCCTCCCTCATGGGTCTGTGCAGGGAGCAGTCCTGTGCACAGAAGAAGATGCAGACACGGCATAGCATGACCCCGTGAAGAGAGACCAGCAGCAGATGATGTTAGAACCAGGTAAGTTGGCAGAAGAGCTGGGGTAGCCACTCCTAAAGAATCGTTGGGAGACAGAGACTCCCCCAGACAGACAGCCTCTCCACTCATCACAATGGAGGCTGATGTCCAGCACTAAGCCTGATCCCTGGTCCCCTGTGAGTCCCACAGCCTTCTGCCTTTGGGGGAGGTTGTAGGACATGTCTCTATAGCATTACATCATCCCCTGAAGGCAAGGGCTGATAGTGAGTTTTTGCTGGCTAAGGCCTCAGGCCAGGACTTGGTGTTCTTGATACAGAACATCTGTCTTGGAGTTGCTGTTGAGAAAGAAGAAGGCGTTTTCTGGGACCCTGACTGGTTCACTGAGCAAAGACTCAGAGGCATTTGGCGAAATAGCGAAGAGGCTGAGTTACATAAACAACACAGGAGTGTGATTCTCAGCTGCCTGTCTGTGGAAATCAACCACAGACCTGTCTTCCTCATAGGCGTGGGGACAGAGGGAGCACTTGGAAGACATGTGTGTTTATTTGACTCTGAGGGTAGACAGACAGATATAGATAGGCAAACACACTCGCTTTTATTGCTCTTTATTGCATTTTGTAGATACTGTGTTCTTTATGAATTGAGGGGCTGCAGCTACGCTGTGTAAAGCATATCTAGTGGTGGCATTTTTTTCCCCAAGACCATGTGCTCACTCTGTGTCTCTGTGTCACATTTTGATAGTTCTTACTGCCCTTTGAAGTTTTGCTGTTACTGTATCTGTTCGGGTGCTGTGTGAGCAGTGGTGTTGGATGATTCATTATTTGAGGGCATCGTGAGCCATTCTCCACCGGCTGTCAAGATTGACTGTAGATGTGTGCATTCCGCCTGCTTTGTTGATTGACTCCTCCCCTATCTCCTGTCTCTCTTTGGACCCCCTATTTCCTCCTGTGCAACCAAATCAATCTTAGGACATGTAACAGTTCTAAATGGCCACTAAGAGTTCGAATCAATGAAAGAGCCGCATATCTTTCTTTAAATCAAACACTTGAAGTGTCAGCGACCTGGCTCAGCAGTTGAGAGTGCACACAGCTCTTGCAAATACAAATTCAGGTCCCAGAACACCAATACCTGCTCTTTCCCTATCCCCTTTTTAAAATAATAAAAATAAGTCTTTTTAGAAGCTAGAAAAGGTTACAGAGAGAGAGAGAGAGAGAGAGAGAGAGAGAGAGAGAGAGAGAGAGAGAGAGAGAGAGAGAAATGCTGGAATCCCAGAGAGGACATAATTATGCTTTTTTGCTTTGGTTAGCCAAGTAAAAAGTCTTTGAAGGAAATTAAAAGTGTGTCATTCCATTGAACACATGGATTAAAAGAAAATAGAGAACCTTAGTGCTGATAGCAAGAAAATTTTAGTAGATCAAGCCAGCCACAGGCAAGGCCTAGCTCTTCTATCTAGAAAGAATGAGAGAAGCAAGCTGCAGAAGAAAAGTCTGGGCCAGTAGAGGTTGATTTATGGTATTTGAAGATAGCAGCTGTCTCCATTGCATAAAAACGCAAGGTGAAGAAGCAAATGCTAACACAGAAATGGCAAATTATGTGAAAGATGCAGCCAAGGTCCCTGATGAAGGTGGCCTCCGTCACTGTACATGAAACTGCTTATACCAGAAGAAGGTCCTGTCCAGGCCTTTCAGGTCCAGAGACAGTCAATGACTGCCTTCAAAGCCTCTCAGCACAGGCTGCCTCTCCTGGTAAGGACTACATCTGATGTTCACATACCACTTCAAGCCTCCCTGAAGCTTTAAAAGGGGTGCCCATGCTCGGTAAGTAGACTAAAAGGCCTGATCACAGCACATCTGCTCATCATGTGGTCTACTGACACTTTTGAGCTCACTGTTGCTATCTACTGCTCGCCGGGGTTGGATGGCCAGCGAGACTCGATGGTGTCTCTTTCCCTCTGGCCCATGTAGCATCTAGTCTGTGGTCCAAGGATCAAGGATCATACAGTACTTTAGCTTTTGAATGTTATTTAAGAAATACATTTTAAGGATATGGCTGACACAGGTAACGCTTTCTCCAAGGCATCAAGGTAAACTGAAAACTTCACGGAGAGATTCTGCTGTTCTAGACGCCAAGTAAAATACTCGTGAATCATGGGAGGATGCGAATTGTTGTCTAACTGCAGTTTACGAAGAGTTCATGCCACCTGATATCTTTCAGGGGCTCCAGGCCTCGGCTGAGGAAGTGATTGCAGATGTGACAGAAAAAGGAAGGAAAGCCAGCATTCAGGTAGAGTCTGACACGTGCCGAATTGTTACAATCTCATGACAAACATGGTGCACAAGGGGCTGCCTCTGACAGGTGAGAGAAGAAAGAAAATGGCTTCCTTACACACAGTTGCCCCCTGGTGCAGATCTTTGAGTACAGTTGAAATGATGACAAAGGGCTTAGGACGTTCCACAACCTTAGCTGATAAGATCGTAGTGAAGTTTGAGAGGATAGATTCAATTTCCCAAGATCGATGCCCACACATACGCATACTTACTGACGCTTACTATATAGCTTGCTGGAGTGTGTTGGGGTATTGTAAGTTTGTGGACACCCTCGACAACCAGATCACATCTAACCAGTTTTGAAGTGGAACCGTCGTCTTCTGGGTGGCTTCCAGGGCCAGGGACAACTCACATCTGTTACCAGGGACCTTGAGAGGCGGAGGAAAGAGGATCACTAAATTTGGGCCAGCCTGGCCTACGCAGCAAGATCCTGTCCCAAAAAAAAGAGAGAGAGAAAAACAAAGACAAAACGGTAATTCTACTGGTTTGCCTTTGCAGCTTCCTCAGGATCTGCTGGGGATGGCCTAGGGGCTATGGGGGCCACATGGGCTTCTGTGTTCTGTTTTGTTGCTCTGTGTGCTTGTACCTATCAACACCACCTGACCTGGGTCACAGTGACTGTACCAATCTCAGACTAGCCTAAGTCCTCCCAGGCTACTCTTTTCCAAAAAACTTATAGTTCTCCCAGTTCCTTTACTTTGCATAGAAATTCTTTTGTCTATTTCTATACAAATTCACACTGTAGTTTTGATGGGAAGTTAATGTGAAGAGAATTGAAGTCCCCGTTATGCTGCGTCACCTCGCCTACGGACATGCTTGTCTTTCCTTTTATTTGTATGTTTAGTTTGTTTCTTTTAACAGCACTGTATAGTTTTCCACATACGCATCCTATATATGGTTTTTTGTTTTTGTTTGTTTTATTTTTCCAGAGAGGGATTTCTCTGTGTAGCCTTGGCTGTCCTGGACTTGCTTTGTAGACCAGGCTGGCCTTGAACTCACAGAGATCCTCCTGCCTCTGCCTCCTGAGTGCTAGGATTAAAGGCATGCACCACCATGCCCAGCTGTGTGTGTTTTTTTAAATTGTGTTTTATTTTTTTTTAAATTTCTTTATTTACTATTAGTGTGTGGAGGCATGTGTGACTGTTCCTCCCACAGAAGCCTTGGACTGCCACCTCAGCTGCAGTTAGTGGATGGCCCTCAGGACCCTTTCTGCAATTCGTTTTGTGACAGAACCTGGAGCTCACCGTGTCAGCTAGGTTGGCTGGCCAGCAAGGCCCTAGAACCTCCCTTCCGGCTTCCCTTGTGTACCTCGCCTCCATTGTGAGGCAGAGTGTGTCAGTTTATAAGCCAGGCTAAGCCCAAAGTTTCTATCATCTTGCCTCAGCATCCCAAGTGCTGAGACTCTGGGCCTCTGCACCCCTCTTAGTTTTAAAATCAGGGTAATAGTTGCATCATGGAATGAATTGGAGTGTACTCCTGTCTATTTCTAGAAAGAGACTGCAGAACTGTGATTATTTCTATTTTAAGTGTGTAGGATGATTTTTCAGTGATATGCGGTGGGTCTGGGGTTATGTCTCGGTCTTTATAAATTATGAGTCCAGTGTCCTGTGGTCCCTGTGGCTTTTCCAAAGCATAGTTCCACGTACAGCAAATGTGGCCTGTGCTCTGCCCCTGGAGAAGACAGCGCATTCAGTCTACGTTGTTAAACTTGTAAGGAGTTGTCTGTATTACTCTTTTGTTATTCTCTGAATGTATGTAGGGTTTATAGTAATATTCTGTTTTACTTTTAGTAGAACTAATTTGGTGCTCTTTTTTTGTAATGGAAACTTATGGTATTTAATTGAGGTTTCTCTTTTCTAATTGTGTATGTGTTTAGAGCTACTCATGACTGCTTCAACTATACTTCATAAAACTTGTTACTGATTGTTTGTTTTAATTCCCACATGCATGTGTGTGTGTGTGTGTGTGTGTGTGTGTGTGTGTGTGTATTGACACTTCTTATTTGACCCATGGATTATTAAGAGAGTTGTTTAGTCTCAAGCATTAAAAACCTTCCTGCTGCTGGTACTGGTTTCTAATTTGATCCTACCATGGTCTCTGCTCATATTTTGGATGTTTTAAACTATCTTCCACTTATTTTGCTTTATTTCTAAATCATTGCTGACCCTGATGCCACAGTATGGAGCCTTGCCAGAGATTGTATCCTCTGCCATCATCGGGCTGCCTTGTGTAGCTGTCAACCAGATCCTGGCCTTGAACACACTGAGGTTGTGCTATTTCTTTGCTATTCTGTCTAGCTGATCTCTCAGTCACAGAGGGGACTAAAGACTCACCGGAAGCCACAGGCTTGCCCGTTTCTTCTTCCTGTGTCCTGGGTTTTGCTTATTTTGTAGCTTTGTTGTTTTGTGAATAGAGGCTTAAGATGTTTGTCTCCCTGATGGCTTAGTACTTTTATCATTATATAAAGTCTTTGTCCCTAGAACTCTGTTACGAAACGAAGTTTATCTGACATCAGTGTAGACTCTGGGCTTCCTTTGGTTAACATGTGTATGCTTTACTCTGCTCTTGCCCTCACCACTTGCTTAAGCTGTCTTCTGAGTGTGTTCACGTAGACAGTACAGACTTAGGTCGCATTGTTTACGCTCCTAGACAGCAAACTGTCCCTAACACAATGGGTGTACTGGTGTTCCTACCTTCCAACTCGACACAAAGATGCATATTCCCAGTGCATTTACTTTGTTTTCATGCACGTGCCAACACCCTCTGGCCTTCTTCCAGGACTCTACAAGATACATTGTAAACATCGTTGATACAGGAGGAAGCGTTCTCAGTGCTCTGCTTTGGAGACTATAGTAAGGGATGGAAGGTTGAGTGTGGTCTGTCTGTCCATCTGTCTTCCCTTACATAGAACTGTGGGCCACGCTGCTCTATAAGGCATCTTCTATACATCGCCCATCAGTTAGGGTTCCATATTTTACACTGGCTCTGTCCTTTATAGCATCCTGTCTCATGTTACATCTCCAGCCTCAGCCTCTGGATTTCCTCCAATTCTAGGGCCTTTTCCTTCTCCCCCAGGATGATGGGCCTTCGCAGAACATCTTCTCCCCCAAGATGATGGGCCTTCCCAGAACTTCTTCTTGTCTTGAAACTGCTTGTGATTTCAGCATGGCATGTGTGTCACAGCTGTTTTTCTCCTACCCTTTTATAGGAGTATATAGACATCAGCAACTTCTTTCTTCATAGAAATATATTGCTATTTTCTTTTACACTTCCCTACTCAAAAATATTCAGTGCCCTGCACTAATAGCTTTGAGAACCATTTATTAAAATGTATCTGATTGCTGCCTGAATCCTGATTCTACAATCCAACTTCTCTGTGCAGTGTAGCCTTGGGAAAATCCATGCCTGTACAAACCTTGCCTCATCCCAATTCCTGCTTCGCTTCCATTAACACACGAGGTAGGGGCTGTGGTGTTCAGCTCCCTTCTGTCTGTGTTTGGTACTTCTGCTCATCCTGTGTTCTTTGGCAGGTTTTGTTGGCCGTCCTAGACTTGCATTGGAATGTCACATAAATCTACAGTGGTCAAGTAACAATTCAATCTCCCACATCCTAAAAAGGAGTTTAATTATCAAGAGAGGAATGAAAAATAGAGCAAGACATATGCTTCTCAGCTTGGACTTGCTGCAGGAGAGGATGTGTTTAAGAGACCCTGTGCGAGCCCTGGAAGAGAGCACGGGAAGCCATAGCTCTTGGGTTTACAGTTGAGAGTTTGAAATTTTAGCCTGAAATGTTCCATTTTACTCATTCCACCCACAGACAGTAAGATCCAAATTGCTGGACAGATTCTTAGAATTCCAACGCGTCTGAGGCTGCCTTGAAATGGAATTGCCTAGAGGCCGCAGAGGCGGGGACGGGCAGCATGAGCATCCGGGTAGAGCTGAGAGCCTGGAGCAGCCTCTGGCTCCTGTGGCCTGGCAGCGCCTCGGCTCTGTGGATCTTCCCGTGCTCCCAGTCTCCTTCCACACTCTAGCGAGCTCCTTCCTTCTAGTCTTTCACACCACAACCTGGTTTCCATAGACTTGCCCAGATGTAGGCCTCCATTGAACCCGTTGTAACTGGCAGACAGTACTCGCTTCCAAGAGAAGCGGCAGCCCTAACTTTGAGTGTGGCATACCTTCTAGAAGCAATGTCATTCTCAAGCGGGCTGAAGGAACATCTTTGGTGGTGGAGGTGGAAGTAAGTAGTATCCCCCGGTAGTGGAGCAGAATACAAATCTTTGGCAGAGCATAATTTATGCCTCCTGGCATTGCAGGAGACTTCAGTCCCAGGAAATACAGGCTTTAGACAGTCACAAGCCTGTGTCTGTAACTCACTGGCAGTCATCAAAAAGACTTCTGCTTACTCAGCAAGCCACACTCTGTGGGGATTAGGTGAACCCATAAAGCAATGCCTCTACGCAAAGCCTTCTTCAGATAAACCTTTGAAAGCTTTGAGGGATCCCTTTGCTAAGGAGTTTTCACTCTCCTTGGAAAACTGCATATGTGAGTATGCACACACACACACACACACACACACACACACACACACATGTTCTCTCCTCTCTCCTCTGCCCCGCTCTCACGGCATGTATGTTTCAAATGTTATGCAGTATGGGTATATCATAGCTTTATATTTATACACTGTGGGCCTAGATGAGGAATAGTTTTGCTAGGCAGCCTATTGGCCCAGAATGCTTAGTCTGTTATCTGCATCTTCCTCATGTTCAAGCACACAGTGGAGTGGAGAGAGCACAGGGCTGACATTAGAGAACTGTCATCAAATCACAGCTTTGTCACCAAGTGGTTCTGCCAGCTCAGGTGAGCCATTCCCCATTTGCCCTAGATTTCTTCTCTTTGATGTATGGGGAAGGGAGCTGAGCTCACAGCTTTCCCTTGTCTCTCGCTGACTTGTATTTTCAGCAAGAAACTGCAGTTTAGTACCCTTCACCACCACCCCCGTCCCCAGGATCTGCAGCCACACCTGGAGAAGAGTGGAGTGCTCAGGGAGGACTGCAATTGTACACCGTGCACGGAACTTTAGCATGTCGGTTTGTATTATAGATGGTGTGTGTGTGTGTGTGTATGTGTGTGTGTGTGTGTGTCCATCTGTGTGTGTGTCCATCTGTGTTACATGTGTACATGTATGTCCCAGAGCCTACACTTTTATGAGAACTTATATGCCAAGAACTCTTTAGAACTAAGAATGTCCTTAGCAGTCAACTAAACCTTTGCTTTCAAACTCTTTATAACCTGACATCTATTATGCAATGACATTCTAATGCTCATCCCGAAGACACACAAAGACAGAAGTAGAGCCCTGGCTAGTGTATCCCAGGGCACCTCTCTCCCTCTCTCTCTCTCTCTCTCTCTCTCTCTCTCTGTGTGTGTGTGTGTGTGTGTGTGTGTGTGTGTGTGTGTGTGTGTGTGCATCTTCCCCATCTACCTCTAACATAAAGATCCCCACAGAACTCAGACTTCCCAGCACTCAGCTGAGTCACTTACAAAGGGGTAAAATGATGCTCAGAAAGATGGGGACCTGCTCAGGTCTATACCCCAGTGTGGAAAAGCTAAAGATTTTGAACATTTGATGTTAGAATTCTCTTTAACATCAGTTTTCTAAGGTTTCTTGGAGTTTTACAAATGAATGACCATCCTACCAGCCGGTGCTCTCCTCTGGGTGACCGCATAGGCCAGTCTCTGAGAAGGAAAACATAGCCTTACTCTTCCAGTGCTTTGTAAGCTGAGCTATGGGTGACCACATAGGCCAGTCTCTGAGAAGGCAACACAGCCTTACTTTCCAGTGCTTTGTAAGCTGAGCTACAGACTTACGTCGCCTCACACCCATTAGCTTGGCTATTATCAAAAACTCAAGAGATCACACATGCGAAAAAAGGGAGCAGCTGGACACGGTTTGTGAGAATGTAGATTTGCTAGTCATAGAAAGCACGACCGAATTTCCTAAGGAAATTCAAATTATAATTACCATATGACCACACAAGGCTTTTCTGGGCAAATACCCAAAGGAAATGAAGTCACCACCTTGCAGAGATATCTGTACTCCAGGTTTGTGCCAGCTTCATCCACAGTAGCTGAGACAGGGAAACAGCCTCTCTGTAGCTAGTTTCTATCTGTGTGCTGTAGTGTAAACCCCACACTCTCCTCAGTCTTATCAAGGAGGGAGAGCTCACCACTGAAAAACCTGGAAAGTCTTGTCCTAACCAAAATAAAGCAGAGTCCCTCCGCTCCCCAGTGTGGCACCATGCCACTTCTCCTAGGGTTCCCAACAAAAACAGGAGTCAGATATGCAGAGGTGGGGAGAGAGTGAGGCTGTTCTGGCCAGACACGCCAGGTGCTTGGAGGAAGAGGGCAGAGAAGCAGGGGACGCGAAGTGGCAGGTGCACAGGACGAAGACACCTAAGGTGTGACATACAAGGACTCCTCTGCTGTGCTTGGCACTCCATCTAAATTAAACATTTCTAGCAGCTTTTGCCACAAAACTCCAAAATACCAAAAGGTAAATCTGAGACCATGGCTGGGTTCATCCACTCCACTAATCCTTTTTACTAGCTCAGCTTATTCCGTAATTATGTACAATAAAATTTACTTTTAAAAGACTAAGGAATAGCATTGTGTCTCTTTTTAAAATGAATAAAGATAAAAATTTACTCCATATGTGAGTTTTGGGGGGAAAGTCGTTCAAGAAGAGACAAGATGGAGTCACCCTGCTGCATGGAGATTTTTCTGGAAAACTCTTTACCAATAATTATGCTTGTACAGCTAGATCTCAAAAGGTTTCCCCTTTTGGACTTCAGCTAATTCAACAGTGTGACACTCAGGCAGAAATGGACCTTGAACGAGAGCGAGAGGTAGCTCCAGCTTGGCCAGGGCTGCCCAGGGGCCTCAGCGGCAGCTTGAGTCATCATACCTTAAGCTTCTGAGCCAGTGAGCAGCAGGGATGGGATTGGCCTCCGAGGTCAGCAGTCCACCCGTCCAGCAGACAAGTCAGCACAGAAAAAAAGGAGGGAGGGATATTTTGGTGTTGGGATTTGAACTGGGACCTTCACGCATCCTAAAGACCAGTTCTACCTTGGAGCTACAGCCCCCCCAGGCCTACTGCTTTTAGACAAGCCACATCAAAAGGACAGGAGGTATTTTCCTGGTGTGGAACCTGTAGCAGGGTAACAAAGATTTACTGACTGCCCACCACACGAAGAAGAAACTCATCAACAGGAATACAGTCTGGAACACTAACAGATACCAAAGAAATAATCCTCAATGATTATGTACGTAACTTATGGTGTGCAAACAGCTGGGTGAGGAATCAGCAGCTGTGGAAATGCTATGTCTGGGGCTGACACAGGTTGTTTACATCTAAGTTGGAACATGATTGGCTGGTCCTAGGGCATGGCCCTCACCTTGGCTATTTCTCAAGACATTAGGTAGTATGCAAGTCCTTAAACATCTGATTCTAAGTTTTGTTTCTTCTGTCCCATCATTCCATCATTCTACCTCTATTAAGACAGGAGATATCATCGACAGCTATAATTTCCATACACCTCCTTTTTTTTTTTTTTTTTTTTTTTTTTAATTTTCTCTGTGTAGCCTTCACTATCCTGGACTGGCTTTGTAGACCAGGCTAGCCTTGAACTCACAGAGATCCACCTGCTTCTGCCTTTGCCTCCCTGAAGGCTTGGATTAAAGGGGTGTGCCACCACACATGGCTCTCTATCCATTCTTAAAACTGCTCCAACTGGAGGAGCGAGGCAGATATTTGCATTAGCCCTGAGTCCCTGTGTTTGTGCTATACCAGGGATGAGACACATTGTGCTTTGCAATCTGTTGTCCCAGTTCCCAACTCTTATTATAAATCCCCTACATTTATTTTTTGGTTTCAGAATTGAGCACAGCCTTGATGATTAGCTCCTCCTCTTCTACAACCCTCTCTCTCTCTCTTTTTTTTTAATAGGGAAAAGAATTATTTTTTATTTTTTACTTTTTTATTACTTTATTCTTGTTACATCTCAATGGTTATCCCATCCCTTGTATCCTCCCATTCTTCCCTCCCTCCCACTTTCCCCTTATTCCCCTCCCCTATGACTGTTCCTGAGAGGGATTACCTCCCCCTGTATATGCTCATAGGGTATCAAGTCTCTTCTTGGTAACCTGCTATCCTTCCTCTGAGTGCCACCAGGTCTCCCCCTCTAGGGGACATGGTCAAATGTGAGGCACCAGAGTACATGAAAAAGTCATATCCCACTCTCCATTCAAGTGTGGAGACTGTTCTGACCATTGGCTAGATCTGGGTAGGGGTTTAAAGTTTACCGCCTGTATTGTCCTTGGCTGGTGTCTTAGTTTGAGTGGGACCCCTGGGCCCAAATCTGCCTGTCATAATGTTCTACTTGTAGGTTTCTAGGACCCTCTGGATCCTTCTACTTTGCTATTCTCCCATGATTCTCTCATCTAGAGTCCCAATAGGATGTCCTCCCCTCTGTCCCAGTTGCCTGGTAAGTGAAGGCTTTCATGGAACATGCCCCTTGGGCTAGTATGCAGATACAAGTGAGTATATACCATTTGGCTCTTTCTGCTTCTGGGTTAACTCACTCATTATGATCATTTCTAGCTCAATCCATTTGTCTACAAATTTTGGGAATTTCCTGTTTATAATAGCTGAGTAGTAAATGTACCACAGTTTCTTTATCCATTCTTCTACTGAGGGACACTTAGGCTGTTTCCATGTTCTGGCTATTATGAATAAGGCTGCTATGAACATGGTTGAACAAATTTTCTTGTTGTGTGCTGGAGCATCTTCTGGGTATATTCCAAGGAGTGGAATAGCTGGGTCTTGAGGAAGCCCTATTCCCAGTTTTCTGAGATAGCACCAGATAGTTTTCCAAAGTGGCTGTACTAGTTTGCATTCCCACCAGCAATGAAGGAGTGTTCCTCTCTCTCCACATCCTTGCCAGCATATGGTGTCGCTTGGATTTTTGATCTTAGCCATTCTGATGGGTGTAAGATGGAATCTCAGAGTTGTTTTGATTTGCATTTCCCTGATGACTAAGGAGGGTGAGCATTTCCTTAAGTGTTTCTCCACCATTTGATATTCCTCTGTCTACAACCCTCTCTTAAGCCAGCATCACCATCATTTCTCAGCCATCCCTGCAATAGGTGCCCAGGCAGTAGTCTCTTCAGGGATCTTTCCGTCATGCCAAAGTTCTTGTGCTTGATTCCAGGAGTCTATACAGAGGAATTTCTACACATTGGGTTTTCCACCAAACACTGAATCACAGGACACGTTTCTACAACGTTTCTACAAGGAACCTACATCGGTCTTTTGCCTGCTTGTGCTCCACCCTGGGACTCTCTCCTTTTTCTATCTCTAAGGCTTCCCTGGACCTCTGCTTTCCTTTCCTTTATCCCCAAGCTCACCCTGATCATTTTCCCCGACAGATGACTTCCTCTTGGAGTTTCCTGGCTGTCTGGATGGCTTGCATCTTCATGGGTGGCCTCATTGTTTCTTCTTTCATTGGCCAGCCTTTTCCTCTTCTTCCTCTGCCCCATCCAGTTGTGAGAGCTCAAGAAAAGGTGGAAATAGGTAGTAGAAATAGAAAAACTAGGCTTCCTTTCTCTTGGCCTTTCCTGTGCTTGCCTGGTAAGTGTTTTGGGGAGAGGACCTTGGTATGCCTGGTAGAAAACAGCATGTCCAAAGCAAGTTGGCCTTGAGTCAGCATTCAGCCTGGGTCAGTGTTTTCTCTCTGTTAAGAAATTGGGCCAAGTTTGGCCAAAAGCCCATTAAAAATCCAGTTCTGGACTATGTATCTATTCCTCATCTCTGTCTATGTCCCCCAGAGAGCCAAGGAGGCCAGACAAGCTGTTCCTACAGTGGGCTCTCAGCAGGGTGGGTTGACAACCCTTTTCCTCTCCAAGAAAAGAACTAGAACTGCACTTTCCCCTAACAAAATCTAATAGAGATTTAGAACTAGAGAGTAACATCCTTTTCACAGAAAATTCAGCCACAGGAGTGTTTTCGACAGAGCATGCCTGGGACACATGGATAAAACAACCTAATTACAAATGTTTCTAAGATGCCTCCAGGATTAGCTGTCAAGACTGTGTCTAGATCTGAAGTCAAAGGCTCATTATGCAAGCAAAGCTTTGCTCAGGGAGAGAAGACAGTGTGGATCTTGCTTCATCACCTTTGCTCTTGCCCTGGCCTTCACCCCGTCTCCATCTCCTCCTGCTCTCCTGTCCTAAGGTGTGGCTGTAAAGTTAGCCACCTCACAGGAATGTAACAAGGTAGGCATTCACCACACATTAGTAAAATAAGCTAAGTTGAATTACACATTTAAATAAGGATGATTCTCTAAAATTGTTGGCCTTAAATTTATTACAGCAATGCTGTTATTACTTAAAACCTCATTTTGGAATTTATCTCTTTGAATTACTTTAGAATTACATCCAGACCCAGTTTATGAGCTAGATAAGAATTATAGACTCATAGAGAAGTCTAAAAATATGATTGGGAATATATGAAGAAACTGAGAGCCCACTGAGTTTATAAATATGTTTTCCCCAACATCACAAATTTGTTATTTCATTCTTTTGTAGAATAACCCACCCACAAATGACAGCTCTGTTTGCTCATTAGTCATTTGATTAATAGACTCAAATGTCTTTATTAAGCCTGCAAGTGATTACAACATATGAGCAATCATTTGTTAAACATTTTTATGTGCCAACACCTGTGCAAGTCACTTATCACAACAAAAACCACACACCAGTGATATCAGAATATCCAGTTCAAGGAGGAAGGCAAGAGGCTCAGAACCACAGCTGCAGTGAGGGACGGGGTGTAAGTGAAGCCCTCGGCTTTCCCAGCCTGTGCAGTGTTAATGCCACAGAGCACACTGAACAAAGCCAATGAGAGCTGATGGAAGACGGTTGTTACTGTGAGAACTGGAAGAGAGTCCAACCTTCCCCCAAAGCATTTACTATAAATAGGACACGTCACAGATACACACTCGTGAGTACACACTTGTATACAAGAGGTTACAGCATGCTGGTGTAGATGGAACACTAAAGAGAATCTAGCCCAAACCATTGTATCTTAACTAAACAGACGGCAGCCTGGAGGTGTTTAAGGCTTTGTTCCCAACCTCGTTACCTTCTAAAGAATGTTAAGATGGCAAGAGCAGGGCTAATGTGGCCCTGCTGGTGAAAGTCACATTTTAGGGACAGGCACTATTTATCATCTGTACTGGCTAGTTTTATCTCCATTTGACACACGCTAGAGACATCAAAGAGAAGCCTCAATTGGGAAAAATGCCTCCATAAGATCTGGCTGTGATGAATTTTCTTAATTAGTGATTGATGGGGGAGGGCCCAGCCCACTGTGGTTGGAGCCACCCCTGGACTGGTGGTCTTCATTTCTATAAGAAAGTAGACTGAGCAAGCTATGAAAAGCAAGGCAGCAAGCAGCACCCCTCCATGGCCTCTGTAACAGCTTCTGCCTCCAGGTTCCTGCCCTGGGTGATTTCCTGTCCTCATTGCTTTTAATGATGAAGTATTCTATGGAATTGGGAGTGAAATAAACCCTTTCCTTCCCATGTGGCTTTGTGTCATGGTGTTTCACCATAGCATCAGTAACTCTAACTAACACAACTTGGTACCAGGAGTGGGGTATTGCTGTGACAGACCTAACCATATTTTGGGAAGGGTTGTGTAAGATTTGTAGATCTTTGGGCTAGAAAAGGCAGTGAGTATTGAGAGTTCTTTAGGAGCTTGGAAGAAAGAAATGCTGAGATCCGTGCAGAAGATGGAGGCCTGGCTTGTGAAGTTTCAGATGGATGTTTACAGACTCTCTTGAGGATATTTGTTATTTTGAATTAAGATTCTGTGGTCTGGTTAGCTATGCCTGAAGAATCCAGCTGTGACTAACATGAGACCAGAACCACTCAAATGAAACTGTTGCTTTTCTGGGATACTCAGTGCTGGTTGGCTGGAGCTAAGAAACTAGTGGTGGTTAAGAAGAGACCAGCATCACTGAGCAAGACTTCCCAGTCTTCAGGGAAGTGTTTTCTGAGAGCAAACAGAGCTGTGCTCCAGAGGCGGCCAAGGTTGTACCTTGTGCGGGCAGCTGAACTTGGTAGTGTGAGAGCCACCCAGGTAGTACTGGTTTTGAAGGCATGAAGGTGTCATGGAGAGCTGCTGAGACTTGGCACTGTGAGAGGCCAGGAGGCCATTGGTGAAGGCACAATCTCAGGGACAGTTGAAAGCCCAGGACTGAAGGGGCCATGCAGAGAAGTTGAGGCTTGTCACCAAGCAGAGAGCCCAGGGAAGGCTATTGGTGAAAGTGCAGCCCAGCTGCAGCAAAAGACCCCAGGGGTTTTGGAGATGCCAGTACCATGGGATGACCAAGGACAGCAGCGACAGGAGCCAGCCAGAGCCTAGAAGACAAGCTGTGTGTGCTACAGAGGGCGGAGCTGGAGAAGTGACCCAAGCCCTTTGCAGGATCCCAGAAGACCATGGGTGGATCCCAGACACTGCATACTAAGTTTTTACAGTTGAATGTGGAGCTTGCTTTTACTTTATTCAGATTGAGACCATGCCCTAGTTCTTCTTTCCTGAAGTAACAAAGTATTTAACACTTAATTTTTATTTTTGCCGGAGTCCATAGCTGAAAAACTTTCCACTTTTAAAGGAGATTTTGGATTTTTTAAAAAAAAATCTTATTTATTTAATAACTTTACAGCCTGATTCCATCTCCCTCCCTCCTCACCTTCCAGTCCTGCTTTCACCCACCACTACCCCCTCTCCTTCTCCTCAGAGAAGGGGAGACCCCTAAGGGGTACCAACTCACCCTAGCATGTCAAGTCACTACAGGACCAAGTGCATCTTCTTCCACTGAGGTCAGACAAGGTAGCCCAGCTAAGGAAAAGAGATCCAAAGGCAGCCAATACAGTCTAAGTCAGAGATATCTCACGCTACCATTGTTAGGGGGCCCATATAATAACCAAGCTGCACATCTGCTACCTATGTGTAGGAGTCTAGATCCAGGCCACGCACACTCTTTGGTTGGTGGTTCAGTCTCTGTGAGCCCCCATGGGCCCAGGTTAGTTGACTCTGTAGGTCTTTTTGTGGTGTCCTTGACACCTCTGGCTCTCTCAATCCTTCCTCCCATTCTTCCACAAAACTCCTCGAGCTCAGCGTATTGTTTGGCTGTGGGTCTCTGCATCTGTTTCCATCAGCTGGATGAAGCCTCTCAGAAGACAGTTATGCTAGGCTCTTGTCTGTGAGCGTAGCAGAGAATCATTAATAGTGACAAGAGATAGCTCTCTCCGATGGGGTGGGTCTCAAGTTGGACCAGTCATTGGCTTGCCACTTCTTCACTCTCTACTCCATCTTTATCCCAACACTTCTTGTAGGCAGGACTAATTTGGTGTCACCCTTCCTCCTTTGGAAGTCCCACCTGGCTATAGGAGGTGGCTACTTCAGGCTCCCTGTCTCCCACTGTTAGGGATCTCAGCTAGGGCCACCCCCATAGAGACCAGGACTCTCTCCTGTCCCAGAGATGCTCCCCAACTGATATTTTTCTCTCTCCAGGTCCCCCTCTATCTGTCTCTTCTCACCTGAACCCCCTCCTCCTGTTACCCTCCCCACTCCCTCTCCCACACAGCTCCCTCCCTCCATCTACTTCAGATGTCTATTTTATTTCCTCTTCAGTGAGAGTCAAGCGTCCTCCCTTGGGCTCCCCTTGGCTTCTTTGGGTCTGTGGGTTGTAGCGTGGTTATCCTGTACATTATGGTTAGTGGCCACTTATAAGTGAATACACACCATGCATGTCTTTCTGGGTGTGGGTTACCTCACCCAGGGTGATCTTTTCTAGTTCCATCCATTGCTTTCAAATTGCATGATGTCTTTGTTTTTAATGGCTGAGTAGTATTCCATTGTTTTAAAGTACCATATTTTCTTTATTCATTCTTCGGTTGAGGGACATCTAGGTTGTTTCCATATTCTGGCTACTATGAATAGAGCTTTTATGAACATAGTTGAGCAAGGGTACTTGTGGTATGGTAGAGTGCTTTTTTGGATATATGCCCACAAGTGACATAGCTGGGTCTTGAGGTAGATCTAGTCCCGATTTTCTATGAAAGCGCCAGATTGATTTCCAAATGGTTGTACAATTTTGCACTTCCACCAGCAATGGAGGAGTGTTCCCCTGGTTCCACATCCTTGCCAACATGTGCTGTCACTTGAGATTTTGTTTTTAGCCATTCTGATAGATGTAAGATGGAATCTCAGAGTCGTTTTGATTTGCATTTCCCTAATGACTAAGCATTGAACATTTCTTTAAGTGCTTCTCGGCCATTAGAGATTCCTCTATTGAGAATTCTCTGATTTTTAAAGAGATTGGATATTTTAAAGAGACTGGACTTTTAATGTGTTTGAATTTGTAAGGGCTGTGGGACTTTTATTTATGTTTTACACTGTGATATTAATATTAATGTTCCATTTGGAGGATAAATGATAAAGGAAACATTCTAATTGAAAAGTGATGTGTTTATGTGGCAAATTGACAAGGGGTTAGTTGTACTGGCTAGTTTTATGTCAATATGGTACAAGCTAGAGTCATCAAAGAGAAGCCTCAATTGGGAAAATACCTCCATGAGATCTGGATGTAAGGCATTTTAAAAATTAATGATAGGTTGGGGAGGTCCCAGCCCTCTGTGGGTGGTGCCATCCCTGGCCTGATGGTCTTGGGTTCTATAAAGAAGCAAGCTCAGCAAGCCATAGAGAGCAAGCCAGTATGCAGCACACCTCCATGGCCTCTGCATCAGCTCCTGTCTCCAGATTCCTGCCCTGCCCGAGTTCCTGTCCTGACTTCTTCAATGATGAACCGTGATGTAGTAGTGTAAACCTTTTCCTCAACCTGATTTTTGGTCATGGTGTTTTGTCACAGCAATGGAAGCCCTAACTAGGATACACATAAAAGCTCATATCACATAAGGAGAGAATTTTGATGAGGAGAGAGTTTAGATTTTAGATGTCAATGTTCCCTGTAGAAAATTTTCTGCAACCTTGAATTAATAAATAATAATAATAATAATAATAATAATAATAATAATAATAATAATAATAATAATAATAATGGCTTTTGCTTCTCTACTAACAATAGCTAGAAAGTGGAAACAATTCTGTGTAAGTTTGTGTGTACCTTTTCTTACTAATTATATTTTTGCGTGCTTTTAAAGTGTCTACAATGGACATTTGGTAGTTTTATAGTTTAAATAAGAAAAAGATGATCTCTCAGAAGCCATTTCGAGAAGTTTCTAACATAATATGGGGAATGATTGCCTGAAAGCCTGCCACATTAGTCCTAATCTACCTAGTGAGGCCCTACATCCGGTGGACTAGAACACAGAATCTCAGTGTGGTCAGTGTTCTTGTCTGTTCCTGTAACTCCCAGCATCCTCCTCTGCCTATCTTCCTTTATCACCTGTACTGAAGAATCAACATGTAGTTCAGCATCTCCTTCTCTGCAGAGACCCTGCACACTTCCCGTTCACACACCTACCTCATGCGGCATTCACATCCACTGGACTGAAATTCCATTTCCAGTTCTTTCAGTGAGCCAGGGTGCTATTTACTCCTGCTTATCACAGCGTGAGTATTGCTGGATGCCATAGGGCTTTGCTGTGTTTCTTCCCCCATAGAAGATTGTAGAGGATCAAAGGCCCGTCCTCCCACTTTCCTCCCAAGAAGCCCCTGCTGTATCCTGTAAGGACAGGCATGGGTGACCAATGATGGAAACCTTTTGTGATGAGATGCAGCAGTCATGTCAGGATCTTCCGGTCCTACCGTTGCCCCCCTGTGCTCACCAATGCCAGGTGTAAACTTTCACCCAGTTCCTCCATTTCACCAGTGTCCAGTGTCTGTCACTTACTTGGGCACCCTGAGCTAGAGAGCGTCAGTGCTGTCCTTTCAGCCACATCAGAGCTACGTGGGTGATTCTGTGGGACACTATAAATTATTAGAGATTCCCCTTTTGATGGATATGTGTATGTGTATATATGGTATATGTATGTAGGCACGTGTGTGGCATAGTGCACACGTGGCAGTGAGAGGACAGTTTGGAGTGTCAGTATTTACCTGACTGTTGGAAAGATTCTCTGTTGTTAACCACTGTGCCGTTCACACCAGCTGGCTGATCCTCAAGCTTCTTCAGACTCTGTCATCTCTGTTTTCCATCTCTCTGCAGGAACGACAGGGCTCTAAACGTACACTGCCGCGCCCGGGTTTGAACTCAGGTCTTCATGCTTGCACAGTAAACACTTTAACCAGCCAGCCCACTATCAGCTTTCAATATTAATTCAAATATGTACTCTGACTAACATCAGCTGTCATTGCAGGGGCACTAATTTCCCATTCTATCCAGAGTTTCCTCTGGTGGCAAAGGCTGGTCTGTTTCCATAGAAATTATGCCCTCTTATGCCTCAGCCCAAAGCTAGACTCTACCACCCAGTGTTCCTTGCAGTTAGCTGGTGCCATGTGACTCCTGTCTGGACAAGGCTACAGGAGTGGAAGTGTGAGTCTTCTTTCTGTGCAACCCATGAAATACTCCCATAAGTGGCCAGCCCCTCTCTGTCCCTTTGTCTTTGGGTGAGATGTCGACTGTGTTGGGAAGCTGAAGAAGAAGCAGCTTCTCTCAGCCCAGACCCCGGCACATCTGCGTAGAGCTGAGCGCTCTCCCTCCACTGGTTAGACATGTTAGATTCAAGAACAGCATTCAGAATGATCCTAAATGCTGTTCCTGTCCCACATTGACCATGTTCTGAGCAGTACAGAGCATACATGGTGAAGTGTGTGGTGACACTGTCATCACTTAAAATCATGTCTCCTCTCACGAACAGCTTTCCTACAAAGACAGGAAGGAGAAAATGCCACTGTTATTTGCTAGGTACACATCTACTCAAAGTAGTAAATGTTACTTTTTTTTCTGTAAAGGATCCAATAGTAAATATTGTAGGCTTTGTAATACACTTATAGTCCCTGTGGCCTGTTACTTTTGCTTGATTAGTGTTGCTTTTCAAATAACTTTTTGCATATATAAGAACCATCCTTAGCTCACTTATCTTACAAAAATATACTCCAGGCCATTATCAGGCAAGGGCTTGAAGCAAGACTAGACCCACAGGGCCTCTGACCTGTGAGGGCAACCAAGTGGCCGCTGCTGTGCCCATCACAGCTCTAGGGACACAGCTGACCTCAATGACAAGGGAACAAAGGAAAGACAGACAGACATACTGACAGAAAGCTGGGCTAGGGTGGTCTGGGCTCTGTGCTAGAGAAACCACAGCATCCCAGAAGCTCAGTGTGTCTCTTACATAGAGTTTAACAGAGAGATGCAGTTATTGTGTCCAGCTGAACAAGAAAGTGAGGCTTATGTTATAAGCTGGATTGGGGTGTCATGGCTAGCAGTCTTTGTAGGGAGCAGGTGTCAGGACATAACTATGTGGGTGAGGAAGACACTGCGGACCTTTTCTGCACTCGCAGTCTGCAGCCACACACGGATCAGAATGGAAGGCTTCGCCACTTCCCCCTGGGTCTGAGGGTGGGGTTCCTTGACCTGGCCACATCCACTCAGGACATCACACACTCAGGGCGTCCTCAGCTTCCCACAGCTCCCAGTGTGCTTCGGTCCTCTTCAAAGACAGCACAAGCCATGAAATGTGCTTCAGATGGAGTTATTGGTGTCTGCTTTCTCCACCATCTTACCACCTCCTTTGTCACAACAGAGATAGCAGAGAGAATGTCCTTGACACATCTTTGTGAATAAACACACACATCTCTGTTCTAGAAGTTAATTTTAAAACATAAGTGTGAGAAAAGGAGCTGTTACAGAAACATGAGCATCTGTTAGATCCCGCCCTCCGGGCAGCTCCTTTCAGTAGGTGGGTCCTGTTTGCGGACTCCAGGTCTATTGCACTTTGGATCCTAAATATCCCCCATGCGCATGTATTGATGGCATGGCCACCAGCCGTTGACACTGCTGAGAGATAATGAAATCTCTAACAGGATAGGCCTAGTGTAAGGAAGCAGGATTATCAGGGCTTGCCTTTGAGGGGTTAGTGGGACAGGATCCCTTCCTTATCTCATTAGTCCCTGAGTACCATAAGGGACTCACCACACATCTCCTGCCACCAAGTTCTGCTTTACCAGCCCAACAGGCCAGCTTTACCTAACCAACAGGCCAAATGACATAGACTATGAGCCAAAATACACCTGAAGTGTGAGGCAAAATATTACCTTTCTCCAACTGACTTGTCCCGGAGTTGATCTTATACACTGTAGAGCATGCTGCTATTAGATGTTTCACTGTGCTGAGATGGGGTGTCATTGTCATCTGGTGAGATGCAGGTGAGTGTACTACATAGGACAGTCCCCAAACCAAGGACTAGTCTGGTCTAACGTATCAGCAGTACACTCTTGTAAATTCCTGGGGAGGAATCGGCTCTCTCGGCGCTCATGTCAGGGAGCCCTGGGCAGCATGGTGGCATGCTCTGGAGGACAGATGAGG
Organism: Acomys percivali; assembly: GCA_907169655.1. NCBI lineage: Eukaryota > Metazoa > Chordata > Mammalia > Rodentia > Muridae > Acomys > Acomys percivali. Next base: position 71,355,992 of record OU015744.1, read on the forward strand.
GTCACCATAAAGCCATCTATATGATATTGCTGTGGAAAGCCATCTCTGGGCTGAAGTAATGGACACTGGAAAAAGAAAGGCTTAGCTATAAGTGGTGGCTGCGTCTTGTTTCCTTTAAATTTATTTTTATATTATATTTCTTGAGACAAGATCTCGTATAGCTAAGACTGGTGCCAAACTCACAATGTAGCCAAGGATGACCTTGAACTCCCAGTCTTCCTCCCTCTACTACCCAAGTGCTGGCATAACAGGTGGGCACCACCACGGCCGGTTCACACGGCGCTGATGCTCAGACACAGGACTTCACTCCACCAACTGAGTTCCATCCCAACTCTGTGTGCACTTTCACTTTTTATTTGAAACATTGTGATTAATTTGGCCTCCACTTTTCTCGCGGTAAGAATAGATGTGTGTTTGAGGAGCTCCGTCTTTATGAGGAACCTGCTACTGGCGAGGCTCTCAGCATGAGCAGCCAGGCTTCCTGCTCCTTAGAATTCTTCTCACAGGAGAGACTTTTCCCCTGGGAAGATCCTTGATGCTGTAAAGCCATTGCAGAAAGCAGTGTTCTCAATGACTCAATCAACAAAGGTCCAAGCGAGCATCTCTTAATGACGCTAAATCATAAAATATAAGAAAGCAGAGGTAACTGTAGCCTTTTGTGTCCCTGGAGATTAATCAGACACCAGTCGCTGTCAAACACACCAGGTGGGAATGTAAAAATTGCAAAAAGCACATGAGAGAATGTCTTGGTTTGTACAGTTCAGGGTTATGGGTGGGTGGGGTTCCCTTTGCACACTGCTGGAGACACAGAGTGGGCACACGGATGAGACTGCAGGGCAGGCAGCGTGGCCATGAAGGGAAAGCTGGGCCCTTTGCTTCTCCCTCTGCCCTTTCCTCCCTTCCCCCTCCCCTCAGAGACCTCTCAAGGCAAATTGAAACACATCGCTAACCTCAATCCAAGGCGCTTCTTATTACAAGGAAGGGAAGAAGAAGTGAGAAGCGGGATGAAGAAGACAAGCCGTGTCGGCCCCTGCCAGATTCCTTCGTCCCCACTATCAGCTTGCAGATTGGTGACCTCTCTGCTAGCACATGCAGCTCTTCATCTAGGAGCTTTTCCTGCCTAAGGGAACCTGCAGGATAAGGGCGGCAGGATCAAGGCAGAGGTGGCTGGAGTAATGTACCAGTGGCAAAGAGGAGTTGACAAATTGATACCCCGCTTCCTTGATTTTAAGGAAGGAGCTCTGGGTGTGTCCTTCACATCCCTCACTGCCTTCAGCAATAGCTTTCTCCTACTACGCTGTACAGTGGCCTCCTGCAGCTCCCTGCTGGCACACCTCACCATCCCACTATGCTGTACAGTGGCCTCCTGCAGCTCCCTGCTGGCACACCTCGCATCCCACTGAGCTGTACAGTGGCCTCCTGCAGCTCCCTGCTGGCACACCTCGCATCCCACTGAGCTGTACAGTGGCCTCCTGCAGCTCCCTGCTGGCACACCTCGCCATCCCACTGAGCTGTACAGCGGTCTCCTGCAGCTCCTTGCTGGCACACCTCGCCATCGCCACCCATACCTATTCCCTCCGTTCAGATCTCAGCCTCAAGGTCAGCTGTGAATAAAGCAAGATGAGGGAAAAACCAGCGACCTGTAACACATTTGTAGGGAGGCTCCTTGGGGGACAGTGATCCTGGTGTGTAGGTGGAGATGGCTGGTTCCCACTGCTCTGCTGGGCACAGCCAGGCAAAACTCTCCAAGACTATCCACATGATCCGTCCTCACAGTCTTAACTCAGATACGACTGACAGGTACATTTGACACTTACTCACGTCCCCACGGGCAGTCCACTGTTTGTGTTTGTGAATGGTAGGAGACATCTTGATGACCCAATGGGCCATTAATTAAGCTGTTATTAAAATTAGTTTGAACTTTCGTAGCTAGAGATGCAGTGCGTGGAGTCACTGCTAATGGGAATAGACAGTCCACGATTAAAACATCACATGGGCTCAATGTGAGAGTAGAGGTCCCACCCTGAGAGACTTATAGATGCACTGCACTCTTCTCATCCCCACCCCCTCAATCACTGCTGATGGGCAGAGGGAAACCATTTTCTGCCATCTGGTTTTTGCAAAAGTCAGGCAGTAAGCTCTTGGGGACAAGAGTCTTATCTCACGCAGTTAAGCATGTGCGCATGGCTGTGTCCACTCAGCGAACCCTATTAGCACTGAATGCAATCGTAAAAATAGCCTGAACGTAGAGGCTTGATAACGTCCCCTCCGACCTGAGTCACCACGTCTGAAGGGCACTGGGCTCCCCGGCTGGTGCCTGCTGTCCTGCAAACCGGGAAGTAGGCTGATAAGTCCACAGGGCTGTTGTGAAAATCACACAGTAGTTCCCAGGACCCTGAAGAAAACAGCGGTGATATCATGATTTTTGTTTCCCTCCTTGGTGTTGGATTCTGGCACTGAGTCTTTTTGAATGAGAACTATGCCAAACATCTTGTGTGAGCCCTTCTACTCAGCAAGTATGCAAGCAGCCTCGGCCGCATGCCGGAACGGTATGGTGCTGGGGAAAGCACTCTGTGACCAGAACCCTGGCTCTGCAAACAGGGGCCAGCTCAGATATCATGTGGAAACAGGGCATGGGCTGACCAAGTCACAGTCCCCAGTATGCTGTCATGGCTCTAGAGTCTGACTGGCATCTTTGCCTTTTTGCAATGGCAGAGGTGTAAGCTGCATGTGGCTGTCTCATTGTTTGCAGATTTGGAATGAAATCTCTTAGAATGAGCTATGACATCACTAGAGTCTAACAGGAGAAAGCTCACAGGGCTAGGAAAGGGTCTGAGGGAAAGGCGGAAAAGCTCTGTGATCCCAGGTGTATGTGTCATTGAGTTGTGCATTAGACAAAGTCTGTGATCAGAGGCAAACATAGCAGCGGAACTTCCTGGGGGGGGGGGGCGGGTCCCTTCTCAGTGAGTAAAGCCTTTTCTCATTGTGCCCAGAGCAGGGGACTGTGCCTGCCACACCACCTCCCTGAGAGACTGAGCAGGGCCCCAGGGAGCTGCTTAGAGCTGGGGCTCTATGCTGGGCCAACAGTGAGGGGCTTTTCCTGACCGGAAAAGTATTCCCAAAGCCCCAGCCCTCCCCAGTTCCCAGCCAGCCTGGGGAGCTGCAGCCCTCAGTGCCAACATGTCAGTCTCCAACTGCAGGGAAAGCGTCCTTCCTAATTCCCAGAGCAAGCTACTCCTCAGAAAGAGCAGAATCTTGGGAGGAAATCGCATCACCCGAGGGGAGAGCCAGTTTTGTTCAGCTATTTTTCAGGGCTGCCTTTGGAGCCAATGATCTGTCATTCCCTGAGTAAACAGGCACCTTATCATATCACAAACATTTATTTAACCCTTTTCTCCTGTGCTTTTACCAGCAGGGAGAAAGAAAGCGGTTAGGGGGGCAGCCAGCGCCCTGTGGCAGAAATGCCAGATTCCCTGAACATCACACTCAATCCATAAAATGTCAGCTGGCTCTTCCCTGTGCCTCCTTAAACTGCGGGGCGTGGGGGAGGTGGGGGTGGCTCACCCAAGCTCACCCCTGCACCACCTTCCTGCCTCCATGGCCCCACCCCTCCATCAGTATCTGCCCCCTTCAGCAGAAAGCCTCTTAATTCCACCCAAAATGGAGTCTGTATTGATTTGCTAGGTTCTTCAGGGCCTTGATGAGGGAAATGGAAGGGTGGGGACTGGGCAGCTGGTGTTTACATTTCTCCTTTTAATGACAATCCACTGGACGGAGCTGGTGCGCCTCAGCATATTTTTTTTTTTTGAATGTATGTACGATGTGTCTCAAAGGTGTACGTACTCTTTCACTCTTACATCACCATGAAGAGTATGTAAACGCCTCTGAGCTCTCACAACCTCCATTTTTCTTTCTGTGGATAGACTTTGTTTTTCTTTCTCCATGTTGCTCCCACACAATGGGGCCAAGTCTTGTTCAGGACAAGGAAACATATAAATAGAACATGCATGTGGTATGCAAGGGAATTCAGGTTGGCTAGCGAGAGACTGTTTAGACAGGCGTCTGAGGGCTGCTGGGGAAACTTGGGGTCTTGGCCTAAAAGGCTTAATGTCTTCAGGTCCCCAAGGTTATGTCAGAAAAGTCAAAACTATCCTCATCCTCGGGGGTGTGCTAGGAAACCCTGGAAGGGAACGATTTCAGATGAGAATTTGAATGAGCCATGAGAGGGTGTGCATGGGATGAAGGATGCCTACAAGCCTTATTAAGAGATGGGATGTACGATGCCCACAAGTCTAATTAGGAGGCAGAATTTGCTGTGTGTAGCTAGGTGAGTGAGTTTTCCTTTTCAGGCTCCTGTAGAATCTCACTTTGCAATGATTCAGTAGCCATCGCATCTCGGCTGAAACTTTCCTCCTCCATCTTCTCCTGTATGGTGATTCGGAATTGTTTCCCTGTCAATCACCTTCCAACCCAACTCTCTCCCCTCATAACCACACACCAGCGCTCTTGCCAGAGAACCTCTTATCAGTGCAAGTCTGAACACACTAATGCCTTGGACCTGAGTGGTTATTTGTTTTTCCAAGTTTGGACATAGCACCGCTTGTTCAGTGTCCGGCTGGGTTCTATCAAGGGGTTTTAACAAGAAAATCTCTGATGGGGAACTGGCCGGTTTATGTAGGTTGCCGTCTGCATTGCCATTGAGATTACCCTGATGATTTGGCCCGTCTCTTTGTTCTTCTCTCCTTGCTAGTCTCTGTCACCGCTGTCATTGGGAAGCACATCTGTATACATCATAGAGTTTGAATATGGTCTTCTGCAAGAATTGTTTTTTTTTTTTCAAAACAAATAAACCAGAGCATGTTTGGCACTTGCATGGGAGTCCTGCTGGGTTTGATGTGTGTGCTTTACAACCTAGCCTCAAAATGACCATGCCTTCAGACATCACGGTGCGTTAGATACAAAATAATCTAGACTGTTGCCTTGACTTTTCCCTCTGACAAAGCCTGGAGACTTCAGACTGAAATCTTAACAGCTGCCTGTCCGGTTTCCAAAGCCTGCTCTGCCTGTCACATACGTGCGTGCCAATCCCTGTGAGCTTTTCCCATCAGGAGCTTGACAAAGGAAACAGTAGCGTGCATATAATTATTCTGTGCCTTCATTCACAGGCTGGGCCAGATGGACTTGACACAAGCCTGTCATCAACTCAGCCCAAACAGTCATGATCTGCCTGCCCACAGACTTGGGATCTCAGGTCCGGCTTCAGGAAAGTTCTGTAAGGAGTCAAAGCCCAAGTGAGCCATCTCATAGAAACAGAAGTATTGTCCATCTGTTCCAGGATGTGGGCAGTGAACCAGGTAGGTAGGGCTCGCAGGGCTATGAGGCCCCACATGTGGCTGTCCTCCTGGACCCTTAACTGTCACTTCACCCTGGTGTTCTTATAACTTCCCCCTACCACTCAGAAGACTTTTACTTCAGAGACTTTTATTTTTAACAAGGCATTTAGCAGCAAAGGCACACTGTCTTGGAAAATGCCCATTTTTGTATCTACTGTCATTCCTTCACAGCCTCTCCCTCGCCCTCCCCCTCCCCTTCCCCTACAGTGAACTTTAAATCCTTCCATCCATGGGGACTGGAGACAAAATATCTGGCTTTTCTTTCCCAGCCAACCCACTTGCCAGTCTGGCTTTTCTCCTCTCCGTTTGGATGCTCTTCTTCATGGCTCCTTGCCAATGGACAGATGTCAACGATTGCCTGATTATTAAGGGAAAAAAAACCCAAGACGCTCAAAAGCACACGCATCACCTCCTATTTAACAGCTGTAGCATTGTCTGCACAAGGTAGAACGCGCTCCCGAGTGCAGGACAGCCCCAGAGTGCTGTTGCCCATGACTTAGACTTTCCCCTAAGTTGCACTAGAAACAAATGCAGGCCACAGCGAGCACCCTCAAGGCTGTGCTGGGCAGCCCTCTGTGGGAAGTTTTGTCCTTACCACCTCCAGCCACCTTCACCTCCCATCCCGTACTACCCTCCCCAACGTACTTGCTTGGTCTTCTTGGCCCTAAGCCAAACAGCCCCAGCCATACTGAGTAACACCAATAATGTGAGGTGGGGAGAGCAGTGGGAAGGAGTCACTCTGACCTCCCACCCGGCTCCCAGGTTGCCCGACCGATTGCTCAGCTGCCTTCTTGCAAGTGGAGGGGACTAAGTAACAGACTTTGCTCACGTTTTTCCTTAAGTAAATATTTATGTATGCTAGACACTGAGGATGGAGCTGAAACAGGACAAACAAAGCCTTTGGCCTCATAGAGTAGATGGATGGTGGGAGGAAGATGGAAAAGGGGATAACTAAACACCAGCATCCTTGCACCTCCGACAGCCTGTACATGTGCTGCTGACAACAGCCTAATATTTGTTCTTCTGATCTATTGGGGATCACAGTCTTTAAAGACTTGGTACTTCTGGGAGTCCGTCTCAGGAGTAAGTGACAAGAGGGCCCTCATGAAGCTGAGATCTCCCTCCACAGGCACCTGTTGTGTTACTCCTCAAATGACTGCACCCTTCAGCCACTTGCCACTTCAGCTGGGGAATTTGCAGTGATGGCAGCCAAGTGTGACACAAGCCCCTCCTCTAGCCCCACCCTTCAGTGGAACTGTTATTTTTAGGTTTCTCTCTTCTTTTCACAACCATCTCTGTCCCTCCCTCCATGACTCATGTTTGTGGAAAGCACCATGTCCACATGACCCCTTGAGCATGGGACTGGCTTGTTTTGACAAAGACAGCTCACATTCCATGGCTACCTGCACCTCCCACGGGGCTCGGTGTGGGAATGGGGATGCAGTGCAATCCCTGGGGAAGCTGAGGCAAAGCAGCCCCCAGCTCTGGAGCCTCCATCACAGAGCTGAGCCTTCTATCCCCCTATTTCTTCCCTCTATGCTCCTCCTATCACACAGCTTGACCCAAATCTCAGGCAGCCAAACATTTGGGGCCCTGTTACTCAGGCACCAGGCATTGAGGAACTGTTTGAACAATCTCACCTTGTTAGCTGTTAGTCATTTGCATAGAAGGTTGAGCTCTCCAAAGAACGCAGAATGAAACTGGAGTATACCTAGAACTTTCACGAACCATCTACTTCTATCACAGTCTTGGCTCTTCTTACTATTTTAGTTGAGGAGGGTCATTTTTGAACCCCCATTCCTGGTAACTCGGCATGACAGACAAAAGCATTCCCACACAGATCCAGGTCAGTGTCTCCTTATGTGACACCAGAGAGTACACAGGGGCTCAGTGTGACAATTCCCGTTTTGTGCATGGTAAGCAGGCTACTTTCCCACCATAGTTCACTCCGGGACCTCCTCATACCCTCCTCCCGTTGCCTTCGGACTCTCTGCTCTTAGTGTCAGGTTGTTGGCTTTATTTGTGATCTCTATCTTCAGCTCTTTTTATCTCATGCAAAAAACTTCTTTTACTAAGACCAACTCATTCCAGTTTGAGGCTTAAGATCTTTTCTTGAAGGCATCCATCCCAAGCCTCTCCTCTGGACACAAGTGTCTGCTGGGGTCCTCTGGATGCAGGTGTCCACTGAGGTCCTCTGGACGCAGGTGTCCTCTGGGGTCCTCTGGACACAGGTGTCCGCTGGGGTCCTCTGGATGCAGGTTTCAGCTGGGGTCCTCTGGATGCA
>OU015744.1:71384080-71397414 GCA_907169655.1 Acomys percivali
AGAGAGAGAGAGAGAGAGAGAGAGAGAGAGAGAGAGAGAGAGAGAGACTTTGCTAAGGCATTCATCTTTGCAGTGTCATTTTAAGTGTATGGCTTCTGCCTTTGATGGCCTTCCCACTCACTCGTATCTCAGTCTAGAATTTTTAGCAATCATTTTTCCCATTTATACACCAACTCATCTGGAATTGATTTTGGTATATGGCTTGAGGAAGAGATTAAATTTCTTTCTTGCCAAATGGTTAGCCAAACATTCCCACAAAATTTATTGAATAAACTATTCTTTCCCAAGTGATTTATGATGCCAACTTTACACTAAATACATTGAAATATATGTGCTTTAAATCCTATTTGGTAATATTATTATTGTTATTATATCTCATGATTCTTTATTAAAATTTTGTTTATGTATTTAATATGTATGAGTGTTTTGCCTGCACATACATCTGTGTGCTATATGCTATATGCATGCCTGCTGCCTGTGAAAGGCAGAAGAAGACAGCGGAGGCCAGGACTGGAGTTATGGGTAGTTTTGAGCCATCATATGAGTTCTGTGAATTGAGCCTAGGTCCTCTGGATGGAAATGTTCTTAACCACTCTCTAGTCCTTTGTAATTATTTTTAATGCTCATTAAACTGCATGCCAATTCTTCTAGATTAATATTAAAATTGACTTTTCAAGTCCTTCCTCAAATTTCATAAAATTTCAACCTGTCTTTTTAGTACTTTTAAATATATATGTTCCATCTAGTTTACCTTCCATTTATTATCTGTATGTCTGTCAGTTTATCTAATATGCGTATATATGGTTTATATGTGTGTCTATCATCTATATATGTATCATCTAATTATTTGCCTATTATCTGTCAATATGTCATCTATAATCTATTATCTATTTATATATAATTTATCATCTGTCTATCTGTTTATCTGTCATCTATTTATCCAGCCATCACCCAGCTGGGCCTTTTTTTCATGCATAACATCTCCCTACTCACATTACCAAGTAAAGATTTCAATGTTACCCGTGAGTCAGGTAAGCCATAGAAGTTACACTTATTCTTTGGCCACTGTCATACAACCAGTATTTTTTAAAAGTCAGAATTTAAATACAGGTTAGTCTGATGTTGTCTTAGTTAGGGTTTCTATTGCTGCAATGAAACACCATGACCAAAAAGTAAGTTGTGGAGGAAAGTGTTTAGGTAACTTACATTTCATTGTAGTGTATCACTGAAGAAAATCAGGACAAGAACTCAAACAGGCCAGGAACCTGGAGGCAGAGCTGATGCAGAGGCCATGGAGGGGTGCTAGGCCTAATTTCTTATAGAATCCAGCACCACCAACCCAGAAATGGTACCACCCACAAAGGCTGGGCAAAATGACCACAGGCTTGCCTGCAGCTTAATATATATATATATATATAATTTTTTTCAATTTACATCCCAATTGTAGCCTCCTCCCTGGTCTCTTCCCAGTCCTACCCACCCTCTCTCTTCCCCCCTCCTCTCCTTCACCTAGTCCTAAGAAAGTGGGATCCCTCCTCCCCTACCATCTGACCCCAGTCTATCCAGTCTCATCAGGACTGCCTACAACCTCTTCTTCTGTGGGCTGGCATGGCTGTCCTGTCAGGGGGAAATGATCAATGAGTGGGCAACAGGGTCCATGTCAGAGGCAGCCCCTACTCCCTATAATCTGGGGCTCACATAGAGACTGTGCTGCCTACCGACTGCATCTGAGCAGGAGGTCTAGGTTCTCTCCATGCGTGGTCCTTGGTTGGTGCATCAGTCTCTGTAGCCCCACCTCCCGGTCCCAGATTTGTTGGCTCTGTTGTTCTTGTGGAGCTCCTGTCCCCTTCAGGTCCTTCTATCCCCCAACTCTTCCCTAAGTCACCCTGCGCTCTGCCCCAAAACTCGGCTGTGAGTCTTAGCATCTGCTTCCATCCCCTGCTGGGTGGAGTCTTTCAGAGGACCTGCATGGTAGGTTCCTGTCCTGTTTCCTCTCTTCAAGCACTTCCGGTGTCTATTCTATTTACCCTTCTGAATGAGAATTTAGCATCCTCCCTAGGCTCCTCCTTGTTACTTAGCTTCTTTAGGTCTGTGTATTATATGGCTAATATCCTCTTATAAGTGAGTATATACCATGCTTGTTTTTCGGAGTCTGGGTTACCTCACTTAGGATGAGCATTTCTAGTTCCGTCCAATTGCTTGCACATCTAAGATTTCTTTGTTTTTAATAGCTGAGTAGTATTCTATTGTGTAAATATACCACAATTTCGTTAGCCATTCTTTGGTTGAGGAATGTCTATGTGGTTTCCAGCTTCTGGCTATTAGGAATAAAGTTGCTATGAATATAATTGAGCAAATGTGTTTGTAGTATGGTAGAATGTCTTTCGGGTATATGCCCAGGAGTGGTATAGCTTGGTCTTGAGGTAGCACTATTCCAAATTTTCTGAAAAAGCAACAGATTGATTTCCAAAGTGGATTGTACAAGTTTGCATTTCCACCACCAATGGGAGAGTGCTGCTGCTTGATCTTATGCAAGAATTTTTCTCAGCTGAGGCTCCCTTCTTTATGACGACTCTAGTGTGTCAAGTTGACATCAAGCTAGCCAGCACAGATGCCAAGGCATAGAAACTTATACTGACTTTATCTTATATAAATTACTGAAATCATTTTAGAGAATTACAAAGTACAGAATCCTAAGGATGCAGACTTGCCCGGACTGTTGCTGTTGTGGCATCTGCAAGGTGTTTCAGCCATCTTTCTTTCTTTCTTTCTTTCTTTCTTTCTTTCTTTCTTTCTTTCCTTTTTTAAAATACTTTTATTTTATTACACATGTATAAAACAACGTACATACAGCAGGGAGAACCATGTGACAATCATGAGAATAATGAGTTCTATACATGTTACATTCATAGTGACTTGGCCATCTGCATTTGTCCCTTTAGAAGTAAGTGTCTTTCTTGTCTTGTTGGGTCTAAATTTCCGAATGAAATTCAATATCTATCCTATCTCAACTCTAATAGCTTAACTTCTTTAATTTAAACCATCTTTCAACAGCAGATGACACACCTCACTTTAACATATGACACCAAATAGCTTGACTCTGTCTTCAGTTAAATAACAAAGCACTTGAATTTTCATTAAAATTGGGTTTTAATGTGAAACCCAAACATACAAATAACTTCCTAGAGCTGTCTGGTTTTAGCTTAGTATGTATCAATCCACACATGAGAAGTCACAAGAGGTTCTGTTCTTATTGTTGCTGCACTGGATATAATACCTTTTTCGTACTCCTATTGGAGTCCATCTTACAGACACAGGCTACTCACATTTGGAATGATTACTTGCGGCTAAATGGTGCTGGTGCTGGTAAGAGGAGGCAAGTAGCACAGCTTGTCTGCTGCCTCTACGTCAGTAAAACACTTCACCAAGAGCATTGGGCTAACCAGGCCTGCAATCCCAACTACTCAGGAGGCTGAGGTAAGAAGACTGCAAGTTCCAGACCAGTCAGGGCAACTTGGTGAAACCCTGTCTTAAAATAAAAAGTAAAAACAGAAAGAGGTTGGGGCAATAGCTCAGTAGGTAAACTACAACCATGTGCTGTGTAACCATGAGGGTATATATGAATTGGATCACCAGCATCCACATAAAAGCTTGGCATCCTGCGTCTCTAACCTCAGCACAAGGGTACAGTGGGGACAACAGAGACTGGTGGCTCCCAGGTGGCTCCCAACCAGTCTAACTAAAATGACTCACTCTGGGTACCATAAAAGACTCTGTCTCTGAAAAGAGACACTCAGTATTAACCTCTGGCTTTCACAGACCAGCACATAGATAAGCACGCACACACTGGTGGATACGGCTGGGGCCAGTAGTAAAATGCTTGCCCAGCACTCACATGGCCCTAAGTTCAAGCCTCACAACCACAAAACATCTGAGTACTACAGGTCACTGAGAAGACCAAGCAAATAAAATCCAATTTCAGATTCAGACATAAAACAAAAAAGTTTTTGTGTTTTAGAGTAATTTTAAGATAAGAACAAAATGGAGCACAAAGAACCGAATTTTCAAATATGTCGTATCTCAGCTCACACACAGTGTCTCCCACCATCACTCACTAGTTACACTCAGAAAGCCAATGCTGTCTGTAGGCTTTGAACTTTTTCAAGCCTACTTTATTTGAGGGTTCTTTAATTCTTAAACATCCCTTCCAACCCACTTACCCTAGATAAGAGAGAAAAGAGGTTAATGGGAACAGTTCCTTGGAGTGATAACACTTTTCTTCATCAGGGTTCCAGAAGACCCGTTAAACAGCACACCAGCAATTCAGCAAAAGTGACTGTAAGAGCAGCAGCCGAACTCCGGAGCAGCAGCCGGTACCAGAACCTCGAAGCTTTCTCTGGAGCATTTCTGCCTCGGAGCGTCTTGAAGCAGAGGGTAGGAAGTGATGCCAAAACCAAAAAGCCAAGCCTCTTGCTGTGTGTGTGTGTGTGTGTGTGTGTGTGTGTGTGTGTGTGTGTGTGTATCTCCTCTCAGAGTCTGTACTAGGATATGTAGCAGTTGGTAAAGACCATTTCCCTGCAAGAGGCAGTTCCTCTTCTAGTGGACAAACACCATGTGTTCTCTCACAAGTCTGTTTCCAGCAGACAAACACCACACACCCTCATACGAGTCTGGTTCACATCCCCCACTTGGGATCAAAACAAAAGGATGCTTATATCCACTAGAGCTCACAAATCATTATTATCCAGAGTGCTCAGCTTCCTGATGTGTCCTGTGGCTTTTGATAAATGTGTAAGAACACGCATCCAACACTATAGTACCGTGTAGAGTGGTATCGCCGCCCTAAACATCTCTACTGTGGCTGTCTTGGTCGCTTTCTTTTCCAGAAAGTCATTTACTTGGACTCATACAATTTGTAGCCTTTAGGTAGGTTTCTTTCACTTAGTAATATGTTTAAGAATCTATGGTGTCTTTTTTGTGTCATTACAGGCTAGTTCATTTTAGGGCTAATATGCCATTGCTCAGATGCACCACTGTGTCTTTATCAATCTTTCACTTACTTAAAGTTGTATTAATTGCTTCTGAGTTTTGGCAATTATCAGTAGGTATGCTATAAATATCCCCTAGCAGGTTTTGTGTGGACATAGTTTTCAAGGCAGGAAACATGGTTGCTGGGTTATACAAAAGTGTTTCATTGTACAAGCCACTGCCAACTCATCTTCCAATGTGTCTGTATCATTTTGCAATCTTACCAACAATTAATCAAAATTCTTGTTTCTCCATATCTTTGCCACCATTTAGTGTTCTAATATTTGCTGTTTCACCACTTTAAAAGTTTTGCCATGACATCTTGTTTTAATTTTAGTTGTGCTTCTGACATTGTATCTACATCATAGTCTCCGAGGCCAGGACTATTTAGAATTTCTCCTGTGTTATCTTCAAGAAGTTTTATAGGATTTTGTTTGAGACAAGATTTCTCTGTGTGGCCTTGACTATCCTGGACTTGCTTTGTAGACCAGGCTGGTCTCGAACTCACAGTGATCTGCCTGCCTCTGTCTCCCAAATGCTGGGATTAAAGGCGTGCGCCACCATTTTGGTCTGTGATTCACTCAAGTTTGGTTTTATGAAACACGTAATGTCTATGTAATTAACTTGTTTTGCATGAGGAAAAATGCTTGTTTTTCACTCTTGATCCAGAATCATCTGTTGAAAAGACTTAGCTCCTCTACTCTACCGCTCTTGCTCCTTTGGCAGGAGTCACTAGACTCTCCTCGTCCTAGGTCGCCTGCTCTGTTTAATTGATCTGTTTGTTCCCAATACTACACAATGCCTTACTCCTACTGTCCTGAAGTCTGACAGGCAGTCTGGCATTGTTCCTCTGCCCTTTGGTGTTGCACTGGCCACCCTGGGCTTTTTCTCTTTCCATTACCAATTTTTAAATTAAGAGTGTTTTTGATAGCCACAAAATAATGTGCTGGAATTTTTATTATGACTATGTTGACTCTATCGATCAGAAAACACAGATATTTATATTATGGTTCATAACAGCAGCAAAAGTACAGTTATAAAGTAGCAATGAAAATAATTTTATGGTTGGGGGTCATCACAGTATGAAAAACAATACAGCAGGGTAGCAGTGTTAGGGGGTTGAGAGCCACGTCTCTAGAGTCTGGAGAGAGGGCGTGGCAGTGAGGAGTCTACACTCTTTCAGAGCGCTGGAGTTTGGCTGCCGGCACCCAGCTCATGGCCGCCTGCCCTTGGGGTTTTCAGGAAATGTGACGTTTCTGTGGGCCACATACATGTGCTCACACCCACATATAGACACATGTACAGGGGTGTTATGGGTTCCAAACCATCATCAAATAGACCAAGTCAGAATACTTCACAGACATAACTATCTCCCCTCCCCTCTGTTTCTAAAAGCAGGGAAATGATATTCAACTTGAATAAGCATTAGGTCATAACAAGTGCAATGAACATTATTTGTCCTTTGGATACCCTTCCACTGTGCACAGACCTACTCAGGATGCTTGGTGTGTGCCACACAGCAGAATAGTCTCTAATAGTCCCATTAGACAACCCACTAACTTTACAGGAATTTGGAAGACAATCTTGTTATGAGCCACTTCCTTCACGTTAATGGTACCTGTTAAAAGTGGAATTTTATGTTTTATATGGCAATGAAAATGAAATACAGAAATAAAATAATCCTGCATTGGGTGTGAAATGTAGCCCAGCAATAATCATCATCCTATTATTTTTATGTGATCTAAAAAAGATATAAAGATGATATTCTTGCATTTTAGCCACTTGGGTCATAGGTATAACACAAACATCTAAAATAAGAGACGTTTTCACTCAATATGTGCTTATCAGCAATGAAAAATCGTTTCCCCTAGTTTGTAATGCTGGTTTCAGTTTTAAAGCCTTATGCCCGCGTGCACACATACACATATTGATTTTTCAATATTATGTTTTTGAGTATGGATAAATAAACATAGCATATATACTGAGTCTATCAAATGAGCTATAATGTATAAGGTTTTTTTCAAAAGTCTGCCCTACTGTCTGTCACCACAGGCTTTTCAAATCCTCACTCTAGCTTAGGTTCCAAGTGTGTCTATCACTCACCTGATACTTTTCCAAAAAATTAATAATAAAAGTTCAATAGAATATAACTCCCCTGGTGATGACCCACAACCAAGGTCTGGGTAGGGGCTGCAAGCCGAGGCCTTGAGTTGGCATCCTAGATGGCACACAGCGCCCAATTTCCAAGCGCCTGCAGGAAGGAGCTCTGAAGAGACACCAGCAGCCTCTGGGTCCTGTTAAGCTTGGGAGGGAGCCTGCTAATCTTGGACTGGTTTGCTTTCATTTTTTAAGATCTCTTGTTTAAGTGCCCAGTCTTAGCCTTTCTGGGTAATTGGATGCAATGGGCAGAGGGCTGTTGAAGCAGAAAAGAAATTAAAAGAAAAAGGCACATTGAAAACAGTAGAACTCTATCTTTAGCTTAAGAAGTGTTGCACCTTGCCCGATAACTTAGACGCCTGTAGTGAAGGTGGGAGCTCTGATCAACCTCTTTTCTCACATCTGGCTCTACCACCTCATCTGCTTACCAGCTGTGCTGTCCAACCTCCCTGAGGAATCAGTGAATACTGACTGAGAACTTAGGGAGAGGTAGGACACAGGAAGCCAAGGGGAAAAAAAGCTTTTGCGTGATGGGTTCAGGCATGACCTCCAAAAGATGTCTCTGAACCCGTGACATGCCCTCTTCCCTGGTGTCCTCCTGTGAGGTCTTCAGGAGTCCCCCTCCGGGATCCTCTGTGGCAATCGCTGAGGTCTCTGACTTGCTACTCCTTTCACAGGGCCAATGCCTTCCCTCTGACCAGCCGCAAGATTCCCAAAGGTTTGCTGAAGGAAATCACCTTGCCTGGAGCCACTGTTGAGATGTTCAATGGACTCTGTATTAGTCAGCTCATCACAGTGACATGCGTGTAACAGAGCCCAGCACGAGCAAAGAAAAAAATTGCTTTTGCTCACTGTTGCCCAGGGTTGAGACTGTGGTTGTCGGTCCCATGTGTGTCAGCAGAGCTTCGTGGCACTGGGCACACAGGAGAAAGAAGACTATTCGTGTCATGGAGGGCAGGCAGCAGAGGCTGAGAAGGACGGGGCCAGGGATAACATCCAGAAACATGCTTTTGGTGACCTATCCTCCAAGTACATCCTCCTGCCTAATGTTTCTAGAAGCTCTAGAACCAGCTGGGGAGGAAATGTTCTCCCACATAATCCTGTGGGGACATACCTGTATATTGAAACCACAACAAAGTCCATTCTATAAGATTCACAGTCTGCCCTCAGGGAACTCACACATTCTCCTGGGCCTTCTGAAAACCAAGAAGTCTCAGTTTTTTGTTGTTCTTTATTTTGTTTTTACATTTAATTTCTATTGTTGGCTCTGCTGTCTTGAAATTCCTAATCAGTCACAGCCATTCACATTTAACCGTTTTAGGGGTCAATCTTATGTCAGTTCATTTTTCATTTTAACTAGAAGACCAACAACAAGCTTTTCAAATGATGCTGTTGGACTCTTCGTGTCTTGAGGACTCTCCTCTTGTTCTCGACGGTGGCAATACATGGTCCACCAACTACTCTGAGACAATAAACAACGCATCCCTCTTCAAGTACTATAATTTATTTGCCTTCTGTCTTGTAGTCTAGAGAAAAATGATGGGTAATGTGGATAGGGGGCTTTATAGTTTTATAGTCTATACCGAATACACAGTATGATGCCACCTAAGGCTGGAAGACATTCAGAAACTACTGTATTTTGATCAGATTTGGGAACTTCTGCTGAAAGTGAGTGAAAAAGAAAGATCTCATTTTAACGTAGTGATGGTGTGTGTGTGTGTGTGTGTGTGTGTGTGTGTGTGTGTGTGTGTATGAATCATGAGCTCCATCTAGTAGTCCTTCAATACATTATGATTTAAGTCATGTTTCTTGATAAAATGCATTTGGAAAACATTGCCCTATTGTTTTTCTCTTAAGCATGATGTAAGTTAAGCTATGGTTTGAAATCATTTTTTAACTATATCAGGAGGAGCATTCTGCATATAATTTAACTTTTATCAGAAATGGACGTTGGACTTTGTTGAATGTCTTCTGACATTTATTAAGATGAGAATGGAGTTTGTCTCTTTTGACCTATTGATGTAATAGTGATATCTTAATATTTTCTAATATTGAGTCATTCATAGGTTTCTTAGAGCAATATTTTTATATAATGCTAGATTACATTTTCTAGTGTCTTAAATGATTTTTATCTGTAGTTATAAGTGAGTTTGGTCAAAGGCATTTTTGTCTTCACCAGGATTTTGGTATGAACTAGCTTTTTTATAAGAAAAAAAGTGAAATAGTCCACATTTTATTCCAACCTTCTATAAGGTTTTAATTGAGGTATGATGCACCTATTTAAAGAGCATACACTTTAGTTGATCTTCACAGTGTAAGTGCAAATAAGTAAGCAGGATCCAGATAAAGAAACATCCCATAATATCTCTGTGCTAACAATCTATAACCAAGTATAACCACTGTCTTGATTTCAACAATAAAAATTAAGCTGCTTTCCTGCCTTATTTTAATAGCTCTAAATATCTAAAAGAGTGAAAATATGTACTCCTTTGTGTTTCTTTAATTCAGTATTATGTTGTGAAATTTTATATATGCACATTATATATAATGTAATTTCTTTGAAATACATATTCTATCATTTAAACATTCCCAAAATTGTTTATACATTATACAAATGGGCATTAGGTTGTTTTCAACTTGAAGCTACTACAAATACCACTACTACTATAAATATTCTATTTCTAGCACATGCTGTTTTTAAAAGCATATTCACATAGCTCTGCTACACTGTTAAACTAAAATTGCTTGGTTATAGGAAATACATATTGGTTATAGGAAATACATATAGGATGGTTGACATTTTTATTATTTTAAAGCATCTTTCATATATTCAGAATTATATATACATATATATGTAAATAACAAATAACAACTGTGAGAAAGTTGAAGTAGATGGACCAACAGACTTGAAAACAAAAATTTCAAGACCGACAGAATTGAAAAAAATTGTTACCAGAAATAAAGAAGTATGTGTTGTAATTAAAAGGTCAGTTCTCCAAGAAGATATCACAGTTAGATAGTAAACCAGCTCCCAAATACATAAGCAAAACTTGAAAGGAATAAAAAGGAAAATAGACATCTCAAAAGTAATACTTAGAGATTTATATTTGTATTTATTCATGTTATATTTCTATTTCTGTTTCTATAACTTTCAATAATGGAGAATTAGAAATAGTGGAGGGCTTTAATATAGGGGTAAGTCTTTAAACCTTCATTAGCCAAAGCCTTTGAATCCTGGATACCAAATGTACAAGGGACAAAAATGAACAAGGAAGCAGTACCCCCAGGGTAAAGTAGACATGACCAAAATTTAAGACTATATTTGAATAGGGACCTTTAAGGAGATAAAAAGACAACATACATAATGGGAGAAAACAAAAGACACAGAGCTGAATGAAAGCCATATAGCTAGAGTATGTGGGAAAGGCTTACAACTCAGTGATGAAGATGATGATAATGATGATGACGATGATGAAGATGATGACAACGACAATGATGAATGTGACCATGTTTTTAAGTGAACAATATATCTAAGGAGACATTTCTTCAGAGAAGATACACTAACAGCTGATAAGCTTGTGAAAATATGCTCAACAGTGTTAGTCACAGGGGATGCAATTCAAAACCATGTTGAGACCACATTTCACATCCACTAATATAAATATATATATATATATATATATATATATATAAAATAAGGATAACACGGATTGACAAGTGTGTTGAGAAATCAATTGCACATTGCTGCTGTTGGTACTAAAAATAGTGTAATACTTTAGAAAATAATTTGGTAGTGCCTCTAAAGTTTAACCATAGAACTGTCATATGATTCAGCAACTGTACTTCTTAATATGTTCCCAAAAGAAATAGAAAATTTTGTACCATTTTTGTACCAAGCATTTGTACACAAACTTTCACTAGGGCATTTATACATATAGTCAAAATGTGAGCAGAGCTAAATGTTCATCAACTGATGGGTGGATGAATAAATGTGGTGTATCCATGCAATGGAATATTATTCAGCAATAAAAAACAATGAAGTACTGATAAAATGCTTCATTGTGGATGCATCTCAACTACATTATTCACAGTGAAAGAAGCCAGTCACAAAAAAGCATACTGATTCCATTTATATGAAACATTCCAGATTAAGCAAAACCTAAGAGGCAGAAAATAGGTTAGTAGGCTTTCCAGAGTTGGGAGGCTTATGGTGAGAAAGCTGAGAAGAGACTGCTCATTGGTACAAGATTCCTCTCATGAAGCAGTCTCAAGGTGATTGGGGTGATGAGGAAGCTCAGTTCCTAGCACACCACAAACACTCAGACTGGATGGATTGCTTGATGTGTGAATTGTATCTCAATACAACCGGTGAAAACACTAAAGTCAATCCTGAGACATTCCAACTCTCACTGTTTAAAGTGTTACTCTTTTAAATCTCCTCTAAAGCTCAGCACACACTTGCTTAGATAGAGGTCAGTAAACGTATTGAGGAAAGCCTTCCATTGAACAAGTCCAACTGATGGACTTGAGCAAACATGCTGAGATGCGTCCTGTACAGTGTCTCAGAGCACTGCACAGGATTTTGATCTGATGAAGACCAGAATTCTTCTCTGGCTTAGAGGAAAGGGGGAAGCAACCCCCCCCAAAAAAACCAATAAGACAAGCCAGCTCCAAACAACACTCCTCTCTGCATGACTGATAAAGACTATCTGATGCCGCCTGCTATTCTGCAAGGCCATTCTCTCCACAAAGTCACAATATTTATTTTAGCACCAGTGAGTATTGAGTGTGTGTGTATATCTACACAGAGATAAAACACTCCTCTAATAGGTACATGAAGTCTGAACAAAATCAATTCATCAGGCCAATCACACAGACCTATGAATGAGGGACATTGTTTAGACAGTGGGTTGATGGAACTCCATGATATGAGCTACAGCGAAACACTGTCTAGTGCTTATAAAGCATGATATATATTTTGAAACACAGGCATTATACAAATAATTAATAGCATGGACTAGAGACAGCACTGATGAGAATACAGAAAGACGGTAAAGAAGAGGAAGGCTGCTCAGATCCTTGCTCCTCAGCAGGTGGGGTAGGAATAAGCAGCCGGATGGAGTACATCAAAGATGTATGTGGCCTTTCTCTAGCACTGCCTCGTGGGATGGCTGGTGTTGCTATTCAATGGATGTCATTCCAACAGGCATACTTTTTGAAATGCTTTATGTTTCTGTTGTCCATTTGCATGAAAGTCAATGTGTAAAGAAATTGCCCCGTGAAAGGACAACGTTACGTAATTGTTTGAACTACTTAGATGCCAGTGTTTTTCTCAGAAATGTACTCTTCAGGAATAGAGTAAGCCTAATTGGTGAGATATTGACTAGCCTCTGTGTAATTTATCTTTCAACCATTACTCAGTGCTCCCCTCAAGTACCCTGTCATCTACCTAGAGAGAAGTACTGGGCTGATATTTAGCTCATATCCCCAAGGGCCTCTTCTTTCCCTAATACATATGTATTAATTCCCATTAACTTCATTACAGCAAGAAGTGATGCGGGTATGAAGAGAAGGCCAGACGGCCAGATGGCACGGCGCGTCTGTTATGGTATATGAGTAACTTCCCATTGTTATTCAGCCTTCATTCACTCTGAGTTCATATTGTGACTTAACTCCATTTTGAGGACTTGTTCACTTTCCTTCCGGAATCCTACTAGCAAAGACACAACTGCCGTCATAGTCTCCACTGGAGAGTGGTGGTAGCTGTGAGACTCCAAGGAAAGGCTGCAGTCACTCACTGATGTTTATGACTGGACAGTGATAGTAACCTCTTGAAGGGGACCAAGCCCACAGCCTATGGCTGCTCCCTGACAGCAGACACACTGAGGTTGGGAATTGCCTCCTCCCATCTCTACGTACTTGAGTACTCATGGAAACTGAAAGGAAAGCAAGCACATTTCTGTGACAGCTCATCATCCAGTGATAGAATTAACTCACTTCTCAACTCTCAGCAAGTGTAATAAAGAGGAACCAGCTCATGGTCAACCTTGGCATCTAGAAGCAAAGCGAATCGAAGAAGCCAAGAGAGATGAAGTGAAAAAATCTCTCTCTCTCTCTCTCTCTCTCTCTCTCTCTCTCTCTCTCTCTCT
>OU015744.1:71406246-71436680 GCA_907169655.1 Acomys percivali
GCCTCCTCCTTCAGTCAGCCTCCTCCTTCAGTCAGCCTCCTCCTTCAGTCAGCCTTGTGAGCAGGAAATCGTGGGCATTTCAACAGTTTGCTATATGGACATTGGCCAGCATTGACAAATGTCAAAGGCAACTACACAGGACAAAGTATTGTAGATTCAACTAGAGCAGTAGACATGCTTTGAAGGCCTCACACCTGGACAGGCCAGGTTCTTTGTCTTTGTTGAATTAGAGATTTGGGATATCATACGGATTATCCCCGTCAGTCCTCAATTTTAACTTCAATTTTCTAAATAAAAGGAAAAGGATGATCGCAAGATGGTAGTGACACTAAAGACTGATTATATGATACACACACTGCAGACTAATGTATGTGACACAAATACTGAAGAGTGATCTATGTTACATACACACTGAAGAGTGATCTCTGTGACACACACTGAAGAGTCATCTGTGTGACACACACACTGAGGACTGATATATGTGACACACACTGAAGACTGATGCATGTAACACACACACTGAAGACTGATGTATGTAACACACACACTGAGGACTGATGTATGTGACACACACACTGAGGACTGATGTATGTGACACACACATTGAGGACTGCTGTATGTGACACACACACTGAGGTTGATGTGTGTGACATACACACTGAGGACTGATATATGTGGCATACAAACTGAGAACTGATGTATGTGACACACACACTAAGGGCTGATGTATGTGACACACTGAGGTTGATGTGTGTGACACACACACTGAGGACTGGCTATGTGACACACACTGAGGACTGATATATGTGAGACACACACACTGAGGACTGATGTATGCGACACACACACTAAGGACTGATGTATGTGACACACAGAGGTTGATGTGTGTGACACACACACTGAGGACTAATGTATGTGACACACATACTAAGGACTGATGTATATGACACACTGAGGGCTGATGTGTGTGACACACACACTGAAGATGATATCTATAATACAAATGGTAGGTGCTCAATACATGAGAAATATTTCCATAATCTCTCCTTGTGTTCTATACCATGAAATAATCTTGAGTTTCTAACATCGCATTCACAATCACACACAAATAGGTGTGCTTGCACAGGTATGTTTGTAAACACAGGAAGCGGAAGCAGGGATGAGACAAGACCAGGAGAATTCAAGGTCAGCTTGGACTACATAAGGGAACTCCATTTCAAAATAAAAGCAGAGTGAAATACATAAATACAGTACATAGATGCACACTCACACAGATGCTTAAAGATGCACAGGAAAAAGAAGGAAATATCAACATATTTATAGTCATTTATTTGGAAAGGTCACATATAGAAAAATAAAATAAACTTAAAAAGCTGCAAACTTTGTCACATTAATTTTTAGCCAATTGTGTGAACCATAAGGAGTGTGTTTTCCTTATGTTTTCTCATTCTTCACCAGACATGATCATGGCTATGACTTTTCCCAAAACAGTTGCACCTTGATTTTAGTATCTTCATAATTCATATACATTTCTACATGTCATATAATATACATTGCCTAAAGGTTAACTTTAAAGTGCTCTTAGGGCCATATGAGCTATTCTCTATCCAGCCTTTTCATACTACTCAATTTATAAAATCTTAACATTGTGCTGTGACTATATCTGTTAGTTCTTTTTAGCTTCTGTAATTTTATGGGAATAAGCCATGGCTTGCCTAATGACTCTGCTGCAGATAACCTTTAGCCTGTCCTAAGGTTTTACTTTCCCTGTAATACCACTACAAAAGTTCTCAGACCTCTCCCCTCTGTGCACGGGTATCTCTCTGGCAGATCCCCTGGCATTTCTTAGAACACTGTGCCTATGATTAGTTCTCATAGGCAACAGATGCCCATCAAAATGGCAGCCTTTCTCAAGAACTTACCCAAACTTAATTAAGGGTATGGAGTTTTTAACATGTTTCCCAAACTGATAAATAGAAATGTGACCACATTGTTTTGTTTTGTTTCGTTTATATATAGATATGTATATGTGTATCTGTCTATACATATACAGTATCCACTCTTTGAGAAGTTGTGAGGTTAGTGCAAAGAGTCCCCAGGTCCTCTGCAGCCCCCGTGCTATCTTCTGCATCATTCCATCTTGACTTACCTCTTCAGCCAGCACAGGTCCAAAGATCAACATGGCACCAAGTCCGAGCATCCTCTCATTAGTGTAGCTGCCGTGACCATGGCCGAGGTACAGAAGCACAGTCCACTGCTACAAAGACCTCCTGCTGTTGCCCTTCTAGTCACTCATGCCTTCCCCACCGTCCCTAATCCCCCTAACAGGTATGGTGGTTTCTCCTGCCTGACAGGGATTGGCTCAGGAGTCCCTCCAGAGATAAGAGACTCCAGTGTTTGGCTCTTCTTAAAACAGCTCATTTGCCTATAATCTCCACTTGCCTTGAGCATACCTACAATAAGCCGCACATGTAAACACTATGCGGGTAGTTGTTGGACCATATTCTTTAATGAATAATGACAAGAAAAAAGTCTGCAATATACAATACAATATTTTAAAACACATTTTCAGTCCACAGCTAGTGGAATCTGCAGAACTAAGAGGCCACTTACTCACCTGCGGCTGTGACGGGTCACTGTTGTCAGCTTGGCAGAACACAGTTGTCTGGGAGATGGGTCTCTGGGCACACCTGCTGTGACAATGTTGTCTGTCTATGTGGGAAGGCCCACTTTAGTTGTGGGAGGACCAATTTCTAGACAGAAGATCTAGACAGCTGGCTATGAAAAACAGAAAAGACCACACACTGGGGAGTGTTCACTTCTCTGTCTCCAATTGTGGACAAGGTGTGACCTGCGGCTTCAAGCCCCTGTTGCCTTGAGTGCCTCAGTGTCGGGAATTTACCATGAGCCTTTTCTTCTTTATGCTGCTTTTTCCATAGCCATTTTCTCACAACAGGAAAAGGAACTAAGACACGGACTCCTTGAGATTGGCTTTTCCTGCCTGGCACATGCCCAGGTCATCAAGCACGTTTACGGCTGGCTGGCATTGCATGGCCTGTGCTATACCTATCCTAGGGCGCTTTGATTACTTCTACCCATATAAAACTGCTACAAGAACAGTGTACAGGCTTTCATGGACAGAAGTCTTCATTTTTCTAGAGTAAATGGTGAAAATGCTGTGGCTAGGTCAGACGCTAAGTGAATGTTGTGAGGGCTATTGTTGTTGTTGTTGCTTATTTTTAAAACTGCAGAATGATTCTGCAGAGTGATTTTTCATTTGACATCTCCAGCAATGTGGGGAAGATTCATTCCCCCTATATTCTTGTCATTGTTTGGTGTCGGCATTACTCTTATTTCAGAAGGCTTAAAGTGTCGGGTATTATTGTGGTGGTCCTCTTAGTGTGTGAGGTGTGTGGACATGCATGTATGGTGTCCTGCGCTGTCACTCTCTGCTTTATTGAGCCAGCCTGTCTGGTGGTCAGTGAGCTTCATGGCTGCCCCTGATCATAGCTGTTTTCTGGTACCCAACATATGAGACAAAACGGGAACCAAGAGCATCCATTGCTCCTCAGGGTTCACAGTCTAACTGGCTCAAGCTCTTGCCATCTTGCACGCTGTTGTTGTGGTGTTTTATATCCAGTGCCCAGACATTTCAGCTGTGCTTAGCAGGGGAATAAGGAGAAAGGGCTCTACATCATCATCTGAAACACTGCGTGATGCCCCGGGTCTAATTCGCCTCTCTGTGAATGAGGTCGACTGTAATTCCATATACTCCCCTGATAGTCAATTCCCCTCCTCAGGAATCGTCTGTCCTGACACTGACCTCCATCCTTCCACTGGCTGGATTTTACTGTTCGTGGTGACCTGTCAGGGCTCTTCATGTGTTCTGGATTCTGTTCCTTTGCTCATGTGTGGTATAGACACTTTCCAAGTCTGTTACTTATTTTGTTGTTGATGCTGCTGCTTTGGTCTTCCTGGGGCTTTGTCATCTTTGTGCAGTCAATAGACTGTATTTTGATAACAAACACATGAGGGTCACATAAATGTGAATGATGAGAAGGAAAAAACACCAAGTAATTATTTCTCTAACTCAGAAGATCCGATATTCTTTGAAAAGCCTTGCTCTAGACACTCCACTACCTCTCTCAATACTTTGAGAGGGTAAAGGCATTTGTATTTGTAGTAGAAAGATCTCTTTTCTCTCTGTTCCCCTCAGGAATTTATCTTCTTTTTAAATTATTTTCACTCTTTTTTTTTTTTTAAGACAGGATCTCATTATGTAGCCCTGGCTGGCCTGGATTATCTATGTAGACCAGGTTGGCCTTGAACTCATCACAATCCACCTGCCTCTGCCTCCTGAGTGCTGGGATTAAAGACTCGCACCACCACATGCAGCTTCATTCCTTCCCTTCTGCTGTGATTCCGTTGTGTAATTGTGGCATCATTTCTCACAGGCTGGGGCTAGCTCCACCCAGCTCTCTGTGCTGAAGGTTAGCTCGCTGCTTTTCCTCCCCTCTCCGCGCTTTTCATGGTCTGTACTCTTCCTGTTGTTTCTGTGCTGGGGAGGGAGGGCAGGCAGTGTTAACTTAGTCCTCCTCAACGCTCTGGGCTGAGATTTTGTTAACATTCTATTGCCTTATTTCCAAGAGGCGCTCTACAAGTTGTGCACCAGCCCCCCATTTCAAGCTGAACCCCAAGCCATTGCTTCTCCTGGAAACAGCATTCCCTAGTTCTATATGTTTCCCCCGACTGTCACTCCTCTCTCTGCTCACTGTGTCCTTCCAGTCTCAGGTGAGGAGGGATGAAAGAATAGTAAGAGTTGGGAACGTGATGTCCCCTGCTACACACTGGGATTTCTGGGTCTATCAGGCACCTTTCTGTTGGTGTGATAAAACACCATGACCAAAAGTGACCTGTGGAAGAAGGGATATGCTTTGGCTCACAGGTCCATCATGCTGTTGAGGCGCAAGTGCGCATGTGTGTGTGTACGTGTGTGTCTGTGTGTGTGTGCCCAATGTGTGCATATGTGTGCACATGTGTGTGCACATGAGTGTGTGTGTGCATGTGTACATGTGTGTGAGCCTGTGTGTGTGTGTGCATGCATGTGTGTGCTTGTGTGTCTGTGTATGCATAGAAACAGGCTGCCATGCGCTGCATATGTACTCAGAATATACAAAGTAACAGAAAGGGAGATTAAGCTATAAAACCTCCAAGCCCGCTCCCAGTGACACTTTTTCCACCTCCTAAAGGTTCACAGCCTCCCCAAACAGCATCATCTGCTAGTGACCAAGTGTCTAAACACATGAGCCTATGGGAAACACTTCATACCCAAACCACAATAATGGTGTACTCCAACACCCATGTGGAACTGAGTCTCTCTTTCTACCTTTATGTAGGTTCCAGGGACCCAACTTGGGTCATGAGACTTGTTTGGCCTGTCCAATTTGTTGGCTCAAAACTGAATTTTTAACAGCTTAGGAACATTTCCAAAGTTTTAAAGGTTCAGAAACAGCGTGTCATTGCCAAACTGATGCTCAGCATTGTGTCCTTTGTGGTTCATTGGAAGGGATGCATATGTGCATTTAATTCATAAAATATGATGAAGTAGACCAGGGTTTTAATGTAATTTGGTAAAACATTGGAGTGAGGCTGCAGCTTTGAGGCAACTGAGAAGCCGCAGGTTTCATCACACGGTTATTAATAGCTCTGGGCTACCGTTAATAGTCAACCATCCTGCCCCAAGTGCAACCCACCCAACATGAGACCTCTGCCTGAGGCTTTGGAGCTAATCATTTTGTCACTGCCTGGAGGTGTCAATCTGTGAAGAAAGGAGAGTGCACACCTACCTCCTTTAGGGTGTCATTCGGCAATGGCCAGTGGCAGGCTGTCCTCAATGTGAATGTGCGTTCAACCCAGCATGCTCTGTGTGTGTTCTGGTCACATCCCATGTGTGAGCAAGGTGACTCTGACACAAGAGCTTTGCCAGAGCTTTGAATGTGCTGCAAAGCCTGTGTCTCTACATCTGAAGTGCCACCACCAGGTATTAAAATGTCAATGACCTTTGAGGGACTTAATTAAACAGCTCCAAAAAGCTGTAGGGCAAACAGGGGCCACTAGAGAATCCAGAATAGTTCGGAGTGCAAGAACAAGGGATTTAAATGGTGGGTGCCATGGTGAGGGGGTGCTCATGGGGAAGCTGAGTTTGCCCAGAACTCCTACCTCGCCCACCCACTACCCCCCACCCCAGCACAGCAGTAGATCAACTTGACACTTCCCGGCTCTAATTTACTCCCTTCTTGGTTTATTTCGCGGCATTCCCAATTATGCAACTGCCAGGAAAGGAAGCAACGGAATTTCAATACAGAAAAGACCAGGCCACTTCTCTGTGGACAGGACATTCTGCGCAAAGAGACAAGGGGTCCCACCTCTTGCTGCTTCCAAGACACTTCCAGAACAACCTAGCAAGGTCAAAGCAACAGCACCATCCCCTTTGGCTTGGCTCTTTCCTCACTGGCCACACGGTTTCTCAGCTGTCGGGAGACTCATCCATAACAGGCCATCTTATTTGGTAAATGTTTTCCTACTTACTGAAGAGCATTCCATTATTGATGACCAGAAAGGGAACTCCTGCCTCCCGTGGCAGAAGTTGATACATTTGCTTTATATAATTGCTGTGTGTAGTTAGCCATGTGGTTGCTCTGCTAAAATAAATCGCCTTCTTCCCATAAGAGTCTCGCCCGGTGTCATGGGAGAGCTGGTGGGAACTTGGCTGCAGAGAGGAAGCTCTTTGCTAACACCACAGGCAAGGCCAGAAGCAGCGGGCAGATGGCAAGTTGGAGATGAATAGTGTTTTTAATGGCCGCAGGGAGCTACGTCTGTAAACTGCCCCACTAACTGGCAATATGAAGTGAGCTTGAAGTCATCTATATTGCTGTCATTGTTGGATCTTCTGAGAATGTCTCCTTAGTTCTTCTGACAGACAAAAAGGAGGATGTTTACAGCGGTAGGCATAAGAAGCAAATAAGTGAGGCAGATAAGAAAAAAACAACACTTACCTAGATGGTGGCAAATGATCTACCATTCAGAGAAAGAGATTCTGTGTCTGACTTAATGGCACAAGTTGAACTCTGGAGTAAAATGGGTCATGGTAGGGTTGCCCACCTCATTCTAATTAGTAAGAATTCACACTCCCCTGATGAGATCAATCTCTTATCAGCTAAGAAAGTACTTTCAAAAATACCGCTGTGGATGGAGGTTCTCTTATGTGCCGTCAGGACGGGACCATATAAACGGTGAGAAGTGTCCAAGCGAAGAGACAACTGTAGCCTCGTGATTTCAACTTTGTAGATGGGTCTAGCACAGGGAGTCTGGCTTGTAAGAAGCAGATTTCACTAAGTATATGAGTGACTGCTAGAAAATGCATGGCAAGAACAGACAGACAGACAGCAGCAGGGGAGCTGGACCATGCTTGGATTACCTTTCTGTTCCGATGTTTGAAGTTAAATGCGGTGCAGAGCCTCTCTGGATTGGGTTCACTCTTTCAAAACAAAATAACAAAAATACTCACTGTAATTAGTGACCAAAGAAAGTGCATCTCTGTCATCTTAATAGAGCACTATTTAGATCTCTCTCTCTCCCTCCCACACTCCCAGTCTCAGCTCAAATCTGAAATAAGTTTGATAGTTTCAGCTATAGATTCAAGTCATTTTCATAGGTAGTTATCAATTGCCTGAAGTTTTCAAAGCATTTGTTCCCTGCTGATGGCACTTTGGGGAGTGTGAACCGGGGTGAGAGTACTTAATTGGTGTGGGGAAGGAGAAGTGATTGAAATTGAGGCCAGAAGCAGAGGATGCCTGTGATCCCAGCACTCAGGTGGCTGAATGTAGTCTTCAAAGTGAGACCCTCTGAAAAAAAAAAAAAGAAGTGGAGGGGGGGCGGTGAAGGAAGAAAACTAAAATGTCTGTGTTCACATTAGAAGCTTGATGCCAGTAATAAGAGAAAGTTCCTTGGGAGGAGTTATACAGAGTAAGAAATTAAATTCAAAACTGTGTAGCAAACAAACTGTCGAGCTGTTCCCAAGGCAATATAAATAAAGCTGTTCAGAGCTGCTGCTAGGCCAAGGGCCATTTCTGCCAGGCAGCAACAGACAGCAAGAAGACTGACTGACAGGGCATCCACGCCTCTTCTGTACCTCCAGATCCAGTCTCCCCACCAAGCCTCATCCCCAGTTCTGTAGCAGAAAACCTGATGCCTTCTCCCTTGCCTCTGAACCATCCCCAGTGGACTGCAGAGATCTTCTTCCCCGATCTTCCACTGATGCCAACACCCCAGCCTCCAATTCCAGCAGGTATCCCCAGTGAACACTAGCTGAGCAGGCCAGGGAAACGGTAAGTCAACTAAAGACTTCACCACTCCCCTCCACATTAAATCCCTCAGTCTTTTTTAAAAATAAATATTTATTTATTACATATAGAGTGCTCTGCCTGCAGGTACACCTGCAGGCCAGAGGAGGACATCAGATCAGATTATAGATGGTTGTGAGCCACCATGTGGTTGCTGAGAATTGAATTCAGGACCCCTGGAAGAGCAGTCAGTGCTCTTAACCGCTGAGCCATCTCTCCAGCCCCAAATCCCTCAGTCTTATCCCTACCTCTGAGACAGAACACCTGCTGCAGCCTTCTTTCCCGCCCCGCCCCTGCTCTGCCCACATCTCCTTTAGATCCCACACACCCTCGCCCAGTAGTCTTCTCCCCATTTGTTGTGGTATCCCAGCCTCCAACATGAGCAGGCACTCCTGCCAGGAGAGTGAGTGGGCTGTCTGTAGCTCTCCTCTCCTTCTGTTCCTCAGATCCAGCCCCCAGACTCATCCCCAGTGCTATAGCTTTGGTGTTACCTCTCTTCACTGCTTCTCCTCAATCCTAATGAGACAAAATAAAAAGATCCTGTTTGAACACTCTGCTCTCCTCCCTCCTGTGAGCCCCTCAGACCCCTAGCCTATCCTCATTCCTAAATGTCAGCCCCCAGTACCCAGAGACACATTTTACTCCAGTGGCTGTAACTATCAGATCAAAGAAAATGTCCTACCAGGAAACACACAGCCATCACATTCTACGAAAATCCAGACAGGAAACAGAAACCAAGGACAAAGCACCCACATGACAAGACAAATCCAGAGCCCAGCACCCCACCATGCAGTTTTCCAACATAGGTGAAGCACAAGAAAAAGACCTGGTAATAGCTCTTGTCAATATAACAGAGGTCCTTAAAGAGGAAATAATACACCCCATAGAGAAGCTCAGGAAAACAGGCAGTAGAAGAAAATGAATAAAACTGCCCAAGACCTGGAAATGGAAATAGAATCAATCAAGAAAACCCAAACTAGGGAATTCTGGAAATGAAAATTTTAGGAATTCAAACTGGAACTAAAGAGGCGAGCTTCACCAACAGAACATAAGAAGAGAAGTGAGAATCTTGTGATAAAAGAAATGGATACATCAAAGAAAATGTTACGTCTAAATATCTTCTAATAAAAAAAATTTCAGGAAATTTGAAACACTATGAAAAGACCAAACCTAAAGATAATAGGACTAAAAGAAGGAGAAGAATCCCAGCTCAATGGCCCAGAAAAGATTAAAAAAAATCATAGAAGAAAAATTCCTAACCTAAAGAAGGAGATGCCTATACATACACAAGAAGCATACAGAACTCCAAATAGATTGGACCAGAAAACAAAGTCCACTCAGCACATAATAATCAAGGCACTAAACATACAGAACAAAGAACGAATATTAAAAAGCTTCAAGGGAAAAAGACCAAGTAGCATATAAAGGCAGGTCTATTAGAATCACACCTGACTTCTCGTCATGGATGCAAACTGCTGACTCTACGAGACCACAGACCAAACTGCTATACCCAGACAAACCTTCAATCCCTGTGGGTGGAGAAAACAATATATTTCATGATAAAGTCAAATTGAAACTATATCTATCCACAAATCCAGCCCTACAAAAGATGCTAAAAGAAAATTCTCAGTGCAAGGAGCATAACTACACCCATGAAAACATAGGGAATAAATAATCTCAGACCAGTAAAATCAGAGAAACACACACACACACCACCTTCACCTCCACTACCTCCACTATAACCACTACCACCAGCAGCAGCAACAGCAACAACAGAAAATAACAGAATCAAGCATCATTGGTCATTGATAACGTTCACTATCAGTAATCTCAATTCCCCTAATAAAAACATGTAGACTAACAGAATGGACATGAGGACAGAATCCATCCTTCTGCTGCATCTGAGAAACACACCTCAACATCAAGGGTAGACATTACTTTAAAGTAAAGGGCTGGAAAAATAGATTTAAGCAAGTGGACCACAGATGCTAGCTGTTGTACTTATTTCAGTATCTAGCAAAGCCGGCTTCAAATCAAAATCAGAAGAGACAGGGAAGAAAACTATAAACTCATCAAAGGAAAAGTCCACCAAGGTAGATTTCAGTTCTTAGCATCTATGACCCAAACACACGGGCACCCACTTTTGTAAAAGAAACATTACTATGGCTTAAATCACATATTAACCCTCACACACTGATTGTGAGAGACTTCAATACCTCACACCAATATATAGGTTATACAGACAGAAACTAAACAGAGAAATACTAGCCCTTACAGATGTCATAAACCAAACAGACCTAACAGATATTTATAAAACATTTCACCCAAACACAAAAGAATATACCTTCTTCTGTGCATCTCATGAGACTTTCTTCAAAATTGACCACATACTCAGACAAAAAGAAAGTCTCAATAGATATAAAATAAAATAAAATAACTTCCAGTATCCTATTAGGCCACCGTGGAAACTGATCAACAATCTATTGAGTGATAAAAGAGGGTCAAGACAGACAGAAAGAAGGAAATTAAAGACTTTCTAGAACTCAATGAAAATGAATAGTCAGCATTCCCAAACTTATGGGACATCATGAAAGCGATGCTAAGAGGAACATTCATAGCACTAAGTGCCTATGTTAAAAGCAAAACAAAGCAAAAACAAAAGAAAACAAAAAAATACCTGGAAATATCTCATGCTAGCAATATAGAAACAAAGAGAACAATATAAAGAATCAATGAAACAGAGCTGGCTCTTTGAGAAAATCAACAAGACAGACAGAACAAACTCTTATAAACTAACTAAAAGCAGAAAGACAACATCCAAATTAACAAAATCAGAAACTAAAAGGGAGACATAGCAACAGACATCGAGGGAATCCAGAGAATCATAAGGATATACTTTAAAAATCCTATACTTCACCAAATTAGAAAATCTTAAAGAAATGGTTTTCTCAAAAGCTACCACTTACTAAAGTTAAAGCAAGATTGGCTAGGCAGTTTAAATAAATCCATAACCCCAATGGAAATAGAAACAGTCATTAAAAGTCTCCCAACCAAAAAAGGCCAGGGCCAGAAAGATTCCGCTGGGGAACTTACAGCTGAGAAAAGCTTTCAACAAATTAGCTGGATACAAAACTAACTCACAAAAATCAGTAGCCCTCCTATCTACAAATGACAAATGGACTGAGAAAGAAATCAAGAAAACAACAACTTTCACAACATTCTCAAATAATATACAATATCTTAGGGTAGCTCAAACCAAGCAAGTAAGAGACTTGTATGCTTGCCTTAGTTGAGGTTTTTACTGCTGTGAGGAGACACCAGGACAGCAGCAACTCTGATAAAGGAAAGCATTTAAATGGGGCTGGCTCACAGTTCTGAGGGTTAGTCCTTTATCATCATGGCAGGAAGCATGGCAGCAAGAAGGCAGACATGGGGCTTGAGAAGTGGCCTAGAGTTCTACATCCAGATCATCAGGCAGCAGGAAGAGAGGGGGGTAGGGGTAGGGGAAGGGGAGATGTGGTGGGGGCCTGAGCACTTTAAACACCAAAACTCACCCCAGTAACATGCTTCCTCCAAATAGGCTACACCTACTCCAACAAGGACACAGCTCCTAACAGTGCCACTCTCCACAGGCCTATGGGGGCCATTTGCATTCAGACCACCTGGGTGATAAAATCTTTAAATCTTTGAAGAAAGAAATTGAAGGTGATGTCAGAA
This sequence comes from Acomys percivali, assembly GCA_907169655.1. Lineage (NCBI taxonomy): Eukaryota > Metazoa > Chordata > Mammalia > Rodentia > Muridae > Acomys > Acomys percivali. The sequence continues at coordinate 71,418,366 of OU015744.1, forward strand.
GATGGAAAGAGCTCCTATGCTCATGTATCCATAAAATCAACATAGGAAAAGTGGCCATCCTACCAAAAGCAATCTACTGATTCAGTGCAATCCCTGTCCAAGTTCCAACATAACTTTTCACAGACTTTAAAAGGACAATTCTCAAGTTCATATGAGAAAAACAGAACAGCTGAAAAAAATCCTGAACAATAAAAGAATTACTGGAGGTCTTACTACTCCTGATTTCAAGTTGTACTACAGAGCTATACTAATAATAATTTTTAAAACACCATGGTATTGACATAAAACAGGCACATTGATCAATGGTGTGTACAAAGTGGCAAATTCTAGGCTTCCATCTCAGACCCAAGTCAGAGATTCATTTTAACAAGGTCCCAGCAGATTTCTGTGCCATTCAAAATTGAAAATTCATGATATCATTGGTTACAAACAAAACTTAAAAGGCTGGAAATACAGGCCAGTGGCAGAGTGCTTGCTGAGGATGTACAGCCCTCCAGGCTTGATCTCCAGCATCATGCTGGGAGATGGGGCTGGAGAGGAAAGGGGGAAAACGTACTGAAGTCTATTGATTATTGTGAAATGTATAAGTCTGACATTTTAAAATCCATTTTTTAGAAATCTTGGTTCTAGCACCTTTAATTTACTTTTAATAAAGACCATAAGCTTAATTTTGAAAGTACAACATTAGTTTACCTGCATGGATTAAAAGTTCTTGAACTCCTCAAATCACCCAAAATGGCAGAATGACCATAGTGCCTCTAAATGCCTTACATATAAGAAACTGCACTGCCATTTTAAAAATGTGCTGCACTCAGTACTAAATAGGATGGCTTTATCAGACCTTCCTCTCAGGGTCTGTGACATATGAGGAAGAAGAGATGGAAAGATTGTCAGCCAGAGGGGATGGGTGACTCTAAGGAAACAGTGTCTCCCAGACACAGCAGGAGAGACTGTGGCAGTACACACAGGGCCTGCACAGATTCAAGACAGACAGGGTCCCAAGGCTAAGGGGGAAGTGAACATAGATCCCACCCCTAACCAAGAAGCCATCTGTAATTGTGCTTGCAAAGAAAAATTAGCTTTCTATAATGGAGTCACACTAGATAGATGAATCACACTTAAGATAGGTATCATGTCCAGGACTAGTTATTGCTCAATACAAAACAAACAAAATAATCTTTTTGTAGAATGGTTTCTGATTTTGTGTTGTTGTGGGGTGTGTGTGTGTGTGTGTGTTTCTTGTGGATTGTGTTTGTTTGTTTGATTGTCTGTTTGTTTTCTGAAAACAGAAAAAGAAAAGATGTAGAGTTGAGTGAATAGGAAAGTAGGGAGGACCTTAAATCTAACATTATGAAAATGATACAAGTCTTTAAAGAGGACATGAATACATTCATCAAAGAAATACAGGAAAGTACAATCAAATCAGTGAAGGAAAATGAGTAAATCCTATAAAGAAATACAGGGAAATACAAGCAAACAACGGAAGTAAATAAATAGAGCTGTTCAAGATGAGAAAATGGAAAGAGAAGCAATAAAGAAAACACAATTGAGGCAATCTTGGAGATGGAAAACCTAGGAAAGAGAACAAGAACTACAAACACAAGAATCTCCAACAAAATACAAGAGAAGGAAGAGAGAATCTTAGGCATAGAAGATGCAATAGAAGATGTTTATACATCAGTCAAAGAAAATGCTAAATCTAAAAAGTGTCTAACACAAAACATTCAGGAAATTTGGGACAATATGAAAAGACTAAACCTAAAAATAGAAACAGAAGATTCTGAGCTCAAAGGCCCAGAAAATATCTTCAACAAAATCACTGAAGAAAATTTCTCTAATCTAAAGAAAGAAGTGCCAGTAAATGTACAAGAAGCCTACAGAACACCAAATAGATTGGACCAAAAAAAGAAAACCCTCTCAAATTCTCAACAGAGGAATATTGAATGGCTGAGAAATACTTAAAGAATTGCTCAACATCTTTACTCATCAGAGAAATGCAAATCAAAACAACTCTGAGATTCCATCTTACACCCATCAGAATGGCTAAGATCAAAAATTCAAGTGGCATCACATGTTGGCGAGGATGTAGAGAAAGAGGAACACTCCTTCATTGCTGATGGGAATGAAAACTTGTACAACCACTTTGGAAATCTATCTGACACTTTCTCAGAAAACTGGGAATAGGGTTTCCTCAAGACCCAATATACCCAGAAAATGCTCCACCACACAACAAGGACATATGCTCAACCATGTTCATAGCAGCCTTATTCATAGTAGTCAGAACCTGGAAACAGCCTACATGTTCCTCAGTTGAAGAATGGATAAAGAAACTGTGGTACATTTACATTATGGAAATTATGGAATACTACTCAGCTATTAAAAACAAGGAAATCCCAAAATTTGTGGAAAAATGAAAGGAACTAGAAATAATCATACTGAGTGAGTTAACCCAGAAGCAGAAAGACTCACATGATATATACTCACTTATAATTGGGCACTAGCCCAAAAGGCATATCCCCAAAAGTCTTCACTTACCAGGAGATTAGAGGTGAGGACATCCTACTTGGGTTCTAGGTAAGGGAAATATAGGAGATGGGGAAATAGAAGAACCCAGAGAGTGCTAGAAACCTACAAGAAGAATATCATGACGTGTGGATCAGGGCCCGGGGGGTCTGCTCAAACTATTGCACTAACCAAGGACAATACAAGTAGTAAACATCGACCCCCTACTCTGAACTAACCAATGGACAGGACATTCTCCACAGTTATATGGAGAGCAGGGACTAATCTGACAAGAACTCTGGTGCCTCATATTTGTCCACCTCCCCTTGGTAGGGAGGCCTGGTGGCACTCAAAGAAAGAATAAACAGGCTACCAAGATGAGACTTGATAGCCTATGACCATATAGTGGAGGAAGATGTCCCCCTTGGTCTTAGGCCTTGGGGGGGGGGGAATAGGGCAAAAGCAGGAGGGAGGGAAGAATGGGAGGATACAAGTGATAGGATAACAATTGAGTTGTAATCTGAATAAATTAATTAAATAATAATTAAAAAAGAAAACCCTCTCAACACATAATAATCAAAATACTAAATATAGAGAACAAAGAAATATTAAAAGCTGCAAGGGATAAGGGCCAGGTAGCATATAAAGGCAGACCTATTAGAATTACACCAGACTTCTCAACCAAAACATGAAAAGCCAGAAGGGCACCATATGGGACCTTCTTCAAAATGTGGTCATGAAGCAAGCCTCAATAGATATAATCACTTGGATCTTATCAGACCACCAAGGACTGAAGCTAGACCTTAACAACAGTGGAAACAACAGAAAGCCTACAAACGCATGCAAACTAAACAACTCCTACTCAATGACTGCTGGGTCAGGGAAGAAATAACTAAAGAAATTAAAGGCTTTCTAGAATTCATTGAAAACGAAAGCATAACATACCTAAACTTATGGGACACAATGAAAGCAGTGCTGAGGAAAGTTCATATCACTAAATACTTTCATAAATTGGAGAGATCTCATACTTGCAGTTTAACAGCACATTTGAAAGCTCTAGAACAATAAGAAGCAAACACAGCAAAGAAGAGTACATGGCAGAAAATGTTCAAAGTCAAGGCTGAAGTCAATCACTTAAAAACAAAGAATCAACCAAACCAAGAACTGATTCTTTGAGAAAATCAACAAGATAGACAAACTCTTAGCCAAACTAACTAAGAGGCAGAGAGATGATATCCAAATTAATAAAATCAGAAATGAAAGGGGGGATATAACTACAGACACTGAGGAAATCCAAAGAAACATTAGAACTTACTTCAAAGGCCTGTATTCCACAAAACTGGAACATCTAAATAAAATGGCTGATTTTCTTGATAGAATCCACTTACCAACGTTAAATGAAGACCAGATTAACAACCTAAATAGTCCTATAACCCCTAAGGAAATAGAAGTAGTTATTAAAAAATCCCAGGGCCAGATGGTTTTAGCACAAATTTCTGCCAGCTTTTCAAAGAAGAGCTAACACTAATACTCCCCAAACTATTCCACAAAATAGAAACATAAGGAACATTTCTGAATTCATTTTATTAAGTTACAGTCACCTTGATACCTAAACCACATGAAGATTCAATCAAGAAAGAGAATTTCAGACCAATATCACTCATGAATATAGATGCAAATATACTCAATCCAAGAACACACACAAAAAAATCATCCACCATGATCAAGCAGGCTTCATGCCTGGAATGTATGGATAGCACAACATAAAATCCATATATCAATGTGTTAATATATTCATAGATATCAATATATCCAATAAATCCATATATCAATATAATCCACCATATAAACAAAGTGAAAGGGAAAAACATGCGATCATCTCATTAGATGTAGAAAAAGCATTTGACAAAATCCAACACCCCTTCATGATAAAAGTCTTGGAGATATCAGGGATATAAGACCTTTACCTAAACATAATAAAGGCAATATACAGCAAGCTGATAGTCAACATCAAATAAAATGGAAACTTAAAGCAATTCTGCTAAAGTCAAGGACAAGACAATGCTGTCCACTCTTTCCATATCTATTCAACATAGTAATTGAAGTTCTAACTAGTACAATAAGACAACTAAAGGAAATCAAGGGGATAGAAGTTGGAAAGGAAGAAGTCAAAGTATCTCTATTCGCAGATATATATAAAAGTATACATAAGCGACCTCCAAAACTCTACCAGAGAATTTCTACAGCTGAGAAACACCTTCAGCAAAGTGGCTGGATACAAATCTAACTAAAAAAATCAATAGCCCTCCTTTATACAAACAATAAATGGACTGAGAAAAATTAGGTAAACAACACTCTTCACAATAGGCAGAAAACAATATAAAATATCTCCATGTAACTCTAACCAAGTAAGTGAAAAACCTGCATGACAAAACCTTCAAATCTCTGAAGAAAGAAATTAAAGAAGATATCCCATGGTTATGATTGGTAGGATCAACATAGTAAACTAATAGACACGTGAAAAGGCCACCACTATTAACTATTAGTGAAATGTCAGTCGGATCTATCACTTGATACAGTTACGTGCTCTGAAACACCCTGGTTTTCTATTAGATTAATTGCTTTCCGGTTGCCAAGTCTTTAGATGAGCGCATTTATCTACACACATACCAGACAAGAACACTTTTATTACATTTATGTATTTATCGTGTGGGCATGCATGTGCAGGTCAGAGGACAAGTGACGGGAGTGGTCTCTCTCCTGCCACCATGCAGGGTCTGGAACAGAGCTTAGGTTATCTGGCCTGGCAGCATGCACCTTTTCCCACTGGCCCAGATAAAAGCCCTTGGGAGGCAAATCTATGAAGAGAGCTCTGGCTCTGTGCCCTGTTTTACCTCAGCCAAGGCGTTCCCCAGTGAGTGAGCGTTGTTAATTCGGTTTGCACGTTTTATCTCTTAGAGCTGTTGGTAGTTTTTTGAGATCATAAAGCTTGTTGTTATTGTTGTTGTTTTCTCCTAAAAGCTGTGAGAATGCCTTTTGCAGTTAGATCCTGGAATTGCTTTTAGGATCAGAGTAGTCTGTGCTTCCTGACTGGGTATTCAGCTGATCCACACATTCCTGTGAGCTACAGTTACTTACAGAATTTGGTTTGCACGGTTCTCGCTGGGAGGCAGCATGGAATTATGGGAAGACTTACTCACTGAGCTCTAGTTCCAGCTGTGTGCCATCTCACTGGCTCTGTCATTGGACAGGTCACTAGGGCTGTATCTGTTTGTCCATTCATAAAAAGAGGAGGTAAGCTTAGATTGCCTTCGGTGTTCCATGTGGAAGTGACGTCAGATGGCAATGATGTCCTTCTTTGCTCAGGGAATGGGGGTGGGGGGTGGGAGGTGGGGGATGGGGGTGGGGGTGGGAGATGGAGCCGGAGTTTTAAGTTAACAAGTACCACAGACTGGCCTGGAAATAAAGCTGCCTCATACTCTGTTCCTAAGAGACATTACTCTGTCAGGATATCAAGTCAGATTTCTAGACATCATTCTCCATCATCCTTGACTTCAGAAGTTTGCCCTGAACATTTGTAGAACCCTGAAAAGGCCGGAATAGCACAGTGAGACAGCGCAATGGTTGTGCCCATGAGGAAATAGGGGGAGCCTTAAGTCCTGTGTTTCTACAAAGGGATTCACCGGGAATTCCTGGTGTCCAGACAACTCCACTGTCATCTGGGCCTCACTCTACTTTCTCACAGCAGTTACAGCTGCCTCACAGGTTCCCACCTTTGGGTCAATCATTTCTCTCCTTCCATTAGAATGTGTTCTCCAAAGGAACTAAGATGCTTATTTTACTAGGCATCTCCAGCCCCAAAGAGAAGGGCTAGCTCACAGCAGGAAACTCAGGAAATACTACCAAATAAAATTAATGAGGGCCATATAAAATACATATAAAAAGTAGTGACCACACTCAATTTGCCCCCGTCCTCTTCTTAGTATGACATAGAAATGCAGAGTGGATTTTGCCTCTCACACTGCCAGCGCCATACTCCAACGGCTGCAGGTGTTCAGAACCAACTTCAGGATAAATAGTATTAGCCCTGCTAATAAACACATATTTCTGAAGTGCTCCTTTGGGAATGAAAAGAAGGAAATTGATATTTCCCACATACGTGTGCTGTAATTGTTTGTTTAATAAAGGCAGTTGCTGAAGGCACAAATTGTCTGAAAGCTCTTCTCCCCTTCAAATGAACGCAGACACCAGAGCAGTGTTTTCATCGTAAACAAATGCCAAGTTTTGTGTGTTGATTACTAGAAAGTTTCCAGTTTTGTCCTTTACCCAAATAAGTTGTTAATTAAGACAGACAAAAACCAGGAAACTCGGACCTTTAGTCATTTAATTTCCTCACTCTGAGCTGCCTAGTCATTTCCTGCAGGAATCCAGCAGCTGGTAACAAAATCATCAGCCAGGGCATAGGTGGAGCTCCAGGCTCCTGCCGCAAATCAGGTGGTTTGTTCTGACTTGGAGGAAGCCAGATCAACTCTAGAAACCAATCTAAACAGCGCCAAGAATGCTGCCTCTGCATGGCTCTCACCGGCACATTGGTCTAGTGGGAGGACCCATGGGCAAAGGAACCCCACTTCTGTGGTTTGGCTCTGGCAGTAATTAGCTGGTGTGACCTTAGCTTTCACCTCCTGTGACATAATATCCTTGTCTGAGTGAAGTACAGAACTCAAATTCTACAACCAAGTTTGTTTGTAAAGAGAGAGAAGCCAAATTCAAAATGTAGCTCTGTTTGTACAAGCTCATGATTCCATCCAAAACGCCATAAGGATGGAGCCTTTGGCCAGTAGCCTTAAGGACAAAGTCCTTCACCATGTCCAATGTGGCCAACCAGCAGACTGCACATGAAGTAGCTAAGCGGTAAGTCAGAGAAACTGATATCATTTATAGCGTTTCACTGGTTTGACTAATTGTTTCTTACAAGTGTTACATGTATAAGCTTTCTCCCCATTGCCTGCTCTCTTGGGAAGTAGAAACAAACAAGCAAACACAAGTTGCTGGGCAGCAGTGACACACTACCTTTAATCCCCGAATTAGTGAGTTCAAGGCCAGGCTGGTCTACAAAGCAAGTTCCAGGACAGCTAACTTTACACAGAGAAACTCTCTCTCAAAAAATCAAAAACAAAAAACAAATTAAAAGAGTCAAAGATGTGCAGTCCATCTGAACTTGGGACAGGTGGGTGGAAAGTGGAGCTGAAATACTATACCCCAAATCACATGGTGAAATCCCCAGTGGGAACGTTTGGGAGGTGACAGGGCCTTAAGACACTGCCCTCTGCCTCTCAGCTTCACGTGGTGGGTTGGGGCCCTCTGCGTGATCGTGGGTCTGCAATATCATGCAGGTCAACTGACCTGTCATATTTAACTTACCCACCTTTTCTTTTAATGTGAATCCTATTTAAGAGTTTCCTTTGTCTGGTCTGGCAATCAGAAAGAATAAGTCAGATGTTATATTTTTGGAATTAATGTTGGACATGCTGAGTTTAGGAGTGCTTGAATCAATAAGCTTAAAGAAAAGTCAAAACTCTTATTAAGATGAGAATTCTTCTGCAAGCCAAAGCCAATTGTGCTTTATGCTGTCCCCAACAGTCAGGGAACTTCTGAGCAGAAAACACAAATACAGTACATTTACATAGACCTACAATCTACTTAAACACTTTAGCACTTCATGGATGTGCAGCTTCGAATGACCCATCATAAGATCAGTTGTTTCTCCAAAAGTCTAGTAAGATAGAAATCCACATTTTTTTTCTCAGTAGCTAGGAGATGGGCCCATGCCATCTGTCACTCTAAGAAACTTCCACGGAGCCTAGAATCATGGAAATTGTCTTTATTTTGATTAGTGCTCATTGCCCCACATTGGTCCTGTGGTGACATTGTTCAACCCTTTGAAGAGTCTTCAAATACCCTTGTATTTGTAGCATAACTTGCAATTAGTACTGAAAGGGAGCCAGAGATTAGGGCTTCTTTCTCTCAGATTGATGCAAATCAAGTAAATATGCATTTAATATTCCTCCCATGTATTACTCTTACACTTGTGCCTCCTGCTGTGGGTCTCCTGATAATAAATGATATAATACAAATTCATAAAGCATCGACTATACTTGTGAGTATGTGTATGCCCATGCTAATTTTGTAATGTGGTTTAATTCCTTTTAAACACTTTTGTGCTGTGTTTAGGATTAAAGCCAGCATTCTGTGGTGCTCTACAGTAAGTGGGATGGGGACTTTTCTGTAAGGAGTATCAGTATTTCCAGAAACTTCTTTACTTAAGTATTGAGAACCAGATAACCTTCCTCAACTTCAAATGGAATGATAAATAGATGAATTTGAATGTAGCATCAGAGATGTGTTCTTCAAGCCAAAATATTTTGGCACATTGCTCATGCTTTTTTGTCAGTTACTGGAGAAGGGGCTGGCACAGCAGCTCTGTTCTCCTCCCCAAGAACATCAGCCCCGAGATGGTCTTCTTATGACAAGTAAAAGTGCTTTATAAACCAAAAGGTGATGCAGGCACACTTAAATCACAACTGGAGAGTACAGTGGTATGGTTGTCTCAGAAATAACACGCAAGTAGTGAACACACTGCCTCCATGTTCCTTGAAATGTCTACACAGCTCCTCAGATGGTCTTTGGGTCCTGATCATTTGTCCCCACAGACACATTCATTGGTGTCCCTCTCTTCCTGGCTCACTTCATCATAGTGTTTCCTGCCACCGGCTTGCAAACAAGTGCTGCACTCCAATGACTGTCCTGACTGACTCTGCATTTTGGGAAATTCAAAGCAAGATACTAGAGTTCCTAGCACATACATCATCAGTCTCTGGAGTGGTCCAAGGAATGATACTAGTAAGCATACACTTACTGAAGAATAATTAGCACCTTTAAGGAGCACTTACTAAGTGCCAGGCCTAGTGCTGAAAACTGAGCGTGCACTGTTTAATCTCCCAAAGACCTGGGAATTAGGTGAGGTTATCCCCCTGTACGGGTAACAAAAGCAAAGCAGGGGAGGCCACATTACCTTCTGAAGGAGACTGGGTAATGACAGGGCTGGGATGCAGACCTCAGGGCGTTGTGCTTTGTGTTTACGATAGGCTCTCGCAAGTGCCTGTTGTTGGTGCATTCATACCTGCCTTTCAGTTACGATAATAAATGCATTAACACCAGTTATCAACCCACAGAGGCAGGGCTAGCAGACACATGAAGGGACATAGAGGATCTTGGGTGACTACGTTTATTTTCCAGAGAGACTGTATGTTTTCAGTCTCAAAGGATTTCTTTTCCTAAGAAATAGTAAATCAAGAAGTTAGTGATCAAAATTTGGCTTCAACTAATTTCATTCTCATCCCAGGCATCTTAGATCTTTGGATCATAAAAATTAGCCATTAAAGATTTTGACTTATTACTTAACACCTACTTTTATTTTCATTTGACATAATGTTTTCATGTATACTTATGGGGAGTGATGTGGTATTTTTTGCATATACACAACGAAGAACATCCCATCAGACTACGGAGCCTGGCTTTTCCTTCACTTCAGACATCCACCATCACTCAGAATCTTTTCCACTGCTATGTGAACTCTACAGTTGTCGAACCTCAACTCTGCGTCAGCTCAGCCTCCAGGTCCTCCAGCAACCCTTCCTGCTGCTCACACCAGCGCTTGTGCCCAGTGGGTCTAAGCTGCTTTGGAAGGGTCCGTGGGTTCAGTCATTGAGCAGGACTGTGACCTCTTCCTGCCGCCTGCCCTGGTGCCCTTGCTCTTTCAGGGGCGGATGTATGCATACGTTCACTCCCCATCTCTGTACAGCACACGTGGAGAAGAGCACACTGTTGGCTGAAGTAATACACAACTCTGCAGGACACGGTGGGTTGCACTGAGCCATCTGTCACAACACTAGTTTAGTTTTGCTTTTACGGGAGCGCTTCCGGTATCCTGAGTTTGATGTGTCTCACCCACCCCTTTCCTGATGTAAGAAGCCTTTGCGTCTTGGTGGCTTGGTATCACAGAGCCTCCCGGACTGACCAGGTTCCAGAGCGTCTACACATCGTCTTCTGCGTGCTTAGGGGAAATGGAGCCTGGCACAAAAGAGAAAGTGAGTTACTAATTGGATTTATGGCCATTACTCCCAGAGCAGCCCTCTGCCCTCGGTAATCTTGATAGCGGTTCAGATAGAATCTTGCTCAGCAAAGGATGCAGAAAAAAGCTGGCACATCTCCTACTCACTCAATAAAAAGTCAGATTGTTATTAAAATGTCCTTGAAGCTACTGTGATTTACATTCATGTTAATGGCTCTCTTTGTAGCCCTGTCCCTTTCATGGGGCCTGGCCTCCCCTTACTATTGGTCACATTTAAAATAAATACTCCACCATCTGCAGCTGTCCATCTCTCTGTCCCACTTTGACTTTCCACTGAAAGCACACCGATGGGCTATTTCCCTCACAGAGACTCACAAACCCAAGGATGCCCAGCACATTATTTGTGTAGCAAATAGATGATGTAGCTTGGGTTTTACCAGCAGAGGAATGTTGATGTCTTCTGTGGAGTAAGATGTAGCATACAGAAACCGTGAACTAGCCAGATATAAAGCAATATATGGAGATCTTCATATCGCTGGGTAAAAAGAAATGTGTAACAAATGCTGCATATGTGTATAACTGGCTAAATGATTAATGTTCGCTAGCATGATACCTACATAAAACAGTGTTTTATATATTTGCAAAGATATATGTATATCCAAGGCCATACACTCAACAGGGTAAGAAAAACATGAAGGTGGAAGAGGAAAAAGAAAAATTATAAGCTAAAACGAGAGGTATATAGTCTTGCAAGGAGCAATGGACCAAGAGTGATGCTTTGTTTGTGAGAGGGAATAAAGAAACGGCAGGTGAATTAAGGCATAGTCAAAGGTGTTCTTCTTTCTATGTGACAGGACCTTAGCTCTGCTTTGTGACCTTGGGCAAGTAACTCACATCGCTGAGCCTCGACTTCCGTTCTGGGAAAAAGTCAGAGAATGAACGGTGACTACATTTATGCAAGATGAAACACAGTGAAGTCTGAGACCTGGCAACCAGCTGGCACTGTATCCAAAAGGTACTGTAGCCATCCGTGGAGAATGGTGTCAGTGCTGAACCCAGGCAGAGGACATGCGTTTCTAAACCAATTACCACCAGCACGATCAGAGGCAAACACGTATGTCTATTGCATGATGCTTGGCTGCTGTCTGCCCAAGGTGCTCCACCATTGATCAGTTACCAGAACTAACGTAACCTAACAGGTGTTGCCTCCCACCTGAGAATGTTTCAAATTGTTAGGCCAATCAATGCTCCTGAGATTTGAGGTCTGGCGTCTGAGACATGTTAGAAGGCATCGCCATCACCTCCCAAGCTATTGACCCCCAGGTACATGATTTCTGTCTACTCGTCCCAAGCCTTCCTAAAAGTAGTCTTCTTGGACTGGAGGGGCTAGCAGTGCATGTCTGTCGCTGCTCTCCAGTGGAGGTAACAGGCTCTGAGAACTGGGGAACAATTCTCTCGCACAGACTGAGCAATCCAAGGTTTTCACTCTTAACACAAAGGAAGCACTGGACATCAAGCAAAGCAAGGGGCCGACCCTGGGGAGAGAGGTGGCCACTGCCCTTGCTCTCTCTGGGCAGATGAGCATCAGCTCGTTCTGAGCTAGCCTTTTCATCCATGGAGGTGCCAGGTGCCCTTACAGGCAGAAGTGGACCGAACAGGAATATCCCATAGGGTTCTTGACTCTTCCCTGAACAAGGTGTCATTTGTCTAGGCACAAAGAGTTCAAAGAAGAGTCCCTAGCCTCGTGGCCAAGTAGGATCTGGTGGGTTTGGGGACTTCTCTTAGGTTCAGGTTCAACTTTCAGTCAAATAAATAGCTTTGGAAAAAACTAAGATCATAGAGAGAAAACTCGACCACATGTTTATATTTTCCCCCTTTCTTTACCAGGGTGACAAAGTCCTACAGCTCCAATGGAGCACGCAGGAATATTAGCAGCCACACTGTATTTTCTACATTCCTCACATCCCAGTAAAAGACTTTTCCTGACTGGCTTGAACAGTTTACCCTGCGATTTAGGAGAAAACACTTGGCCCTTCCTCTTGCAGGGGTAGGGCCCCCAGGAACTATGAGGCATGCAGGGGTAAGGCCCCCAGGAACTATGAGGCATGCAGGGGTAGGGCCCCCAGAAACTTGAGGCACGTCTCCAGTTTGTTTGCCCTCCTCACCCAGAAGCATCGCCTTCCACATCCCCACAGGAGCATTCAAATCCTAAGTCATAAGAACAGTCCCATTTCTCTACCCTTTAATAAAATGAGGCCAAGTATACGGCTCAGGTCATGTCATTTCGGTCTTTCACTCTCCTCCAGGCTGAAGGTGAAAGCAACTTGGGGACATTTCTTCTTCTAGTTCATCAAGCCCTCCTGTTAGCAGAATACACAAGGCCTTACTCCTTTCAGATTCTGTCATTGGGGCTGGCTCAGGATGTGAGGAGATGAAAGAAACCATTTAATGTGTGCTTGTGAACCAAGCAGGAAAAAGAAGGTGTTTTTTTTGTTGTTGTTGTTGTTGCTGTTGAAAAAAGGAGGGAAGGAAACCATGAGGAGCTCAAGATAAAAGTAAATGAGATCAGTTCTGTCCGCTAATTTCCTTCCAAGCCACCAGGCTTTCAAGGAAACCAGAAACTGGGGGGGGGGGGGGGGGGGGAACAAGGTATTGGATCAGTCACCCCAGGTCAAGAAATGTATCAACTCCGAGATGCTAGATGATTCCAACATGCTGAAATGAGCAGAGGTAGCCACCAGGGAATCCATTAGTAAAACTTGTGAAGCCTCCACAGCATGGATTTGTGTAAATATAAGGCATCAGTGGTGAGAGGGAGGAGCAACCAGAGATGCTGAGCACTCAGGAACTCCAGCAAACTCACGGCATAGACGCGCCATTGAAGGAGAGATAAACCTGTTTTTTAGGATCCCAAGTGCAGGATCGGAATGGTCTTGTGAGAACAGGTGAGGTTAATCCACTAGGAGATCAACCACCTCATGTGTGGGAGCTTGATTGTTGCCAGCTGAAAAGATCCTGTGAACAGACTCTGGGAGGAGATAATATAAATGAGCCGAGAACTGGAGGCGGGGCCTTTTGGAGACTTCAGATAGTTTGACGCTCCTAGAGAGAACCACTGCAGGGAAGGCTTCGGGGCTCTGGCTCCTGCTGAGGTTGCGGGTTCTGGTTACTCCAGGTTCCAGCGAAGAAATCCTGCTGATTACACCAGGAGAATTGCTTCTCAGAACTGATATCCTTATGTTTTTTTTATTGTGTCCATTAATTCTCTTTTACTATTGTTTTGGTTAGTCGAGTTATAAGTGATGTACGCTAGGTTAATAAATTGTAATAAATTATATTGGTTAAGAAAATTGAGCCTACATGCCATGGGATTCCATAAGGGAAGGACTCTGAGGAGCACTCATTAATGCACTAAGATTTTTTAAAAGCATTTGCTGTATCCTAGTCACAGTGAAAAGCTACAGAGATATTCTAAGACTCACTGTCTAAAATGAGCTCATATTCTGGTGGAAAAACCAATTCTAAAAATGAAATGCCAACTGTTTGTGATCATAGACATGTACAGTTACAGACAGAGAGCTGGTGTCCCTCTATGGGGGAGCCCTTGGGAGGTCAACTAAATCCAACTTTAATTTCCTTAGAATGAAGAGATCTTGCTGTCTAAGTCAAGCACTCTATAGCCTACCACCGTGGAGCTTTTCTTTGTATTGTAGAGAGTATAGAGATGTTTGTGAATTTTTTTCAGCACATGGAACATGCCAGGAAGACTGCAGAGATCTGGGGAATCAATAGCTAGTTTGTGTTTGCGAAGAGTGGCTGAGAATCAGCTTTCCTGCATGAAGGTGTGCCAGGCTCAGGCTTACCTGGTCTTAAGGACTACTGAAAACTTTGAGCTGGAAATCGCAGGTGACTTTTATCCCTGACTCACTGACTAAAGCTGGCTGCATAGCCCCGCTCATCACAAGCATGCCAGGAAATGCAGTCCCACTACATACCTGGAAATGGGGAGAACTGTGTAGTAACAAACTGCATCCTACAAGATAAACAACAGGAAACTATTCGTGCAATCTCTTAGCAATACTTTTGATTATTGATCTGATTGGGTGGAGAGTCGCCTAGGCGATCAGTAAAGCACACCCAAGCAGCACGGCTGCCACCTCTGCAGAGGCATTTATATAAATTTATTAGGCCTGAATGTGGGGAGCACCATTGCATGGGCTGAGTACCCAGATGACAGCAAAGGCAGGGAGGGGCACAGGGGAGGTGGTTTAATTGGTAAAGTGATTGCTGCATAAGCTTGAGGACCTCAGTTCAGGTCCCCTGCACTCAAGTGAAAGCCAAGCATGCAGGCACACATCTGCAAGCCCTATGCTGGAGGGTACAGAGCCAGGCAGATCCTTGGAGCAGACTGGCAAGCAAGCCTACCAACCAGCAAGCTACAGATTCAGTGAGAGACACTGCCTAAAAAATAAGAGGGCTAGACAGATTGTTCTGTGTCTAAGAGTGCTTGATGCGTAAGCATGAAACCTGCACAAATCCCCATGGCCACACATGCCTATAATCCCCACGTCATCATTGAAAGAAACAGGAGGATCATTGGGGCTTGCTGGTCACCAGCCTAGCTCCAGATTTGGGAAGAAACCCTATATCAAAGCAATATGGTAGAGAGGGACTCTCTGACCGGCACGTGCACACGCACACACATTTGTTGGAGGAGCACACACTCACCACGCTCACACACTAGCCCCAGCAGTGCAGGAATATTCTTCCACCCTTTCCTGGCCACATGACATCATGGTGCAAGTTGCTTCCCTTTGCTGTCCCTCCCAGCCCTGAAGGATTGAGACCTCAGATACTGCAAACAAAATATATTCTTTCTCACTGGAAAATTCTGTCAGGGATTCGGTCAGTGTGACGACTAACACAAAATGCATCAGGTGGACAGGGCATGTGGCAAAAGACTGTGTTATCCCAAATAGAATGCGGCAGGCATAGTTATGTGGTAAGCTAAAATGCTTGCCAAAATGAACCGCTTTTCTTTTCAGGAGCCTCGTGACAATGATATTAAACTGCAAAGGTCTCCTCCTGAGCATGATCCATTAAGGTTAATAGTTTCATTTTCTTACATCTGAAGAAAGTTTCTAACTAAAAGTAAAATGAATTTTAAAAGAGACTGAGTCAAAGTGTGAAGCTGTGCCTATTTGGAAGAATGCAACCTTTACACTACAGTCATGAGCTGAATTCTTACTCTCGGGATAATCTTCCTAAGACTGTTCAAATTGGAGAACTGTTCAAATTAGATTTTGAGGGCTGTATACACAATGGTCACTAGGTTGGTAACATGAAAGAACAGGTCTTTTCTCTTTTTTTAAAGGTGTTCTGGAGTCCAAAAGTCTTAAATCAAGGTATCTATGGTTATTTGAATGAGGTATTGCACCATAAGTCTTGGACATTTGAATGCTTGGTGGGTGGAACCATTTAGGAAGGATTAGGCGGTTTGGCCTTGCTGGAGCAAGTACACTACTGGAGGTGGGCTTTGAGGTTTCCAACGGCTCGTGCCATTCCCAGTGTGCCCTCTGCCTCCTACTGGAGATCAAGCTCTTAGCTCTTCCTGCCTCTATGCCTTCATTCCAAACTCATGGACCCTAACCCTCTAGAACCACAAGCCCAGTTACATGCTTTTTTAAAAAATAAATTGCCTTGATCATGATGCTTTATCATAGCAGTATAAAATAACATTCATTAACCACTGGAGTAGTTTTAATTTGTTATTATTCAGCCTTATATAGTCTATAGCGCATAATATTGCTCATTTTTAAATTAAATTGATTTTTTTATGTCCCCAACTTACCCTTTTGTGCTACAGATCAAACCCAGGCCTCATGCAAGCTAGGCAAATGATTTATCACTGAGCTACAATCCCATAACTGCCTCTTAACTTTTAAGTGAAGTTTATTATTATTATTATTATTAAATGCACTAAATGGAGCTAAATAATTGGCGGGGAAAAGTGTTTATTATGAGAATGCCTTCCAAGGATATAGAACTGTGACTGGAATACCTACTTCAACATATGAATATTCTGAAAGATGATAAGAAATGATTCTGTTCTTCCCTCGTTATTGTGAAATGCACCATGACCAATGTTACCCTTGCAAGGATAGTGTGTATAATCCTACATGGTAAAACTAATTGTACGAGCAGCTCAGAACATCTAATTTCCAGTGCTGGCATTTGATACCACTGCCCTAGCTGATCGATTCTGTGCCATGGATCACAAATTCGAATCATTTGAAGGAAACAAAGCAAATTTTAGGTTTGATATACATGAAAACTGTTAAGGAAAATAGACGAGTTCATGGGACACAGTCCAACTGCTTCTACTAGAAGATTCTTGTTAGTTATTGCATGGTGTATGTCACAAATATGCTTCCATTTTTATTGCTTACTGGATTTTGGTTTATAAATGTTTTTATAAGCAGGGACATTAAAGGATTAAGTATATCTTGAATGCAAAATTAAGTACTAAAATTTTTTTCTTAAGAGTTGATGATAGTACAGCTGACAATACATATTGATTGGCCTTCCAAATACTACAGTGACAACTCTTCCCAAACTGATGCACATGAATGTCAACATCAAAGTCAATAGTTGTGTTAAGCGGTCAAGTGAACAGTGGTATTTCAAAAATGTCTCTGTTGACCCTGTGAGTCTGTCTCTGTGAATGTAACTGAGAATCTTGGGATGAGATCAGGTGATGATGACAGGTGTCCTTGAGAAGAGGAAGCACAGACACAGCAGAGTATTCTCATGAGCAGGAGGCAGATAGTGCACCAGGATCACCCTTCTCCTACACTTTTTCCATCCTTGTAGCGTATCAGTTTTTTCAGAATATCATAGCAAGCAGGGTCTCCCATAAGTCTACCTTCCAGTCCAGCTTCGTCCACTTGAAGGAGTGCCTCTGGGGTCCTGCTTTTGTGTAAGCAACAGCTCCTTGTTTTTACTGAGGAGCATTTCAGTTGTATGGGTGATCCATTGTTTGCTTATCCATTTATCCACTGAAGGGGTTTTTTTTGTTTTCAGTTTTTGGTGATTACAGATACTTCAGGTAGTCAGCTATTCATGCACAGGGCTTCGTGTGTCTGAAGACATTTTCATTTCTTTAATTAAAATGCCTCAGTGTGGAATTGCTGGGTCATCCCGTGTACTTTATTGAATTATTTCATTTCATCTATTTTGTTAAAAATTATTTAAAATTGTTCCTAACATTTTTATATACATTCTAATTTCTGTGGGAACAGTACTAATGTCTCTTTTGGTCATTTTGAACATTTCTGTCTTTTCTCATTTTTTTTTCTTGGTCAGTTTAGCTGAAGGTTTTTATTTTTTCCTTAAGTAAAGAGGAAGGGAAGGAGGGAGAAGGGAAAGGAAGGGGTAGTGTAGGGAGAGAAGAGGAGAAAAGAAGAGAGAAATAAAGGGGAGAAGAGGGAAGGGGAGAAGAGGAGAGAAATGAGAGGCAATGGAGGGGAGAGAGAGGCTGGGGAGGGGAGAGAGAGGCTGGGGAGGGAAGGGAGAGGCTGGGGAGGGGAGGGAAAGGCTGGGGAGGGGAGGGAGAGGCTGGGGAGGGGAAGGAGGGGCTGGGGAGGGGAGGGAGAGGCTGGGGAGGGGAGGGAGAGGCTGGG
>OU015744.1:71437080-71486006 GCA_907169655.1 Acomys percivali
TGTGTGTGTGTGTGTGTGTGTGTGTGTGTGTGTGTGTGTGTGTGTGTAGTTTCTATTTATTCATTCATTCATTCATCCACTTTACATCCCTCCCCTCCTCCCAGTCCCCCCCACCCCATCCCTCCACTATTCCTCAGAAAACAGTAGCCCCACCTCCACCCCAGCTCATCATGTCACATCAGCACTGAGCATCTTCTTCCCCTGTGGCCTGGCCAGGCAGTCCTGTCAGGGGAAACTGACCAAAAACCAGGCAACAGAGTCCATGTCAGAGACAGCCCCTGCTCCTGCACTAGAGGACCACATAAGCCTGTTCTTATATTTTCCCTTGGTGTACGCTTTGCTATCTTCTATTTTCAACCTGTTTATGTCTTTGAGCCTCGTGAGTCTCCTGCAGTTTGCAGTTACCGTGGAGTTAAATGCTGCTTTCCATCCAATGCTTCAGTCCAGTGACTCCGTGTTCTGTTCTGCCATCTTAATCCTGCTGGTGAGCTGTGCTACCCTTAATTTCTGTTATTATATGTGGAAATCCTGAATCACCATTTACTGCATTTTTATAACAGCTGACTCATTGAAGCTCTCTATCCAATACTAGTTATACTTTAATTCTTTCAGTTCTTTGAACAGACACATAGCACTTGCCTGATGGTTTCAGTTTTCTAAATGCAGTGTTTGACACTAAAGACAGTTTCTAGTCCTCCCAAGAATGCATACATTTTCTCCTTTTGCTGAGAACATCAGACCGCTGTTGGTATGGCTGTTGCTGTTGTTGTTGTTGTTGTTTATGTCCAAACTGACAATAACCAGAAATTTTAGGATGCATAATAACTTCAGAGTCTGGTTGTTTTGCTCTGAAGGAAGCTGCTGTTGTTTATTCATTCTTTGTAATTTACTGAACTCAATCTGTGAGTACACTTCCTCCACGGAGTGACTCTATGTTCTTGGTGGTGAGGATTTTAAGTCTGGCTCCTCTGGTCACCCGTGTGTTTATGCCGTGTGCTGATAGAGCCAGTGAGGGGAGAGAGGGTTTGCTCAACCATCATGAGCAGCAGTCTTCCATCTTGCCAAGGGATCTTCATGTAGAGAGGAAAAAATTAAAAGACAGAGCCATTTTCAGATGCGGCCAACCATTACTGTCCATGGATCCTTTGTGTGTCTTCTACGAAGACACATGGGCTTGAGGTCAGGCAGGATTCTGTATGATTTGAACAGTCTCTTGACTTGGTTTGAGTTCATGTAGTCTCAGCCAGGAATAGATTTGTCTCTATCAGCATCGTATCCTCACGCTGGAGCCAAGCACACACTTCCTTGCTTGCCTGCAAAATAGTCCCTTCAGCCACCATAGGAGTCCCCTGTTAGCAGGGTTTCAAATATAAATATTTCTCCAGTTTCCTATGCCTTTAGACAATTTCCAATGTGTGGAATAGCTTTTGGGTTTGTTTTCATTTTTCCATGCCTTTTAAGGGTGGAACTTGCCATTTGCATACTTATCCACAGTCAGAATTGTGCCACTAACTTTTAAGAGATACAGAAATGACCTAAAGCCTTACGCTCTTAACGACACCACTATAAGTTCTATTTTCAGTATTATACATCAATTCTATATAATGGAAAACATCATGGATAGCATTATTTTAAGCTCTGCTTTTCTTTAAATAGTCATTTTATGTATCCGTTTTGACACCTTGGCGTAACTCATGGAATGCCATCACGCTCACATTCCGTGGATGACAGCAAGCTTTTAAAAGTCCACAAACACATGATCCTTCCAGGTCTGTGTGTCAGTTTGGAAACCAACTTAGTTCTTTTCGGGGTGCAAGTGGTGCTCCTCCCAAATTTTATGAAATAAATATTCCTGACACCATCTTGTGGCTTCTTACAGATTCAACAAGAATAATGTCTTACAGATTGTGAAAAAATTCTAATATTCAGAATGTATTCTCGACAGGCCTCAAAACCCTTCTCCTTGAGCTACTGAGAGCTCGCAATAGTTACAAAGCCACTTTACAGTATGTAAGTATGACTCAAGAGACCCTGCATACAAGACATTTATTATGCATATGAATTTTCAGAACATATTCCACCTTTCCCACACATTCTGTCATCTATTAATCTAGGTCTCTCTAGATCTGTTATGTATACACAAAGTGAGCTGAAACCATTTACGGTGATGATCAGTACTTTATGACAACCTTGGATAACTAGATCCATGCTGGGTCACACCAGGCAGAACGTGATTAACAGAGCACAGCCATTAACACTTCAACTTTTTCAGACATGCTAAGCCTGTCAGGTTAAAAAAAAAATGCTTTAGACCAAAAATTACTCCAGTACCAAAATTCCATATTTCCTAAAATTTCATGAAAAGGTGTATTTCCATTTCACGCTTATGGTTGGACATACTAAAGTCATTGTGCCTTGCTTTCTACTTTCAACTCTGTTACAACATAAATCAAGTTGATTTGGTGTGGCCTAATGGTAGCACACAATAAGGCACCAGGAAAAAAAGTGTTTTAGGAAAACCAAAAAGAAACATAAAGAGGTGACAGTTTTTCTCTAAATCCACATGTGGTAATAAATATATCAATACTACCTGTGGGTTTTACAGAAAAAAATTTTAAGTTCTTTATAAAAGCCATGGTTTAGTCCTCTAACATATTTCATTAGTCAACAGCTGTTTAATATTAACCAAAATAAATCCTCAGTGTGCTCCAAAGCATTGGTCTCCCCAAATCAGCACATTGTAGGCTTCACTGAGGGTTTTAAAACAAGTTACACAGACAAATGGACAGTAGGTCTGCTAGTGGGCAGTTCCCCAGGAAACTCAAGTAGTGGCCACAAGGTGTCCGTGACACGACAGGAGCCAACAGCATGGATGGATAGTGCAGAGTACATTATAAGGGGATTGTCCCACTGATGTATGTGCCAGCACAGGCACCTCAGAACACAGGCCTGAATGCCAGGCACACCTCACAGCTGCACACAAGCGGCCCAGGCGGGAGGTGGAGAACAAAGTAAAGAAGTTGCGTGTATTTCAGCATCGAAAAGGAGAAGTTACAGGGGGAGTTGAAGGCTGTATTAAGCGTTGGTCATTAAGGCTCTGTCCCCATGGCTTGTCTTCTTCATTCAGACTCTCCACCCACAGACCTTTTGTCTTCAGGAAGGTCCCACCCTAGGCAGAGAATCTGAGTAGGTCTAACCTTGTTGCTCAAGGAGAGTGCTAAGTCTAGCACGGGAGGGTGTCAGGAGTTAAAACTTCAGGAACTGTCGATTCCTTACAGGATGGGAAGCCGGGAAGCCATGGTGGGCCCATTTTTCGCTCCCTAGTTCGAAGAGGTGATAGCCATGAACGCCAGCGTGGGGATGGTTAAAATGGCTGTGCAAAAAGACAGAGGCGCCGATGTGTGTGAGAGCCATGCCAGAAGGACTGTCATCCTGTGAGCAGTTTTGCCTTGTAAAAAAAGAAAGAAAGAAGCAAGCCCCTTATGAGGTCTTCTGTTCATTGTAGCCAAGCACACTCCTAGCACACGCAGTCACGGTAGAAAAGACAGCATGTCTGTGATATTCAGATATTCTAGAAGGTGAAAATGAAATTTGCAAGAAAGAGTTAGAGCAAGAATAAAGTCAATATCAGAAATCATGTCCAAGAATTGTTGGAAAGGTAACTTAGCTCAGGAATTAAACATACCCCCCACTCTAACACATCCAAGGAGGGGGTGGCTGATAGCCTGCTAAGGGTATTGAAGAAAGATTCTACATACCAACCAAGAAATTCAAAGGCCCCTTTCAACTTTAATTACAATCCCAAGCTTCTATACTTGGGAAAGGCACTACTGAGGTCGGTTAGTCACATGATCTGAGAGAATGGCAGGCACCCAGGGACCTTCCTGGACTTCTGAAACAAAACCTCTGGGATGTTGAACTTGTAGTTCAAAGGTAAAGTGACTACAGAGCGTGACCAAGGTCCTCGGTTTGATCTCCAGCATCGAATATATATTAATGGCCAATTTCCTGTGTCATATATGTATAAGTCAAAGTAAATGTTAACATTTGGAAATAAACAAATTTTGTTCCAAGTTTTTTCACCTTGGTATTTGGGCTGATGCAATTAATTTCCCTTAATTTGTTGCCAAAGGTTGTATTTGCAGTGAGGAGAGAGGTGGTGCTTTTTGCTCTGAATGACTCAACTTGTTTCTCACTGTGGATTTTCTGTGTGGTGTCTCTTCATATGCTATGCACTGTGGTGCTTGGTTGGCTCTGAAGGGCTCTCAGCCTTATTTAAGGAGGCTTCACACATTGTGACCCAGGCTCCACACAGACAATATGGTAGCATCAATGTTTTCCCGGCCACATTCTGCAATGCTGTCAGGCAATTTGTTCAGACTCCATATGGTAATGCACATACCAGCAACAGTCACAGCAGAGCCCAGTTTTTTGTCACCAACACACGAATATATTCCCTTAACACTAATGTATAAGATGAATTCAACGTACACAGGGGCCTGGGAAGGGGTTGGGGAAATAGCTCAGTAGGTAAAGTGCATGCTATGCAAGCTTCAACCCCCAGTCCCCATGTAAAAACCTAGGTTTATGAGTGAATGCCTCCTCTCCAGTACTGGAGAGTCAGAGGATCGCTGGGACCTGCTGGCCAACCAGTCTAGCCTAATTGGCAAGTTCTAGGGTCAATGAGAGACTCTGACTCAAAAAATAAAGGAGAAAATAATCAAGAATGAAGCCTGAAGTCAAGCTCTGGCCCCCCAATGCATTTGCACACAAAGGAACATACACAACACACACACACACACACACACACACACACACACACACACACACACACCCATGTGCCAAGCAGGGAGGAGACTAGGGATATAGCTCAGTACCAGAGTGGTAGAGTGAATATTTGTCTAGCATACACAAGGTCCCAAATTCAGTCTCCTTCAGGAAGGAGAGAAGGAGAGAGGGAGGAAGAGACAGAGAGACATGGAGAGAGAATGAATAAGGGGTTTTACTATCTGAAAGGTCAAGTTTGACAGCCACATAAATGGCATATGCTCTTTCCAACTTCCAAAGCCTTGGGCTTTCAGGAGTACAGAGAAAGAGCTGCGGCCAATCCTGGCCACCAGGAACCTCTCTGTTGGCACTGGAGGGGGCAGTCAAGGGAGGTTTCACAGAAGTAACATCTTAGCCAGACTTTGAAAGTGTGGTTAGGTACCCCAAGCTAGTCTACCGTAGAAATACTATCACTAGGGTTGGAGAGATGGCTCAGAGGTTAAGAGCACAGAATGCTCTTCCAGTGGTCCTGAGTTCAATTCCCAGAACCACATGGTGGCTCACAACCATCTATCTATAATGTGATCTGATGCCCTCTTCTGGCCTGCAGGTGTATATGCAGGCAGGGCACCGTATACATAATAATAAATAAATAAAAAGAAATACTGTTACTGTCTATGAAAGGGATACAAGAAGAGGGGTGTGGCATTTCAGGCTATCACCCTGCTCTATGTGCTGTGGTCAAGATGCCAAAAGGGACTGAGTGCGAAAGTCCTGTGTTCTGGAAAGCTCTCCAGCCCCGGTTAATCTGAGGTAGTTGGTCACCTGGGACCCTTCTGACCCACTTTCTTTGTTAACGGGGAAATCTTTGTCAGCAAAACTCAGAGCTGTGGCCTGAGTCCAGTATTTATCAAGTGTCTAAGCTGTACCAAGCTAATGGCTGGCATGTCTGCCCCTGTGAAGGGGCCCACAGCATAGGGACAGTACCCGTCTTGTGTGGGTATCTCTGGAGTCAGACCTAGAGCCCACAGATGAGCACTGTGAGGATTTCAGAGATAAAATGTAGGAGGAAAGAGTTTAAGTCCCTTTTTCTCTACAAATAACTTATTCTAGACTAAACTGAAAAGAAAACCAAGAATGACACCTGTATGGATTGTTTGGAAAGACGTTTTGAACGATGGCTGTTATTTGAGTAACCGTATCTCTGGCGTACCCACAACTCCATATCCACAAACGCAGTTCCGAGTCGGAGCTGGACGCTTGTGAACACACAGATAAGTGGTGTCCTGCAGACTTGGCCTTGGCGTTGTGATCATTTGGAATTAGACTCACGGTATGAGGCAATGTGCTTAGAGTATGTCACACACAAAAATGGAAAGCTGGATTTAATATAGAAAATGATAAAAAGCCAAATCCAGATAAGGTTTCCTCCAGAAGAAGCAAGCAGGCCTGGACAACTTGGCTGACACTCTCTTTTTACCCATACGGATTAGATTAATTGCCACCAAGTGGTCTTGTCCTCTGCTAATAGGACACTGTGTGATGTGTTTCCTGTCTCTGGTTTCCCAGAGGACGGAATAAGAACTGTCCCCATACTCGGTCCAAGCCCACGGAAAATCCAGATTTGGGCAGGCACACAGGCTCGGGCCAGCTCAAGTATGGACGTGACGGAGCCCAGCCAAACACCGCCCTAATCCTAATGGCATCAGGGACGTGTTGATAGGAGCTGTTTTAACTCCAATGGTTACCAAGCTGTACATGCTCTTTACGTGACACAACCCAGGACTGACAAATGTGGGTGTGTCGGCCTTGAAAGAGTTTTGTAGCTTTCAGAAATAATTACAACCACAACCTTGGGCAAGAGACATAAGAAAAAGTGAAAGGAGATACAAGATACACCAACAGCTCAGGCTGTGCGAGATCTCATGTGTCGGGCATCTCTACAGGCCGAGAGAAGCTGCCGTTTGCTAACAGTCATACCCAACTGCTTTGTTGTGGCGAGTAGGGGGGGCCTAAAACATCTTCCTGTCTAACCTAGCTTGCTTGCATTTTAGGAAGAGGTTGGTGGTGTGAGATCTTTTTGTGTTCTCATTTCCTTCCTGTTGCTGGGATGGAGTACTTGGACCCAAAGCACCTTAGGCGATGAATGGGTTCGCTCAGCTTTCAGGGTCCCAGCGCGTTGCTGGGAGGGAAGTCAGCGCAGTTTTTCGGCAAGCCTGCTTGCTCCTCCATGCAGCTTTACCTTTACAGAACTTAATTGCAGCTGAGAAAGTTTAGCCAAAATCCACGGAGAAGCAGACCTGGTGCCTTGCTGGCAGGCTCACGCTTAGCTAGCTTTCCTACAGGAGTCAGGACCACCTGCCTAGGATGTGGTACCGCCCACAGTGAGCTGGACACGCCCTCACAGACATGGCCACGGAACAACCTGATAAAGACGATTCCTCAGTACACACTCTTTTTTTTTAATGTAACGAACCAGAGTCTTCGTCCATTTGAAGTCGGAGGAAATAATAGGCTTGGCTGTTTGCACTTAGAACATTGGATCTGGGGGAGACATTCCCAAAGCAGGCAATATGCATGTTTGTTCAGCAGCTGGTAACAGTCACTTACATTATCTTTTGTCTAGTTTGACTCCTGAGTCATCTAAAATGGCTATTTTTTGTTTCCAACAATTTAGTGATATTCCCCCACCTTATAGTGTTCTTTTTGAGAAGTCTGTTTTCACTCTAATACCATCCCCCTGCAGAGAATCTGTGTTGTCCTCTGAATGCCCTTACAACTTTGTTTATTGGAGGGTTGTTGTTGTTGTTGTTGTTTCTTTTTGACATACTTACTGGTCTCGAACTCTCTAGTAATTCTGTCTGTTCTTGAACTCACGCTAATCTTTCTGCCAGGCCTCTGGAATGCTGGGACTGAGGCACAGGTTACCACACTCAGCAGAAAGCCCTTGATAAAGTGCCTTTGGGGCAGACGCTTTAAGGAGATGAGGACAGCTTGCAGTATAAATACCAGATAGAAAAGCAGGAGCCAGGACGTCAGAGCGTGCCTGGTTAAGTCTCGGACCAGCATGTCTGCAGTACGGCTGCGCAGGCGGAGGGGGAGCCCGGTAGTGGGCCACACCACAGCTGAGAATCTACCCGAGGGTCTAATGACTCACGAGCAAGCGAGCAAGCGGTATGGAAGCACACAAACCAATCACAAGCTCCGGCAGTGGGAAGGAGGGTGCTCTGAAAGTCGTGGGCACCTGGGAGGGAAGCACTGCCGGCTTCCTTCTGTACATTAAACCAACCTTTAAACGTCACGGTCATGTCTGCTGACTACTTAAAATGTTTGGTATCATGATCTAGGGGAAACGGATAGTTTTTCCTACGAATAATACTATCATTTGAATACCAATTTTTTTCTTTTTTTATTGAGAATACTTTTTTTCATACAGTATATTCTGTTCAGTTCCCCTCCCTCGTATCCTCTCAGATCCGCCCTGCCTCCACAGCCATCCAATTCCATGCCTTCTTTTTCTCTCTCTTTAGAAAACAAACTGGCCGATAATCAGACAAACAAACCAGAACACCCAGTTTCTTAGCAAAGGCACTTCCTAAACAGCGTGTGAGGATGCCAGCCCTTCCATTTGGGCTGTCTGTGCTTGGGGTTTGTTTCTGTTTCATTTTGTCTTGTCTGCTTTCCAAAAATGGAATGGTATCATACATTACACACAATTGCTTGCAGATTGTCTCCTTTAGCAGCCATATGGAAGTCCCTTCCACCCACCTGGCAGAAGTCCACTGCATTTTCATTGGTGGCTACAGAACGTTGGTCATGGGGCAAGCACCTCTCATTGGTGGCTATGGAAGGTTGCATCATGAGGCAAATACCTCTCGTTGGTGGCTACAGGACGTTGGGGCAAGCACCTCTCACTAAGCCCTTGTTGTGGGGCTGTGGGTTTTGTTTTATTGTTTTGGGTTGGTGTTGCTACTATGAAAATATAATTCTTTAATATGTTTCCAGCTATCCCGTTCCTAGAAATCTATCTCATTTAGGAGGAGGAGGAGAAGGAGGGTAAGAATGAAAGAAAGGAAGAAAGAAAGGAAGGAAGGAAGAACAAAAGAAAGAAAGAAAGAAAGAAAGAAAGAAAGAAAGAAAGAAAAGAATTCCTAAAATGAACTTCTGCTTAAAAGCAATAAAAACTTTAAACGTTAATACATTCTGCTACTAGCCTTCCAAAAGGTCTAAAATGACTCATATTTCTGAAAAATTCTGAGAAGAATTCAAACAGGCTTGATGGACCAGAAACCCACTGCAAGTACATGCATGTGGTTGGGAGTGTAAAATCTAAGAGGAAGAGGGCATGCATGCATGTTGCAGTTATTCAGTTCAATTAAACATTTAAAAATAAAGGAAGCCTACCTAAGTACTGGGAGAGAAAGAGACTGTTGGAAAATCATGAAAATGTATACAGACCTACCGCCACATTTCTACTGCACTGCAGGACTGTCAAGTGCTGTTCAGAATTTTACAAGTAGGTCAAAGTGTACAGCTTAGCATGTTCAAGGTCCTGAATTAACCCCCCCCCCCGCATTGCTATACCCACACAAAGCCTATGCTCTGATATAAATAAATAAATAAATAAATAAATAAATAAATAAGTAAATTTTTCTTTAGGGATGAGATTATGGGTTGGTTGGTTGGTTTTTTGAGATAGGCTCTCTCTACATACCCTTGGCTGTCCTGGAACTCACTCTGTAGATCAGGCTGGCCTCAAAGTCACAGAGATCCACCTGCCTGGCTCTGTCTTCAGAATGCTGGGATTAAAAGTGTGTCCTACCATGCCTGGCAGATATTCTGTAATTTTTAAATTTTATTTTAAGAATATTAAGGCTGGAGAGATGGCTCAGAGGTTAAGAGCACTGCTTGCTCTTCCACAGGTCCCGAGTTCAATTGCCAGCAACCACATGGTGGCTCACAACCATCTATAATGAGATCTGGTGCCCTCTTCTGGTGTACATAGTAAGTAAAAATATCTTTAAAAAAAAAGAATATTATTATACATAACAGGATAGCTAGGGCTAGAGTTTAAGGCCCAGGTCAGTGTTTTCCACATACACATTACATACACATCCCTCATTGCATGTAGACGTCATACAATGTATGATGCCCCTGTGCTTTGACTGTGAGCTATCCTTGAGGTCAAGTGTGGCACTTTCCACTGTGGTGTCTGCAGCACTCAAAATGCTTCAGAGCTCGCACTGTGTAGATTTCAGAGTGTGGGGTTAAGAATGTACTTTCCAACTGAGATTCCACATGAGTCTTCGAGTAAAGGGAAGGGGGCAAAGGGGAAGGAAGGGAAGGAAGGAAAGAAATACTCAAATGAAGGAAAATAACGTGACATGGCGTGACAATACATTCAGTCTGAAAGCACAATAAAAGTCAACTTTGAATCATTGGTTTTCTACAGCAACTCCACATCAGTGGTGTTTGTATAAGGGAAGTTTCCTCCGAAGTCCTTAGCATCTCATGAATCACCATCCTTATCCCCACTTAGAGACAGCTATGGGGACAAATTACATGAACCTGGTAGTGGGAGTGAGCAGACCTGTGCTCTCCTCTCAGTCGGTTCTCACAGGCGTTGTGCTCACAGTCCAATCTTACCCTCCCATGGGAGCTTCAGGGAGCCAGCGGAATATCATTTCCAGGTGTGAGGGTCCAGTCCACTGTTACCTCTTCACCCCGGGATTAGATGTCTGCAGGATCCCCATCATTTTCCAACACATTGTCCATTCAACATGCAACCCCAACTAGAAAGTCCTTGTGGCGTGAATGTGGTGGAGTTGGAGCCACCGTCGTCCTGAGCTCACCTCTCGGAACTAACAAGTCTGAAGCCCAACACAGCCCTTCGCTCTGAAGACTGTTGTCTGCAGACTGGATGGCGTGAGGATTATGGTCCATCTAGCTCTGGAGCTGCAAAGAAAGGCAAGAGGAATCGCAGGCTTCAAGTGACACACACGGTGCTGCATTTATTTTTCGACTTACAGACTGCCTAGCACCAAGGAGGCAGCTCTAGGATAGGATAGTCCCTTGCTCTGTGTAAATGCATTACTGTGCCATTTCACCCTTCAGCTAACGAGGGTTAATGTAAGCCTAGACCATGACTGTAACAGTTATATGAAGCCCTGTCTTCATCTTCCTAATCAATACATTGGGCTGGAATGATTGATCATTACAATATACACTCTTGCAATCCTCTGACATGAGAGGATTGTGAGTTTGAGGCCAACCTGGGCTACATAGTGAGGCCTATCTCAAAGACAAACAGCAACGAAGATACCAAGTTCCTAAGTCCTCTGCTGAGAATTTCCTGTTCTCACTGGATGGGGAGGAACCAACATACACTTTTCAGGGGGCGTTCTCAATGCCACAGTGACACCTCCCTTTCCCTAGGTCACTGAGCTGCCTTCTCCTCTCTTGTGTTCCCAGCCTCTGCTTCAGTAAGCTAAACAGTCTGCTAAACAGTAAGCTAAAACTGTCTGACAGGCTAGCATCACCGTGAGGCCTGATTTGTAAGGATGCTTGCAGGCAAGTGCAGAAAGTTCATGGTCGCATTTGGTGTATTAACTTGCATCTAGGAGACCAGCATTTACCTGTGGCCACTTCCTGTTTCCACTTTTGAAGAACCACTGACATCCCTGCAATCGTTCCGTCAGTCAGCTGCTGCTGCTGCTTGGAGACCATAGCTGGGTACACTCTCTCTGGATTTCTCTAAGACCCTGTCAACAAGACAGTGGGCGAACACTTCTTCAGGGCTGTGTGCCCTGAGT
The DNA here is from genome assembly GCA_907169655.1 of Acomys percivali. NCBI lineage: Eukaryota > Metazoa > Chordata > Mammalia > Rodentia > Muridae > Acomys > Acomys percivali. The sequence goes on from OU015744.1 coordinate 71,448,660, forward strand.
ATGCACTGAGGGACAGCTTGCTTAGGGAGGACCTATATCAGCAAAACTTGCTTCTTGAGGCCTGGAGCTGCACTCTGGTCTCAGTGGGACTTTCAAAAGAGCATGTTTTGATGCTTAAAGTTGGTCCTGTTCCACAATGATTAAGAGGAAGAATAAAAAATTCCAAAATAGCTGAGAGAAAGGGGGAGATGAGAGAGAGAGAAAGAGAGGTGAAAAGTCAGAGGGGAGGAGGGGGAGAGGAGGAATGCGTACACCTTAGCACTGGCTGAGACGTAGTCTTGACCTTGACTCAGTTGCTATGAAAGTTAGAGCCTCCCACATCAAAGATGTGACAGTATGGCCTGGGGCAGCTGGAGCCATACTCAGTTCAGCCATTTGCAAAAGGCCTGTGTATAGGAATGTTTAAGGAACAGGGTGAAACTGGACCACCTGGAAGTGAAGGAGGGCTCCATCCCAGACTCTCGGTGACTTCTGGCACCTAAGATCTGTGTTTCGTGACAAGGGCCATAGATGGGCTGCTTCCACAGTGAGTTAAGTAAGTGAATGAATATACATAAAGTGCGCAGAGCAGAGGCTGGCGTAGGAAGGACGCACAGAAGTCCCGCTTTGAGAGTTTTGCATCCTTAGGAAAGCCCTGGTTCCCTTCTTAGATCTCCTTTCCCATGATTAGCACTGTCCTCAGATCAGCGGGCTGGGGCTATCTCCTGGGGTACAGTGCGTGCCTCTGGGTTAACTCCAACCAGCTCTGCTCATCCCTGGTGGGGGGGTCAAATGCTCTTTAGGGGACAGTCTTATACAGAATGCAAGATAGCCTTATGTGGTGGTCGGGGGGGGGGGTGCTGAAAAAGAACACCATGGCATGTGTGCCAACAGCTTCCTCCGAGGTTCTTGTGTCCAGCCCAAACCAATCCCTTCCATCTTTCACCAGACTATGGGGGGACGGGGAGGGGGCAACGAACAAAATGTTCTGAGATGGAGGTGGTTTCAAAATTTGTACCAGGGAAGCAACTAGGGGGATTCATCGACGAGCAAAGTGGTGAGTGTGTTATTTTGGTCACGCCGAAGCAACTTGGAAAAGAGAGTCGGAAAATGGGAGAAAGTCGTTCAGTGACAACTTGGCAACCAAACAAAAGGGAACCAAGGAAAACAACTCAGTCTGAAGACAACCGAGGAGGCCCCTGGAGAAGAGGGGCATCAGTTTGACAACTTGGCCAGAATCTGGACACTGTAAGAGACAATTTAGTGCTGGGTCATGCCCTGGGCTGAATTTATTGTTGCTTTCCTTGTTAACTTGCCTCATGTTTAAAGTCAAAACTGCCAGGGCTCCAAGAGGCTTTTGCCTTTGTCATTTGTATAATGAGCCTCAAAATACATACTTCCAAGCTAGGGACCCAACACCCTCACTCTTAAGTAAAGAATGCTAGACTTCAGGGATGTCTGAGCCGGCCCTTTAAAGGTGGTGAGTTTGGAGATTCTGCATGAGGTCCCTACTCTGAGGAAACGATGGGGGATAAGACGGATGCAGGAATGTGCACTGGGGCACTGGGGCCTAGCAAAGCCACACAGATGAGGGCACACCTAAAAGTGGGTTAAGGGCCCAGACCAGTACACCCGAGCTGGCTGCAGACGGGATGGCCACGCCCACCCTACCTGTCCCGGCTTGTGGGCTGCCTTGCAAGAAGGGACAGGATTCCACTTTCTGCTGCTGCACAAGGAGATGAGGTAACCTTCAGGTGACGTCACTTCTAGGCAGTCCAGGTGAGGAGTGGAATTTACTCCTGAGCCAAATAAAACCTGACAACTGAGGCGCGGAAAGAAACCAGCGGGCGGCCCACAGTAGAGAGCCGCTTCTCTCGGTGTAGTGCGGGTCCGCCGTTGGCCCAGGACTCCCTCCAGTCCCCCAGGTCCCGGGGGCCGCTCCGGCTGAAGAAGCGCAATTACAGCAAAGCCGGAGTGCTGCCCCAGGCTAACGATGTTTATCCAGACGTACCGCACCGGCGGAACCCGCCCCACATTCCCTCCGAGCTGCGCAAGGACGCCACTCGGGGATGCGCAGCCCGGCGCCCCTCCCCCGCCGCCTTCCTGCGCGGCAACCTGCACTTGACCCCCGAGAGCCTGGCGCGGCGCAGCCCGGGCCGCCCAGCCGGAGCCCAGCGCCCAGACCGGCCGGGGCCGGGGCCCGACAGCGTCGTCGTCGCGCGATAGTCTCAAAAATCTGGACCTTTGGTTTCACCAGAGGGGAGGTGGGTGCGGGACTCAGAAATGGGTCACAAGCCAAGTCTGGTCTTCAAATGAGGATCTGTGAAAGAGGGACAGGGCGACCCCCTAGGCAGTTCCTGAGTGGTGGCAGGCAGCTCTGAGGACCCTGGGGCCTCCCCAGCATCATGGGATTGATTAAGCCGGCTCCATCTCCCGAGTCTGTCCAGCCACGTTCTACGTATGATTCTAAGCCTGTCTAATTTTTCCAAGAAGAAAATCACTCTGCTCAACTAGAACACAGCTTCGACAGGCTCTAGAGAGAAACCCTGACACTAGAACCTAGTGACGTTTACTTGCCATTGTTACACTTCTGAGATTGTTTATTTCTTTAGAAATGTAACTGATGACAGTGCTGGGCAGTGAGTGTTTCCTCCCGTTAAAAAAACAAAACAAGCAAAAAAACAAAACAAAACAAAACAAAAAACAAAAAACAAAAAAAACAAAAAACGAAAAAAAAAACCCTTTTCATTTCCAAATACAATCTGCAGCTCTTCCAACAAGTCTTTCTTCTTTTTAGAGTGTTGCTCCGCTTCCTAGCATCAGTAGCCTCATTTTCCTCAGACCTTTAGTCAGACCTTTCCTTAGAAGACAGACAGCCTTTAAGTCAGGGGGAGAGGACGGTCCTGCTTTGCTGTTGCAGTCTGAGAAAAGAAACTTAAGATTTTATGTTTGTGATTTCTAATCTAACATGAAATGATCTCTCCTGTCCTAGAAGTGGATGCAAAATCACTTCTAAACTAAGGGTTCCACATTCTTAAAATTGTGATGCTTACAGTGTTTCTAACTAGGGAGAAAGAACACAAGCTCTTCTAGGCACACCCTAGGTGCTCACGCTCTCGCGCATGCCACACACACACACACACACACACACACACACACACACACACACACACGGCATATAATTATACAGACATACACTCTACTGAGACTTCGTGAGTCCTGACTCCACCTAGGAACGTAGCACCTTCTTTGTAGCTATCTACAGCCAATCATCAATGCATGGCACACTCAAGGCTGGAGAAACCTGCTGCATCGTCTGTCACGCTGGGACCTCTGGATGCCGAGAGCTTTGCCTGGGGACGTGAGTTTACAGAGGAGTGGGTATTGATGGGCACATATCCTGCTGCCTACTCCTTCCCACGTCCTGCAGGGGAAGCAGAGCACCTGGCTGCAAGGCTGTGCTTATGAAGGTGTAAGACAAGGTGCCCTTGCTTCTACCACATGAGTCTGGATTCTCTCCCTCACTGTGGAGCCTTTTCCTTGCTCTTTCCCGAGTGCTAGGGACTGAACTCTCTTAAAATCCCTACAGTGCTGTTGCCTGTCTGTCCGTGTTATTAATAACTCTCTTTAATAAACTCCTTCTTCCCCAACAATCTCTTTCAGTGTCCCTTTGGCCCTCCCACCTGAGACCCTTGAGTTGCCACTACCTTTCCCATGGTATGGATTAAGGACTGTTTTGTGAGAACTTTGGCTCAAGATCTTGAAGCTAAGAAGGGAGAAGCTTGAGTTCCAAGCTCATGTCTCATAACTCTCTGATGTGGAGCCCTGAAGCATTCTGGATTTGTCCCAGAGTGTGCACAACAGAGGCAAAGAAATTATATCAGGGTCTGGGGCTGCTGGGAATAACTCATTTCCATCTCTTAATACTGTAAGTCAGCCTCAAAGGGTCTGGTGGCCCTGCTGGTGACAGAAGCCCCAAGCCCCAATGCACAGCCTTGGTCTGTAGTTAGACACACCATGCCTGACAGCTCAAAGGGGCCATTCTGGATTGGAGAATGAATAAGGCAAACAGAAGTCTTGATTATTACAGTTAATTCAATTTAATTAAAGTCATAAATACAAACCACAATTCTGCGGTGGCTGCTGACCACTCTGACTGCTTGGAGGAGTCTGCCAGGCTCTTAACAGATGGGCAGGGACCCAAGTTGCCACACCCTCAGCCTGCACCAAAGGGCCTCTTACCTCGTTCAGCCTGGTTGCCTGCAAACATTCAGATTCCTCCTCTGGGTTCTGTGGTTTTGGGGGTGACTTCTTGGCTTCTTTTCACCTATGGTCAGAAATTGACTTTTATTCCCTTTCCCTGAGCAACAGCTGAGTGCACAGTTTCACTTATACTTTCCCCCTTGCCATCTCTCAATACTCCGCCACTCTTCCCTTTTGCACTTTTTCCTGATTCCCCTTTTTGCCAGCGACCTGGAACTCACTAAAACCTCAAATGTGTTAGAAAGCTGTGTGGCTGCCTGTTCTAGATGCTAGGCTGCGCCCAGGTGCGTACAATCCTCCATGTGGTCCAGCCTCAGCTAACCCCTCCAGCCCCACCTCTGCCTCCTTGCAAGTTCATCTTCCAAATCCATGTCAAGACATGCTGTTTCAGCCTTGCAAGTTTTCCCACCACACCAACCCCTCACTGGACTCAAGATGACTGACCCTCCAAGCTTCCAACTAAGTATCTTTCCTCTGGGACGTGTGCTTAGCCCACCAACTCTGGGTGGGATCCCATTTCCTTTTCCCTACTGTATCCCGCACCAAGTACTTGACAGGATGTCACTTGACTTGTGACATTGTTGTCACTTTTTGTTTGCGCTCCACTTGGATCCACAGCTCCATGGAGGCAGAAATGGCATCTTTCCTGCTTATCTTTACATCTCAGTACTGGAAACAATAGTAGGCACACAGTAGGTGCATGTACACATGGCTGGGTGGGTTAGCAAGTTGGAGAAAGCAGAGAATTATTTAATTTTTTCATTGCTGTAACAAAATGCATGATAAAGGCAGCCAAGGCAGGACTTGTCATGGCTCACAGTTTGAGAGGACATAGTCTACTGTGATAGTGGGAGCACGGCAAAGGATTGCAACTGGCTGGCCAAGCTGAGTCTGCAAACAGGAAGCAGATGAACGCTGATGTTCTGCCAGCTTCTGCTCTCTAATATAGCCCAGGGGTGCAGCCTATGGGACGGCACCGCCCAGGTATGGTAGCACTTCCTCTTCCAAATAGGTCTCTCTGGAAATGCTATCACTGAGATGTCTAGAGGTGTCCTCTAAGTGAGTCTAAATCAGGCTATCAGGCTTAAGCATCCTGCTTAGGGAAGGGTGTGAAAACAGATGCAAGAGTGTGCTGCTGGGTTTGTGCACTCTTGATACAAACTGGAATCAGTTGGAGGGTGGAGCCCTCAGTTGAGAAGATGCCTCCACCAGATTGGCCCGTGGGGACATTTTCTCAGGTGATGATTAGTATTGGGCTGGACAACTCCCCATGAACAGTGTGTCACCCTGGGCTGGTGGTGCCAGGTACTGTAAGAAAGCATCCTGAGCAAGCCGAGTAAGCAGCACTCCTTCATCCACACAACTCCCGTCTCCAGATTCCAGCTCTGCTAGGGTGCCCGCCCTGCCTCCCCTTGGTGTGGAGTGTAACCTGGAACTATAAACTAAAATAAACCCATTTGGTCCTAATTAAGACAAAAAAGATGCAGGACTAGATCATGAAGAGCTTCGGAGGCTGTGCTTGAAGACAGACAGAACTGAAGCAAGGAAGATGAGGGTCAGACACACAGGACGTGGCCTAAGTGGGACCACTCACAGAGACAAGCAGCAGAAATGTCCTCAAGCCACTCACAGAAATCAGAGAAGGCTAGCGTCCTAACAAGACTGAATCTTCTTAAAGAGCAAAGAGAGAAATCCAGCCAGCCCAGGCCATCTTTAATCCTGGTGTAGCAACAAGACAACAATGTCAGGCAAGCTCGTGACACCTCTCTGTCGCATTCTTCATCTGTGTAGGACTCTAAGTGGCATCTGCTTGTATCTGGAAGCAAATGAGACCCTCTGGGTACATGAAGGGATGTAAGAGTTACAAAGAGGCCCAGGCTGTCCCATCGCTGTGAGCTTTGGGCACTTTCCTCCCCTGCGGAGGCTGTGCTCAGATGCCAGGACCCATGGCACCTGCAGAAACTATGTCAGAATGTGAAGCTGCAGGGCAGTCAAGAGGCAGACTCATGTGCAGAAGGAAAGCATTGCATCGCTTAGCCCCTGAGCAGGACAAGCCAGCTGTGTGCCCTTCCTGTCTCCCTGAGAGATGCTGCAGACTCTGTTCATCTTGCCCCTTTGCTTAGCATCCCCACCCCATGTCAAAACTCTTGTGATCATCAACGTGAAGGGCATATGCTGAGAATAACTTCTAACCCCAAGGCTTTCTTTAAAGACTGATGTCTATTATGGTTAAACTCTGTGTGTGAGGAGATATGTACACGTGCGAGCAGATGCCCACAGAGGACAGGCATAGGAGCTTTAGACGTGCTGGGAACGGAACTTGGATTCTCTGCAAAAGCCGTGCAGGCTCTTAACTGCTGAGCCATCTCTCTAGACACTCCAGGGTGTGGGCTTGTTAGTTTGTTTCTGAAAGATGTTCAGTGTCTCACATCTGAGAGAGACTGCTAGGGAGATTTCAATGCCAGGAGCTCCTGAGCATTTGCGGTGGTGAGTGTGCCTCAGGAGCTCAGCATGTGATGCCATCCCAACTTGCCAAAGAACATGGCTGATTTTAAAATGCTCTTGAGGACAGGAGGTTGCATTTGGGGTGTGTCTACATAATCTTACAGAAAGACAGAGTTCCAAACGGTCAGGAGCTCTCATTTTGTGTGCCAGGTGTTCTCCAAAGGAAACATTTCGTACGTCCAGGTGAAGAGAAGAAACCACAAGCTTCTGTGCTGGCAAAGCTGGGAATGCAGGCCATAGACATGAGTTCTGGAGAGTCACCTGACACCTGTCAGGGTCTCACAGAGCTCTACTACCTTCTTAGAAGGAAACCAACAGAAGCAGGGTCTCTCTGTGTAGCCTTGACTGTCCCGGACTTGCTTTATAGATCAGACTGGCCTCGAACTCACAGCGATCCACCTGCCTCTGCCTCCCAAGTGCTGGGATTAAAGGCGTGCGACACCACACCCGGCTCACAGACTCTCTCTTGAGAAGCCTGTGCCCACTGCAAAGTGTGCCGTCCTTCTCCTAGGTCTTGCTTCCACCTAACACCCCGCTCCTAAACCTATACTCACACCATTTCCTAATAAACTCCAGCTCCGTTTCACACTAACTAGTCCTGAAATCCTTCTTGGCCATGCAGTTGGAAGTTATGCCCGTAAAGAGAACTCCACAGGCTGCTGCAAGTGGCATCACAGGGCAGAGTCTCACACATCAAGTGTGCATCTTCATGTGTGGTCTCACGAAGTCAAATCTGAGAACCATAGCAAGAGTAATAACATCCCTCCTCACCTGGAGAGGGTTCCTCCAGGGGCTTCTGTTCTTTTTCCCTGGAGGACTGACATTTTTCCCCTTTGCATTGTGGCTGTAACTATCCAGTTTATCTTTTCTATGAATCACTTGTGTTTTCCTAAAGCTTTATTTCTTTAAATCTTATTCTATTTTATTGTGTGTGGTTTGAGGCAGGGGCAGTGCCATGGCACATGTATGGAGGTCAGAGAACAACTTGGTGGAGTCCATTTTCTCCTTCTCTAACCCTAGGTTAGAGGAGACGGGAGGGCAGTGAGAGGCAAGGGGAGAGGTGAGAAAACATATATAACAAAAGCCAGCCTGAGGCAGGAAGGTTAAGAGTTCATGGCCAGCCTGGGCTGTAGTGAGACCAAGAAAGAAAGATGAGGGGGAGGGTTAAGGAAGGAGGGACGGGAGGGAGGGTGTGCCATGCCTAAGGAGGAGGGAGGGGAGGCTGGGTGTGCCATCCCTAGCTTTGGGTAGCAACACCCCTGACACAGGACATAACAAGGTTTCCAGAGCATGCCGTGTTTGCTGCAGACATGACACAGGTAAACAGCTATTCTTGGCCTGCAGCAAGTGGCAAGGAAGCTGAGACAGGGAGGTGGAGCTGTAGGCCTAGGCCTACACAGATAAACACAGCAGAGGGCCTAGAGTCCATACTCTCCGCCTTTTCTTCAAAGGACAGACCCTCACCAGCTCCTCTTTTTCTCTCAGGCCTAACCTCACGCATCAGCTAAAGGAGTTCCTATCCAAGGCTCCTGACCTCGCAGTGCCTCTCAAGGTCTTTCTGCTTCTGCCTAGCCCTTGACACAATCTGTCTTTTGGGGTCGTGCCAAAACAAAATTCCTCTTGTTCTTTGGTAGGACCCAATTGTTTGCCCTGTTTCGGCATCTTGCTCCATCTTTTGAGGCTTCCCTGAAATTCCTCTTGACCTACGAGTTGGTGGTCATTCTTCGCAATGGACCACTTTCTCCTGTGCTGCGCTCATAGGCAGCATGCCCCAGCATTAGTCACCTGCCAACTCCACACTCTTCATATCCATATTCCCTATTTTCAAAGAACAATGGATCTCTTACCCCTGACTTTTTGTCCTCTCTCTTTGCCTTAAAGCAGGCAAAGAATGTCTGTCCTAAGAGTAGCAACTCAGCTCTGCTGGCTGAGGTGCTCTGCAGAGTGTGTGTTTGGGGGGGGGTGACACATGGTGTCATTAGAGTGTCGGAGACATCTTTACCTCTCTTGTCCATATCAGCCGAGATGGCAGCTGTCCCAGAAAGGGATTTCTGGCTGATCCACACTTTCCCCGCTCCCTTGGACTTTCCCATGCAAAGCTCAACATAGCAACCCAGTCTCTGTTCTTAAACTAAAATTCAGAAGCCTCCTCCACAGAGCCTGCTTCTCCATGGTCATCCTGCTCAGTGTGTGGCTCAGACCCTGAGGGGCAGCAGAAACACCAGGAAGGAATGGGATGGGTGGAGATGAGCCCATGTGACCACAGTAGCAACTCTGAAGAGCAGCGTTGAAGTTGATATTCTCAGATGATCTGGAAACCAGCTGGGGCTTTCCCAAACAGCCTCGCTAGTCTCCCAGTGAGGATGCCTCTGCCCAGTCAGCTGAGAGGAAGGAGTCATCACACAGGCAGCTGTGTGGTCTCTAAGAGGCATCCTCAAACTCCAGAGGTATGGGTCAAATTGAAAGTCACACTTGGAAGTTCTTGGCCTGTGCTTTAGCTTTGATGGCTGTAACCCCTCCATACAGGGGGGACTGTGCAGTAGCTCCTATACTGCCATTTCTTTCTTTGTCTTCTCTGAGAAGTTCTCCTGGCAACTGTGCCTACAGAGACCACTGGTGTTTCTTTAGGCATGGATTTAATGTCTAGCTACTGTGCAGCAGGGTGTATGGTATCTGAGTAGTGGAAGATCAGAGACTGTGGTGAGTAACTTGGTGGCTGACTCCAAAACACCAATATTTATGTTTTCCAGATGGGAGGGCACATCCTGGGTGCTGGGGACCTCTGCGACCATCTCCTGGGTCCAAGAGTCTAGCAGGGTCCTGGACTCATGGCACAGATCTCCAGTTCCAGGGGTGCTATGCTCCGAACCTGAGATGTCTCCGACTTCCTGAGGGCAGTGCCTGGATACCGGGGTCAGCATCCCAACCTCCAATCCATGGTTCTACTAGTTCCCCTGCAGAGATAAATGCTGGACCATTGGAACATATAGGGTCCTGGTTCCAAGATGGTGGAGGCCAGACAAATTGTGTTCCTCCGGACTTCCTCTGTCATTGTGATGACATACTCCAAGAAATGCAGATCCAGCTTTACATTCAGTTCTATTAGCTGCTTTGAGGAGACAGGCAGGACATCACTAGATCACAAATGCCCAAGAAACCGAGAAGATCCCAGGACAAACAGCTAACATCACAGACAACCAGATGGCTAAAAGGCCAGTGTAAGGAAACAACAAAAAACAGGACAATATGGCTCCACCAGACCCCCCAACAAACACTGGATATTCTAATGCAGCTGAAACACATGAAAATGACCTTAAATCTATGCTTATGAAGTAAGTTGTTAGAGGCATTTAAAGAGGAAACTAATAAATCCCTCAAAGAAACACAGGAAAATACAATCAAACAAATAGAGGTCATCAAAGAAAAACAGGAAAATACAATCAAACAAGTGAAGGAAATTAATAAAATGGTTCAAGAACCAAAAATGGAAATAGAATCAATAAAGAAAATCCTGGGGATAGAAAACTTACATAAGAGAATAAGAACCAACGAGGTAAGAATCGTCAACAGAATACAAAAGATGGAGAAGAGAATCTCAGGCATAGAAGATACAATTGAAGAAATGATACATCCATCAAAGAAAATATTAAATCAAAAATATTCCTGACACAAATGCAAGAAATCAGGGACACCATGAGAAGATAAAGCATAAGAGTAATAGAAATAGAAGAAAAAGAAGATTCCAGGCTCCATGGACCAGAAAATATTTTCAAGGAAGTCATACAAGAAAATTTCCAAAAAGAAAAAGAAAAAGAAATTTTCCCCAACCTAAAGAAAGAAATGCCCTTAAAAATACAAGAGGCTTACAGAACACCAAATAGACTAGACCAGAAAAGAAATTCCTCCTGATCCATAATAATTAAAACACTAAATCTACAGAACAAAGAAAAATATTGAAAACTGCAAGAGAAAAGGTCCAAATAATATATAAAGACAGGCTTATCAGAATCACACTTGATTTCTCAACAGAGACTATGAAAGCCAGAAAAACCTGGGATGATATCATGCAGATCCTAAGAAACCCCAGACCTCAGCCCAGACTAGTATACCCAACAAAGCTTTCAGTCACCATAGAGGGAGAAAACAAGACATTCCATGACAAACCAATTTAAACAATATCTATACACCAACTCAGTCTTACAGAAGATAGTAGAAGGAAAACTCCAGCCCAACAAGGCCAACCACACCCAAGAAAACTCAGGACGTAGATAACTTCACAACAGCAAAACCAAAAGAAGACAAGCATACAAACACACCATCATGGCCAGCACCACAATAAAAGGAACAAGCAATCATTGATCTCTAAAATCTATGAATATCAATGGACTCAACTCTCCAATAAGAAAACATAAGTTAACAGAATGGATGTGTAAATGGGATCCAACATTCTGCTGTATACAAGAAACACACTTCAACAACAAAGATAGGCATTACCTCTGAGTAAATGGCTGGAAAAAAAGTTTTCTAAGCAAATGGACCCAAGAAACAAGCTGGAGTAGCCATCCTAATAGCTAATAAAATAGAATTTCAACCAAAATTAATCAAGAGGTAGGGAAGAACACTTAATTCTCATCAAAGGAAAAAAATCTACCAAGAGAACATCATGTTCCTGAACATCTGTGTCCCAAATGCAAGGCACTCGCATTTGTTAATGAAACATTATTAAGGCTTAAATCACACATAGATCCCTAGACATTAATAGTGGGAAGCTTCAAGACTTCACTCATATTAATGGACAGATCATCACACCAGAAACTAAATAGAGAAATAATGAAACTAACACAGGTTATGAATCAAATGGACCTAATAGATGTCTACAGAACTTTTCACCCAAATCCAAAAGAATATACTTTCTGCTCAGCACTGCCTGGAACCTTCTCCAAAATTGATCATATAGCTGGTCACAAAGCAAACCTTTACTGATACCAAAAAATGAATTAACACGTTATTCTTTATCAGATCACCATGGATTAAAGCTAGACCTCAACAACAGCAGAAATAACAAAAGCCTACACATTAATGGAAACTGAACAACTCCCTGTTCAATGATGACTGGGTCTTGGAAGAAATAAAGAAATTAAAGACTTCCTAAAATCCAATGAAAATGAAGGCACAACATACTCAAACTTATGGGACACCATGAAAGCGATACTGAGAGGGAAGTTCATAGCACTAAGAAATTGGTGAGATCCAATATTAGCAACTTAACAGTTCACCTGAAAGGTTCAGGAAAAAAAAGAAGCAGATATACACAAGAGAAGTAGACATCATGAAATAATCCAACTCTGGGCTAAAAATCAATAAATTAAAAACAAAGAGAATAATACAAAGAATTAACTAAACCAAGAGCTAGTTCTTTGAGAAAATCAACAGGATAGACAAACCCTTAGCCAATTAAAAGGCAGAGAGGCAATACCCTAATTAGCAAAATCAGAAATGAAAGTGGGGACATAACAACAGACACTGAGGAAATCCAACAAACCATTAGGTCTTACTTCAAACACCTATATTCCACAAAACTGGAAAAGTCTAAATAAAATGGATGGTTTTCTTAATAGAGTTCACCTACCAAACTTAAATCAAGATCAGATAAACAGTTTAAATAGTCCTATAACGCCAAAGGAAATAGGAGTCATAAAAAGTCTCCTAACTGAAACAACTCAGGGCCAGATGGTCTTAGCACAGAATTCTACCAGACATTAAAAGAAGAGCTACAGATCTATGATCTATGATCTTCATAAAAGAGGTACAGAAACTCTCCACCCAATTATTGCAATTTTTTGAACTACATATAGATGAGAACTCTATATGATGGCACACTGCAGTCTAATAAGAAATGAGCGATGATGTAAAAAGATGTATTTCCTCAGTTCTGTCATATTTAATTTTGCTTCCTATTTCATAGTATGACTTACTGTTGTATCAAGCAACAACACGGAAAAGTCACTGAAGATTTCATTTTCTAAAAAGTTAGAGTAAATTTAGAATAGATGTGAAGATTCTCCAACCATTGCCTTTAATTTTTGTCTAACTTTTTTATGTATTGATAAAAATGAATTCTGTTAAAATTTCCAATGTGAGTAGCAAACGTGAACCTTTAGTATTCAAAATATGTAAGACCAGGAATCTTTCAAGGAAGCAGTTTCATCTCATTACCCAAACCACAATTAATATCTGATTAATTGTTATCATTATATCAATAGACAACCACTTGGTCAGTAGTTATGTTTTGCTATAATTATGATTTGAAAATCATAAATGTTACCAACAAACTGATGCTTAAGTTAAGCATATAAACTTGCAAACATCTGTCTCCTGCTTTCTAGAAATAACATGTAAATTATACAAACAGGTTTTGTTAGAATTTTTGAAGGGCTGTAGCACTCCAAGTAGGGACATCATTGTAGCACTTTAGAGAATTTCTGCGCATCCCTGAATTACATGTTCTTTCAAGAAAACTCTTCTCAGACATAAAACAACTCATGTATAAGCAAAGAAGCAAATGCCTCCTACAGTGCAAAATGATTTTTATACATTTCTTTGCTTATCGCTGTTACATAACATATGCTGAAGAGCTGGTGTTTATTCAGCAACTAGAGTGGAATATCAAAGTAAATTCAGATTTTACAAGCCACAAGGATTATAATATATTTAATGGAGAAACCAGTATGGCCAGCAATTAAACTTCTGCTTTCCCCTGTAGCTGCTGGACTCCATTCAGGAGAGCTTCAATATGTCAGTTTGTGTAAGATTGATCAGGCTGGTACCCAGAGGCAAACAGTAATGTCCACTGGTGCTGATGACTCACTGTAAGAGATATTAAAATGGTTAAAAGTGTTGACAAGAATATTTTGTTCAGTGAAACAGAACTGACTATTTAATTTTAAGTACATCTTTGGTTTTCTGCCTACTTATTTATCCATAAAGAACTTAGAAACATAAAAAAAAAAAAAAAAAAAAAGAAGAGCTACTACCAATTCTCTTCAAACTATTCCTCAAAATAGAATCAGAAGGAAGGTTTCCAAACTCATTCTATGAGGTCACAATCACCCTGATACTTAAACCAAACAAATACTCAACTAAGAAAGAGAATTTGAAATCGATTTCACTCATGAACATTGATATAAAAATACTCAATAAATACTTACAAACTGAATCCAAGAAATCTACTATGATCAAGTAGGCTTCATCCCAGAGATGCAGGAGTGGTTCAACATATGAAAATCCTTCAATGTAATCCACCATATAAACAAACTGAAAGAGTGCTGGATGGTGGTGGCGCACGCCTTTAATCCCAGCATTTGAGAGGCAAAGGCAAGCAGATCTCTGTGAGTTCGAGGCCAGCCTGGTCTACAAAGCAAGTCCAAGCTACACAGAGAAACCCTGTCTTGAAAAACCAAAAAAGAAAGATAGATAGAAAATCACTTGACCATCTCATTAGATGCTGAAAAAGTTTTTGACAAAATTAAAAAAAAAAAAAACTTCATGATAAAAGTCTTGGAGAGATCAAGGATACAAGGCTCATACCTAAACATAATAAAGGCAATGTACAACAAACTGATAGCCAATATCTATTTAAATGTAAAGAAACTCAGAGCAATTTCACTAAAATCAGAGACAAGGCTGACCACTCTTTCCATATTTTTTTCAAAATAGTGCTAGAAATTCTAGCCAGAGCAATAAGACAATTAAAGGAGATCAAGGGTATACAAATTTTAAAGGAAGAAGTTAAAGTATCCTTATTCACAGATGCTATGATAGTATACATAAGTGACCCCAAATTTTCACCAGAGAACTCCTACAACTGATAAGCCCCTTCACCAAAGTGGCTGAATACAAGATTCATTCAAAAAAAATCAGTAGTCCTCCTGTATACAAACAACAAGTGCTGAGAAAGAAATTAGGGAAAGTACACCCTTCACAATAGGCAAAAACAGTATAAACTATCTCAGTATAACTCTGACCAGGCAAGTGAAAGATACATATGACAACAGCTTCAAGTCTCTGAAGAAAGAATTTGAAGAAGACATCAGAAGGTAGATAGGTCTCCTATGCTCATGGATTGGTAGGATCAATGTAGTAAAATGGCCATCTTACCAAAAGCAATTTACAGATTCAATGTAATTCCCATAAAAATTCCAACACAATTCTTTACAGACCTTGAAAGAGCAATTTTCAACTTGATATGGAAAAATAGAAAACTCAGGATAGTAAAAACAATCCTGTACAATAAGAGAACTTGTGGAGATATCACCATGCCTGATTTCAAGCTGTATTAATGAGCAATGGTAATACAAACTGCATGGTACTGGCATAAAAACATACAGGTTGATCAATGTAACTAAATTGAAGACCCATAAATAAACCCACATACCTATTGAGACTTGATTTTTGACGAAGAAGCCAAACTAAAAATGGAGAATAGAAGGCATCTTCAACAAACTGATTGTCTGCATATAGAAGAATGCAAATAGATCAATATTTATCACCCTGCACAAATCGTATGTCCAAGGTGGATCAAAGACCTCAAAAATAAAACTGGATACACTAAATCTAATAGAAGAAAAAGTGGCAAATAGCCTTGACCTCTTTGGTATGGAAGACAACTTCCTGAACAGAACACCAACAGCTCAGGCTCTAAGTTCAACAATTGGTAGGTAAGTGAAACCTCATGAAACTGAAAAGCTTCTGTAAAACAAATGATGAATAAAATGAAATAGCAGGCTACAGATTAGGCAAAAATCTTTACCGATCCTACATCCAACAAAGGCTAATATCCAAAATTTATAAAAAATTGAAAAAATTAAACACCAAAAAAGTATAATCCAATTTAAAAATGAGGCACAGAGCTAAACAGCGAACTCTCAACAGAGGACTCTCAAATGGTCAAGAAGTACTTAAGGAAAGAAATGTTCAATATCCCTAGTTAACAGGGAAATGCAAATCAAAACGACTCTGAGATTTTATCTTATACCTGTCAGAATAGCTAAGATCAAAAACTCAAGTGACAGCACATGCTGGCAAGGATGTGGAGAAAAGGGAACACTCCTTCATTGCTGGTGGGAGGTCAAAGTTGTACAACCACTTTGAAAATCAATCTGGCACTTTCTCAGGAAACTGGGAATAGCTCTACCTCAGGACTCAGCTAGTCCACTCTGAGCATACATACACCCATAATAAGCTTCACCAAACAACAAGGACACTTGCTCAACTGTTCATAGCAGCTTTACTTGTGATAGCCAGAGTCTGGAAACAACCTAGATGTCCCTCAAACAAAGAACAGATAAAGCAACTGTGGTACATTTACCCAGTGGAATTTTACTCAGCCATTAAAAATAAGGAAATCATAAAACGTGCAGGCAAATGGGTGGAAGGATAAAAGATAATCCTGAGTGAGGTAACCCAGGCTCAGAAAGACACACATGCTATGTACTCATTTATAAACGATTTTAGCCATTTAGTACAGGATAAACATCCTACCATGCACAGACCAAAAGAAGGTAAGTAACAAGAGGACCCAAGGGAGGGTGCTTAAATCTCACTCAGAAGGGGAACTAGAGTATCAGAGGTGTACTTGAACAAAGCAACGAGGTAGGAGAGGGAGGGTAGAGAGAGAAACAAGGGCGGAGACCAGACGTGGGGAGAGCAGTGGGGAGGGGACAGGAGGCCTGCTGAGAAAAGAGAAACTGTGAACTTGGTGGGGACATCTCTGTGACAAGCTGGAGACCTAAGTCAAAATAGGCCTCTGGGAGGATATGAGGGGTCCTATAGCTGAGACTCATAGTAGCAGGGGACACGGGGACTGAGGAGGACACCCTCTAACTAGACAGTTGTAATGGAGGAAGGAGAACACCAACCCACCCACAAAAACTTCGATCCAAAACTCACCCGCCCACAAGACCTACCCCATGGAAAAAAGCCAGCCCCTGACACTATTAATGAGAGTCTGCTATGCTTGCAGGCAGGAGCCTAGCAGAGTTGTCTTCTGAGGGGCTCCACCCAGCAGCGCTTAGAAACAGATCCTGAGACTCAGTGTCAAACATGTGAGGCTGGGGAGATGGCTTAGAGGTTAAGATGTGGAGAAAGGGGAACATTTCTCCATTGCTGGTAGGAGGTCAAAGTTGTCCTTTGGTAGGAGGTCTGGTTGCTCTTCCAGAGGTTCTGAGTTCAATTCCTAGCAACCACATGGTGGCTCACAATCATCTATACTGAGATATGGTGCCTTCTTCTGTCCTGCAGGCGTACATGCAGGCAGAACACTGTGTACATGTTAAAAACAAAAACAAAAACAAACAAACAAACCATTGGGTGATGCATAGGGAATCCTGTGGGAAAGTGGGGGGGGGGGAGAAAAGGACCTGGGGGTGACCGAAGCTTCACAAGAAGACCAACAGAGCCAACTACTCAGGGCACAGAGGGATTTGCCCACCAACCAAGGACCATGCATGGACTGAACCGAGGATCCCAACACAGATGTAGTCGATGAGCATCTCGGACATCATGTGGGTCCTCTAATAATGGGAGCGGGGGCTGTCTCTGACATGGACTATATTGTCTGCTTTTTGGTCACTTCCCCCTGACAGGACTGCCTTGCCAGGCCACAGGGAAGGGGATGAACTCAGCCTGATGCAACTTGATGATCTGTAGTAGGTGGGAAAGGGGGCTCCCCTTTTCTGAGGAATAGGGGAGAGGAGATCGGGGAGGGAGGAGGCTACAACTGGCATATAAAGTGAATAAATTAATTAATAAAAATATATATTTAAAAATAAAATAAAGTGGATGTGAATATTATGTATCTGTGTATGTGCATACACGTGTGTGTGTGTGTGTGTGCATGTGTTGGAGTATTGTCTTTGTGCGCCATATAAAGATTATTCTTGCATTATTCAAATGCTGATGTCTGTGCCAGTGCAGATCTGATTACATGCCTGACTTTGGTATTGTCATTATTATGAAGCATCTCCTGTCTTAGTATTTTGTAATATTTGCTCTCCATCACCTTCTGATTGGTTAGATAAAGAGTTGAACAGCCAATAACTGAGCAGGAGAGAGAGGGGGACTCAAGTAGGGACCAGAGGGAGTCACCATCAGGACATGGGTGAAGAAGCAGGAGGCAGCCGAGACTGAGATGGCAGCTTATGGCTCTGTGGTAGGAAGTAGGGCAGGCCAGGGTCCCTGGGTTAGAACAGCTGAGTATCAGCCCAGCTATGAGGCCTAAGCTTTTTAAGAAATATAGACATCTCTGTGTCAATATTTAGAGCAAGGGCGGGCATAGAAAAACCATAGGGTTACAAGTATGTCCTCGCTCAGGAGCAGTGACAGCCCCTGCAGTGTGGAGGAAACACATGCTGAGGAGCCAGAGGGACTCAGCTCCTCACTCTGGCAGGGACTCAGGCTATGTGCTGAGTCTCGCTAAGATGCACCTGGAAGATGTGCTCAGTCACAGAGAGCAGGATGAAGTGGGCCCTTCTCAGAATTGTCTGCAGCAGGGAATCCCTGTCTTTTCAGCCAGGAAAACTTAGAAAACAAGCAGACCAAGCTTTAGAAACACATTTTAGAGGTTCTTGGGAAGCAAGTAAGCCCGGAGTGTGTGATCAGCTAAGGCTGTGGGTTGTATAAAGCTACAGATGAGAGACAGATGCATGTAGAAAAATAGATGTTAGATAGGTGGATGGATGGGTAGATAGACAGATAGATAGATAGATAGATAGATAGATAGATAGATAGACAGATAAACAGATAGATAATGATGATGATAGATAAATAGCTATAGATGGTAGATGACTGCTAGATAATGGCTGATAGATGATAGATTATGTATACATACTTACTTACATACATACATACATACATACATACATACATACATATGTATTAAATAATCAGTACCTACACACCTACATGCATACACATTGTTTAATCCGTAAATAAAAAAGACTAGATACAGCCAGAGGAGCAGCCATTGGGAGGCAGTACTGGAGGCTGGAGGCCAGTCTGGCCACATATTCAAATCTTTTTTCAAAACAAACAGAAAACAACAACAACCCTAAAGTAACAAAGAAACCCTAGACTGGTCTGTCATCAGCGCCACCAGATGTGATAGCACAGGGGTCTGTGTTGACTTTGAAGACAGAGGAAGGGGCTATGAGCTAAAGAAAGTGAGAGGCTTCAGGAAGCTGAGGGGGCTAGAGAAAGGAATCTCCTCCAGCCGCCCCAGCCTTGACTGTATCGTGAGTCTAGTGTGAAGCTGTGGCAGCTCCAGATCTTCAGAGCCCTGGGATCTGAGCTTGTAGAGAGAAGCCCTGTCTAAAACAGACAAACAGACAAATAAACCTCTATTCAGCTTTTTAAAACTTTGAAACATTTCATAAACAACTCTAGAGTCAAATTTGTGATATCAATTGGGAAAAATCCAGGAAATACACTAATTCCCAAATGGACTTTCCCAGAGGAGAACTAATGTCGAAAACACTTACATTACTGAATTACAAAAGACAAAAACAATTTGCATAAAACAAGAAGTTGGAGAAAAGGACAATAATAAAGTTTATGGTGACTTAAAAAAATTCCTGTTTTTTAAATGAGGAAAATATTTTTAAAAATTTAAATTCCTAGTTTTTAAATTAAAACATTTCTTATTTGATGTATGTTACGTGTCTTGCCTGCAAGTATATCTGTGTACCGCACATGTGCCTGGTGCCCTTGGAGGCCAGGGAAGGGCACGGGATCCCCTGGAACTGGAGTTACAGGTGGTTATGAGCTGCCATGTAGGTGCTGAAATTCAAACCAGGATCCCCTGGAAGCGCAGCCAGGGCTCTTAGGCACTGAGCCGTTTCTCTCATGCCTGTACACGGCTTTAAACCATGAAACCGTGGTTGAGGAGAGTGGGGTCCCCAGGCAGGTCTGGGGATGGTACGGGTGTCTATCCCAGCCGGAAGAGTACACATGTAACAAGCTCTGCCGCTCTCTCTCTCTCTTTCTTGCTTTCAATGGTTGCACTTGCACACGACAGACAATGCCCACAGCCGGAAATGGAGAGAGGGTGTCAGAGTGTGAGCTCTTCAAACTAGCCAGCCCTCCAGAACCAACCCAGCTCTGGGACGGAGGCGCTCAGGGATCCGGCATGACTCTAATGGGTGTGGCCTCGAGCTTCCGGGCTTGAGGTTTTTCTTTTGTTTTGTTTTGTGTACTGGTGTGCGTCTGTATCTCATCTTGCACCAAGCGCCAGGTGTCCGTTCATAGGCAGCAACCACTTCTTCCTCTTCCACTCTCATCAGGTCACTGGTGGTTCAGTGGATCGCCTGTCTGTAGAATGACAGTGTGTGCTCCAGAGAAGCACACTGGTATCACCTATGTCCCTGAGCCCGCGGCCTTCTATACACCCCGTGTCAGCACTGAGGCTCTCTCGGGACGGGCCATGGAGGATATCTGTTGATGGCTGGGCATTCATGTGCAACATGAGAATGTGTGGGGGGGGACTGGCAGAGTGCAATGCTGAAAGACAAAGAAAAAAACAAGAAAAGAAAAAGATGCCTGCACCATGCGAGTGCTTGGTGCCTGCGGAGGCCAGAGGGGGCGTCAGATCCCCTGGGACTTGAGCTGCCGACAATTGTAAGCCACACGCCTGTGCTGGGAATCAAACCTGCGTCCTCTGGATCAGCCAGTGTTCTTAACTACTTAGCCATCTCTCCAGGCCTTCTCTGTTTTTCATGGGAGTGATACCTGGACTCATACTAGAGGTGACACTATAGGTTGAAAATGAGAGTTTGCCTGCTCCCAGCAAGGATGACCTTGTTTACAAGGTCACAGATTGCATAGTAGGTACTCTCTCAAGTAGGAGGTGCCAGTCACTTCTAGTGACAAACATCTTATACCTGTAGGTCGGGTCCTAAGGTATGAGTGGGGGCATCTGTCTCTCCCTTCTGAAATGACCTCCAGGATCCCCCACCTGAGACACGTGGCATTTGAGCCTGGGCCGGAAGGAAACATGTCCCCCAGAAGAAGACACAATGAGGAGCCTTCTTCCTCTTGGGCTGAGGGGTAGCTCCATACTAGGACACTTGCCTTATGCCCCAAACACCAATTTCTGAAGGTGCAGATGCTTGTCAGAGAAACCTCGCCTGTCTCCTCCTTTCTTACAGGAGGCTCTGAGGACTTCCCTCTCCGGGTCCCCTGCACACAGGGCAGCCACAGCCACCTGATCATTTCCTTTCTCTTCTGGGTCCTCATCACCCATGGAGCTGGGACCTCACCCTGCATGTGCGGCGCCTCTAACTCTGTGCTATGTTTCTGACTTTCAGTGAGTACCACCACCTCCATCATCCAGACCTAGGACTTACCAAGTATGACTTACATCGTTAAAGTCCTCTGATCCTTGGTGATGCCACCAAATCCATCACTTGACTTCAAGAGAAACAGAGCAGAGACTCTAGAAGAGAGAAATGAGCAGTCAGAGCTGAAATGAGTCCTTCCCACAGGCCTCTGCACTGTTCTAGAAAGAAGGCGCTCCCACCAGGCCATTGGCATCCTGGTGCTAGCGAGAGGCTCCAGTAAGGACTATACTCCTCAAACCACAGCTAAATCTCCCATTCAAGTGACCTAATGGTGACCTAATTGTCCCTCATTTGGGGAAATATTACTTGATCACATTCATCACCCTGTTATTCTTTCATGTTGTCTTGGTTAAAAATGCCCACAGTCCTGGCTTCTGGGCACTTTGGAGGTGTTTTTATTCTGATCATTTTCCGGTGCATAAGATGTGTTCTTGGTGAGGCTCATTTCTCTGTGCCTAGTAAAGCATTTTCTGGCTTACCTTTTAGGTATAGTGCTTCATCGTCCATCCTTTCAGTAGACTCTGTGTACACACACCTGGGGTTGGTCTCTATATTCTAAATATCTGAAATAGAATGGGCCAAGGTTCCACTGAATGTCCAAAGGACTGGCCTCTGATGATCCCACTGGCCTCTAGCCTTGACTCACCCATCACTAATTTCTGGGAAGGAAGAACCCAAACAGCCCCCGTTTGCAAGCAGTTCCACTATTTCACCCCATACGCTTTTTGCAATCCCACTCACTGGTGACTGTGCATCCATTTGGAGGATGGCTGCCTCTTAAAATAGGTCATGACAACCTTCCAAATGCACCAGCTTTCATCTCTCAGCCAGAAGACATCAGCTTGCCTCTTACGACATTTTTACCTTCCAGGCTCTGGCCAAAATGGTCCCACTGCTCCCTAAGCAGGCCTCCCGCCTGGAGTATCACTCCCTCCCTTGGCTTAACGCTATCACCTCCTCCGTCCAACACTTGCGCGTCACCATTCAAGCAATATTTTACCTCAACTGAGAGCAATTCTGCAGCTGACAGGCAACTGGAGAGTCTTTGAAGTACACTGGCTGTGAGATAGCGGCTGGCTAGGGAACCAGCTCCCTGGAATTACTTAGAAACATCCTTTCCTCCTTTGTTTCCTAATGGCAAGGGTGTCAGGTACTTCCTTCCTCTCTGAGGGAAAGTACCTGGGAGTCACTAGAGTCACCGAAGAATGCCTTTCCCTTGCTCCTTTCTCTCCCACCATAGTGGGTCTCTTTCTAGGGATCTTTGTTCCCCCAGATTCCCCTCCTAATCCCAAGGCAAAGCCAGGTGTTGCCCACCTGGTAAGAAGGCCCAGAGCACATTCCCCGCCCCGATCCTTAAGGAAACATCTTCTTTGGGTTCACCTTCTCCACAGCCTCGGCCAGTTCCTAAGACAGCCACAGGCCAGGCCCAGGCAGCGGTGGCTTACAAGGGGTCTGTTTAGCTGTTCAAGAATTGTTATTATTTGCATACAGAAGACCTTGAGACAAAAACCTTTGTGTTTGAATATGAAAGTGCCACAGGATTAAGCCTTTGTCTGGGTCCCTTCTGAAAAGGAAGTGTGTCCACACAATAGCACAGGCCTTTAGAGTTAACTGAGCTGGCTATCCGATGACCCAGCAAACTGCTGAAGCACCCGCTCAAGTGGGAAATCCTCAGTTGCAGCTGGAATAGCACACCTGGCCTCTGGTAGCCTGGTTCGCTCCCGTTCCACACACCCTTAGTGGCCATCCGGACAGACTCCAGGTTTCCTCCCTTACTGACCTGTCCACCATTCCTTAGTGCAGTCTACTTCCCCACTGCCCCTCCTGTCCCTTGGTGTTATCTCCAGGTACACTGGGTTGCTGTCTTCGGGGCTTGCTGATTGGCAGGACATGAGCAAGTGTGTGGAAGGAGGTGAGGATGGAAATAGAAGGACAGAATGTCTGGCACAAACAAATCACTGAAGGAGCCCACAGGCCACCACTGATGAAGCCCCAATGGATGAACTGGAGATGGAGTCAGCCCCAGGACTCTTGAAAACCCTTATCCAAAAGACAAGGTGTGGCACTGAGCCTTGCCCAGCACTGTCAATCTACACAGGATAAACTACAGGAAAGTCTGATCAGCCTGAAGGCCTCCCCTTCACCTGGACGTGAAGCTGGGAGCTGAGGGAAAGCCCCAACTCATGTACCACTCTGTTCCGATGGGTTAGAAGTCTGCATTTCAGGCTCTAGCTCACATGTGAGCTCTAAGAAGGGCTCTTTGAAAAGTTGCCTAGCCAGCCCTCCACTTCACGTCTGAGGATCCAACCAACCATGAATTGAAATAGTCAGAAAACAATCAAACCCGCATTGAATGTGTACAGGTTTTCATTGTCACTATTCCAAAAACAATTTAGTGTAACAACCATTTATGTAATATTTACATTGTGTCAGCTGTTACAAGCCATCTGGAGACAATTTAAAGGACCCAAAAGGATGTACATAAGTCATATGCACATATTACACTTGAGCATCCACACACTTCGGTACCTACGAGGAGTCCTAAAATGGATCCCTTGTGGACACTGAAGACCAACTGTAGTTGATGTGAAACAGATAAGTACCACTAGCCCACTAAGTGCCTTTGGGTCATCTACACATCACACAGAGATCCAAACCTCGGCTTCTGCAGCTTGTATTTGCAACAGAACTTGTTTGCCTCCCTCTCAGGATCCATTATGCTCTCCTCTGATTGGCAGCTCTTTCTCTGCATCATGAGGGTCACCCCTGCCTTGCCCTGTCCTTCACCCCCGCCTTGCCCTGTCCTTCACCCCCGCCTTGCCCTGTCCTTCACCCCTGCCTTGCCCCGTCCTTCACCCCTGCCTTGCCCCGTCCTTCACCCCTGCCTTGCCCTGTCCTTCACCCCTGCCTTGCCGGTCCTTCACCCCTGCATGGTTATACCTTGGTGGCTCCTGACTGCAGTCTGCTCATCCATCAAGGTTCATGTCAGTGTCCCCTTCACCAGGAAATCTCCCTTCACTGCCACAACTAGTGTGGCAATTTGTGCACACCCAGCCATGTTGCTAAATGGGTGCTTTTGTTCCAGGGTTTTTAAAAACTAAACTCTAAAAGGAAGACAAGCCTCTACTCAGCTTAATGTCCAGTGTGTTATGGCAAGTAGAAGCTGCATGAAAGATGATGGTCCCTTAAGAGAAAATACACAAGTCAACTACTAGTACTAGATACCAGCTGTGTGCCTCGCAGGGCTTTGGACAGTCTTAGACAAAACTCATCTGCCATGGTGGTTCATGCTCATAATCTCAGCATGAGGAAGGGTGAAGCCGGGGGATTGTCACAAATCTGAGGCAAGGTTGGACTACATAGTAAAGTGTGAGCTAAAGTGTAAAACCATGTCTTAGATGGAAAAAAATGAAGGAAGGAAAGAAGGAAGGAAGGAAGGAAAGAAGGAAAGTGAAATGAAATGAATGAAACAGAAAAGACCTCTTGGCTCTAGAGAGATGGCTCAGCAGTTAAAAGCACCAGCTGCTCTTCCAAAAGGCCCAGGCTCAATTGCCATCACCGATATGACAATTCACAACTATATATAACTCCCAGAGATCTGATGTCTTCTCTGGCTCCCACAGTCACTGTGCACAGGTGTGGTGCACAGACAAACATGTCAGCAAAACACTCATGCTCATAAAATCATTTAAAAATTAAAAGAAAACATAACGTTTCTCACTCTTCCAAAGCTTACAGCACAGTATGAGAACACAACAGTAACTGTGCCTAATTAGTGAGTGGAGAACACTAGAGAAAGATGGTGGGCTCAGAACCAATGGACCTGGATGGCTCCATCCCATTAAAAGGAAAAACCCCAGGAATGGGGATGGGTAGGCCCCAGGGTGCCAGGGTAGATGTGTGCTTGGCATGTCTGAGGAACAGCAAAGGAGGCCCAGCGCATCTGTGTGAAGAAGACTAGAGACTATAGTGTATGTCCATTGAAGAATGGCAGAATGCTAGACCATGTATGTCCTTGTGGCCACACAAATGCAGGGACCACAAAAGTATTTCTTTTTTGTTGGTTTGGTTGGTTTAGTTTTTTGTTTTGTTTTGTTTTGTTGTTTTGTTTTTTGTTTGTTTTGTTTTTGTTTTTGTTTTTGTTTTTGAGCCAGGGTTTCTCTGTGTAGCCTTAGCTCTCCTGGACTCACTTTGTAGACCAGGCTGGCTTCGAACTCACAGAGATCCACCTGCCTTTGCCTCCCAAGTGCTGGGACTAACAGCGTGTGCCACCACTGCCCAGCTACAAAAGCACTTCTTTAAGAAAGCACTCCAGCGGGTGGTGAGATAGAAGAAGGACAGGCAGGGAAAGACAACAGGCTGCTGGGAGTTATTGTCCGTATCTGAGCTTGAAGATTGGTTGGTGACTCTGTGAGACTTATAACGTGGTTTTATAATATAGGCCACACAGGAATCAGAGGTGAAAACATGTTATGATCCAACAACAATCTGATTCTCTGAACTGGGGAGAAAGAAAACCATTTGCCTGGGTCTAAAATGTTCATTATTTCAAACTCATCATCTATATTGTTTGCATTTAGAGCATGCATTGTAAGTTCTGTTTGCTTAACTGTAAATGATCTTCCAAAAATCTAAGCAGGTTCTTCTTTTCCTAGTTTGTATAGTGTTATTTCCCAGCAGGACACACTGAGTGGACTGTGGATCAGTCTTCGATCTGGCCGATGCTAATAATAGTTCCATTCACAAAGATTCGTTTTCTAAATAAAGTCACATTTTGAAGTTCTACGTGAAAAATGAATTTTGGAGAGACACTATTCAATTAAGTACACAGAGATAATAATTTATAATGTCAAGCTCTGGTGGCTGAAAGGATGATGGGGGTTGGGAGAAGCGGCCCCTCCCCCTGTGGGCTTCTTTCCTGGGATGGGGACAGAGCTCAGCAACATCTCAGTCACATCTCAGGAACACGCATTCACTGAGCCGGGGGACTTGTGAAATGGATGTGACACCCAGATCCTGAGTCATTGCAGAACAAAAGCAGTGACTGCTTTAGTAACCTCCCTGAGGGAAGGAAGGCAATAATTCCTGCCGGACTGAGGAAGCTGGCTTGTGATGGCGAGGAGGAGAGCTCCCTCTGGAGCCTCCATCTTTGGACACAGTGGGTTTCAATGCTTGGTGCCCTTCCTGTGCAGCTCCACCCTGGGTGGGAAGTATCTCCCACCTCTAGTCCAGTGTTCTGAGACAGCATCCACTGCACTTGGGACATAGGTCATCCTATGTCCTGGTGCCACCAGCCTCACAGCAGGAAGAGAGGAACCCGACTCTTTCCCCCCAGCTCCCCTCCTGCTTTGCTGGCTATTGCCAATGTCCCAGCACAGACATGGCAGCTGTCCAAGACATTCAGTCATTTAGAGGGTGTGCACATACACCCAGGACAGGAAGGACTGGGGAAATCCAACAATAACTTATGCAACTCCTGGGCGAGTCTATTCACCCTCCCCACACCAATGCCAGGAAAGCAGGGTCCTCCAGGAGGTAAAGTGCTGGACAGGCCACACTCCAGGTTGTGAGGCAAGCGGTCTGTGGGGCTGCCCCACCCTTCCTTTTAGGGCTCGTCTTGTGCTTGGCCAGCACAACCGCCCCTTTAAACAGCCCTGGCTAGTTCTGGTCCGCCCACCATGCTTTTCGGGGCTTGTTCATATTTGCTAACAATAAAAGTTATTAAAGAAACAAGCCCCCATAATGATTTAGGCAGCAACTGGGCTGCATCTCCCAGGTATCATGAGGCCTTGTTGTAAAATATGTACAAGAGAAATGTGCACAAGACTCAGCTGGTGAAATCTCCCTGTGATTCTTGTACTGCTTCCCTGCAGGCTGCAAAGATTTATGGGGCCTTTACACTTCCTGCTGTGCAGTGAGGGGGGGTTGTCTGTGAACTAAATCCTTGAGAAGCACTAACAGAGAGCAATAAAATCTTCCAGAGGTGAGCCATCTCTTCTCACACGTGCCCCAGCTCCAGGCAGGAGCCAGGAGTTGGGTCTCTTGTTCTAAGGACTTGTGGTGGCCACCAGACTGCACGCAGCACAGACACATTTCAAACCAGATTCCAAGCTCCTGTAGTTGAACAAGCTACACTCTGAAAAAGTTCGTGGTAAACTGGGCCTTTCTTACCTGCAGTCAGTCGGCCAAGCTTTTGGGTCTGAAGTGCACGGATTTGTGCCCATGGCTGTTTTATATATTTGACCTGGGAATATTGCTCAAAGAAAGAATGCTCAGCATATGTGAAGCTCAGGGTCTGATTCCCAGAACCACAGGCACAAAAAGAAATGATATACTATTGGGGAGCAGGTAAGAATGTAGCTCATTGGATGGAGTGCCTGCTCAGCATTCTAGGGACCCTAGGTTTAATTCCCAGTGCCACATAAAACCAGGTGTGGTGGTACATGCCTGAAATCCCAGCACTGGAAGGAGAGGCAAGAGGATCATCCTTGGCTATATAACAGATCTGAGGTCAAGCTGGGCTAGAGTGAGACCCTTTCTCAAATAGAAAATAAAATAGATCTTGATAATAAATACATGTTATGTATATACTTTGACTACTCTTTTAACTCTGAAATCCTCTGATTTTTCCTTGCCCAATACGCTCGGCGATACTCCTTGTTGCTAGACTATGAACTTGATTAGCTATATATTATTCACTATTCTTTCAAGTCCATATGAAGTGCATAAAAGGCCTCAGTTGCTTGTGTGTGAGCACCTGATATCCTCCACTTCCTGCTTTTTGATGCATTAGGAACTTAGTTAATAATACATTTAAAATATATTGCCTCTGTGATGTATTTTACATGACTGCAATCATACAATGGTTCCATATGTGTACTCAAGCCACCCATCTAAACATGTGCACATACACACAGGTGCACATACACACAGGTGCACATAGGACATAATTCTGCTTGACAGAAGTACTTCCAAGAATCAAATTCACACAGAGGAAAAAAGTGATGAGGTCAAAAGAGATGGATCAGAGGGTAAGGCACTTGCTCTACAATCCCAAAGATCTGCATTCAAATCACACATGAATCCACATGAAAAACTGGGCATGGATGCACATGCCTGTGGGCACAGCACTGAGGGGTGCAGAGAAACGTGGGTCCTGAGAGCTCCCTGACCAGATAGCCTCCTGTAGCAGTGAGCTTCCAGTGCAGTGGGGTGTCCTGCTGCATGGTGATGGGATGGACAGCTGTCCTCCTGCTCTGGTCTCTGCAGGCAGAGAGAGCAAAAGTGCGTGTGCACGTGCACGCATACGTGCATGGGTGTGTGTGTGTGTGTGTGTGTGTGAGAGAGAGAGAGAGAGAGAGAGAGAGAGAGAGAGAGAGAGAGAGAGATGAAAGAATGTGGTTAGGAGAGCCGGAAGGAGAGGAAGGGTCGCCAGAAGAGAGCCGACTTCAATAGATCGGAAGTGGTAACGATTGCCCAATAGGATGTGTGTGCTGAGTGTCACCGAATAGTCCACTTCAAATGGGTAAGATGGAAAATTGTATGTGCTGCATACTTCACCACCAACACATACTGTGTATATATCATCTCACGAGCAAACGTAACCTCACCTCCAGTCGCATCTACCTTGTAACTGATTTCAGAAGACCGTTCTTTTCTGAGTCTCTCTCCTCTTCTACAGAGTGCATCTCGGCTTGGGTCTTTGTCTCCCCAGATTTGGCTTTCAGGCAGGCAGGAGGAATGGGGCTCTGACACCCCCTGCGCTGGCCCCCTTCTTGTGTCTTCTGCAGCCACCTCCTCTCGGTTGCTTTTAAGTAGACAGACAAAGTCCATGGTTTTGCAGTGGTACATTTAATAATTCATAAATCACCAGAGGTTCAAATGAGTTCAAAGTTTAAAAGTTTAAAAGTTTTGTTGAAGCAGTTAAGTTTAAGCTGTCAAAGACTTTGACAAAAATACTTTTCCTGTCCAGAATATTTAAGATTGTTGTGCCACATTAGCTCCAGGGTCTCCAGTGGCCTCCCCCTCCCAGAGTGGCTCTCTCGAGAAAAGCGTGACACTGTAAATGGTCAGTGTTCTCTATTACAGCAATGAGTCCGCATGGGTCCTGCAAAGTGCATAGAGGAGGCAAAATGTTAAAAGAGAGCAGTGAGCCCTCAGGACATGCTCACTTTAGCTAAAGCCTTGGAGGAGCCACTGTAGGGGAAGCTGCCTTTAAAAGGATGGAAATTGCACAGTGCAATCCTGGCAAATGTACATAACAAGGTCTTGGTGGAGGACAGCAAATTATGTCTGATTTGATATTTCAAAATCTGGAAACAGAGAGGCCATGTCTTTTGCTGACCTCCAGGAGACCCCCAATTATTTTTAGGCATAGTGACTGCATTTGCATGTACATCTGAGCATGCTGTCAGCTACCCACACCGAGGTACTTTCTGGAGTTTCTTGGGATCAGAACAGTCATTCTCTGTCAGACTGGTCCTTCTAACATCCTGACCTTGTACCCTGCCTCCATATATGCTGCTGTTTGGATGACAATTTCTCAGAAACCTACCACAGCTCCCTTTGGGGGTCGGATGCCAACCCTTGGCCATTGACTTGCCATGCAAATGTGCCCACGATGGCTTGTCACTGCGGCCCCTCCTTATCAGCACCGTAACCTAGCCCCTTCACCGACTGCTGCTCAGAGCTGAGAGTGTCCTCCTCCTGGGCACCAAGCTCTTTTTTCATGCACTGTCCTCAGCACCCTCCCCATCCAGCACCATAGGCTAAGCGCGTCAATACCAGGAACAGCTCTGGCATAATCACAGACCTTCCCTAGCTTCCAGAATTATGCGACAGGATGTTATAAAATCACCCATGACGTGAATGTTATAATACTCAACTCCCCACCTTGGGCCCACTCTTTATAACTGTTATAAATCACTTCCTGTGTCCTCGGGAACTTCTCCTTCATGCCCCTATCGCATGTGATGAGCCCATGATCATAAGTGACGCTACTAAGAAAACTCAACAGTTATTTTCCCAAGTGTCTTTAATGCAGTGTCTTGAGGACCTCCACAGCTCGCACGGGGCTCATCCCCATGCTTGGCGCACTCACAGCCTATTCCATTCCTGGCAAATGGCTGCCTCTGGGTCTCTAGCTGCAGTCCCTGCACAAGTAGAGCCCAAGTCTCCACTCCCTGGCTCCTGGATGCCAGCACCACTTTCCCGCGTCTCCATTACTCCTCACACTGTAAACCGGCAAACCCAAGCATTTTTGTTGGTTGGAATCAAAATTAAGAAGACCCACATTCAGAGAGTAGCCTGGTCCTTCATCCCTTCCAAGCTCAGTTTTACTCTTTCTTTCTACCAGTGCATCTTTGGTGCTTCCTATTGAGTGAAGTGCCTGGCTGCCCACAAGAGACATCCCAATCTCTTCTTTGCAGTTTCCTCCTTGACTTTTCTGTCTGACCTCAGAGAAGTCCTTTGGGGTACACTAATAGTCTCCTTCCAATTCCCTGAACTGCCCCCAACCCTCCACCCCTGGCGCCCGCTGTGATGCCTGAAGCCTAGCCTCCCAGCATCCCTTGTTTTCACTGTTGCATTAGCCTCCTTCCTGGCTAGTCTCTCTCTGTGGCCTTCCCTCTTCCATCTTGACAGGACCCACCTCCTTCCTGGTGCTGTGGTCCTCATGAACACATGAGGCCCTTCCCAGTCTGACCCAGTGGGCTTTGTCAGTCACCCTCATGGCCACCCACGTTCTTTCTCTTCCTCAGCCCTTTACTCCAGCTGTGCCACACCAGACTTCCTGCTGTTCCCAACACAGAGCCTCTCAGACTGCCACACCTAGGCAAACATAGTCAATACTATATGACTGCCTTTCTTGTGGTCTTTGCTGGTGAGCCCTGCCTCTCCACAGGCCCAGCTAGCTTCCACCAGGAGCTTAGGGCAGGGAGCTCTGATCCTCCCCCCATGACACACACGCACCCTATGCCTAGACCACCCTGTGTCATACATGGGACCTGCTTTCCTTGCCTGGGAGCCTTCTCTCAAGACAGCAATGGCTCTTGGGAGTGTAAGATTAAATTCATGGAATTAATGAGCCCCACCAGGTAAACTAATTAATTAGCAGCCAGTTAGGGCAGAGCTGAGTTTCTTGAGTCACTGTTCCTTTCCGGCTGTCAATTTGTCACTCCTCCCTGATGCTATGTTTCGTCTGCTCCACGGGATCGGTCCCTGTGTCCAAATGCTTTGGTCTGCAGCTAGCTGTGTGCTATGTATCGAAGTTGTGGAAGCTTTAGAGTGTGGGGCTGACCTTGCTGGGGGGAGGAAGGTCACAGAAGGGCCTTCGGAAGTTATCCCTAGACCCCAGTTCTGTCTTCCACCCCTACTCTTCTTTATTATTCCTGTCCCCCAACTCTGTTTCCTGTCCACTATGAGATAGTGTCCCCTCAGACCTACTCCTGCTGCCACGATGTTCTGCCCAAGTGTCACATAAGGTCACTATTAGGCACCAAAGAAACTGAGGACAAACAGCTAACTGAGGTTCCTATTAACATATCACAGCAGATGCTGACTGCCAGGCTTCCCCTGTTACAGAGTCCTGGCCCCTCTCAGCACTTCTCGCCCCAGCCCCTACCCTAGACCTCTCCAGACAAGGAGGCTCACTTCCCTCTCCCCAGCTTTGCTTTTCCTACATAGTGTAGCCCAGCCATCGGGCCATGTGCCATCTTGGTTCCTCTTGGTTCTTCTCCCCATCCTGGTCCCCTCTCATCCCTCTTCTCTCCCCCCACCCCCACCCCTTCCCTTTCTCTCTCCTCTCTTGGCCTGCTCTATTCTGCTGGCCATGATCAGTGGGAATCCTTCCAGATGCCTCTGGCTGTTCTCTCCCTCATAGCTACAATGAGAACCTTCTCTCTAAGCATACCTAGGGGAGATCTCGCCCTCATTGTCTTTCGGCCATCTAACCCTCTGCAACCATGAGGCCAGATAAACTGCTCCTCCCTAAGGTTTGTTTCTGTCAGAGTAACTATAACCATCAGTTTTTGCTCTTGAAGATAAAAGAGAATTGAGGCAGGTTTCACCCTCAGTAGCAACATCTACTCTCTCTGCAGTGATAAAAGCCATTGTCCAGTGCCGGGCATCTAGGCATTGTGTGTAGGACTCTAATTTCTCCTAGAGTAGCCATAGTCAGTACATGCTCACACCTGGACACCCCTGGGGGCTGTAGCTCAGTTAGTAGAGTGCTTACCTAGCATGCACAAAGGCCTTTTTTTTTTTCCAGACAGGATTTCTCTGTGTAGTCTTGGTTGTCCTGGACTCACTTTATAGACCAGGCTGGCCTCGAACTCACAGCAATCTGCCAGCCTCTGCCTGCCAAGTGCTGGAATTACAGGTGTGTGCCACCACACCCAGTGCACAAAGGCCTTTTGTTTGCAGCAACACATACCCTCTACATAGCAGAGCAGTCAAGAGGTAGAAGGAAGGCTGGGCAGTGGTGGCGCACGCCTTTCATCCCAGCACTTGGGAGGCAGAGGTAGGCGATGGCTGTGAGATCGAGACCAGCCTGGTCTAAAAAGCAAGTCCAAGACAGCCAAGGCTACACAGAGAAACCCTGTCTCGAAAAACAAAAACAAACAAACAAAAAGAGGTGGAAGGAAGGAAGATCAAGTGCTGAGGATGGAAGGCAGGGCATTTCTCAGGCTAAACAAGATCCCCACCTATGAGCTGCCCTCCAAGGAGGGCTTATGAGTGGGAGTACAATGCTTAGACCAGGATGCTTAAACTCTCTTTGGTTGCTGGGTGGAGGGTTTTGCTTTAGAAACAGAAAGCAGACTGACATAGAAGAGTGAAGATATGAACCGGACGGTGGTGGTGCACACCTTTAATCCCAGCACTCAGGGAGGCAGAGGCAGGCTGACCTCTGTGAGTTCAAGGCTAGCCTGATCTACAGAGATAGTTCCAGGACAGCCAAGCCTACACAGAGAAACAGTGTCTCAAAAAAACCAAAAAACAAAAATAAAAAAATAAAAGGAATGAAGATGTAGTGGGGCATGGTGGTGCACACCTTTAATCTCAGCACCTGGGAGAAAGAGGCAGGTGAATCTCTGAAAGTTCGAGGCCAGCCTGGTCAACAGAGATAGTTCCAGGACAGCCAAGGATACACAGAGAAACCCTGTCTCAAAAAAACAAAAACAAAAAACAAAACAAAATAAGTAGAAGGAAGAAAGATCAGAAGCTCAGGGCCATACTTGCCTCCAGTGAGCTTGAGGCCAGTCTGAGCTACATGAGATTCTGTGTTAAAGTAAATAACTGAATATTAAAAGTCAAACAGGAAAAACAGCTATGTGTATACTTCATAAGGAACAGAACTTTTGGTAGAAGTTTGGTCGAACTCCTGGTCTATGTGTTAATGATAAGATCTGTCCGTTGCCTCCATATCACGATAAATCTCAGACTCCAATGCCAGACTTCCAGGCTTTAAACTCTGGCTCCATCAGCATTTCACCTGGATCATATCGCTTGTAGCTACAGTTTTCTCACGTGTGAAACAGACAATGAGATGCCTTTCAACCTGCTGTAAAGATGAAATGAGGTCATCTCTTTGAAGTCCATCTCCCAGATGCCTCAACCACATCTACTCCTACTGTACTAAATATTTCTATATCATGTACCTGATACACAGGAATGTGGAAAAGTATGTATATGTATGTATTATATGTGGACATAAATACTTTATATGTATACACACATATGCAGAATGGCTGTAACAAAAACTTTCCAACAACTTTGTGGTGTGGGCGCTCCAATTCCAATTTACAGATGAAGAAAGTGGGGGATGTTGTGTAACTGGCCCCATGTCACACAGCTAGTAAGTGGCAGACTTAGAATGTAACCTCAGGCAGTTTGAGTTAGAAGGCTGTGCTCTCAATGTCTCTCAGTGTCTCAATACCCTTGTCCACTTAATCTATGTTAACTGTCACCACCCTCCTCATCCTTGTCATCATTATCCAAGATACTAAGCACATCTACACCAATAATAAGACTAGAGTGAGCTAAGTGTTTGGCTCTAAGGTATTAACCATGTTGTTCAAATAAAACTATTCATCTGGCAACATAGGGCTGCAAAGGTCAGTTTGGTGTGGTACTAAAAGTAAGAAAACACTCTTAGGAGATCTTGGAATGCCAGAGTCAAGCCAAGAGACTCCTGGCACACAGTCAGGGTGCATGGCCACAGCACACAGAGTGCATGGCCCCAGCACACAGTCAGTCAGAGTGCATGGCCCCGGCACACAGTCAGAGTGCATGGCCTTGACACACAGTCAGAGTGCATGGCCCCAGCACACAGTCAGAGTGCATGGCCTTGACACACAGTCAGAGTGCATGGCCCCAGCACACAGAGTGAATGGCCCTGGCACACAGTCAGCCAGAGTGCATGGTCCTGGCACACAGTTAGAGTGCATGGCCCTGGCACATGGTTAGAGTGCATGGCCCTGGCATACAGTCAGAGTGCATAACCCCGGCACATGGTCAGAGTACATGGCCCTGGCACACAGTCAGAGTGCATGGCCCTGGCACATGGTTAGAGTGCATGGCCCTGGCATACAGTCAAAATGCATGGCCTTGACACAGTCAGAGTACATGCCTTGGCACACAGTCAGAGTGCATGGCCCTAGCACACAGTCGGAGTACATGGCCCCAGCACAACTTTACCCATGGGCTCAATGCCTTCCATCCTTCAGATGGAGAGAGAGGCTGGTAGATCCCAGCCTCCCCACCAGCTTCAGCCAGACTGGGGTTTTGTAATTGTGTCTGCCTCCTATCAGAGGCCCCACAGAAATCAGACATTCAAGAGCCGTCTTGGGCTGTCCTTGCATTCTGCCCCAGTCAGGAAATGAGAACTTCTAACCCAGTGTCACTGCTCTGCTATAAAAATCACAATTACTTGTAAAATATAGGAGAGGAATTCAACATATCTTGTGACATGGGCTTGTTTACCAGAAATGTCACTTAGCTTGCGTTTTCTTTTCCTTCTTGTCATCACCTACAGTTACCAAGCCACCTTGCTCCCTTTCCCAAGGTCCCTGTCCAAGCTTCCTGTTTGTGTTGGTCGCATAGAGCCCTGGCATACATGCCTGCCTGGGTTGTTTTTACTCTGAGGACCAGGCCAACGTCTCCTCCAGTTCTCACTCCGCCCTCAGGCCAGTTGCTCCCTTGAAGCCTAAATTTTGCATAAGTAAACCGAACATAATAAACAGCCCAGGTTGACAGAGTGGCTGGGGCAGCAGCCATTGTCTCAGACAGATTAGTCTCAGAGACTAGTCTCCCGGATGGAAGGCGGAAGGCAGCAGTCGGCTTGTTAGTCCTCTGTGGAAGACCCAGGGCCACCAGGAATAAAGATGCATTCTTCTCTGTTACATCTGGGACATAGCACTGGGACACTCATATCATTTTATTTAATCTTCCCAAAAAAATCCTTAGAGAAAGGATCACTTATATGACTGTTTTACAGAAAAAGGAGCTTCAATTCAGATCACAATGTACCAGGTATGTGGCTCGTGGGAGGCTGCAGCTGCAGGAGTGCTATGAATTTAAGTGTATCATCTGGGCTGCATTCTTTCCAAAGAAGAGGAGCTTCTTTTAAGTGTGTGTGGTTTTTGGAAAAAATTAAGTTTCTTGTGTCCACAAGACTTCTGGCCTTGCTGAGAACCATACAGCATGCCTGTAATCCCAGCACCTGGGGAGGCAGAGGCAGGTGGATTTCTAGGAGTTCGAAGCCAGCCTGGTCTATAAAGTGAGTTCAGGACAACTATGGCTACACAAAAGCCAGAGGAGGCAGAAAGACTTCTGGCTTCTTGCTGGATGCTGGGAGGAGGCCATCCTTAGGTCTTAGGAGATCCCTAATGGGCAACCATGTGGATTTCTGCAGAAGAAGTTCACTTCAGAGCAGTAGGTGACTCTCTGCCTCTGGTCCGCAGAAATGAGAGTCCATCCTCTGTGATACCCAAGAGATACTGTGTCCTCCTAAAGAGACATTTGCATATCCACACTTTCCACTGCTCATTTCACAATAGCAAAGAAATAGAACCAGACTAGATGTCAATCCACAGATAAGTGACTAATAAAGATGTGATACATAGATAAATAGATACAGATATAGATCTACATATCTATCTAGCTTATATATATATATGTATATATGTATATATGTATGTATACATATATACGTGTGTGTGTGTGTGTGTGTGTGTGTGTGTAAAGAAAAGTGAAATTTTCAGGTAAACAGAACTGGAGAACATTATATTTTAAGTGAAATAACCCAGACTCAGAAAGAAAATATCTATTTTTCCCTCTCACATGCAGACCTTATATCCAGGTGGGATGAAACATGGGCAAAGGAAACCGGAAAGGGACCAGTGGAGTAGAAATAGAGGCTCTAAGCGAGGGTGGAGAAGATAATAAAATTAAGTGGAAGCAGGGAACACCGAGGACAAAGGAGCACATTGGAGACGGGTGGGCAGAGAGGTGAAGGGAAAACAAGATTGAGGAAAATTAAACAAAATGAAATATGTATGAAATTCCTACATGAAAGCCTACCATTTGGAAGCTAATTTTTAAAGTAATTAAATTTATTATTTTAACTTTTTATTGATTCTTTGTGAATTTCACATCATGCGCTGCAGTCTCTTTCGTTTCTCATCCCTTCATATCCACTCTTCACTCTTACACCTCCCCCCGAAACACACACACACACACAATAAATAAATAAAGCATAGAAAACCATCTCACTGTGGAAGCTGTACTGCGTCACTGTGTGTCCCACACTACATCCCTCTGTCCACACATCTTCATTCGCAAATGTTCATTGCAATGAGTCTGGTTTGAGGTCTCTAGCTTCAGTGACGTCATCAATACTGCATGCTCACTGAGACTCCTCCCAGCTGTCCTGTTGTTGCTGTTTGTGGAGACACTGCAGCTTTGGAACAGCAGGACAGGCCCTTCCCACAGATCCCAACTATTCACAGATAATGTAGACTGTGGGGTGGGCCAACTCAAAGCCATGGATCTGGCCCTACGTGGTAGCTGAGCTGGCCAGCGTGTCTCTAGGCTGAGCTTTGCAGCCCTGATCCGGCTAGGCCACCCCACGCTGCCTTCAGCCAGCCAGAGGCAGGGTCAATTCTCCTGCTCTCCTGCTCTCCTGCTCTCCTGCTCTCCTGCTCTCCTG
>OU015744.1:71486016-71501668 GCA_907169655.1 Acomys percivali
TCTCCTGCTCTCCTGCTCTCCTGCTCTCCTGCTCTCCTGCTCTCCTGCTCTCCTGCTCTTAGGGAAGGCTCTCTTGTGCCTTTGAGATCAAGGTCAGCTGTTTTGTGCTGCCCTGGCAAGATGCAGGGCCAGCCCGATGCTCTCCTGAGTGCTGCAGCCAGTGCAGGTCAGGGCCAGCTCACCCACTCTCCTGATTGCCACAGGTGATGAGGACAGAGGCTGCAATGGCATCATCCCCACCTACCCACACAGATGAGTGGTGGGGCCAGTTCTCTCATGCTCTCACCCTCAGGGCTGGCTCATCTGCGTCCTCACTAAAACTTAAATTTTTAAAAAGCAAATATCATCACAGATAACATGGCCCTGTTTCTACCATTGTGTACTACTCAGATCCAAGCCATGGTTTTTCCAGGATGCTAGACCAGCTGATGAGAGATCAGTATCTTCAGAGGTCTGAAGATATGAGGAAGTGCATTACCAAAATTATCCAAAATGCAGTCCTTTGTCAGTAGCTACATTCACTTAGCAAATGCTTCTGTGGCTCCTCGATGTGCAATATAAACATTTTGGCCACTTAGGGGAGAGGGACTCAGCTCTTGAAAGAGTTTGCTGTTTTGCAGAGGGCCTTGGTTCAGCTCCCAGCACCCATATGGTGGCTCGCGACTGTCTGCAGCTCTAGTTCTGGGTGGTCTGATGCACTCTTCTGGCTTCTGGTGCACACGTGCATGAAGGCAAATACTAGTACACACAAAAGAAAAAAAAATCCTTAAGCAATGTTTTAGGAACTATAGAAACATTTCCAGAAATAAAAGAGGCTTTAATTCGTCAAAATAACAGTTAGAAACAAGGGCTGGAGAGATAGCTCAGAGGTTAAGAGCACTGAGTATTCTTTCAAAGGTCCTGAGTTCAATTCCCAGCAACCACATGGTGGCTCACAACCATCTACAATGAGATCTGGTGCCCTCTTCTGACCTGCAGGTGTACACGCAGGCAGAGCATTGTATAAATAATAAATAAATTAATTAATTTTAAAAAACGAGTTAGAAACAAAACTTTATTCATTTTTCTACTCCATGGTTTGTTTGTTTGCTTGTTTGTTTGGGTGGGGGTGGGTGGGGGTGTTTTTATTGTTTTTGTTCTTAGAGGGCCCTCAAAATGTAAGTCCTTGGGGGGGATGACAAAAAGCTATTGTTCTGAAGGGGCTCAGAGTGGCCAAGAAAACAGACAAGTACACAACTCACTATACACTGACTTATATTTACACACACACACACATACATGTGTGTGCGTGTGTGTGCCATAGAAGACGAAATTCACAGTGACTTTTCAACTCAGTAGGCTAGAAGAGAGAGAAGCTGGCGCACTCTCACCATGACTTTCTTGGCAGGCAGGGGTGGGGGTGATGAGAGCGAAAGAGCTTGCAGACTATTTTCGGTGGGGTGGGGCTTGTTTTGAGAGCTGTCACGCCTCACTTGTAAGTGCTGTTAGTGAGATCCAGGGAAGGGAAGCCTTTGCATAGGAGCTGGTGCTGCCTGCCCTGACATCAGCCCCAGTGATCTCACTTTGCAGTGATGTGTTCATGGCAGTATGCTCCAAGTTGGAGGAATTTCACCGTGCGGTAACAATTCTCCGTTTACCCGGAGGTCAGCGCCTGAACATCGAAAACACTTCGGATTTAGACAAGCTGAGGGCTGACGAGACCAAAAGAGTTCTGTCAGCAGGAGCTAACCTATATGTGGGAATGCTGGATGTTTCGCTGAGGCCTTGGCAGGGCAAGCTCAGGAATCCTTCAAACCTAAGAGGTGTCGATCACATCAGCTGAAGGCAAGCACAAAATAAGGAACTGCTTAGCACAGATGTGATATTTGCAGTGTTTTCCAAACATTCCTCAGGGACAGCAAGGCTGTTGCTTGTCACTTAAGCTTCCCGGGGCGGGGGAGGGGAGAGTCCTAGGGATTTCTGTGCTAGTTATGGAGGGGGGGCCCAAGGCTCAGGTTTGGGACCAGCCTCTCCCACAGCCAGCAGCCTGAGCACCCACTCTCGAGCTTGTCACCTTGGAGGGGACTGTCCTCAGGAGCACACCTATAGGGGAGCCTCATGAAGGTTCCTGGGTGCCACCAGGCTCGCTGACCTGAAATCCCAT
The DNA here is from genome assembly GCA_907169655.1 of Acomys percivali. NCBI lineage: Eukaryota > Metazoa > Chordata > Mammalia > Rodentia > Muridae > Acomys > Acomys percivali. Next base: position 71,488,160 of record OU015744.1, read on the forward strand.
GTTAGCAAACTTGGAAGCCCTGCACCAAAGCAAATTGCTCTTCAGAAGAGAAATTACTTTTAGCAGCCATTTATATGTCAGTGCAAATGCGTTTGTCACGGCCTTGACCACAGAGCACCCTAAAAATGTCTGAGGACAAAGAGAAAGTTATGGAAAGCCACAGAAGGAAAGAGAAGAAAAAACAGAATGCATCTCGGACAAAGAAGCTCGGCCTCTTTGGAGGAGAGAGAGGCATAAGTCCACTCGCCCCGCCCCGCCCCAGACAACCTTACTAGCAACAGCAGTGCCTTGAGCGGTGTTTACCTTTGCTGGCCAAGCATAAGGGGTGAGGGAGGCGTCAACCGTGGCTTCTGTGTAGTTTTGTTTCACTTTCTCATATCGCTTAGAACCCTCATGCTTTCTGTTCCCAAGGTGAGCAGTGTTTGCCTAAGGAAATGCAGGCTGCAAGGAAGGAGGCCCTGACCCAGGCCTCATGGTCACCTACTGTGGCAGGCCTATCAGCAAGGTAACCTCAAGCCTGCCAAGATTGCCACAACTGTTTGTTTATAGGACACAGGGATGTTACAACTCCCGACCAGTGTTTCCAACTCCCCAGCTGTGAACGCACAGAGGGCAGGGAACACCAGAAGGGGGCTTGTGAGAATCAATTCACTGCTTTTGCCAAAGTCTTTCTGGCTTCCTAGACTTGGTAATTATTCCTGAGAACAGCAGGCCTGTTCAGTAGGCCAGACTGATCAGCCCAGCACAGGCTACTCATGTTGGGCCCACATGTGGCTCGTGCACAGACAAAGCTTGAGACGCTGGCCAGCAACAAAGCCCGACACATAGACATAGCCACAGTCTCACTTAAGCAGTAGATGTGTTGTATATAGTCCTATTTTAAAATAAAATACACAGCTGGGCGTGGTGGTGCACTCCTGTAATCCCAGCACTCCGGAGGCAGAGGCAGATGGATCTCTGTGAGTTTGAGGCCAGCCTGGTCTACAAAGCCAGTCTAGGACAGTTACACAGAGAAATTCTGTCTTAAAAAACTAATTAATTATGCTCAAGGAACATGAATAAAAGTTTAAAAAATCTTTTCATTATGTTTATATATTGAGGTACCACATGCACGGTCATAGGTCACAGGACAGTTTGTGGGAGTCAATTCTTTCCTTCCACCATGTTGATCCTGGGAATGGAACTTATGTCATCGGGCTTGGTGCCAATCATCTTTACCTACTGAGCCATCTTGTCAGCCCAAGAGCAGTAGATTGTCAAACGATGTTCTCCAAGCAACTACGCTTGCTAAACTCTATAGAAACGCCTAAAGAAGGAAGCTGCAACTCTCTTAGCTCTATTTAACATCCAATTCTTAATTGTAAATATTTTATTTCTTTGGACCAGGAACAAGACAATCAATGCCTTCCGCAGGAGCTCATAGTGAAAGACTCTCCTTGTAAACGGGTTGCTGTTTGAGCAGTTTCATGTTGTATAGCATCTTGTCTTTGTTTTTGAAACAGAGTCTCACCATTATCTCACAATGTCCTTGAACTCACTATGTAGCTAAGGCTGGCTTGGAACTTGTAGCAATGCTCCTGTCTCAATCTCCTGAATTCATTTGCCAGTAAGACCAGCTATGAGTGACTGTTTACTGACCTCTGACACTCACAGCAAGAACACTTCACAGGGCTTCGGTTTACTATCTAACCAAATGGTACCTCCAGGTCGATGTCAGATGCTGCTTGGCTTCAGGTATCAGGGAGCCTGTTATCCACAGTGCTCAGCTTGGGTGCTTTAAAAACAAAACAGGGGCTGAACAACGCGATGGTGCATGGCTTTAATCCCAGCACGCACGAGGAAAGCAGAGGCAGTAGAGTCTCCATGAGTTCTAGGCCAGCCAGCCTACCTAGTAAGAAGATCCTGTGTTAAATAAGTGAAATTGATAATAAATAAACGCTTCCCCAGAGAATTTAATTATGCGTTTCTTCTTAGAAAGGATGGATTCTGGAAGTCTTTTGGAGACACATTTGCAGGGTTGAAGGTTCTGTACCTCCCACACTGGAGCCCTCGAGTTTGAAAAACTACATCATTTCTGGTTTGATGTATCTCCAAAACTGAGAACACAATGTAAGGGGTGGGTACCATATTTCACTCCACAGTGGAGTCACAGGTTTTCCTTAGACGTGGTTTTAGCATAAAGTAAATTGTATTTCCAGGATCGCCGCCAAGCATAACAATACGAATAATGATGACCAAAAACAGTGACATGCTAGTGAACCAGAAGTGATGATGTTTCAGAAGGAAATGTTCTAAATAGGCTTTGGTTCCACTTGAAGATTAATTAATTAAACCAAGTTGGCCAAACCCCAGCACACAGAACTGCAGTAGAAAGGAAGCCAGTAGGATCCAACAGGGGTGTAAACAATTCCTAATGTGTCCTGATGCAAATCACGTGTCAAGTTTCAACCGCTAAGGATTTTGAAAATGGAGTTTGAAAGAATCTAAGTCCTCCTCCCCCTCTCCCTCCCCCTCCCCCTCCCCCTTCCTCCCCCTCCCCTCCCTCTCTCCCTCCCCCTCCCCTTCCCCTTCCCCTCTTCCACCTTCTTCCCCTTTCCTCACTACTTATTTATGATACTGGCACAATAGTAACTGTTTTCCAGAGTCTCTATATTACTCCATCTCTGGATTATAAGACTCTATCTAGCAAATCATCCTATCAGCATCAAATCACTCATCAGGCATTAATATGAAGTTCCCTCCCTGCTATTCTTTAGAGGAGCGCAGCAGGTTAGAGGTGCTGGGAACGGCAGGGAACGGACCCTTCAGACAAGAGCATTTCTGGCTGGTCCATAACTTTCCTCATGTAATTCTCACAACAATGCTAGGAAATGGCTCTGTAAAGCAAAGTTAATTATTTGAGTCCAAGCACACTATAAGTTCGGGAAGTGCAAGGAGAATAGAAAGCTCTGGAAGTAGGACTGCGTTCTGTGGATCCTATTTTACACAGCTCAAGAAATTCAAACGACCAATGTTAGAGTTAGACCTTGCCTTAGACCACCAAGGCAGGACATACTCTATTTTTTCTCTATTATAATAAAATCCTGGTGGCAAGCTAACTATATATATATGGAGGTTATTTGCCTTACTATTTTGAAGGCTGAAGGTGAAAAAGGCATTGTGCCACTCTGGTGAGGGTCCAGGTGTGGATTATGACAATACATGGCTCGGTAAAACAGGAACCAGAAAGGCAGGGTCCCCAGTCCCTTCCTGTGGCATGCTTTAGCTAACCTAAGAATGTCCCACCAGAGAGGCAGGGTCCCCAGTCCCTTCCTGTGGCATGCTTTAGCTAACCTAAGATTGTCCTACCAGGCCCCAGACATGGATGCTGAGGACCAACCCTCTAATGTATGAATCCTTGGGAGACAGATCACATCCAAACCATGGCAGGTGCTGTCTTATGCCAGGGGCAACTCTCTGAGACAAAACCATGAGGATCTCAGCCTTGTAGACATGACTCCTTCTTATTTGTGTAAGGTTTTTTAAAACAAGGGAGAAACGTGGTAAGAAATACCATAATAAATACATCATACATACATAAAACCCAAGCCCTAGAACATATAACTCATGGTTTTGTGCCTCTTCAAGGGTACAGTTGGGTGGCCACTGTGGTGTGGACGGCACTTGCCTCTGAATCCTTCAGAGTGTGTTAGTGCAGGGGCATCATATCTTCAGTAGATTTCTAACATCTGAAAGTATCGTTTAAAAATGGAAGGAGCATTTATAGCCTCTGATAAAGCAATATACCAAAGAATCTGATGCTGGGCATAATTTCTTTGGTTGACGTTTTCTCCTCTTTTGCACTTATATTTTATTTTACCCATAAGGAAATATATGAGTGAAATGGCAAACGTGTTTAGGAAAAAATTTTGCTCAATAGTGGTGTAGAGACACAGTCGAAGACAGAGAAAGAAGAGCATGACTCCCTGCAGGCGGGGACTGCCCCTCTAGCACATGGGGGCAGGTGCTGCTGGGGGTTTCTTCGCTTCTTCCCTTCTTTCTTTCTTTGAGACAAGGTCTCTCTGTGTAGCCCACAGAGTGGCTTGATCTAGTGACCTTGATCTAGTGATTCTCCTGCCTCAGCCTCCAAAATGCTGAGACTATAGAAGTATCCTATATGCCTGCCTCCTATGACTTAAATCTTGTTTGTCCTCTCTGGATTTTATGCTGGAGCTCAGTCCTAAAGACGAGGGAGGGAGAAGGGAAGCATGGATCTAACTGAGCTATGATGAGATGGGGCCTTCAGTATTAGCTAGATTTACACATGTGTTCCCTGTCCTCATCATGGAGCGCTCTGGCCATTACCATATACAGACCACAGACTCTCCCTTGGCCTTGCACAGCCAGGACCATTGGGTCCAATTAAAACCCCTTTCTCTATAACTCCTCCAGCCTGTCGTATTGTGTTGTTAACAACAGAAAACAACTCACATTGAGGGAAAGGGACACAGAGGGTCACATATCCTATGAAAAGGAGAAGCAAAGGAGAGTGGGAAGAAACTAGGTACAGAGCTGAAACATCAGAGCGATAGCAGGCTGGTTCCCAGAAGCCATGTCTGAAAGTAAATTCTCCAATTTGGCCCAGGGCTGAGTCCTCTTTCCTATTGGAAGCCCCTACCTATCCTGCCCTCTGCACTGATTAGGAAAAACAGCCTGCCTCCATGCTGTGTGCTGTACACCACTGTCAGATTCACTTCCTAACAGGACCTGAGAAGTAGAGGCAAACAGACTGTGAGGGCAGTCTCTATGGAGGACAGTAAGGAGGGGCCTGAGCAGTGGGCAAGACAGCTGTGAGGGCAGATGCAGAACAGCTTAGCGGCTGCAGGCTACAAACAAGGGCACTTTCAGTCTCCGAGTCAACGTTAAGGGAGAGGGGGAGGTGCAGAGCAGAGGTGTGGCCAGGGCTCCCGGGGCGACCTTTAAGGAGTGTCTGTCCTTTTGCCCTCAGGCTTTCAGACTTGCAGCAAGAGGCCACAGTGTGGGAGTGGATGTGTGTAATGAGTTGCCTTCCTGCAGACAGATCTGCTCCCAGGCCCATGTGTGCAGAAAACTGACTGCATGCCCCAGAACTGAGGCTGTGCCGCTGGAAGATCCTGCCCTGCCTCCAAATCTGTTTCTAATGAGTCACCATTTGTAAATGGAACTTCCATCCCTGGCTCTTCATTAGTAAAAGGTTATCAAGAAGAAAAATGGGGCACCCATCTGGAGATAAAAATCCCTGATGCCTAACAGATTGTCAGCAAGGCTTCCAGCCTGCTGGGTCTGAAGACTAGGCATCGCACACTCACATGTACTGGGATGCGGATCTCTCTCTCTCTCTCCTCTCTTCTCTCTTCTCTCTCTCTCTCTCTCTCTCTCTCTCTCTCTCTCTCTCTCTCTCTGTGTGCTAATTTTAGCTAGGCACTCAACATAAACCACACTAACTACATGGAAAGCATAGCTCCTCCTTATAAAAGGCAAGCACGCAACCTGGCAACCTGGCGTGTGGGCCGCTTGCTAGACTGCGTGCCTCTCACCGGGAGCCATGGCTCCAATCCTCAGAGCCACAAGAAGTAAATCACACAGTACAGCAAATAATTATTCTGCATGAATTTGCATGACACTGCGTCAAGCCAACCATCTTCAGTAGAGCACTTCCTGGTCCATTCATTTATTTCTTCATTTTTCACACTCACTCTTCTGCAGCATCCATCCTCTTGTGCTGCACAAACCTGCCTTGTCACACTCACCAGTAACTGTCTGTGTCAAGTCCAATGATGACTTCTACATCCCTATTCTTCTGGGTTCTTGTAGCACGGATGTGACCGAACTCTAACTTGACACACTTTGTCACCTTCATCTTGTCTGATTCTTGCGTGTCCTGGGAGCCATTCTTTCTCAGTCTCCTTCCTCCCCATGTTCCTTGGCAAAGTACAAGACCCTAGGTGGCCCCAGCTCCTTTCTCTTATCTGTCTATTGTCTTGCCTAAGCCACCCCACTTAACCTAAGTCACTTGTAACTCTGGTCACTGTTCCTCTCCCCAATTCTGGCATCAAGTGTCTACTATTTGCTCTAAATCCATAATGTGGCGTCTCCTAGGCATGTCACACTTAAGGCACCTACAACATTAAGGCCTGCACTCCTGTGCCTTCTTGTCTTTTGTCTCTTAGTGATACCAATGTCAAACTGCTGTCAAACCCAAAGCATCCATCCCATCTTGGCAATGCTGTCACCTTCTTTCTGACTGTGAGTTTGAATGAAAATACTCCCCGTAGGCTCAGATGTTTGAAAACTTGCTCTGTGGCTAGTGGTACTGTATGGAGGTTTAGAACATGTGGTCTTGTGGAGGAAGTATGTCAGCAGGGAGGGGCAGATTTTTTTAAATTTTTTATTAATTTATTCTTGTTACATCTCAATGGTTATCCCATCCCTTGTATCCTCCCATTCTTCCCTCCCTCCCATTTTCCCCTTATTCCCCTCCCCTATGACTGTTCCTGAGGGGGATTTCCTCCCCCTGTATATGCTCATAGGGTATCAAGTCTCTTCTCGGTAACCTGCTGTCCTTCCTCTGAGTGCCACCAGGTCTCCCCCTCCAGGGGACGTGGTCAAATATGAGGCACCGGAGTACGTGTGAAAGTCATACCCACTCTCGACTCAACTGTGGAGAATTCACAACAGAGGAATATTGAATGGCTGAGAAACACTTAAAGAAATGCTCAACCTCCTTAGTCATCAGGGAAATGCAAATCGAAACAACTCTGAGATTCCATCTTACACCCATAAGAATGGCTAAGATCAAAAGTTCAAGCGACACCACATGCTGGCGAGGGTGTGGGGGGAGAGATTTTTGAGGTTTCAAGGCCACACGCCATTTCCCAGATCGCTGTCTCCACATCGTGCTTATAGCTAAAGATGTGAGCGCCCAGCTTTCAGCTTTCCAGCTCTAGCTACCACGTCTGCTGCCTGTAGCCACGCTGTCCCCTCGCCCTCTCTTCTATAAATTGCCTCAATTGTGGTGTTTCATCAAAGCAGTAAAAAAAAAAAAAAAAAAAGGTAATACACTAGTTTTTTGGCTCTACTCAAAAATTTCCCAGCTTCCTACCTTGAAATAAAATCCAAATCTTGCCCACAGTTTGTACTTCACCGCCATCTCCCCTTCCTGACCCCACCCCTCCCACTTCCTCTCTCAATCCCTCCACTCCCAAACAATGTCCACGCCCTGCTTCTACGCCACCCCGCTCTTCAGCACGCCAGACACATGTGCTTCCAGTTCCTGCCTCTATACTCACTATTTCCTCTTCCTGGAGTGCCCTGACCCCCGACTTTAGGGTTATTCACTTCCTCATCTTCTTGTTCGGCCACCACCCCATCAAAGAGGCCCCCTTGGCAGTCTTATCTAAGTCTAGCCATCCATGTCCCTCTTTACTCCCTCACGTTTTTCTTTACTTCAAAGCTCTATGGCCACTTGATTGATAGGTTGTTTATTTACCATCCATCTCCCCTTTAGAGGGGAAGGTCTTAGAAGCGAGGACTTGAACTGTTTATGACTGTTCTATCTCCAGTAACCAGCAGGGTGCCTGGTGCATAACAGGTATTAAATCAGTTTTTGTGTAATTAATGAATACATCTTTATTCTTCTTTCCTGTACTACTGGTGCTCAATTCATCTGAAAATTCTTTTCACCTAGACCCGAACCTACCCAGCTTCAATCTATTTTAAACCAACATTCAATTATACTGTTTGGATATTGGCATGGTATTCGTTAATATTAGTGCGTAAACATTGGTGGACATTCATCAACTATTTATTTAACTGAGTTAAACTTGGTAGCTTAAAACAAAAAGGAATTTCTCTGTTTCTAGTAAAACTATTCTAAGTCTTAGGAAGAATTAAGGACACCAAGGTTTATCTTAGCCAGACTAACTGGTAGGAAAGTGAACCAGATATGTAAAACACAAACCACCGAAGAATGGATTTCACTCTCTGGCACAGGGATTGGCATCCCAGTCGCTCAGTAGTGATGGTGTCTTCCACTTGCTTTACAGCTGTGGCTATAACAGTCCCAGCCTCAGACTGTCCGCTGAGACTTCTTATGTAATCAAAATGAGAAGTCAATGGAGTGGCTCCATGGAGATTTTGATGGCCAGTCCCCAAAGTGGAAGATATCTCCGTTTCCCACCTTCCACTGGCCAGAATTAGTCACATGGCTCCAACTAAAGCACAAAGGGGGTGGAGCTAGAGAGGTAGGGGTGGGGCTACCTAGAGGGAGAAAGGAATGGAGACCATCTTCTGAGTCTCTGCTACACCATTTTGTGATTCACAGCTAGCACCAGGTGTTTGCCATCTGAGCAAGTCGGACCACCTCCTTCCAGGTATTTGAAGCTTCCGGAAGCAGCTGGACCAACCTGAGCGGCTAGGGAAACCCCTGCCAGAGCATGTGAGCATAGAGCGCTGATAGAATCATCCTCGTGTCCTCAGGAGCCATCATGCCTTTCAGCATTCATAGGTGTACAGTTCTACTCATAACATGAACTGGCCTTGTTACCTTTAGCAATTAGCTGGCATTTCTGAATTCCAATGCCTGCTCTCCTACAATGGATGGACCTTGAAAATGGCAATTTTAAGTTCTTGTTGGTGACCCTATGTTAAAAAACCAAAGCTCTTCTCAGACTAACTTCTTTGGTGTTTGAGAGTAGATGGTCTTGTCCAATAGCATAGGAATCCACCCACATGAATTAACTATGCAGAATTCAGGCAAGGTTGGAACAGATTCAAATATACCTACTTTGGTCTTAAAAGAGTGAGTCTGAATATTTTCAGATGTACTTAGAATTAAATTTGCCAAGGGTTTTTGGCTCTTAACTTTTCCTAGTTTAAATCATATTCACCTTGTATTGACTATGATCGATACTGCACCAAGTCACCAGTGGGCATTACAAAGTCACATCATGAGAAACAAAGGTTTTTAAGAGTAATATAGAATCTTGTGAGTAAAATGTAAAGATCTGGCCTGTAAGATGGCTCAGTGGGTAAAAGTGAGTAAAAGTGCTTGCCACCAGTTCAGATGACCTGGGTTTAATTCCCAGACCCAACAGAATAGAAGGTAAGAACTGACTCTGAAATTGTCCTCTGACCTACACACACACACACACATACACACACACACAAACACTACACACACGCAGAGATACTACACACACACACACACACACACACACGCATACACACATACAGACACTATACACATACACACATACAGACACTGCACACACACACAAACACACACACACATACACACACACACACACACACACACACACACACACACACCAGTTTTGACTACATGAGACAGTCTGATAAAGAAGGAGAGAAAATAAGTAAAGCAAAATGCATGGAAAATTAATTGCATGTCCTATGGGTTTCCTTTCCTTGTTTTTTCCCCCCTTGGTTTTTTGAGACAGGGTTTTCCTGTGTATTCCTGGGTATCCTGGAACTCTATCTGTAGACCAGGCTGGCCTTGAACTCAGAGACTCACCTGCCTCTGCCTCCTGAGTGCTGGGATTAAAGGCATGTGCTACCATGGCCTGCTGCTTCTCTCCTCTCCTCTGCTTTCCTGCCCTCAAAGATTAAATACCAACTAACTAACATCCAGATGGACACATGGAAAAGCACAAAACACTTAAGGAGAGACAGTGTGCACAAGCCAACTATCTATGACTGCCTCAAAATAATCTTCACATTTTGTAAACGTGGCTCATAGTCAAACTATTGCATCTGGTGGCACGACTGCAGGCTGTGCTGGCTGGAAGGAGGATGTGTTGTCCAGACACATGTGAAAATGGTAATACATGATAAATAAGCACTTACCGTATTGAAAGTCGTGGTGACAAGAACAGAAAGACCACAGGCTGAAGTGGAGTGTGTGCAGTGGAGTGTTCCGCAAGAGAAAACTAAAGCGTTCGGACATCTTGCCTCAATCTATGCTACCCTAACAGAATATTGCAGATGAGGTCATTTATAGCAACCTGAAATATATTGGCTCACAGTTCCAGAGGCTGAAAGTCTAAGCTGCAGCATGCAGAATCCAGGACAGGATGACTATACAGTAATGTCGCCAATCCATCCTTGGACGCAGTATCCCCAAAGTCCAAACATTTCCCATCACACCAGGTACACCAGAGATCAAGAGTGCAGTATGAGTACTTGTGGAGACACATCCAAACTATTGAACGGGCGAAGAAGCTCAGATTCGAGGTAATCAGAAATAAGGACATAGTGTAGGGTCTTAATCAGAGGAGAGGGACGATGAAAGCAGTGATGAATCTGGCATGAGTCCTGGGGATAAATTGAAAGTGAGGAGGACAGTGACAAGGCCACTGCAGTAATTTATATAGGATATGATAGGGACTTGGCTCTGGGAAGTGACAGCTGAAGCTGAGACCTGGGGACAAATCCAAGAGTCTACAGAGAAAGCAAAGATGCTTGTGAATGGCTGGATAAGGAAAGAAGGAAGGGATGAATGAACTCTGGGGACTGGGACAGTGGTGGTGGCACTGAAGACAAGAGAAATTTATGAAGCGTATGATGCACATTTTTTTTCAGATTTAATTTTGTAGCATATATTTCTGAGTTAGTCATACATGGAATTTTTTTTTAATTCTAATTCTAAGACACATGGTTAAAATTAGGGCTCATATTCTTGTTGGCTTTCGTTTCGTATAACTTTGAAATTTACAAGGTTGAGGGGGTGGAGCACACACATCAAAATGTTATATAGTTGCCAGGCCATGTCTTCATCTTAAACAGAATTGCAGAACAGGGCTACGTGCATTGTACTAGCAGAGGCGATCAGCGCTTAAGCTTAAAATTATTTCTGAATAATCTGCAAGACAGCTAACTGATCTTTGAGGTGTTGTGTGATCCCTTCACCTGAGGCTTTTTGGTTTGCTTTGTTTTATTGGGAAGAGAGGGAGAGAGGGGGGAGGGAGGGAGGGAGAGAGAGAGAGAGAGAGAGAGAGAGAGAGAGAGAGAGAGAGAGAAAGAGGGGGGAGGGAGGGAGAGAGGGCTGTAGCAAATAGAAAGCTTTAGTGAATACCAAAATGCAAAGAAAAAGTAGACCCTCCCCCCACAGTAAGGTAGATACCAGGAAGGTGTCCCTGGAACCTCACACAAAGCAAAGCATGCAGATTCTAGGAGAGAGCAGTCTGGATGTGAAGTGAATGTAAACATGAGGATCTGCCAGGAGGAAACAGGAAAGGTGAGAGGATGGCGAAAACCACCTAAGCCAACCACCCAAGCTGTGGCCTGAGTGCAGGAGAGAAAATTGAGCATTTCAAAGTAACCTGGAGACCCACAGATAGGAGGTAGGTGATTGGCTGCAAATGGAAGCGAAGGGATTGCCGGGCAGCAAGGCTTCAGCCTCTGTTGCATCAAGTGCCAGGTCTCTCTCAGGCCCCAGCTACCTCTCACTCTTTCTGAAAAAAGTACAACAGCTGCTGCCAGAGCAAGATGGCAGCACTCTCCACGGTATAGAGGTAGAACAGAGGCCATAGGGACACGGATAAGTTCCTGTTTGAAAGAATTGTGTTTTGGGTTCCTGCCACTGACTGGAGCATTAAACCATTCAGCCAACTGTGGCAGCATAGACACAGCTGCAGAAGGAGGGAATCGGGGAGCCCTTTGGAACTGAGGTGTCTCAGAGGCTTCTGGTTGTTCTGTTTGCTCAGTAGCAGAGTCTTCGGACGGATGTCGATGGGGTTCACCATAGGGACACTGGGGACTGTGCTCCTCAAAGCCTTCTTTGCTGAGTTGTGACTATGAGAACATTTTGGTCAGTGAACTATAAGAGGAAGAGACGTGTGCAATTTCAGGGATGTTTGCTAGCCTTTTCCCCTCCTGCTCACAGAAGCAAGCATGTGATTGCAGAAACTGCCATCTCAGAGTAGTAAAAGCCACATGCTTCCCAGCCTGGTGACATATGCTTGCTCTCTGGGGACTTGGGAGGCTGAAGCAGGAAGATCATTAATATAAGGCCACTGTGATCTATATATTGAGACCTGGTCTCAAACAAGCAAACAGAACAGGGAGCTTGGAGTACAAGCCAACTGGTAGAGTGTCTGGCCCGCATGCGTGAAGCCTTGGGTTTGATGCCAGTGCAGCATCCATTGTGCGCAGTAACAAATGCCTGCGATCTTAAGCACTTAGCCAGTGAGACAGAAAAACTGGAAGTTTAAGGTCATCCTTGGCTACATAGTAAATTGGAGGCTAGCCTGGGCTACATAAAATCCTGCCTCAAAAAAAAAATTGTTTTTAAAAAGACAAAGTAAGATGGTAGGAGCCTGGATCCCCAGTGGGATCAGAGATGATGTTTACTGAGAAGGAGGGTAAACCTCCGTCTTTGACAGAAGTCTCTGACAATTCTCTAACTGATGCAGTTCTCTTTGGGAAAACTAGAACTAACAGAGATAGGGCAGGCTTGACACAAACTGAATGTGAAGAAAGGAGAAAGTTGTCTTCAAGTAAATATTAGGGTGAATCTGATCAATGTGAATGGACATGGGTTTTAGCTGATGGTGAGAAAAACAATTAGACAGCTGTCAGGATAGGACTTGGGCAAAGAGAAGCCACCATAGCGGGCACTGTGCTTAGATGTGCAGAAACTAGAAGGGAGGGGTTAGAGTCCTGGGCGGACAGTGAGGGCTGCACAGCAGTCACAGTCAACAGAGGGTCAAGAGCTGTCTGCTTACAGAATCAGGGCAGAAGTGTTGTATCCCAGGGAAGAGGTCCCCGGTGCAGGAAAGAGCCACAGGGACTCTGGACAGTTCTTGCAGTGCTTTGAGAGTACAGTGCCATTTTTTTCTATGAAATTTCACTGTTAATTGGGGTCTGTGACAAGAGTCAAAGCTCATGGAGACCAAGAAAAAAAAAATTAAACACAAGCAAGCAAACCACAGACCAAGCTATGGAGACAAACAGTGGACCTCACTCATTGGTGAAACACTGTCTGATCAGGTCAGAGGCTCGTGTGCAAGGGACCACCCTGCAGAGTGCGTGGATTTGGTGTCTGTTGTCAGATAACAATTTATATAGAAAACGTTCTCAGAGGTTACAACACAATCTAGTTCCACATTCTGGCAGAAAACTAAAAGGAAAAGAAAACACTACTGTACACTTACTCAGTTGTGTAGAAAAGGACTGTAACTCAGCCCTCAGCAGCAAACTGGGAACAATGACAGCAGAAGAAATATTACACACTACACTATATTAAGAGAATTAATTAAGACTCTGAGTTATTGTTTAAACATCACTAGAAGCCCAAGGGAAATGTTTGCCAAGAAGAAAAACAGCCTATATGATAATAATTAAAAACAAACAAACAGGTCTTACCTCTGTGTTAGAAGTGCCTCTTTTTGTTTTATTTTGTATTGTTATTTTCCTTTTGGGCGTGTGTGTGTGTGTGTGTGTGTGTGTGTGTGTGTGTGTGTGTGTGTG
>OU015744.1:71524925-71536124 GCA_907169655.1 Acomys percivali
AGGGTTAGGGTTAGGGTTAGGGTTAGGGTTAGGGTTAGGGTTAGGGTCATGATCAGGGTTAGGGTTAGGGTCAGGGTCAGGGTTAGGGTTAGGGTTAGAGTTATAGTTAGGGTTGGGGCTAGGGTTAGGGATAGCACTAGGGCTAGGGTTATAGTTAGGGTTGGTTAGGGTTAGGATTAGGGTTGGTTAGGGTCAGGGCGAAGGGTTAAGGTTAAGGTTAGTGGTTACAGTTAGGGCTAGGGTTAGTTAGGGTTAGGCAATGGGTTAGGGTTAGGGTAGGGTTAGGGTAGGGTTAGGGTAGGGTTAGGGTTAGGGTTAGGGTTAGGGTTAGGGTTAGGCAATGGGTTAGGGTTAGGGTTAGGATTGGTTAGGGTTAGTGTTAGGCCTAGGGTTAAGGATAGCACTTGGGTTAGGATTATGGTTAGGGTTGTTTAGGCTTAGGATTAGGGGTTGGTTAGAGTCAGGGCTAAGGATTAAGGTTAGGGTTAGTGGTTAGGGTTTGAGCTAGAGTTAGTTAGGGTTAGGGTTAGGCAATGGGTTGAGGTTGGCTAGGGTTAGGGTTAGGCAAGCACTCTGTCATAGACTGTGTACTTAGCCCTTGAGCTTTAGAAAGACAATTTTACTGTACAGTCCAGGTTGGCTTGACCTTGTGGTCTACTGCCCCCCACTTCCCAAGCACTAGATCTATTTAAAACAAAAACGTAGGAACCAGAGGAATAGCTCTGTGGTTAAACACAGTTGCTGCCCTCGCAGAAACCCAAGTTTGGTTCCCAGCACCCACACGGTGCTGCATAGACATCTGTAACTCCAGTTCCCGGGGAGCTGATGACCTATTCCAATCCCCTAAGGCACCAGGCATGCGAAAGGAGCTCACACAGACAGACACAAGTAAGGAGGTAAATAAAAAGAGTGGATCAGGCAGTCCAGAGCTCTCCGCCATAATGGATGACGTTATGAGTTAACCTTTGGCCACCACAAGGTTAATCCTAAATTCACATTTACTCATGGCTGGAAGGGCTGGCCAGGCCTAGCTGAGGGATCTGTACTGACAGAAGGGATCCCGTGAGAATGGGCTGAGGCAGGGAGGGTTGTACCCAGATGTAGAGATACAGGATGTGAAGGGAAGGCTAGAGGACACCGTGTACCCAGAGAACACCCTTAGGGTTGGCTCCAAGGTCAATGGAAGTCATGGAGCTCGCAGGGCAGGTGAATCAAAGTGACCAAGACCAAAGCGGAGAGAAAACTGGTCCAAGGGCAGGCATCTCTGATGGAGCAGCTAAGCACTGAGAGGTAATAAAGGAAGGGGCCATGGGCATGTTCCACAAACTTGACAGACCCCACTCTGTTTTCTCCTCCCCAAAGGTTTCCTCCACACCTGGGGTAGCCATGGCAACCCTAACATCCGCTTCTTTGCAAGAGGTTGCAATAAGAGGCCGATTTGAAATAAACTCAGGGTACTTTAGCAGAATCATAAAAACTTCAATTTGAATCTCCTTAGTGACCCAAACTCCTCAAAGTCCAGTTCTTTCATCTGCAGAGCGATGCCAGTGATGGTTCCTGGAACCTAGTGCTGTTTGGAAGGATAAGTGGTTATACATAGCCGAAAACCTGGACATAACATCAATCCTATTGCTTTCCTTTCTATGCTTAATTATCTTTTTGTTTTATTTATTCTCTCATATATTACATCTTGACCATAGTTTCTCCTCCCTCCTCCTCTCCCAGTCCCTCTCCCCACCTTCCCTCCTCACCCCACCCCAATCCACTCCTGCTGTTTCCCCTCAGAAAAAGGCAGGCCAATCAAACAGTCCACATCAACCTGTAAGTAAGGCTAGGCACCGCCCCTCCTATTAAGGCTGGACAAGGCAACCCAGCAGGAGGAAACAGATCCCAAAAGCAGGAAGAAGAGTCTGAGGAAGTGCCGGCTCCTGCTGGGCTCTGATGCTCAGCCCTGGGATTGGGCTCCTTCTCTTACTCTTCAGCCCTTGACATTAGGTATAATCTCCTCCATTTGAAAATAGCAAAGTGGAAACTTACATGGACACCAGACTTGTTGAAGAACTAGAAATGGCAGTAAAGTGAGAGTGCCTAGCTCCCCAGCCCCTCTGTCCTGCAAAACCACTGAGTCATTGAACACCTTCAACTGAAAGCTCTGGGCACTTTTTTTATTTGTGTACTTTTTGGAGACAGAACTTTACGCTGCCCTGGCCTCCGGCTCAAGATTCCCCTGCCTCAGCTTCCTAAGTTGCCACCACTGCAGCTGTGCCAGGCTTGTCAACGCGCATCTAGACACAGCTGCTTCTAAAAACTAGGTGAATGAAACTCAGTGTAATAAAAAACTCTTGTGTGTTAGTACATATGTGTCTGTATGTACACATACACACACACACATATAATTTGTTGGTTCAACGTGCATCTAGACAACACAGTTGCTTCTAAGAACTCAGTGAATGAAACTCTGTGTAATAAAAAACTCTTGTGTGTTAGTAAATATGTGTCTGTCTGTACACACACACACACACACACACACACACAATTTGTTGGTTTCTGGGATGAACTTGTAACTGCTAAAGGATGACATCTAATTATATTTCATTTAATGTTGAGTGTTTGTCTTCTCAGCTTTTCTGGCACGTGCTGGCACCCAGCAGCCCTTGGGAACTGCTTTGTAGCCCATTGATTGTGGTAGCACTGTCCTCTAAAACATCACTAAAATTCCTGTCTTGACATGTAATGTTTGGATTGCTTCTGAGCACCATCACCCAAGCCTGTATCACATCCTCAACACGTCCACAGATACTTTGGGAACAGTAAGGCTGAGCAAAAAATATACATATGCCAGGAACAGCTGAGCCGGGATGTGTTTCATCCCTCACAAATACTGTGTTAGCATCTCGGCCTTGTACCTGACAAACGGATGAGAATTCTGAGTGGAAACATAGATGTCCATTAATTTTAAAACGTAAGAAGGGTGGTGGCTGCTCCCAAGGCTCTCTTAGTTTCAGCTCTTGGGTCATTTAATCTTGCTTAACCTTAGTCCTCCTTGTCCAAAGGCAACTGCCATATTCATCTAGCTTATCCTTAAAATGTCTTAGAAGATATAAAAGCTTAATTTTGATCCCATACTCTTCAGGACCTACACAGGATGTGTGATTTATGTACCTCCTGGGTGACTGAAGAGGTCTGCTCTATTAGCACTTGAGGAAACTTTGGCCAGTAAGTCACTGGGCCAAGGTCATGGAACTAGTTACGGCAAATTTTAAATTCTGTATCCGTGATTCTATTCATTATTTCTCACATCACTATGGCCTACCAGAAGCCAGTTTCAGTCCATCACAGTAGGGAAGGCAAGTCAGAGTACGTGGCAGTGAAAGTGCATTGAGGAGAGTCTTCACCTCGCGGCATGGGGCATGGCAGAGTGTATAGCCCTGGAGGTGTGTGTAAGAGATGGAATGTGAGCTGGTGGCTCTTCATTTCCTGGGAAACAGGAAGCAGAGGCCAAGGCTGGAGGCCTGAAGGCTAACCTGCGCTGACCTACCTTAACCTCAGGGAGCAGCGCCATCAGCTGGGGGCAAGGTATTCAAACACATGAGCTCGTAAGACACCTCGCAGATTCAAACCGCATGTCTAATGTGTGTCCTGTTCCCCCTTTTCCTTTTCTGCTTCAGTGCTGAGGATTAAACCAGAACCTTCCTCAAACCAGGCCAATGTCCCTCTACTAAGCTCCACCCTCAGCCCCTTCTCTCTCTAACTCCCTCTCTCTTCATATATGTGTGCATACACATTGTATATACACATACATACATACATACATACATACATACATACAATTAAAACAAACACACAGACATATCTTTTTAAAACATGTGTTCATTTGTTTTAGCACAGCCACAACTCTTGGAAGGAAGAAAAATGCATGGATACAATCTGAGAAATTATTAGGGCCTGTCATTAGAGTAATACGCCATCTCATTCAAAGATATCACCCCAAGAGGCAGCCCTATGGAAGAGCCTTTTCACTTGACTTGCCCCAAGTGCGCCCTTTGCCTTCCTGGCAGCCACCTTTTCAACAAGCCTGCAGGGCTCAGGACTCACAAAGGGCTGGCTACACATGAGAGTTCCCTATAGCGCCTCACTCCAGACACCCCACCATGGGCTCCCTCCCGCTCCTCCCAGCACCCCCCTGGTTCCATGCCACCTTCCACAGGTGGTCAAGCAGGCCTGCGATGTGACATTTACTATTAGATTCTCAGATGAGGAAACAGACACTCTTATCCTCAGATGACAAAAGAGAAAGTAAGACTTAAAGTAGGGATCCTAATTGTGCCTGGCGTCCCACATCATAGCTGGGACTCCAGTGTCTGTTACTTCCACTCACACAGAAAACCCTGTGCTGTCCAGGATATGCAAGTCTCTCCAGATGGGTTTGGAAGGGGGTCTAGCTTCCCTGGCTTCCACACTGGGGGTGGGTGGGGGGCGGCCGGGAAGTAGCCCTGGAGTGGACAGGGGACCTTAGCAGAGTAGGGTGATGGGGGATGGATTTTCCAGCTGACAGGGAGGGAGGGATTTCTCAGGCTAATGTACAGATCCACAGCCCCAACTGCCAAAAGAGGGAAGTACCAGAACTCACAGAAGCCTGAGGGAAAACAAAGGAGGAAAACTGAAACAAAAGCTATCTATTTGACAATCTGCCATTTCCGAGTTTCCACCTGCCCCTCCCCCAGCCCTTGGGAAAACATCATCTGCCTCTCCTCTCACCAAGAGCTGGAACATGTAGGGACAAGGGCTTGAGGTAGTAATGTAGCATGGTTGTGCAGCCAAGCCACGGTGGAGGGCTGTTTTCTCCCAGACTGAGCAAGGTCTACCTGGGAGGCACTACCATTTAATGGCTGACAAAAGGCCAGGGATTTTGACAGGCTTTACTCAGTTTTTTTTTGCCTGGTTCTGTATTGTTTTACTAAAAATAACTAACTTACCCGAGTATTACCTACACTAGGCAAAAATAATGTAAAATGTTATTTGGTGAAACAATGTTTCACAAAGTAAAGGTGTAGTCTGCCAAGGCTAACAAACAGCCAGAGTTTGGTTCCTGGAACTCACTCCGTGGAAGGAGAGTTCTGGTTACTACCTACCATGCTCTGGCTTCTCTACATAAGCTATGGCGCGCGCGTGTGCGCGCAAGCAAACACACACACACACACACACACACACACACACACAATGCACACACACACATATACACAGACACACACATGCACACACAGGCACACAATGTAATCTTTAAACATAATTAAGCAAAACTAAGGTTGAAAAAAGATGAAGACTTAGCAGAAAATAAGTAAATAATCCATAAAGAAGAAAGGTAAGCACATGAGCATTCTCTTTATTCTTTATTTATTAATGTATTGAGTCAGGGTTTTTGGTTGTTTTGTTTTTTAGGACTCTGGCAGTTTCCCAGACTGGCCTCAACCATGTCTTCTTTCTGCTCCAGCCTCCTGTGTGCTGGTTATAGGCATTCATCACCACAGGCTGAGCACCAGGCAGGCCACGGGTGGTGGGTGAGCCCTAGAATCCCGGAGTAAGAGGCCGAGGCAGGGAGAGGCCAGTGTGAGCTATAGACAACTCTCTCCTCCTCCTCCTCCTCCTCCTCCTCCTCCTCCTCCTCCTCCTCCTTCTTCTCCTTTTCCTTCTCCTTCTTGTGCCTTCTGATTCTTAATTTCCCCTCCCAAGTACAATCTGTATCCTTCAACTTGCTATCAGCAGATTCAACCAGCCACAAATGAAATATATCCAGTAAGCGAGAAATCATGTCTGTACCAAACATGCATAGACATTTCTCTTCTTTGTCTCCCTCAACTTTACAATATAGCAACCACTGACCTAGCATTTACATTGCATGAGAGATTATCTGTCATCGAGAGATGGGGCATACTTGCTTCAGTGAGCAGTGGGAATAGTTCTGACGAGAAATGTTTGCATTGTGCAAATCTCACAAGGTGTATTTACACCAGTTAATATGGTGGCAGCGTCTCAAGTTGAGGATGCAATCTTATGGGTTTGTGTAGTTGTATAAGCAGCCCGTCACTGCTAGAAACATCATTATGTGGTGCGTGCCTGCATAGGGGAGGGCGCTGGCTTTATGCAAATACTATGCAGTTTGATATAGCGGATGTCAGAGGTCTGAATATCTGCAAATAGCTTGGGTCTGATCTGCTTCCAATGTCACTTGTATGGATAGCAGTATACTTCTACACTGCTTGCAGCATCCACAGGGTAACTACAGTGGGTTTTCCGCCTCTGCCTGTGGGTACCAGAGTTTCATCAATTCTAGATATAACATGTGAAGTTAACTCAAAGTATAGCGTCTTGGTCAGAGTGGAGGGTGACACCCTTCCACAGCCTGCTTGATTTCCCCTGTGGCTTGTCCTCTCAGCCACTACCTAATTTCTCAACTTACTCTATAAATGTTTCTCTTTTTCTAGCAGCCTTCCTCTGGGTCAGAATCTTGCCAGATGCAATTTATCTTCCTGGAGGCAGTCACAAGAGCCAGCAGAGAAATGTTACTGGGGTGGGGAGGAGTTAGTATGAAGGGTTCCCTCTGCCCAAGTCCTGTCTTCTCCTTGACACTGAATCCATTTCAAATAAAGGTGAAGCAAAGGGAGACTAGGGAAGATTCCAGAAGCATCATGAAATATAAAATACCCGGGCTTGTGTATTTCATCCAAGGTCTCTTCCTAGTTGAGGTCAGCCAACAACTTAACTTACTCCTTGCGTACATTCAAGCTCCCATTGGAATGCAGCAGATTCGCTCAGCAGAAAATATTGCATCGATAATTAAAATGTCGTCACCTAGCTGACTTAGGACTGGCAAGGACATGGTTCCAATGCATTTGCTTTCACCAGACCTGGAGCACAACAGGACTGAGGGGCAGGAGCTGCGCTGAGGAGGACTCCACATGACCAAAGGGTAAAACTGTGGGCAGGCAGGCAGGAGAGCAACTCTCTCTGCAAATCCCCCCTGTGCACTTTCTTTGACTAGACTCTAGGCTGTGGTTATGAGGGTCAGGACAGTGAAAGGACAGAGTCTGATCTCCAGACCTTTACAACCCAGAGGTGGTCCACAGAGGTGACGACGGAAAATGAAAATCTGCTTTTACAAAATGCAGGCAAGAAAATGAATGAGCCTTCCGGTGAATAAAAACTCATTTGGCTGGTGATCCAAACCCTGAACTGGGAGATGGAAGAGCACATCTAGCCCAGCTGTGTTTCTGCTCCCATCATCTACCTCACAAATGTGGTCTCCCAGGACACCAGCTCTGCGTGTCATCTTACAGTGGCTTTCTTTTGCTGCGCCTGTGTATGGGCGGAGTATTCGAAAGCACTGTTATTCTGGAGAAAAACAAAAACAAAAGCAGCGGCTGTATTGGCAGCCCTACCATCTACAGGCCAGCTTCACGCCTCACCTGAATGCACTGGGGCACCAAGGATGAACTTGGAAGCTGCTTTTTAATGGTGCGTTGTCCCCGACACCTTCAGAAGCCAACTCTCCGGCCACTGTTTCTAAAGCCCTTCTTCAAGCACCTGTCTAGTGTTCAGTGCATCTATAAAGTGGATAATGCTCCATAAACATTGCCTGTGCTGATTCACAATATTTGTGCGCAGTCCCTATTGTAGCTGACACATAGCACTCAGTACCAGGTAGGTTTTTTAGGGGGTAAGGGTTTTAATGATTAATTTGGGTTATTCTAGCAATGAGCTAATCCAGAGCTTCTTGTCTTCTGTGTGCATGACACCCAGCCACTCCGCCCTCCTTTTTCAGGCATTCTCACCTCTGTTTAGGACATTTTCCCCTACTGTTTCAGTGGGCAGCTTTGCCCCTCAAGAGTGGGTTCAAATCCCCTTCCTGATTTTAAGCCATCAATATCTGAATCAAACACATGTCTTAGGGTTGAGAAAGTAGCTCGATGTGTAGCGTACTTTTCTAACTTGCACAAAGCGCTGGGAACAGTTCCCAGCACTGAATAAAACTGAGCACTGTGGCCTGCAGTGATAACCTCAGCACTCTGGGGGGTAGAGTCAGGAGGATCAGAAGTTCAAAGCCAGCCTAAGCCATATAGTAAGTTTGGGGCTAACCTGTGCTACATGAGATCCCGTCTCAAAATGTATATGTATAGCATTTCCTAACAACTCAAATGGGATAATAGTTCATGTGCCAAAAATTCATCCTTTAAATGAACGCCCATGGTTTGCAGTATGGTCACAGGGGTGCGCAACTATCTCCAAAGGCTCATGTGAAGTATATTCAGTCACTCTAAGATTCCCCTGTCAGTCACTCCTTTTCCATCCACCCCAGACTTGAGCAAATTCTACTCTTCTTGCTGTCTCAATATGCTTGCCTCCCATGGACAGCTCATATGGATGGATTCCCATTACTGTTCTGCTAGCTCCCTTCCCATACTGTGATGTTTTGGGGCTTTATCTGCTAGCCTTCATTCATTTTAAATTTCTGGAAAATACTCTATCTAGCCATAAGTTGGTAGGCACATGGGTTGTTCTCCTAGGGGCTGTTAGGAACTGTGTTGCTGTGAGCAGCATGTTTGCTTTTGACTAAGAAAAGATCCAGGTGTGGGAGCACAAAACTATAAATGCATCACTTCAGAGACTGAGGTAAGAGGGTCGGGAGTTCAAGGCTACCCTGGGATAAATGAAATGCCCTAATAAAAGGAAATCATCTAGGGTGAAGAAAGGTTTTGACAGTGGACCCTGAAGGAGGCAGAGACAAATAGGAGGAGAACACTGCCAAAGTCAAGTCACTAAGTACACACCACAAGCACCATCCCCTCTCCCAGACCCCCGTGTCCACAAACATTTGTCCTCATAAACTTTCAGAAGCATGATCTAATTTGAAAGTGAGAGGCTGGAGGGACAGGCTGCTATGGAAGCTAAGTGAAGAGCTAGTGGAATACTTGCTTCACAGGAGATCCTGATAAGTGGATTGGCTAATTTTGGCTGTCAACCTGATGGGACTTAGATCACCATGGGAACACAGCTCTGGGTGTCTAGGAAGGCTGCTTACAGAAGAATTTACCTGAGCATGGATGACCCACCTGACTGTAAGCGCAGTATAAGCAGCTGCCTCCTATTCAGGTTGACATGATTTCTCCCACTATGGTGCTCTGAGCAAAACAAATGCATCCTTCTTTAAGTTGATTTTGTCAGAATCTTGTCACAACAATGAGAAAAACAAAACAAAACAAAAAGAAAACAATTGCAGCAATGACCCTCACACACACACATAGTGAATACTTGGCACCTACCACAGCCGCCCAGCAGGGAGAGGCAGGGCAAGCCCGGCGCCCCAGTTCCTCTCTCTACTTTCCATCATGCTTTTCATCTGCTCTTGGGGTACTGAGACCTACAGTATTCTGATCCCGTATTTCAGCCCCCAAGGGCATAGACATCAGTGTACCGTAGTTTATCATCACAGGACAACCGCCTCAGTGTCCCACTGGAAGCCAGCAGGAAGGCTTGTCTAACAATGAAGCAAAGGGTTCTCACACAGATACTAAAGCCCAACAGAGCACTGGCTGAGGGATCCATCTGCCTTCTAATTCTCCTCTGGGCCACATAGACACAGAAACCCTCCTGTGAGCGTGTCTCCGGAGTGGGCCAGGGCTCAGCACATGGAGTGTGTCTCATCCCTTCCAGCTGATTAGACATGCCAAAGTACATTAAAGGACAAGAACACACTCCTCCGGCTGCTGCTATTTAGAGCCCTCGATAGGCTGCCTGGCCTCTGAGTGCCTCCTGGCCACCTGACCCCATGTACCAAGAGCACAGGATGATGTTAACTGGCTGGATACCTTCTGTCACCCCAGAGGTTCAGGAGGTTCCTGGTGACAGCTCACGGCACACAGACCCTAAAATAACTGATTAGGAGATGGGTGCTATTTCTAAAAAGTACAGCCTGTTCTGTTGCGGATGCCAGTGGGTTACGTCACTTTGTTCCCATCACAAAGAGATGCTTTTCTGGCCTGCCAGTTCCCAACACCTACTTTGCTAACTGGCTCCTGCGTTCGGCTGGGCCAGGACTACCATCCAGGTAAAAGGTGGTAGCTTTGCCTTCCATCTAAAGGGAGGGAGACTCACAGGTTCTTGTTCCAGAGGGGAGCCATTGCGATGCAGTGTATTTGTGAATAGGAGACAGCACCACCAAAACCTGAAACACTAGGTCCTGGCTGCCCTGGCCCAGCTGAGGAAGAGGTTCACTGTCAGGCAAGGATGGCCTATCTGTTTCCCTCTGCAGAGGGCTAGCGGCAGGGGAGGGAGCAGTGCCCAAACCCTTTGGCCCTATGCCAGGAAGAAGGGGGTCAGTGTGTGACCTCGGCTTTCCAGGAGCAGGGAATGTTTGTGAGCAGAGGCCCCCAGCTGCAAGCAGAGAGGGAACTCAGAGGCAGCAGATGAGGCTGCCAGGCTCTACTCCAGGTTCAGACTACCTGGCTTCTAACCTGGCTCTGCCATCTCTATAGCCTCCCTTATGCGGTCTCTGTTGAGAGGGGACTGTTGCTGTCTACTGTGTGAAACTACTAAGAATCAGATGCATTAATAGGAACAGTGAAAGCCTTCGAAGGCCGGGCATGACATCAGCAGCACAACTAACTCTATCTTTTCACAGACAACAGGATCTTGTGTTTGGCAAACTGACCTTGAACTTGCCTTGTAACAGATGGTGATCTTGAACCTCTGATCCTCCTGTCCTCACCTCTGAACACCGGGGCTACAGAAGTGCACCACCACGCCCAATTTATTCAAACTCAAGGCATCATGCATGCCAGGTAGGCACTCCATCAGAGCTGTGTCCACTACCGCGCCTTCCCTGGGAAGTCTTCTAGCCAGCACACACAGCTTTACTCCTAAGTTGGCAAAAGTCTCAGGTCCCAGCCATCCTGAATCTCATCAAGCATCACCAAAAGAGTAAATAAATAAATGAATATGATCAGTTCTAAAACAGGAATCTATTAATATTTACAATGAAAGAAAATGTTATTAAAATTTCTTTTTAATTATTCTTAATTATGTAGTGGAGGAGATATTTGCATGTGTGTGGGAGCCCAAGGAAGCCAGGAGCACTGGAGCCCCATGGTACTGGAGTTACAGACAGTTGTGAGCTGCCTGGCATAGGTGCTGGGAACCAGACTC
>OU015744.1:71546762-71557768 GCA_907169655.1 Acomys percivali
GTAGCCTGCTCCATCTCTATCTGGGGGTAGCCTGCTCCATCTCTATCAGGCACTCCAAGCAACTAAGTCAAAGACTTCCTCAGAACGACATTCAACCTTTCCTCCTCCCAAGCAAAATGAAAAGGAAAAAAATAATCATGTCAAACGCAGCATGGGGAGGTATTGTGAAGAGCCACTGGTGGGATCTTCAGGGGAAATGGTATTGTTTTCTTAGAGGCCCACTCACCGTGGGGAGTGTGCTGCAGGGAGCACACTGTGAG
The DNA here is from genome assembly GCA_907169655.1 of Acomys percivali. Lineage (NCBI taxonomy): Eukaryota > Metazoa > Chordata > Mammalia > Rodentia > Muridae > Acomys > Acomys percivali. The sequence goes on from OU015744.1 coordinate 71,547,023, forward strand.
CTTGAAAGGCTTTGGACACTTTCCACTTCCTGCTCATCCTCCCATCACCGGATGTGGATGGGGCCAGGAGGATGAGAAGACTTCCTGCAGCCTTGGCTCTGAGGCTGCGCTGCCCCACACTGGAGGAGACTCTGTCCAGCAGAGCAGGGAGAAGGAGGAAATCTCGTTTCCTCTTTTCAGTCACTCAAGAGGTGGTACGGAGGGACCTGTGGGAAGTCCGTTCACTGTTGATATCACAGCCCAGTTTCTTGAATCACCCTTCTAATTACATTCAGGGTGAGAGCATGGAGGGATGTTGAAAGGAAGGTTTTCTCAATCTTGAGGACGTGCCATGGGCTCAGCACGGTCACAGGGTAGCCATAAAACCCAGGAACCTCATGCCCAGAGACCATTGCCCGTCCCTGGGGTCACAGGCCGGTGACCTCCTCACACACTAAGCTTTATGTACTGCCAAAAACCATCAGGAAAAAAGAAAGTCAAGTTTGGAGAGCAGGTTCTCTGTAGCCTGGTGTTTGGGAGGGGCCTAGGGAAGGAAGGCATTTGGGAGCCAATGTTCACATAGAAAAAACCACTCACACTGTAAACAGCATAAATGGCCTGGGTAACGTAGTTGCCCAAGATCCTGTTGAAAACTTTTACTCATTACTCTTGTTATTGTTATTATCGGAGACATCCCCTCCTACACATCCTTCCGTGCTCCTGGCAGGAGATGAGTCTTGATCAAAAGCAAAGAATATCCAATCTCCCCTTCCAATTACTAAGGACCAGAGGGAAAGCAGGCTGCCAAGGCTGCCTTCTGACAGTGGTAATGGATGTGAGTCCTGACAGGCATGAGCTAAGCCGAATAACTTCCTCCAAACAGTAACTCCTCAGAAGAGCCGCGAGCAGCGACTGAGGAGCATTTCCAGAGAGCGAACACTGGGAACATGACTTCCACTAAACCCACGGGAACAGAAAACACTATTAGTCAGATAGTCTTAGGTTCTCAGGACCGGACCTACTGTAAAGATGCCTTGGCACATGTGGGGTACTCAAAAGTAGACTTTGTGCTTTTCTCCAAAAATCAGACACTCCTAAGAGTGTGCCAGAGAAATCCGTCCCTGAAGGAAGGCTCATGTCCCGGTGCCACGTGCTCCCTGAACCTGCCCCAGACCCCCCCCCCCCCCCCCAGTAACTCCATCTTCTTAGCTCTGTTACCAAACAACACTTTACCTGTTTGAAGTCCAGTGAAATTAAATGCTGAGCCTGCCTCTTAGGAGGTTTGAAGCTTTAAGCAGTTTTCTTAACCTAGCTAAGGTTCAGGATTTTCTATTTTGTAAAAGAGCCATAATGATATTCTCTGCCTCGTTTGTTTGTTTTTTCAGCCAATGTTTATGTGTCATCCACAATTTTAAGTACTAAAGACAAAGCATAGCTTGGCAGACAGCTCGCCTCGTGTGCAGGGAGCCCTGGGTCTGGTCCCAGTTCGATATAAATTGGTGTGGTGGAGCACCTCCATAAAAGCTGCAGGTTCAGAAGGTCAAGCCTCTTTGGGAGGGAGTTTGAGGTCAGTCTGGAATACACGAGTTCCTGTCTCAAAAACCTAGAAATTAATAAATTCAGAGAGGAGGCCTGGGAAGCAGAAAGGGGGAGGGAGAGACGGAGGGAGGGAGGGGGGGAGGGGACAAAGAAGTAAACATGAAGTTTACATTTTTAGAGCAATTTATCTAAGAGGAAATAAGACATACAGAAGGTTCAGCCCAGCACATTGTAAGCATTAAACAAAGGTTTCTGTAATGGGTTATCAAACCAATAACTAAGCGGTTGGATGAAGGATGTGAGTATCGTGGACACAGTCATCAAGGTAAAAGCACAGCCTTGAAACTGCTTTCGGAAGATTTATCCAGTCAACATGTATCCTACCAAGCAGGCTTTTCCCCCATTTCAGATCTATACATCTGCTTTATTTTGCAAATTTGAGGGCCGTTTACATTCAGTTCATCAGTCAAAACATGTCACAATTTCAAATGTATTTAAAACATGTGTCATTAAGAAACTACACTTAAATGTGTTAATAGCAGTGCCTAGCTAAAGGGTTTTACAGTCTGACTTTAACCCTGACAAAGACTGTCATCAACAAAGATCCTTCGGTTCACAGTGGGCTTTGGAAATTAAGCAGAGATTATACAATCTTAGATTTAAATTTTGAAATCACACCCAAAGACAGGGGACAAATCACCACAGCTCATGGCTTCTTCTTCTGGTTGATAGAAATGAGCAGTTCCTAAGCCCAGGGTCTCGGAGAAAGGGCAACAAGGCTTCTGATGCGGGGCTGGTTTTCTGTGCTGAACGTTGGACGCGATATTAGAAATTCCTCCTGCCATCTATCTTGTATGAAGGAAAAACTCTAAGCATTTTGGCTAGGTGTGGTGGTGCATGCCTGTAATCCCAGCACTCAGATAGGCAGAGGCAGGTGGATCTCTGTGAGTTCGAGGCCAGCCTGGTCTACAGACCAAGTTCCAGACCAGCCAAGGCTTCTTCACAGAGAAACCCTGTCTTAAAAAACCAAAACAAAAATCAACAACAAAACTCTAGCCATTTTGATATTCACACTGTCTCTTCTACTGCCTCCCATTGGACCCTTGATTTCTATTATCAGGACCTTCCGTCATCATGGGTTCTTCAGCAAAGAATGAATGAGGGTGTGAAGAGCTGGCTGTCGTGTTTTCCTCTGACCCACCTCATCTTCTGGTGCCAACTCCCATTTGGAGGAGAGTGGCAGGGAATTGTTCATGCAGGGAGTGGCCCTGCCTTCGCTCTCAGTGCAAGCTGCCACCCCCTCGCCTCTGATCTTCACCACCTCATTCCCAGCGGCTGGCTGTGCTGCCCCAACAAGTGAGAACTCTTTCTTAATGCAGCACAGAGGTATCTGTAGGCAGCCAGTGATGGGCACCGCTGGCCACAGCTGGTTAGATGTGGTTTTCCAGACTTGTTTGCGGCCCTGTGTGACTAATACTTACCTACTAGTTGGCTGGGATGGGACCGCTCTCCTACACAGGTGGAACCCAGCCAGTCAACCAGCTTCCCAGGCACTGCCAAGCTCACTCACAGGCGAGGCGTAGGGTCTGGATGGAGAAGTGTTTGAACCAAGGACTCTGGAAACGTGTGTTCTGAAGGCTTGTGTCCTCAGCTGATTGGGAGAGGTCACAGAGCTCCACGCAAAAAGCAGAAGATAGATAGGAAAGCCTTCAGTGTCCCCAACTTGTTGAGCACGTCTTTATTTGTAAGGTGACCCAGTATGCGTTTAAAGTGGAAATTAGTCAAGATCTAAGTTGCTCTGGAATTATATGCAATACATGGCAAGCTCTGAAACAGAACTAACTCATAAATAAATAACATGTGAGTGAGTGAGTGAGTGAGTGAGCGAGCGGATAAGGGGGTGCACTGATAAGACCAGAGAACACAGGGCGACAGTGTGGCTGTATTCTAGGAATTTGATGAATAAGTTCCCTCCCTTTCTTGTCACTTACCAAGGGGCGGGTTGTGGAACCTCTGTGTAACTACACTAAAAGGCACCTGCATATGTGTGGATATGGAAAAAATAGCAGGTGGCCGGAGTGGACTCAGCGGCCGAGAACTTGACTATCATGCGTGAGGCCCTCATGTAAATCTAAGATCTGCTTCCTTTGAAGAAAATGCAGACAGGTGCAGAACAGAGCAGACAGCAGGCCACTGCTTGACGTTTTTCTTCAGTTTGCTTGAGGCTGGGTTTTTTTTTTCCCCCTTCTTTTTTTAGATATAGTAGTGCGTATTCAATATATAAAATAATGGAGTTTCTTTATGATGTTGTCACTTATACTTTCCGCTTTTGGCACCTCCTCTCCTCGCCCCCTCTCCATTGCCCTCTGTCTCTTCCTGGGTAGCCCCCTTCTTCCATTTCATGTGCTATCCATGCCCATCCAGGTTCTGAATACGGAAGAAGGTATGCATACTTGTCTCTCTGTCTGGCTCCCCCCTTCCCTAACATGATTTCCTGTCTCATCCATTGTCCCGTAAATGACATCATTTAATTATTCTTTTACAGCTGAATAAAACCCCCACTGCCTTTATATGCCACATTTTCTTTATGCGTTCAGCTATTGTTGGGCATCTTGGATGATTCCTTAACTTGGCTATTCTGAATAACGCAGCAGTGTGTATGAATTCCGGCATCTGCTGCATGCTGACTTTGACGCCTTCAGGTACACACCCAGCACTAGCACAGCAGGACATAGGATTTGATGTATTGTGCTTGTATGGCACTTGTATTGTGGGTTTATTACAACTATCCATAGTGATTTGTACCGTGTCTCTACTAACCCACGCTCCCACCAGCAGTGTGTAGGGGTCACTGTCCCCCCCGCACACATTTTCACTGCATCCGTAATTGTTTATTTGGTTCTTTTACATGTTGTGTATTTTAGAAAGAAAGTTCAGGACACTGCATGTGTGTAGAGGTCAGAGTGCAAGTAGCTTGGGTTGACTGTCTCCTGCCACCGTGCGGCCCTCGGGAAGGAGTCTTGGTGGCAAGCTCCTTTACACACGGAGCTTTGGTCTCTTGCCTGCCTCTCTGACTGGGTGAAATGGATTGCAGTGTAGACTTGAGTCACATTTTCCTGACAGCTGAAAACATTGGACACTTTCTGCCTCTGCTTACTATGACATCATTTTTAAAGTAACAGTTTCTTAAACAATGTTTGGTAGCACATTGACTACCTCTGGGAGTGAGGTATGGTATCAGTCAGAGCTGTGGCTGAGGGGACAGAGGTGGCTAGGGAGACTCCTTTCTCGTAGGCCACCTACCTCTTGATTTGGTGACCCTGTGTACATTCAGGGAAACTAAAATTTAAAAGTATGATGACTATCTTTAGGGATAAACAGATATTATTCAAAAATTTAAACAAAGAAGTCGCTCATGCATAATATGATACCATTTCAAGTACTCCAAAAATAATTTTAAAATAAAAATATCCCATGTATGCATGTGTGTATGCATGCTTGTGTACATATATGTGGTGTGATATTTCTAAAAAGTTGTGAGACAGATTGGCAAGATAGCTACATGGATAAAGAATCTTGAAGTTCCATCCCCAGAACCCACAAGGTGAAAGAACAGACTCCTGTAAGCTGTTCTCTGACCTCCACACACCTGTGAGTGGCAGATACAATCTCCTACACACACACACACATGCACAGTGTGTGTGAGTGAGTGTGTACGTGTGATACAATGAAGCTTTTGCTGTTTATTCTGTGTATTTCTGTATGCCTAAAACATTTAAAATGTGCAATTGCTTAAGAATGGGCTGTGTACATAGCTGGGTTTAGTCTCCAGCACCACACACACTTTAAAAAGTAAGAATGCGTGCAGTACACTTCGAACCCCTACCCAGATCTAGCCCATGGACAGGACATTCTCCACAGTTGAGTGGAGAGTGGGGTCTGACTTTCACACAAACTCTGGTTCCCCATATTTGATCATGTCCCCTGGAGGGGGAGGCCTGGTGGCACTCAGAGAAAGGATAGCAGGCTATCAAGAAAAGACTTGATACCCTATGAGCATATACAGGGGGAGGAGGTCCCCCTTAGTCACAGTCATAGGAGAGGGGAGTAAGGGAAAAATGGGAGGGAGGGAGGAATGAGAGGATACAAGGGATGGGATAACAATTGAGATGTAATATGAATAAATTAATAAAATATATTTTTTAAAAAAGAAAAGAAAAAATAGATGTCCGCAGCCACCGCTGCCTCTCACCCTCCGCTCTCCGCGAGCTCCAGCCGAAGTGGATGGGGGTAAGTAAGGAGGTGCCTTTATCATGGCAGACTGCCCACAGATCCGCCAGTGGCAAAGCACCCAGGAAACAACTGGCTACAAAAGCCACTCGCAAGACTGCACCCTCTACTGGAAGGGTGAAGGAACCTCGTCGTGTCAGGCCTGGCACTGTGGCGGGCACTCCGTGATGCTATCAGAAGTCTGCTGACTTCTCATTCGCAAACTCCCCTTCCATTCGCAAACTCCCCTTCCAGCGTCTGGTGGGAGAAATTGCTCAGGACTTCAAAACAGATCTGCGCTTCCAGAGTGCAGCTATTGGTGCTTTGCAGGAGGCAAGTGAGGTCTATCTGGTTGGCGTTTTTGAAGATACCAGCCTGTGTACTATCCATGCCAAATGTGTAACAATTACGCCAAAAGAAACATGGAGAATGTGCTTAAGAGTCCACTATGATGGGAAACATTTCATTGTAAATAAAATTTTCCCTTTATCTTCCTGTTATCAGGAATTGTGAATGTTAAATATTTTTCCTATGAAGTCAAAAGGTACCTAAGTATATGACTGTGATTGGAAAAATGGGGGGGGGCAGAAATCAGAATTGGCAGTTTTCCCATTTTCATTTGTGTGTGAAATTTTGATATAAATGCAAGATGCAAAGCATTAATACAAGCAAAATGTTTCAGTGAACACATTTCAACAGTTCAACTTTATAACAATTACAAATAAGCCTGTTAAAATTTTCTGGACAATGCCGGCATTTCGGATTTTTTTAAATAAGTAAATTTCTTATTGACAGGGAAAAAAAAGAAAATAAGCAACCTTCAGATGTATTCATCATAAATGTTTACTAATACAGAGCATTAGGATTTTTAAGGGCACAAAATAGAATATATATTATGTATACATCTAAGTGGGTTGTTTGCATGCAAATGCACAAACAGTACCCAAAAGTGTGTATGTGCCATTAGTATTATTGGTTCTGTCATCCAGCGACTGTAGGTGGCTAAGTGATAGGTCACTGGTGAGTTTCCTTAATGTGGTGTTATGATTTTCATATTTTATGTTTTTACACCATGTAATGTTGATCAAAAACATATACTAGCTTGTCAACCCCTTCAACTATTACTAACTTTTGAGAATTTTAAAAATTATGTATATGGGGGAGGGGCACTATGTGTGAGTGATGCAAGTGATGGTTGATGAGGCCGACGGAGAGCATCAGAGCCCTGGAGCTGGAGCTGCAGGCAGTTCTCAGTGTCGGTGTGCCTGCTGGGAACAAAACCAGGTCCTCTGCAAGAGCAGCAAGCACTCGTAACCACTGAGCCATCTCTCTAGCCCTATTTTAATCTTTTTTTTTTTAACACAGAGCTTCCTTGTTTGATAGACTAGATTGTGCCAATAAATAATAAGATTCCATCTTTAAAATAATAAGATAAACAACAAAATAAACAGGCCTAAAATCCCAATTAATTAGATCACCAAGGCTGTTATGCTTTTCACTCATGCACTCATAATTCTTATTGCAGAGCAGTGTTTTCTGGTGAGCTGCTGCTCATAGGCACCCACAAGCACATCCTCCTGAGAGACCATAACCCAGCGGGGTCGTGGCCTTCCAAGGTCCTGCCCAGGGAACCCACCCCGGTGGGTGGGTGAGACTAAAACCCAAGTACAGCACCTGAGGCAGCTCTGAAAGGGAAGTGGCTTGACATGTGATGGGCCCAGGCTGCCCTGACCCATTTAGGGCATGTTTGGTGATTCTGAGACCCTCTTCCGTCCACTCAGGGACCTAGAAGCCCACACTTGTTCAAAACTCTTCATTGACTGTCCTGAGTAGGAGAAACCTCAAAATGATCAGAAACTGTAAGCTGCTGCAGAAAGAATTATCAATTTTCCCAAACTCTTTTTAAAGTTTTTTATTATACTTATTTAATATGTGCATATATGTATGTGTGCATGTACATGCATGTATGTGTGTTTGTTTGTATATGTATGTATACACATGTATATGTGTGTGTTTGTATGTGTATGTATGTATACATGCGTGATTGATCTCTGTATACATACATGTACATGTGTGTTTGTATGTGTATACATGTGTGTTTGTATGTGTATGTGTGTATGTGTGTGTTTGTGTGTGTATGCATGTGTATGTATATGTATTGTGTATATTTATGTGCACATGTGTGTGTGTGTGTATGACTGTGTGTGTGTGTGTGCGAGCCTGCTAAGCGTCTCGGGATAAGGTCCTACTTTACTGAGCTCTTGAGTCATCTGCTAGATGGAGTTGTGGTATGGAGCATTATAAAAAGCTTTTGTTGTAAAATCATACATTGCTAGCATCTCACCCACACAATCTGAAAAGGTAGGAAACATGTCTGTGGCTGTCTTTATTTCAGTTTTGTAACTCTATAATTTCTATTTTTTCTCAAGGTAGATAGGTGTTTTGCTACCTTCTTTCCCTCTGTCTTCTCAAATAGGCCAGGTGAGAATTTTTATGGAAATGGTCTGTGTACACTTATAAAAGTAAAGGGGAAGGGGGTGCACCCTAGGCTTTTCTGGTTGTCAGGAAATAGTATCTACCTTTTACAACCAAACTCCAAACATAGTATGAACCTTACAAGAAACGGTTATAAAAAGGAAAAAAAACCACAACTTTGTTCTTCCTAAATTAGATGAACTGTGTCCTTGGTTTCTGTTATATGAAGGGCAGTCATGGGCAATCTACTAAGTAGTTATCAATATGTTTTAATACTAGCATATTTGAGGTTTGAGTGTAGTTCGGTGTAGAGCATCTGCTCAGCATGGGTAAAATAAAATCCTCAGTACCACAAAAATGAATATATTTAAATGTGGCTTAATAATCAAATGTCTTAATAAAATCACGTTACCAGAACCTTTCCTATTCTACCCCATTTCCATCTATCCCTTCTTTTTGATCTAGCAAAACTTTAAGCATTATACTGAATAAGAGTCAAGAGAGAGCCGGGCGTCGTGGCTCACGCCTGTAATCCCAGCACTTGGGAGGCAGAGGTAGGAGGATCTTCATGAGTTTGTAGACCAGCCTGTACAGAACAGACAGGCTGTTACACAGGGAAGCCTTGCTTTGAAAACAAAAACAAAAAGCAAAAAACAAACAAACAAACAAAAACCCCAAACAAAAAAAGACTCAAGATCACAGGTGCCCTTGTCTCATTTCAGGGTTAGTGGGTATCTTCTGTTTCTCCCAACTGTGTGATTCTGGCTATAGGCTTGCTGTATACAGCTTTTATCATGTTGGAGCATGGTCAATAGATGTCTGATTTCCTCGGAACCTTTACCATAAAGGAATGACTCTATATTTAAAAAGTCCTACGAACTCCACTAGAAAACTCTCCAATCACTTGTGTCAATGGTATATAAAGAATTTTTCCTGGGTCAGGAGAGTGATGGCTCAAGGATGAAAAGCATGCACTGCTCATACAGAGGATCAGAGTTCAGTTCCCAACACCCACGTCACAACCACTGGCAACCCCAGCTACAAATGGATCCAATACCACTGACGGCCCCTGTACTCATATGAATATACTGCCCCTCCCCTACACACATACACACACACACACACACACACAAACACACACACACACTTACTTTAAAACATTTTTTAAAAGGCAATAATATTTCAATAAAACAGCAAGTGATGTGAGATGGTGTTTCACCAGAGAAGATGACTACATGGCTGAGAAGACCTTGGAAAAGCAGTTGCCATTGTCAGTCGTAGGAAGGTGAAGGTGTGACAGTTAACTTGATAGGGCTCAGAGTCACCTAGAAGATGCCATCACACTCCATGAAACCTCGGTGGAAACCCCCTCTCAAACACACTTAGTGACTCTAAATGCACCGGATAGAATCCCAGAATCCAACACCCTGCTTCCTGCCTGGAGTAGCTGTATTACCAGCCACCTCCTGCTTGGGCCATCATGTCATCCCCCAGTATGGGACTGTCTCCTCAAACTATGAACCAGAAATAAGCCTTTCTTTAAGTTGAAAAAAAAAAAGAAAACTCTCCAATCTTACAGACACTTTCAGTAAAATCTATCAACAAAAATAAGTAGCTTTCATGTACAAATAACAGCACTGCTGAGCAAGAAATGAGAAAATATCCCATCCACAATAGCTTCAGAAAATGGTGAAGGCCAGGAATAGGGCTAAGCAAGGAAGTAAAAGGCACCTACACTGAGCACGGCTTGACTAAGGAAAAAGAAAGCAGATGCTGGAGAGATGGCCCATGCTGCTGGCTTTGCAGAATTAGTGAAAAAATGGCATTACCGAGAGTAGCCTCTGCATCTAAGGCAGGCGCCATCAAAATCCCAGGCACAGGGGAAAGTCCTGCCATTAATATGGAAGCCTATAACAGCACTGCTGAAGCAATCCTAAGCAGAAAGAACACACCTGGGGGTACCATGATACCTGACGTCAAATTACACCAGACCACAAGTATTGAAAGACAGCCAGGGACTGAACGGAAATAGAGATGCAGACTGGCAGGTGACAGAGGGTTCAGGAAAAGCCCACATAGCTATGGCCCCCAGGTTTCTCAGAGTCACAGGCCACATGCACTGGAATAGGGGCCTGTCCAATCACAGTGCTGGAGCAACCAGCTGTCTCCCAACAGAAGAGTGAAATTAGCACCACGTCTATCACCAGAAACCAACTGAAAATGGATCAAATTTGGAAACGGAAACTGTTAGACAAAAACGTAGAGAAAACACTTCAAGATATAATCACAGGCAAGACCTTTCTGACTATGACACCAGTAGCACAGGAATCAACCCCAAGAATTGACAGATTACATGAAATAAAAAGTTCCTCCTTGGCAAAGAAAGTGAGTGGACAGTCAACAGGAGAAGATCTTCGCCAACTACATTTTGCAGGTGGTTAAAGATCTATAAAATATGTTTTTGATTGCAAAAACATTAAACAC
>OU015744.1:71566123-71579587 GCA_907169655.1 Acomys percivali
GGCAGGGAGGGGCAGTTGCTTCTTCCTGCCACCAGTAGCAAGACCAGAAGGGCAGCTTGTCAGGAAGCAGGGCTCCCTGCAGAGGAGACCTCTGTGACTCTTTGACCCCCAGGGAACTCATAAAAGGACATATCCTTCCTTGTCTCCTCCCCCACAACTTCATTACTCCAAGGTAGGAGGAAAGAACTGACTTCAGGAAGGAGTTGGGGACCAAGGGAAGAGTGACTGCTTTCACCAGGCACTGCCAACGTCTTACAGCCAAGAAGATGAAGTTCCAGCCAGGAGCTCGACAGTGTCACACAAGCATAACACCGCAGGGGTGTGCCTGCCAGCTCTCCAGGTGGTAGAGGATCGCTGCCTCCTCCCCAAATGCAGAGGCTCGGTGCCAGTTGGGTGGGAGGCAGAGAGTGGAAAGGCAGGTCAATCAGATACTTAGCCTTTGCCTGGTATGAAACACAGCATCCCAGGTGTGAGGCCAGAGGCCAGGTGGCTCCACATGAAAGAAAGATGACAGTCTTTGTTTGTCTAGAAAATGCAAGGGTGGGGGCTAACATTCTCAGAAGACCTGATCCTTTATTCTTGTGTGCATGTGTGTATGTACGTGTGTATACAAATGTCCCTGTGTGGATGCATGTGTTTATATGTGCACATGTGTGTGGAGGGCAGAGATCAATGTCAGATGTCTTTTTTTTTTTTTTTTTTTTTTTTTTTTTGACAAGGCCTTTCAGTGAATCTGGAGCTGACTGGTCTTTCCCATGAGTGCTAGCACTGAACTCAGGTCCCTTCGCTTGTGCAGCAAGTTTGCCTTATGCTACCCTCCTCACCTTCATTCTTTTTATCAAAACTAAGCCCAATCTCCTCAGCCTTTTGAAAGAAGTAGAAAGACATAACAGACTCTAGCTACTTACAAAAATCTCAATCTTCTAACACCTCAAGAGCTATAAAGGCTAGGAGTGTGAGGCTTTATGAGAAGTCCTAGAGAATGTGAGATAATATTGCATCCAATGTTTTATTGTTTCTAAATCTTTTTTCTTTTATCAGATTATAAAGATACAGCAGATGATTTCCCCCCATAAAAATCCTCAGTGCCAGGCTGAGGATGTAGCTCAGCGAGTAGAGCTCTTGTCTAACACTCATACAGCCCTACATTCAATCCCCCAACACTGTACAAACCCAGTGTTGGGGGCACACACCTGTATACACAGCACCCAGGAGGTAGAGGCAGGAAGATCAGAAGTTCAAGGTCATCTTTGGCTACATAGCTAATTTGAGGTTAGCCTGGGCTACTTGAATCCCTGGCTTTAAGAAAACAAATGCCCAGCTTGGTGTGCTAGTGCACACTTTTAAGCCCAGCACTTGGGCAGCGAAGGCAGGTGGATCTCTATGAGTAGGCCAGTCTGGTCTATGAAGCAAGTCCAGGACAGCCAGGGCTGCTGTACAGGGAAACCCTGTCTCAAAAAAACAAAACAAACAAACAAAACAAAACAAAACAAAACAAAACAAAAAGCTAGTGCCTCTGTGTACGATCGATGGATGGTGTGTGGGTGGATAGGTGGATGGGTGGGTGAGTGGATGGATGGATGGATGGATGAGTAGGTGGATGGATGAGTGGGTAGGTTGGTAGATAGATCAGAAGATGGATAACTTGTTGAATAGGTAGATATGTGGATGGATGGATGGATGGATGGATGGATGGATGGATGGATGGACAGATAGATGGACGCATGGATGGAGTCTCTGACCTCTAGGTGGTTGAGTGTGGGTATGTTAACCTGAAGCCTTTAGATTTATTTTATGAGCTCTATGTGAGTAAATGAAGTGGCCCCCTTAAACACCAGATTCATACTCTTTGATATTTAATAGTCAACCAATCTAAGACCTTTGGGATATACTTAAAAGTGTCATTTGACACCTGCCAGATAAACAGAAGAAAAGAGTTAAATTAACAATGCAGGACCCTGGGCTGGAGTGATAGTTCAGCTGTTAAAGGCTAGACTCACAACTAAAATTTGGGGGCCTCATTTCTAACCATTTAAGTATAAATGAGATAGTTCATAGAGTACAAGTAACTGCATAGGAAGGAAGATGGCATAAAGGCAATCTAGTCTAAGGATAGCCAATTTTGGTATTTTAAATTCATATTTCTTCACATGATTATGATAAACTCTGTTCTTGATTACTTAATCTTAGGTATAGAATCTTAGCATTTGCTGCATCCAGATGATGGCTAATAGTTCAGATACAACCAAGGGTGGCTGTTGTTGTGTTGTGTGACTGTTGTCTTGTTGGCCTGCACCAGCTACTCTCTCCTCAAGACCGCTCTCCTGCCTCCTAGTCAGCCTCTTCTACATCCAGTCCTAGGAATGAGCTTCCTAGCTATACAGGACTTTTAATACCTAAATTATCCATGCCCCCTTCCACATGCACAGATGTGATGCTTGGCCAGTGTGGGCACTGTGCATGAGGATTCCTGAAAGAAGCTTTGTCTATAAAGACTGAGTAACTAATCATACTACAGTGATGTGGTGAGGTTAGAATGTTACAGGTATAGAAGTTAATTACCTTACCTTAGCTAACTTTGGCCCCTGGAGCAGCCACTTGCCCACCTCTGGGTCAGAACTAACATCCTGTGACCAACAAATGAAAACCTTTCTGTATCTATTAACTTAGCAGACCACTAGCTTCCAACGACCAAGGCCTTTACAAAGCCTTCCCTATCATCTGTGGCACCAGTACCTGGTGGCGCCTCTCTGATGTACCCACCAGTGTATTTTAACCTTGTTCTGATGTATGACTCTCTTTGTTCTGTACAACTATAAAACTTTATAAATTGCATCCATATTAGAACATAGAATTTGGGGTGATCTAAATCTATGTTCCTGGACCATGGTCACTTAAGATGGCTCCAGAATTAACTATCTACTTCAACAACAACAACAACAAATGAACCCAAAAAAGCAACCAAACAACAAAACAGCTAGGTGTGCTGACAGACCCTTTTAATTCTGCCTAGTCTACAGAGTGGGTTCCAACATAGCCAGGGCTACCCAAAACAAAACAAAAAAAACAAAACAAACAAACAAAACAAACAAACAAAAACAAGTCCAGGCCAGGCATGATGCAGCATACCTTTAATGCCAGCACTTGTCAGGTAGAGGCTGGTGGACTTCCGTGACTTTGAAGTCAGTCAGGTCTCCATATGAGCTTCAGGCAATCCAAGGCTACATAGTGAGACCCTATCTCAAACCAAAGAATAAAAGTAAAAAATAAAAACTCACAGTGAAAGGTTAGAGAGGTGGCTCGGTGGTTGAGAGCACTGGCTGTCCATCCAGAGGATCTGGGCTTGATTCTCAGCACATACTTGGCAGCATATAACCACCTGTGAGTCTAGTTCCCAGAGCTCTGACACCATCTTCTGGCCTCTGCAGGCAACAGGTAAGCACACCATGACACGTGACACTGAAGTCAGCAACTCTGCTGAATTTCTTGAAATGAATAAAGCCAGAAGAATCAAAGGCCATTTTCTGAACGTCATAAGGAAAAGGACAAAACCATACACATAAAATAACAAAAAATTTTAAAATACTAAATTAAAATTCAGAAGTAAAAAAAGGCATTTGAGCTGAGAGTGGTGCCACACATCTTTAATCCCAGCACTTGCAAGGCAGAGGCAGGTGGATCACTGTGAGTTCGAGGCCAGCCTGATCTACAAAGCGAGTCCAGGACAGTCAAGGAGACACACAGAAATCCTGTCTTCAAAAAACAAGAACAAAAAACTAAAAGCGAAAGAAAGAGAGAGAGAAAAAAGAAAGAAAAAAAAGTTATTTATTTGAAAAGTTAGATGCTAGAGACCTTCCCCAGGACACTGGGATAGCTCTGCAGGTGAACATGCCACGTGTTCCGATAGCCACAGTCCAATCCTTGGAACCCCTGTAAGACAGAACCAACTGTACAGAGCTGTCTACACACACACACACACACACACACACACACACACAAGTTCAAGTGCAACAGCATGTGTACATGCCCACACACATGTAATATATACAGAATCATAAACACAATTAAATAAAACCAACTTTTTAAAAGAAATGTCTTAAAAAATATAACATCTTTCAGTGAGCACTACAGTCACTGGGAGACACTCAGTGCAAGTAAACATTTGCTGAAGGGACAAATCAATGAAGACATTAATTTGGAAACCTTTCCCTAAGGTTGCATTTGCAAACACACATGGCCTCCTTTGGGTCAGTCACTTCCTCAGCTCCTCATGACAGTGGTACCACTAATGACAAGTGCCCCACTGCATGGGGACACGCTCAGAGAGCACAGGGTGGAGATGGCTCATTTCGATTAAGGTCCATTTGCTCCTTTTTCCTTACACCTTTCAGAAAATGGCCTTTGATACTTTGGCCTTATCCATTTCAAGGAATTCAGTGGAACTGCTGACTTCTGAGCGTCCTGTCATCTAGACGTCCTGGAAAACGTGAGTCATGAACTTCGGAGCACTGTACCTAGAACTTCTGAGTGCTTCAGTCATAGGTCTGATGACACTGCACCAGAGTGGCATCAGCAGGACGGACAACAGGCCAGACCTTTCCTTCCCAGGGGCAAAGAGCAAGCCAATGGCATGAACGGAAGACACAGCAAGAGTGAGAGGCCCGTACATCTGTTGCTCAAGGTTCACCTCTGAACGGCCACCCCTCACCCCTGCACCAGCTGGCAGCTCAGGAGCTGGTCCGCCCAGAGCACTGAACTCCAACCTCCCACACCCACCCCTTCCTAAATTGATTGCTTCTCTTTGTTGTTTTTTTTATTTCTTACTTGTGTATGTATATGCACACATTTACATATGACATGGTGGGTGTGGTCATCAGAGGAAGACTTGTGAGAGTTGGTTCTCTCTCTCCACTAGGTGATATCCAGAATGAACTAGGTCTTCAAGCTTGATGGCATATACTCTTACAGGCTGAGCTGTCTCCTCGGCCCATACTTCTCCTTTTAAAAATGTGTTTCATACAGGAAAGTGAATATACCTGACGGCACTAAATAGTATATCTACAAGTGATAATCATAGCTAAATTTACTTATTTTTCTATAGAGTCTGGCTCTGTAAACCACAGTAGCTTCAAACTTGCTATGTATCCCAGGATAGCCTCAAACTTGGAGTCCTTCTACCCAGTTCTCTAAAGATTGAGGACTACAGGTGCATGCCATACACCACATGCCACGCACCACACACTACATGCCACATGTCACACATCACACACCACACGCCATATGCCACACACCACACAACACATGCCACACACCACACACCTCATGCCACACACCACGCGCCGCACACCACATGCCATCTGCCACACACCACCACATCCAGCCCTAAAATGGTAAGCTCTACATTCTGCATATTTTATCAAACTAAGAAAATGAAAAAAAAAGCAGCATTGTGGTTACCAGCTAAAAAGCAAAACCTGCATCCATGATACACTACAAATCAAGCCAGGTTTATAACAGTCAACATCTATGGCCCCTCGCTCAGTTCTCCTTTAAACACATGTAATATGTGTGATGAGCTTATGTGTAGATACTAATAACCCCATTAACTTAATGAGACACAGAGAGATGAGTCTCCTTATGCAGAGCAAGTGTGCCAAGAGACCTGAAGCAGAGAGGAAAGAAAACAATTTCTATGATTCATTTTAAAATGCTATTTAAACACTTATGCCCAGGCACGAGGACGCGTGTCTGTAATCTCAGCACTTGAGGGATAAGCATAATGGTAGCAGGAGCTCAAAGTCACTCTCAGCTGCACAGCAAGTTTAAGGCCAGCCTGGGCCACTTGAGATCTTGTCTCAAAATAACAAACAAACAAACGTACACTTGCTGCACTGTCAGTCTTTAAAAGGCTGAGTATCAATCAATCTTTCCGAAGCCTGTGGACGTTCACTGATAGCATCATTGCAACTTTCCAGCACTTTCTAAAGCCATACAGCTGTCTAAAAGCTTCTAGAAGCATTGTCTCCCCCATCCTGCTCATCAGAAACTCCCACACTCCCTGAGAAGGTTCGCAGGTTGTCTAACGGATGCTCCGCTGGCTGGGCTTCCTTCTTCTCTAGAAGGGCTTGGTGAGACTGCCTCAAGCTGCTGTTTCCTGTCCTCATTTACTGACTATTTCCAAGTCTAGTCACTGCTGTGAGATTTTATCAGCCCAGGAATGGTACCTACAGGCCTGTCTTAGTTAAGGTTTCTACTGCTGTGATAAAACACCATGACTTGAGGAGGAAAGGTTTTTTCCTCTCAACTTCTACTTCAGGTGACAGTTGATCACTGAAGAAGCTGGTACAAAAACCTGCAGACAGGAACTGACAGAGAAAACAGAGGAGTGCTTGCTCCTTGCGCTTGCTCAGCCAGCTTTCTTATAGCACTCGGCAATCACCAGCCAAGGGGCAGCACCGCCCACAGTGGGCTGGGCTCTCCCACATCAATTGTCAATCAAGAAAATGCCCCCACAGGCTTGCTCAAAGGCCAAGCTGATGACAGCATTGTGTTAATTGAGGTCTCCTCTCCTCAGATGACTCTAGCGTGTTCAAATTGGGGGCAGGGACCAGGACAGGATCAGACAGAAAAAATAGAGCAGTGGGAGCAAATACACTTTAAATCCTAACACGGTCATCATTTCCCACATCAGAGACAGCAGTTATGACCTTGGATAACTATCTTCCACTGAGTTTAAAGCCTGACTCAATGACACCTGACAGGAGCCTTAGCGTTCTGTGATGTGGAAGCAGACATACAGCTGCATAGGAAACTGAAAGGAAAGAAAATGGGTGTGAGTGTTTAAGTACGTGTGAAACTACAGAATACTGAGAATGCACTAACAGGTAGCCCTTCTATGCACTCTACATCAACATTATTAATGGAAAATCAGTAGACCTCACCACATCGTAAATACAAAGATAGATTCTAGATGCAAAAGAAAGAGTCGACCCCAGAGCACGGAGGGTTGCACATGTGAGGCCAACTTAACTATGTATCCTTGGCTGCATAGCAAGTCCTAGGCTAGCCTGGACTATATAGCAGTGTCCTGTCTCAAGAAAATGAAAGGAAGGAAGGAAGAAGAAAGGGAGGAAGAGAAGGAGGGCGGGAGGAAAATCCATTTATAAGAACATCTTATGGGGCTGGAGAGGTGGCTCAGAGGTTAAGAGCACTGTCTGCTCTTCCAAAGGTCCTGAGTTCAATTCCCAGCAACCACATGGTGGCTCACAACCACCTCTAATGAGATCTGGTGTCTTCTTGTGGTGGGCAGGCACACATGTGGGCAGAATACTGTATAAATAATAAATAAATCTTTAGGGGAAAAAAAAAGAACATCTTATTACTCTAAATAGTTTTAAAATTGATGTCAAAGGGCCTTACTAGACAAGATTTTTACTTCTATCCCATTTGGCATGATTTCTAAGTCTTAATGGAAGATGAAGTTATTAAGGAAGGTTAGACGTGTGTCATAATACCTTAGGATGGTGGCACAAATGCCATCACAGTTGGGCTTTACCTAACATGATATTTTTATGTTTGAAAAATCATCTCCAAAGTTTATCTCATATTTCCAAGCTACAAGTATTATTAAGAAGTAGATGTTGAGTGCCATATGAGGCACCAGAGTTCAGAGCCTGCTCTCCACACAACTGTGGAGAATGTCCTGTCCATTGGCTAGATCAGAGTAAAGGTTCAATGTTTACTACTTGTATTTTCCTCGGTTCGTGCAATAGTTTGAGCAGACCCCCCCCCCCCCCCCGGGCCCTGATCCACCCATCAAGATGCTCTTTTTGTAGATTTCTAGGACCCTCTGGGTCCTTCTATTTCCCCATCTCCTGTATTTTTCTTACCTAGAGTCTCAGTAGGATGTCCTCACATCTATCCCAATCTCCTGGTAAATGAAGACTTTTGTGGGACGTGACTTTTAGGCTAGTGCCCAATCAAAGAAAGAATAGGCAGTCTACCAAGATGAGACTTGATAGCCTATGACCATATAGAGGGGGAGGAGGTCCCCCTCAGTCTTAGACCTAGGGGAGGGGAATAGGGTGAAAGTGGGAGGGAGGGAGGAACAAGAGGATACAAGTGATGGGATAACAATTTAGTTGTAATCTGAATAAATTAATAAAATTAAAAATTTTTAAAAGTAGATATTAGCCAGGTGTGGTTGCACATGCCTTTAATCTCAGCACTCAGAAATCAGAGGCAGGCAGATCGCTGTGAGTTCAAGGCCAGCCTGGTCTACAGAGTGAGTCCAGGATAGCCAAGGCTACACAGAGAAACTCTGTCTCGAAAAACAAATAATAAGAAGAAGATAAAACGTTCCAGTCCCAACAACTGACGTCACTGAAGGACCTTCCCAGTGACATTTCCCCATCATTGCCACGTCTGTGGCCCTGGGTTTAACTTGACAGGACTGAAACTCCACGAAGCTGCAGTACGAGTATGCGTCATCTCATTCTGCCATCCCTCCTACACTGGGACACTTTTCCCAGAATACGGTGAAAATTCCAAGTCTTGCCCTTCAGGGGAGCATCCTTTCATTATCAATCTTCCTGGGAAGGCCTCTGGTTTCTACAGCTCACCCTACTTCCCCAGAAAGCCTGTTCACATATTCCCATAACGCACACCTCACAACAGCACTGCACAGCTGCCAAGTCCCACAGCGAGTGTGCTATCCATGGCACATGTAAAGGCACAGTCCATCCCTTCCAGGCTTGTGATGTAAGCTTGACAAGAAATAATATTTAGACAAGACACAGATCAAGGAGCTGATAACTCAGCTGTGTGCTGTTTGCTGCCACACACACACACACACACACACACACACACCTTCTTTAATGACTGATCTTCTGAAAGGAGCCAAGAATAGAAAGAGAGATCACTCAATGAGAACCAACCAGGTACAGGGAAGAAACGTTCAACAGGAGCCCAAAGGGGAAACTTTCAGATGAGGACAAGGGAAGGAAGGCTAGGAGAGGGCTGTCACGATGGCACAGTGGGTACAAGGGCTTGTTGCCAAGCCTAAAGACCTGAGTTCAATCCCCAGAACTGACATGGTTAAAATACAGAACCAAAGTTGTCCTGACCACACGTGCATACACACAGTGGAGCGAGAGGAGGGGAGAGAGAGGAAGAGAGAGAGAGAGAGAGAGAGAGAGAGAGAGAGAGAGAGAGAGAGAGAGAGAGAGAGAGAGAATAGTTTTAAAGGAAAAAGTGGAAGAAATGAAAAAGAAGTGCAGAATTGTACAGGAAAGTGCAACTCAAAGGGACTGGGACGTGTGAGGTGACTTAGAGAAGAAGGGAGCGACTGCTGGGTCCCTGGGAGTCACTGGCTAGCCAGCCTACTGAATCAGCTAGCACTAGGCAAGACCCTAGACAGAGAGGCAGAGAGGCAGAGAGACAGAGAGCAGTGAGAGCTACATAGGAAGACGCTGTCTTGAACCAAGTAGTAATGATTCCTCGAAGTGGTCAGCACCACACCTGATAAGAAAAACTGACATCGTGAGCATTTGCTTTGCCATATTGCTTTCCAACATGATCCTAAAAGCCTTGCTAAAGAGAAAGTGTTGACCCTGGGAGAAGCTTAGACTGCAAACGCAGGCAAGGTTAAGGCTCCTCTTCCTCTGCAAACAAGCAAAGCACCTTCCACTTAACAGACTTATTAGTATCCAGAGCTTGGGAACTCCAGGGACTGTTGAAGAAGAACAGCCTTGCGCACAGCCCTCATGACCTCAGAGCTGCTGCGCCGCTTTATCTCAGTGGGGACGGAAACCCACTTTGCCTTTCTAATGCTATTGCTTACCTATCTGGCAGGCATGGTCTTGAGAATCAAATGAGATGTCAGAAGTTACATCTAAAAGAGGGGAGCTCTGAGGGTGCTGATGCAGGAGGATTGCGAGTTTGAAGCCAGACTGGATTTCAAGACTCTGTACCTGCTGTTAACAGAGCCTTTGAAGGCAGCCACCCCCACAGATTATGAACGTGTATCTAGGGACAGAGGGGCAGTGTTTAAGAAGCTGAAGCACACAAGATGAAAGCTAACATGGGCTGCATAGGGAATGAGACCATGTATCCAAAACAGGAGAAAGAGAGACTGAGAGAGGAAGGGAGGCAGGGAGGGAGGGAGGCAGGGAGGCAGGGAGGCAGGGAGGCAGGGAGGGAGGGAGGCAGGGAGGGAGGGAGGGAGGGATGGAGGGAGGGAGGGAGAGAGCTGAGCACAGGCAGTGGGGGCACCCCAAGGCAGGCACCAGGAAGGGTGCAGTACTCCCAGCCATTCCTGCGCAGGCAGTGTCTGTCACAGGGTGGCACTGGAGTCACCCACACATCAACACCCTGGGCTTCCCTGGATGCCGCTCCCACCGCTGCTGCCAGGAGGTGAGCTCATCCAATGCCTCTCCACAAGACACTTGTTCAAAGGCACCTCTGATGCAAACACTAGAAAGGGGTCGTCCTGGCGTGACCCTCTGGTGGCCAGTCCACAGGTGTCCATCTTCTCTCAGGCTGGAGCTCCCGTGTTCAAGGCAGAACATGCTTTAATGTCTTTAGAGCTGTTTGAGAAAAAAGTACAGCGCTGCCAGCCCTCACCAGCACAGCCCCTTTGTGAGCGGCCTTCCTTTAGCCCATGCTAGAGCATTTGTCACAGTAAGTCTCTGTGGGTGCACTTTCCTCATTCAAATCCATCGTTTATGTGAGGCAGTGACATTCTGTTTTCAAGGACGGAAACAGGCAGAAGTCTGAAACTCACAAATTATCAGCAGAACTCTCCCAACCAGAATGTCCTTCTGTCCATGTTTAGTGTGATGGTTCTTAAACAAGAAGGCAAGGTACGGGACATTTTCTTTTAGGGTCATCTGGACCAGATCTTTCAACTGAGAAGTCACTTTGCATTCAGACTTGACATTAAGAGGC
Source organism: Acomys percivali (assembly GCA_907169655.1). Lineage (NCBI taxonomy): Eukaryota > Metazoa > Chordata > Mammalia > Rodentia > Muridae > Acomys > Acomys percivali. The sequence continues at coordinate 71,577,071 of OU015744.1, forward strand.
CTATCAAGAGGTCCTGGATGCCCCAGGTGACACCCATGTCACAGCCATGAGGCAGCACTCTGAGAACTGGGTGCTACTACCAAAAGGTAGCCACAAGTCAGGATTCTTGCCAGATAGGTGGGGTTGGTTACATGTAGCTCAGCCAGTAACCAGATCCATACAAATGAGATGAAAATTCATGCAAATGAGATTCACAAGATAATAAAAGCAAAGTTCAAGTCAGCTGGTACCTTACCGTGGCGCACACCTGCAATTCCAGCACTTGAAGGCCAACGCAGGAAGATTGGGAGTTTGAGATCAGTGTGGGCTACATAGAAGACCCTATTTGGAAAAAGAAAGAAGTGGGGTAGGAAGTGGGGAGAAACACAAGAAGGAAGTGGGGAAGAGAGGAGAGTGTATTACCTACTTTTAGACAAAAGCCATGTAGTTTGAAAAAGCAATCGCCTTGCTATTGCTAAGAACACATCTTAAAAGAAGGATGGCACTCTGTCGACAGCATCACCTAGCCCAGAGTTCTTAACACCACTGGAGCTTTTCTTCCACTCTGGCTTTAAAAACAGCTGCAAAGAGCTCATCTCGTCCTCTACCTTGACCTCCTCCTTCTCTGTCTGTGTGCACTGTGTCAGCCTTTCTGTCACAGCCTCACAGCCTTCACTCTGGCTGCACTAGGCTAGATTTGAGCAAAACCGTGACAGGTCCCATGCCGAATTCTTCATTTTAATAAGAAAACTAACGCCTAACAAGTTTAAGTGATTTGCTCATAGGACAGTTATAATTTGCTTAGAGCCAGAAGTTGACTTTCCATCACTTTCTTTAAAAGGATTTTAAGGGCAGGGAGCGGTGGCCTATGCCTTTAATCCCAGCACCAGGAGGCAGAGGCAGGCGGATTGATGTGAGTTTGAGGCCAGCCTGGTCTACAAAGTGAGTCCAGGACAGCCAAAAAAAAAAAAAAAAAAAAAAAGTATTTTAAGGGTTTTTCACATAATAAATTCAGGTACAAGAGACAGTAGGGTAACAAATAAGACACAAAGGTGAAGGTGTTCCTGTGCCATGTATAGACGTACAGGCTACCTTCCTGATGTCTGTTTTCCAGAGTTTGGGATTTCATAGCCCAGAGAGGGATGTAATTGGCAGTGTTAGCAACTGTTGACATTGACACAATGTTGTAATTACTGCTCACAAAGAACAGCACTCATACAAGGAAAGATTATTTTAATGCCCCAAATTGGATATATCCCCAGAATAAGCAGTGCTGTCATGATTCAGGTCATACCTGGTGGTGGTGGTGGTGGTGGTGGTGGTGGTGGTGGTGGTGGTTGTTGTCCTGTACAAAGCAGCCATCAGCATCCTCCATGGTGCTTGTCTTACTGTGGGTCGCAATCACATGGGTCCTTTGCAGATCTAATGATAGCAATGGACTTTCCCCCTCAGAAAAGTGCAGACATGTTTATAGTGCAGTTTCACCTCTAAGTCCAGTGGCTTACAGGTCAAAAATCACCTGTTGTTAGCCAGCGACTTCACCTCTGTGCTCTTTAGCCTGGGATCATATCAGCTGTAGGACACTCAGAACCAGGCTTCACATTCAGCCCCTATGATTCTCTCAGGACTCAACTTCCCTGAAGTAACCTGCGTGTTTACAGAGAGAAGTCAGGAGAAGCTGGTGCTCTTCCCAGACCCTGACTGTCAATGATTGCCAAGCCCAATATAAGAATTTCCCACCCAGGCCGGGTGTGATGGCACACACCTTTAATCCCAGCACTCCAGAGGCTGAGGCAGGCAGATCAATATGAGTTCGAGGCCAGCCTGGACTACAAAGTGAGTCCAGGACAGCCAAGGCTACACAGAGAAACCCTGCCTTTAAAAACCAAAAAAAGAAGGAAAAAAAAAAAAAAAGAATTTCCTATTATGGCTACAAGTTGAGCTGGATACAAGACAAAAAAGTCAACTCAGTAGTGTGACAGTGGGGGAATCCTGCGTAATTAAGATGAGGATGGAAGTGGGATGTCCTGACAGCAGACAGAGCAAGGATTCCATCTTGATCTCATGGTTATACTCTAGATTCAGCTAGCGATGAGTTCTAGTCAGTCAGCTTTGGCTATCAGCCTGACACAGTCTGTAGTCATTTGAGGGACTATCAGTTAGGGAATTCCCCAGATCAGTTTGCCCTGTGGCCAGGTCTGTGAGGATATGTCCTGATTGATGATTGATGTAGGAGGGCCCTGCCTACCATGAGTGATGTCACCCTGGGCAGTGGTCCTGAGGTGCATAAGAAAGTAGGTTGGCCGGGCTTGGTGACTCACGCCTTTAATCCCAGCACTTGGGAAGCAGAGGCAGGTGGATCTCTGTGAGTTCGAGGCCAACCTGGTTTACAAATGCCAAGTTCAGGACAGCCAGGGCTACACCACAGAGAAACCCTGTCTTGAAAAACCAAGAGAGAGAGAAGAAGAAGAAGAAGAAGAAGAAGAAGAAGAAGAAGAAGAAGAAGAAGAAGAAGAAGAGGAGGAGGAGGAGGAGGAG
>OU015744.1:71584494-71620128 GCA_907169655.1 Acomys percivali
CTCTCTCTCTCTCTCTCTCTCTCTCTCTCTCTCTCTCTCTCTCTCTCCCTGCCCCCCCCATGCCTCTCTTCTTCAACTGGGCCTCCTGTGGCCTAGGCTGCCCTTAAACTCAGTATGTTGTGAATGATGACTTTGCGATCCTGGTTCCACTTTGTAACTGGGATTAGAAGCAGGGACCACAACACCTGGTTCCTGTGGTGCTGCACATCAGACCCAGTGCATCCTGGGCAAGCACCAGCTGAGCTGTGGCCCCAGCTCCTGCTAGAATCTTCTTAATGACACGGAAACTACTATAGTCATCTTTTCACTCCCAAACAACTATAGGAATGACATTGCCGTATCCCAGAGATTATGGATGTGTTCATCTTTAGCACTCTTGACAACACAGAGCCCCTCAAAAAGTGAATTGTGATGTGTGAATTCTTAAAATGTCTGTTCAAATGTAACACTAAGGAAGACCCAGGAAGCATTAACAATGAACAAACAGAAGGTGCCTGGGCGTGGATGCCCCGTTGTAGGCCATTTGCTGAGGCCCAGAGAAGTCCGAGACTTTACCTACAGTCATAAACAGCTGCACCAAAGCCAGACCTGAGTTGATGGGAATGCACCCCCAGACTTCAGGGAGCACCCCTTTACATCCCTTCTTCCAAAGGGAATTGTATGAGAGACTCCAAGAATAAATAACACAGAACTCTAATCCTGAGTGGGTTTGTCAACACAATACCATCTCCAGTGAAGTCATTTCCATTTTGGACAGACACTCAGATGCCACCCAGCTTGTGGAGTGTGGCAGTTAACTTTATGTCTGTGTGCAGTTGTTTGGCCTAAGACCTGTCTAAATGTCACTGAAAAGCTATTTTCTAAATGTATTAATATTAAAATCTGTAGACTTAAACTGGACACAGCAGTGCATGCCTGTAATCCTAGCACTCAGGGAGGCAGATGCAGGCAGATCTCTGTTAGTTCGAGGCCAGCCTGGTCTATAAAAATGAGTACAGGATACCAGGGCTATACGGAGAAACCCTGTCTCAAAAAACCAAAAAAGAAAAAGAACTCTGTATACTTTCTGGGGATTTTGTGGGTGCACATGCTAGTGTGTATATGTGTGTGTGTGTGTGTGTGTGTGTGTGTGTGTGTGTGTGCGTGCATGTGCACATGCACACATGTGTGTGCCTGTGAGTTTGTATGTGTTTAAGTGTATACATGTGAGTGCAGTGTATATGTACGTATGTGAGGTCTGAGGAAGAAGTCAGGAGTGCACTTATGCACTCTCTGCCTTGTGCATGTGTGACAAGGTTTCTCACTGAACCTGCAGCTAAGCTGGTAAAAGCCAGCTCCAGTGATCCTCCTGCTTTTGCCCCACAGTGCTGGGGTTACAGGTACATGTGTGACCTGGCATTTTTTTAAGGATTCTAGGAAATTGAACTCAGTTCCTTATGCTTGCACACTTAGCCACTGAGCCATCTCCCAGTCCCTTGCTTGCCAGCTTTGATTTACTTTTGGTTTAGTTTTCATTTTTTGAGATAGGATCTCATGTAACAGAGGTTGGCCTCAAAATTTCTATGTAGTGCAAATAGACTTGAACTTGTGATTCTCCTGCCTCAGCCTTTCCAGTGTGCACCACGACATGCAGGTCAAATCAGTGACTTTGAGTAATGCAGTTTGCTCAGGAGGACTTAAAAGCAAAGATGAGCTTCCCAAAGAAGCTTTCCTCAAGCCTGCAACATGAAAATTCTTCCTGAGCCACCAGACTGCTGCCCTGCAGAACTGGACTCAAGCCTCCAGCGCTGGCTGCGAACCTGTGTCACCAGCACACTAGCCTGCCTTATGGATTTCACACATGCAAGCCCCACAGCCTCGTGAGTCAGTCCTTAAATAGTTCTATAGTGCGTATATAGGCATAGATGTGTGTGAGTGTATACATATATATAGTTTGTTTTCTAGAGAGTCCTGCCAGGTGTGGTGGCACATGCCTTTGATCCCAGCACTCTGGAGGCAGAGGCAAGGGGATCGCTGTGAGTTCGAGGCCAGCCCAGTCTACAAAGCGAGTCCAGGACAGCCAAGGCTACACAGAGAGACCCTGTCTCGAAAAACCAATAAAATAAATAAATAAATAAATAAATAAATAAATAAAGTCCTTATACTCAGAACATAAGTAAATGGCATCATCATAGGTTATTCCTGAGAAGCAGAAAAGTCGTATTAGTGAGCGTTGCTTGTGTAGAAAGCACAGTGTGCATCCTGCTACAGATTCAAACACTGTTCCAACTCCCACCAAGCTGAGGGTAAGTGGTGCTTCCAGGCAAGAGACTGAGGTTCAAGGTAAATGGCACTGCCCTCCTTTAGGAGATGCCAGGGCTGTAGCCAGGGCTAGACATGGCAGCGGAATATGTAGCCAGGGCTAGAAGTGGCAGTGGAATACATAGCCAGGGCTAGACATGGCAGCGGAATGTGTAGCCAGGGCTAGACATGGCATCATAATACATAGCTAAGGCTAGACATGGCAGCAGAATATGTAGCCAGGGCTAGACACGCAGTGGAATACATAGCCAGGGCTAGACATGGCAGCAGAATACGTAGCCAAGGCTAGACATGGCAGTAGAATATGTAGCCAGGGCTAGACATGGCATCATAATACATAGCCAAGGCTAGACATGGCAGTAGAATATGTAGCCAGGTCTCGACATGGCAGTGGAATATGTAGCCAAGGCTAGACATGGCATCATAATACATAGCCAAGGCTAGACATGGCAGTAGAATATGTAGCCAGGGCTAGACATGGCAGTGTAATACATAGCCAAAGCTAGACATGGCAGCATATTACGTAGCCAAGGCTAGACATGGCAGCAGAATACGTAGCCGAGGCTAGACATAGCAGTAGAATATGTAGCCAGGTCTAGACATGGCAGTAGAATATGTAGCCAAAGCTAGATATGGCAGTGGAATACGTAGCCAGAGCTAGACATGGCAGTGGAATACATAGCCAGGGCTAGACCTGGCAGCGGAATACATAGCCAAGGCTGGACATGTCAGTAGAATATGTAGCCAGGGCTAGACATGGCAGTGGAATATGTAGCCAGGGCTAGACATGGCAGCAGAATATGTAGCCAGGGCTAGACACGGCAGCAGAATGCGTAGCCAGGGCTAGACATGGCAGTGGAGTGCTTGGTTGAGTCTCAGAGCTGGTGTGTGGAGCCAGGCTACAAACATGTATTTCCATCATGTCTCCAAAGTCATTGAAATTTCCATTTCACTGCACCCAGGAGCTATCTGCAATGTCATGAAAGTCCAAAAGAAAGAAGGCTTCAGAAAGATGTCTCAGGGATACCAAGGAAGGAAGGCAGCCCCAGTTTGAGAGATAAACACCAACCACGGCTTCCCCTTAGTCATTGTCAAAACAAAAGGGTCTGCAATGCACTTTAAAGGAAAGGAGGGAGCTCCTAGAACTTCTTCTTGAAGGACTGAAGTCAGGAAATCTTGACTCAAGTAATTGGCGGAAAAATGTGAATGGAAGAGCAGATAAAACCAGGATCACAAACAGGAAGATCTTGGCAATGTACAGAGATAAAACAGTAAAGGGACACCAGAAAGAGAGCGAAGTGTATGGCTCAGCGGTGGAGTCCCCACCTGGCAAGCATGAGGCCCTGGGGTCACTGCCCAGTGTCACCAGAAGAGAAGGAGAACAGAAGTACAAGAAAGAATACGTGGGGCTGGAGAGATGGCTCAGAGATTAAGAGCACCATCTGTTCTTCCTAAGGTCCCGAGTTCAATTCCCAGCAACCACATGGTGGCTCACAACCACCTGTAATGAGATTTGGTGCCTTTTTGTGGTGGGCAGGCACACGTGTGGGCAGAATACTGTATAAATAATAAATAAATCTTAAAAGAAAGAAAGAAAGAAAGAAAGAAAGAAAGAAAGAAAGAAAGAAAGAAAGAATAAGTGGAACAGCAAACTGTTTGGTATGGCTTGACAAACAGCAGGTAATATGCAGGGGCTCCCAGCGTGATTTCCATGAATATGTGTTCTCAATACAGAGGGTCCTCTGAGTTAAGGATGGTGGGCTTCCACAGATTATTCAAACGGCATCACTCGCTGGATTGGCTACCCAGCCAATTGAAGCAGAGGGCCTCAGTCTGCCAAATCCAAGGAGAGGAGAGCAGGAGGAATGAAGACTTTTCATTACAAGCTGTCAAGCCTGAAAGAGAGCAACAATAACTCTGCCCAGTGTCTGTCCATTTGGTGACAACTGCCCTCCAGGAGCTCAGTCCTTTAGAGAGAGAAGCAACAGGCACTGAAGATTATTCTTGGCTATATAGGGAATTTGAGACCCGTTATTTTATAAAGAAAGATCCCAATCATTTGATTTTACCAATAAAGACTCAGGAGCCAGAAGCTGGAATTAAAACCTACTGGCACAGAGAGGCAGAGAAAGCACCCAGCTGAGCTCCCCACTCAGCCCATGTGCCAGAAAGAAAAAGCCCTTCCTACTCAGCTCACGCCCCGGAAGGAGAAAGGTTTTCCTCTTTCTCCACACTGTCTTAAAAACCCTTCAATTCAATGTCCCTCCTTTCTACTTTGTGTGTATCTCTCTATCCATCCTCTGGACTCCTCTTACTCTCTATGGTTTTTTCCATGTTCACTTCCTGTCAATCTAGTTACTTGCTCTGCCTCTTGACCTAGGGTTAACTTTATTTAATGCTGTTTACAGAAGCTCTTGGATTAAAGGTGTGTGCTAGGGCTGAGCCACTCTACAAGTACTTGTTTATAGTAAACAGAAAGCTCTAGGATCAAAGACTGAGCCACATCACAATTAGAAACAGGTTTTTACAGTTCACTATCTCAGAGTTTACAATGGGATCAAATATACTGCAAGTGAGACCAGCCTGGGATACAAAAACCTTCCTCAAAAAGGGGGAAGGGGACAGTGATATGGCTCAGCCAGTAAAGGTGCATGTTAATAAGCCTGAGTTTAAGGTCCTGGGCATGGTGGCACACGCCTGTAATCCCAGCACTCGGGTAGCAGAGGCAGGCGGATTGCTGTGAGTTCGAGGCCAGCCTGGCCTACAAAGTGAGTCTAAGACAGCCAAGGCTACACAGAGAAACCCTGTCTCAAAGAACAAAAAACAAAAAGAAGAAAAAACAAGGCAGGGGAGAAACAACCAAAAACTTGTTCTGGCTTACATATGCACACATGCAAACTCTCTCTCCTTCTGTCTCTCTTTGTCTCTGTCTCTCTCCCTCTCCCTCTCCTGCTCTCACACATATAAGTAATTAATTAAGTTTTAGAAATAAGTAAAGGTAAAAATGTCAAACAAAGCACGATTTTTGAAACCAAGCTTTAAAAGTCTTCGTCATATGATTTGTGCTGTGTGCACCATAGTGCTGGTGTGGATAACTTGGGTTGTTGTTAGGCTTGGGAGCAGGAGCCTGCACACAATGAGCTATCTGACAGCCCTTAAGAGAATCTTAAACTATGGAAGCTCTTTGCAACCACTGTACAAAACTCTAGAACAGACCGGGCAGTGGTGGCAAACGTCTTTAATCCCAGCACTTGTGAGGCAGAGGTGGTGGGTCTCCCTGAGTTCAAGCCCAGCCTGGACTACAGAGCGAGTTCTAGGACAGCCAGAGCTGTTACACAGAGAAACCGCGTCTGAGGGGACGGGGTACGACTCTAGAGCAGTGACTCATAGCCTTTCTAACCCTGCCACCCTTTAACACAATCCCTGGTGTGGTGGTGACCCCCAGTCATAATGTTACCTTCATTGCTACTTCATAACTGTAATTCTGCCACTGTTATGAGCCATCATGTAAATAGCCAATATGCAACCCCAAGGGGGTCACAACCCACAGCTTGAGAACCACTGCTCTAAAGCCATAAAAACCAATAAATTAAACTATCTTTTAAAAAGACCAAATCTACTCATAGTGCTGTGACTTGTAATCCCAGGACACAAAAAGTGAGGCAGGAAGACAGTGAATTTGTGTTACATACCAAGTGATGGGCTAGCCTAGGGTGTATGAGGCACTGTCCCAGCATTATTTTCTTCCTACTAATAGTGAAATTAAGAATATCCATTATTTTTCCCATGCATGTCTTGTGTATGTTTCTGGTTAAGTTTCTTTTTGCTTATGCAATACTTCTCAATTTCATGTTAATTTCCTCTTTGTCTTTGCCTCTTAAGGTAAGGCAAAATAAGGTAAGGTGTTACCTTAGTCAAAAAAAGAAGAAGAAGAAGAAGAAGAAGAAGAAGAAGAAGAAGAAGAAGAAGAAGAAGAAGAAGAAGAAGAAGAAGAAGAAGGAGGAGAAGAAGAAGAAGAGCCAGCTTTTAATTCTGTGAGTTCAAGGCCAGCTTGATCTACAGAGTGAATTCCTAGTCAGTGAAGGCTACACAGAGAAACCCTGTCTTGAAAAACCAAAACGAAGGGCTGGAGAGATGGCTCAGAGGTTAAGAGCACTGCTTGCTCTTCCAAAGGTCCAGAGTTCAATTCCCAGCAACCACATGGTGGCTCACAACCATCTATAGTGTGATCTGGTGCCCTCTTCTGGCCTGCAGGTGAACATGCAGGCAAAGGAGCTGGGGTTGGGGGAAGGGCAGCAGGGCAGGAAAGGGCAGGCCAGGCAAGGGAAAAGAGGAAAGAAGGAAAGACCAGGGTCTGGAGGTGGTTCCCTAGTAAGGCACCTGCCTAGCATTCATTAGACTGTAGATTTTATCCCCAGCACTGGAGGAACAGAAAGAAAGGTTATCTGGATATGTGAGCACACATCTGTAATTCCTGCATTCAGAAGGCAGACAGAAAGATGACTACCTGTCTGAGGCCCACCTGGTCTACATAGGAAGTTCAAGTTCAGGCCAGACAAAGCTAAATTGGGTCTCTGTCTCAGAAGCAATAAAAGCGCTATGAAGGCCCCTTATTCACTCTTTTTTTTTTTTTTTTTTTTTTTTAAGATAGGGTTTCTCTGTGTAGCCTTGGCTGTCCTGGACTCACTTTGTAGACCAGGCTGGCCTCAAACTCACAGAAATCCGCCTGCCTCTGCCTCCTAAGTGCTGGAATTAAAGGTGTGCTCCACCACACCTGGCCCCTTAGTCACTCTTAATCTCAGGAAAAGGCAATCAGTGCCATCCACAACAAGATAAATACAAAACAAAACTCACAGACACTAGAGATGAAGATCACAGTGTTTGATAACTGGCTCATTTGACTAAGAGAAAACAGACACTCCTGCACACTGCAGGCGAGAATCTGAGCTGGGTAATCTCTGTAACAGCAACTTGGCAGGACAAGGAAAGGAAAGGTCAGACTGGGATGTGACTTGGCTGGCTCAGTGCCCCAGCTAGTGTGCAGGAGGCTGCAGGCTCCAGCCCCAGCAAAGCAGCCCTCGGAGAGTCAGCCTCGGCTACGTGGCAAGTGCGAGGCCAACTTCGCCTACCTAAGCCCCTGCCTCAGTGAATAAGCAGATGGAAGCCTTGACCCAGCAGCCCTGCTTCCAGACGCGCATTTTACAGTCCACTTGCATATTGTGAAATGACGAAAATGGAATATGGATCGCAGCATTACCTGAGAGCGCAGGGCGGGAAACTGGTCAAATAACGACCGCACTAAGTAAAAAAAGAAAAATATGAAACATGCTCAGAGGGTGCTTTGATGCGCTGCTGTATGCATCACTAGCTAGTGACTTGCTCCATGTGACAAGTAAGATGACCACAGGACGGGCATGGGGAGGGACAGAAGAGGAAAGAGAAGGGAAGGAGGGAATAAAAAAGGAAAGTGTTCCAGAAAAAAATAATAAGTTTTTGACACAACAAAGTCGGAAAGACTTCACACCACTGAGGTGTTCTATGATCTCTGGTGTTTAGTTTGGGGGTTGGTTGCTTTGGGTTGGGGGCTTGGTGTCTTCATTTCGTGTGGTATGTGTTTTTTGAGACAGGATCTCACAAAGCCCATACTGTCCTCTAACTTGACAAGGTTGACTTTAAATTTTGTTTTGTTTTTGTCTCTACAGACAGAGTTTCTCTATGTAACTATGTCCTGGACTTGCTTTGTAGACCAGGCTGGCCTTGAACTCACAGAGATCCACCTGCTTCTGCCTCCCAAGTGTTGGGATTATGGGCGTGAGCCACCATGCCTACCTCAAATTCTAGCTCCTGCCTGCCTCCACCACCCAAGTGCCCGGTGGTGAAAAGATATAGGGTTCAAATTAAATGAAGGCACACAAGAGCCAGACTGTAGGCCTGTGGGGGGGGGAGCTGGTGAACCTTGGCTTGCCTGTCCCTCAGGAGGCACATTCATACAACAGGGACTGTGCCTCTAGTTTATTTAGTCGGAGACACCTTGGTTTACATGCAGCACTCAGTATAGAAGTCAGCACACAGGCTGGGGAGATAGTTCAGTTGGTAAGGTACTAGCTCTCATGAAGACCTGAGCACAGATCCCGGCGTCCACATAAAGCTCAGTTGTGTGTGTAACCCCAGCATGAGGCCAGCAGACAGATCCCAGACGTTTGCTGGCTGGTAAATTTCAGGTTCGATGAGAGATACTGCCTCAAAGCTAAGGTGGTTTCATAGGGTTGCTCCCTCACAAGAGAGGAAGATGCCTGAAGATGCTCTCCAGCCTCCTGAGTGTACAAGGCAAACATTGTATGGCCTCCCACATGCATGCACCACCCAAATACACAGAGAGAAAGAGAGAGAGAGAGAGAGAGAGAGAGAGAGATCATCACTATCGAAGTGCCACAGAAATATAGCTAAGCAGGCTGGCTCTATATCTCAGGAGGTAGAATACTTGCCTCTTGTGCACAAAATCTGGCTTTGACTTGCGGCACTGAAAGCTGGGTTTGGTGGCACAAACCTCTTAATCCTAGAATTCAGGAAGTAGAGGCAGAAAGAAGCATCAGGTTTCAAGGCAAGCCTCTACTACACGGGCAATATCGGGCCGTGAGGCCATCTCGTAAGTGATTATATAGCTAGCATAAGAGGTGTGGTGCTCGGTGCTGAAACTGGAACACAGAGAGTGCTATCCGAGTAGATGCTTCTAAAGGAACAACAACCACATACACAGAGATGGGGAGACAGAGGAAACTGCAATAGCTCAGGGGACGACACAGACGGGAAACAATGAAAAGTTGGCTGCTTCTAAGAAATAAAGAGCTCACTAAAACACACTGAAGTCATGAGCCAAGCCAAGCAAAGCTCGTTTTTCCTAGTTGGGCAGACCCCTTGGCTGCCAGACTTTTCCACTTTCCAGTCTGGGTCTATATGGATGTGTACATTTTCTGTGAAGAGCCCAAGACCAAACCGGTTCAAGGTGGGGACAGTGGCAAGCCTTACCAACCCATGCTCCTGGGAGTGAGAGGATAAGACCAATGCCTGGGGAGGAGGCAACAGAGGGGAACAGAAGGACAGTCCAGCAATGAACGGTTCCCTGGTTTGGGGCCCTTCAGACTTGGGGACCCCAAACTGGGCTATTTGCTCACTATCGCCTCAGATGTAACCTACCATTGGGATGGTAGGACCCAAATGCAGACGGAAGGAACCGTGGAGACCCACTACCACTTTCACTCAGAGGAAGCCACTCAATCCAAAGCGGCAAGATGGCCAGATGATTATTTTAAGAGGGGTGGCCATTACTAACTGAAGTGGATGCGCTTCAACTAAGCAAACAATTTTAATTGCTATAGTTTAGCCACTTTTACAATACTTTTTAAAAAAAATAAATAAATCATAAGCCAAACAAAAATCTCTTTAACTAACCTGTGACAGCCATGGAAAAACAGTGTGAGACAGATCCCTGCTGCAGATGTGGGAAGCACTGCAAGGCTTTGGGGAGCATGGGTGCTCCCCTGAGAAGATTCAGCTTCGCCTGTGACGTTCTGTTCTTGAGAAGGGAACAGCAACCAGGATCCATTTATCCTGAGTCCCTGTGAACTTTCCCTGAGCCTTTGCCTTCCAGAAGCTTGTGCTGTTAAGCCAACCAGAATACTACATCCTCTCTGCTCTGTGTGACCCAGTGTCCAATGCCTCCTTGTACCTGACTATCGCCACTCAGGTCACAAGTAAGGTCACCTGCTTAGAGACCAGCTGCTGAACAGTACCCCGCACGATCCATCCAGAAGCCTCTGGCAAAATGTAGGTGCAAAATTTTGACCGACAAACTGTTTTCAGAAGATTTGGGTTGGAACTGATAGCACAGGCCGGCAATCTCAGCTATTCTGGAGACTGAGACAGGCGGGTTGCAAGTTCAAAGCCTGCCTGGGCAACTTAATGAGGCTTTGTCTCAAAATAAAAAGAAAACAAGACAAAAACAGAGATGGGATGGGGGTGAGGGAAGAGCTAGCAGAGCCAGAATTGGCTAGAGCAGTGGCTCTCAACCTTCCTAATGCTGTGACCCTTTAATACTGTTCCTCATGTTGTGGTGAACCCCCCAGACATAGAATTATTTTTTTGCTACTTCATAACTGCAATTTTCCTACTGTTATGAATTGTAATGAGACACTGTCTGAAAAGGGGGGGTTAGGGGACTGTGATGTAGCTTGGTGGTCACTGGTAGAGCGCTGGCAGAACATGCACAAGGGCCCAAGTTCAATCTCAAGGACAGCCGATGTAGTATATTTGTTCTAGAACATTTACTAATATGTGTTTACCATTGAAATAATCAAACTCCCATTACCAGAGATGGCTCAGCAGTTTAAAAATACTTAGTAATCTTGCAGAGGACCCAGGTCCATTCCTAGCAGCTCACAACCGCATGTGACACCCGCCCCAGGGGATGCTCTCTTCTAGACTCCCTGGGCACCAAGCACCAACATAGTACGTATACATATGTGCAGGTAAAACATGAACACACACAATAACTCCTTAACCTTCCACTCCGCAGACAGCCGGTGCTGCCAGTTGTCAGTATTTCAACCCAGGGGAACCTGATTATGGCTTTGTGTGTGTCCTGTGCCTTCCCAGCCTCCCTTCACCCCCCACAGGGGTCCACAGAACCCATGGACTCGATGCACCAAAGCCACACATCATCTCAGACAGGGACCTGGCAGAGCCACTGTGGCCCTCACTGTGCTGCCCTCCCAGGAGCTAATTTATCTGAGATCTGAAACTGCCCAAATGTCCACGGCCTGTGGAAAACATTTCCCTTAAGCAAGACGCTAATTTATTTACCAGGAGAAGTGAATGGCTGCTTTGCTTTGCTGACCCTCCTCCCATCAGCACCAGGAAATGACATTAAGTGACCCTGAAGATAGACCCCAGACAGAGGCTCCACTTGTACAAGACAGTCTAAAACCAGCCAAGGGTAATAGGACATAAATTCTGCAACTTATGGTAATGAACCTAGGGACCTTTTCAGCTAAGGAGCAACATCTATTTAAATTAATCCCCTATTGCAAACAAGCTGAGCTTGGTAGTGCACACCTGTAACTCCATCACTTGGAGGCAGAGGTACATGGGTTAAGAGGCCAGACTAAGCTACACAGAAATTCAAGGCCAGTCTGAAGATTATAGAACCTGTCTTTTATTATTATTATTATTTATTATTATTATTATTAATTTATTCAGATTACATCTTAATTGTTATCCCATCACTTGTATCCTCCTGTCCCTCTCTCCCTCCCTCTTTTACCCTATTCCCCTCCCCTATGTCTGTGACAGAAGGAGACCTCCTCCCCCACCATACGGTCACAGCCTATCAAATCTCATCTTGGTAGCCTGCTTATCCTTTCTCTGAGTGCCATCAGGCCTCCCCACCAAGGGGAAGTGATCAAATACGGGGCACCAGTGTTCATGTCAGTCAGCCCCCACAGCTGTGGAGAATGTCCTGTCAATTGGCTAGATCTGAGTAGGGGTTCAATGTTTACTGCATGTATTGTCCGTGGTTGGTGCAGTAGTTTCAGCAGACCCCCCTGGGGGTCATGTTCTTTTTGTAGGTTTCTAGGACCCTCTGGATCCCTCTATTTCCCCATCTCCTATATTTCTCTTACCTAGAGTCCCAATAGGAAAACCTCACATCTATCCCAATCTCCTGGTAAGTGAAGACTTTCATGGGACATCCCTTTTGTGCTAGTGTCCAATTATAATTGAGTATATACCATGTGAGTCTTTCTGGGTCCGGGTTAACTCACTCAGTATGATCATTTTCTAGTTCCATCCATTTGTCCACAAATTTCGGGATTTCTTTGTTTTTAATAGCTGAGTAGTATTCCATAGTATAAATGTACCACGGTTTCTTTATCCATTCTTCAACTGAGGGACATTTAGGTTGTTCCCAGGTTCTGGCTATTATGAATAAGACTGCTATGAACATGGTGAGCATATGACCTTGTTGTGTGGTGGGGCATCTTCTGGGAATATTCCAAAGAATAATCTTGAGGTAGCCTTATTCCCAGTTTTCTGAGAAAGTGCCAGATTGATTTCCAAATGGTTGTACAAGTTTGTACTCCTACCAGCAATGGAAGAGTGTTCCCCTTTCTCAAAAAAAAAAAAAAAAAAAATTTGGAAGTAAGGAATTTCTGCTCTGTAGGGTCTAGGTAAGATAGTATCATTTTAAAGGCCCAGATTAGCACTATTTTTTGTTTGTTTGTTTGTTTCTAAAGACAGGGTTTCTGTGTTAGCCTTGGCTATTCTGTACTCACTTTTGTAGACCAAGCTGACCTCAAACTCAGAGATCTGCCTGCCTCTGCCTCTCGAGTGCTGGGATTAAAGGCATGCACCATCACACCTGGCCAAGATCAGCACTATTAATTAAACTAAGACAGCCTGCAAGAAATACCATCCCTTTCATCTAGCTCTTATTTATTTCTTGGTACCTAGAATTTTTTTCCACCTTCTAAAGGAGGAGCTAGCAATTCTATTGCACTTTAGAATTTGAAAGAGCTGAGACCCTCCCCCACCTCCCACCTCATTTGGAAACTTATGAACTTGAATTCCCAATTATCCAGAAGGCATTAAAGTAATGAGACTTGTACAAGGAACAGGAATAGATCAGTGCCCAGGATAGTCACTCACAGCCTCCCTGATCTATAAAGCAGTTGGCACAAGGTGGACTGGACTTCACATATGCTCTGCCCTGCTCCACCACAGTCCTAGGTTAGAGGTGAGGAGAGTACCTCCACCCTCTTTCTTTTGTTTTGTTGATCGGTTGCTTGGTTACTTTTTTTGGCTTTTCAAGACAGAGTTTCACTGTTCAGCCCTGGCTGTCCTGGGACTCTCTGTAGACCAAACTGGCCTTGCAGAGATACACCTGCTTCCGTCTCCCGAGTCCTAGGATCAAAGGCATGCACACCCAAGGAGAGAGAGAGCTCTTGCCAGCTTCTTTCAAAGTCAAGTTAACACTCAATACCAGGCACTGTAGTGGGAGCATTGCATGAACTGTCTCACAGCAATCCCACAAATTCTATGTGACAATTGGATAATTTATTACAGAACTAGGGACTGAGCAGCAACTTGAAGCCTAGTGGTCTGGCTTTATTCCCAGCACTCTTAGCCAGTAGTCTAGCCTCTGGGGCAGGGATGCTTCTGTGAATTCCCCAGATGGAGAAACCAACCCTGAGTCCCTACCAGCATTGTCTATACGTTTTCAACCATAAAAATTCATCTACCACCACCAAGGTACTACTACTGTTCTCTTACTCAACTAAGTCCTATAGAATATCTGCAATAAACTTGAGAAAAGAAGTTCAAAATGCCAGACATTCAAAAAGACAAAGTTAAATACCACCATTTCAAGCTGTACTAACAGCCTCCTAACTTCAGAGAAAGAAGGTCATCTGATGGGTGTCAAATCTGAAACATTGAGTGTGCTTGAGATTTTTATGGCACTTAGAAGGGAGGAACAGAGTATATTCATTCACATAAGGAACTCCTGAACTGGCTGAGATGTCTCCAAGCAATGATTCTAAACAGAATGCTCAAAGTCTTGCCAGCCCAAATGGGCAGTGCTAAGTCTCTCCACGTGCCAATTTCAAATAAACCAAGGTTCACAATGGCCCCCAAAGGGCAGCTCTTGTCAATGCAGGTCTCAAGGCAGTCTGCCACACCAAGTGCACTTGTTTTATGTCCAGCCATGCACAGTGGCAAAATTAAGACAAGAAGGAAAGAGCTCACTGTACAGAACACAAAACAATACCCTTTTTATTTAAAACTCTGGTGAAATAGGTTTCCATAGGACATACCATTAAAAAACTAACGTAAACCAACCTGTGGGTTAGTCACACAGTACAGACTTCAAGAGTGTTTAATATGCTCACAATATTTACAAATGCTACTCTTTAGGTAGTAAAAGTTTGTTGCAATTTCCAGCATTTTTCCTCAATAAAAGAAAGGGGGCTGTGTCGGTGTTCTTGTATAAAAATTCATAAATGGAGAAAAGGCAATTTTCCTGAGAGAAGATTTGTTCTTGAAATCTTTTTTTTTTTTAAACAATTGGGAATACAGAAATGGGCTGTGGGTGTAAGAAGCATGTGTCTAAGTTAACATTTTTTTTAAATTATTTTAAGTACCATTAAGTTAAAATGTTTACATTCATTATAAAAATGCTGTTAAATCTTATGCAAATGATTTAACACTGATTGCTGCAACGCAAATTGCACTTAAAAAATTATTGGTACATGGAAGAAAAATATGTTTGCTACCCTGTTTACAAATTCCGAGTGACCCTCAGATCAGCCACGTTACAATGAACGTTGAGAAAAGTCAGTCAGCGTCTGTCATAATGCGATCTTGCAAACTAATATTCTTGTTGAGACCCCCAGGAACACACTCAGCCTCCGGGGCGGTCCACATGGCTCCAATGCTCCTCTCCATGAGTGCTCGTGAAATGTGCACGGAGATCAGTCAGGTAGGAAGAGATTCTGGGAGAACTGAGGGTGATCACAAGAAGCACGTGATTTGGGGCAAAATGCATATAACATTTTTTTTTTTAAATCTCTCGGTATCTCTTAGCAGACAAGGCCCAGTCATTGTCACAGTCTCTCCCACTGGTGTGGGGTGGACACAGAGGCAGGCCGGCTGGAAGCAGCCAAGGCTGGCAGGAGCAGGCCAGGTAGGTGCCTGCTATTTGGCCCTTCATGCAAAAGCCCATCTCCTCTTACTTCAGTTAGCTTCTTGGGATATATATATATATCTTTCCAAACAAAGGCACAGAATCACCCATTGAAGGAATGTAGTGTCTGCATTTTTGCTGCCATCTGGACTGCTGGACAAAATCAGACAAGTGGTATGAAGGCCTCGGGAACCCTCCTGGTCTCGTGACAGCACCAGCTCAGGCCAGGGCCAGAGCACACCAAGAATCCTGTCGCACAGAGGATGTGACTTCCGCAGGAGAGGATAGACTGACGCCTATGTAGAGACCATCTTGACCTGAATACTTGAGGTCGCTGTTCTCAGGGTTGGTGCTCTCTCCCACGGCAGACATCACTGAGGCACCCCCCTGGGAGAAGAAGAGAAAGGAAAGGCGACATGGTTATACATCACTTTGTAAGCTGGCCAAATCCTCCTGCCTCAACACTTGGGAACAAAAGATATGGTTGGCAAAACTTAAGCAAGAGTTGATGAGTGGTGGCACACGCCTTTAATCCCAGCACTCAGGAGGCAGAGGCAGGCGGATCTCTTTGAGTTCGAAGCCAGCCTGGTCTACAAAAGGGAGTCCAGGACAGCCAGGGCTACACAGAGAGACCCTGTCTTGAAAAACAAAAATACAAAAAGAAAAAGTTGATGGAGGTCTTGGGAGGAAAAAATAAAGCCAGCTTTTAAAGCAAGGGGCGTCTACAGACCCAAGCACTGCTAGCCAGTGCCACCCACCTGGTCCTGTTGGCATTCTTAGAAGAACAGTGACCTTTAGAGCTCAGTGACCATCCAGCAAGATGCAGAGATGGATGGAGGAAGGAGCCCTGAAGGACTCCAGCAGAAGCAAGCCATGCTGGAGAGGCCAACGCCACAGAAATCTAGACTAACACTTCCAGAGCATCAAGTAACTCAAGTCATCTTAAACTGTACTTTTAGGGGCTTGTCACATGTGGAAGACTTCCTCAAAATTCCAGCCACTTACTCCCTCCTCACTTAAACCCAACCACCTCACTTAAAACCAACCAACTAGTCCTCCATCTTTCTCTTTCCTAGCAAAAATTCAGGTAGACAAAAAGCTAAGAAGAAGTTGGCCTGGCGGCACAGGAGGCCAGATGCCTGGGAGTTTAAGATCTGGAGCCAGGCATGGGAGTGAATGCTTGGAACCCAGCACTCAGGAGACAGTGAAGAAATTGACTGTGTCAGCCAGGCGGTGGTGGTGCACGCCTTTAATCCCAGCACTCGGGAGGCAGAGGCAGGCGGATCACTGTGAGTTTGAAGCCAGCCTGGTCTACAAAGGGAGTCCAGGACAGCCAAGGCTACACAGAGAAACCCTGTCTCAAAAAAACAAAAAAAAAAAAAAAACAAAAAAAAAGAGAGAGAGAGAAATTGACTGTGTCTAAGGCAAGCCTGGGCAACATAGGCTAGCCCAGATTATAAAATAATACCCTGGAGAGAAAGAAGAGAGGGAGACAGGTGCAGTTAAGGAAAAGCCAACCGTGGCAACTTAGCAACAGCCAAACTCAAAAGTAAACATGAAAAAGAAAAGGGTGTAGAGAGGAAGAAGAAAAGAAATCCTTATACTCAAATTTTAGTTTAAATGGTATATGCATAAAGACTAAAACTGATACATTACATGCATCAGGAAGAATTGTGTGGGGAGGGAAGCAAGCTTCACAGTCATTGAGAGGTTAATTTTTGGTTTTTATTTGTTTTGTTGTTGTTTGAGACATGGTTTCTCTGTGTGGTCCTGGCTGTCTTGGACTCACTCTGTAGACTAGGCTAGCCTTGAACTCAGAGATCGGCCTGCCTCTGCCTTCCACGGGCTGACATGAAAGGTGTGCACCAACATGCTGACTCCAGATGATTAAAATGTCATACAAATTCTTGTGAAATTCTTGAAATAACAGCAATAATGCTGTCAAACAACTGAGTGCTGCAGATACTCAGACTTGAACTCTGAGTAACTTTAGATCTTAATTCCAGAAACTCCATTACAAGCACATCTAAGGCCAGAGTGACATACTAACAGTAGCTTCGGTCGAGCGATTTCTGTCACATCTGACTTGTCAGTCCACTTATTCCAGAAAGAGCAAATGTGCTGTTTTCTGGCTGTGTCCAGCTTCTCTGAAGCAAGTGTTATTTCTGAGAAATGTAGACTGTGCTTGGATTGCCCTGACAGCTGGGAGGGCAGAGAGCTCAGTGCACCAAGGTACCCCACAAGGAATGTCACTAAGGAAGCCCTTGCTAGGGTTGGGCCTAGCTCCCAGGAGCCAGGATGAAAGGCTAGCTAGCAAGTAGCTCACTGCCACTCTCAGCTGATGGCTTAAATGGTAGGGCAGGCTGGAGTCACAGGGGCCAGAGGTTTCTGGATTAGGACCTAGAACAGCCCGCTTGGTGAGGGCAGGTTGAATTCCAAAGTTCTGGGTGGGTCACCTAGGGTGGAGTCACCTCTGCATACTGGTTGCCAGACTTAGGCATAGCTCAGGAGATTATATCCTATCAACAAGATGCCTTGCCAAGTAAGCATTCTAAAGGGGAAGCTATGCTATTTATATCGATGTGTGTATGTGTGTGCATGTGCACATGTATGTAAATGCATGTGGAAGTCAAAGGACAATTTACAGGGAGGAGTAGGTTCTCCCCTACTACCCTGGGCCTTTCCTCACTTTCCCAACCACTACTGTCACTAGCGACCTTTAATCCCAGCACTTTGGAGGCAGAGGCAGGTGGATCTCTGTGTGAGTTCGAGGCCAGTCTGGTCTACAAAGCAAGTCCAGGACAGCCAGGACTCTGTTACACAGAGAAATGCTGTCTCAAACAAAACAAAACAAAAACCAAAGTGAACACCTAAATGCACCCATGTTGGAACATTATTGTCAACTAACATGCCTGTATCTAATCTGTGGTAAGTACCTGAACATGGTAAGGACCACATGCATGGGAAGTACTGGTATGAAGTTCTTGTGGTTTGTCCTCCTCCTGGGTTCTACCCCTCAGCCCAGGATAGCAGTCACTGTCCAGGGACAGAAGCAGTATGAGGGAAAGCCAAGGGTCAGTCTACACACTTTTGTTTATCTGTCTGGGACAGGATCTTTACTATACAGTCCTCATTAACCTGTAATTTACTATTTAGACCAGGCTAGCCTCAAACTTACAGAGACCTGCCTACCTCTGCTTCCCAAAGGCTATGTATTTTAATTTTAGAGGCAGCTCTTCACAAAGAGAAATGCAAGACATTCAACAGCCATTTGAAAGGACCTTGAGCTCCTGGCTTTTTTGAAAATGTTTTAAAAGAAAAAAAAATTTGAGCTGGGCACAATACTGGGGGTCTGTGGCTGGAGCTGTGCCGTGAGTAGGATGCCAGCTTGGGCTGCCTGGAGAGGGCCAGCCAGCCTGAATTATAAAATGAGGTCCTGCGTGTGTGTGCGTGCGTGCGTGTGTGTGTGTGTGTGTGTGTGTGTGTGTGTGTGAGAGAGAGAGAGAGAGAGAGAGAGAGAGAGAGAGAGAGAGAGACAGAGACAGAGACAGAGACAGAGAGACATTAAAGCACACACAGTTTGAATAGGTATGGCCCCATAGAATGCTTGGCCTATAAGGAGTGGCACTATTAGGAGTTGTGGCCTTGTTGAAGGAAGTATGTCACTGTGGGGGTGGGCTTTAAGGTCTCCCATTTTTAAGCTACACCCAGTGTGGCACATCCAGTCCCCTCCTGCTGCCTGCAGATCAAGATGCAGAGCTCTCAGCTCCTTCTCCAGCACCATGTGTGCCTGAGTGCTGCCATGCTTCCCACCACAGACTAAACCCTGTGAAACTGTCAGCCAGCCCCAACTAAATATTTTCCTTTATAAGAGCTGGCATTGGAGCTGGGCTCAGTAGAGAGCACTTGGGAGGGGCAGAGGCAGGCGGATCGATGTGAGTTTGAGGCCAGCCTGGTCCAAAGTGAATCCAGGACAGCCAAGACTACACAGAGAAACCAAACACCCCTGCCCCAACACAAAAATAGAATCGCTATGGATGCCAGGCAGTGATGGCACAAGCCTTTAATTCAAGAACTGGGGAGGCAGAGGCAGGTGGGTCTCTTGAGTTCGAGGCCATGCTGGTCCAGGACAACCAGGGCTACACAGAGAGACCCTGTCTTGAAAAACAACAACCAACGATGAGTTGCCAGTCATGTAATCTCTGCATAGCAATGAAGCCCTAACTAAGGCACTAAGTAAAAGCCAAGTGGGCTGGCAGTGAGCCCAGATCTAGGAAGATGGAAACAAGAGCATTAAACCCTACGCACTGACGTCCACATGTTCAAATATACGCAAACATACACGTAAACATGCCATACCACATACTGGGCTGCAGCCCCATTCCAGGGAAGTGTTAATGCCTTTAGTGTTCTTCCAAGTTTCTGAGAAATAACTACCTTCTACATGAGTATTAAGCTGTATAGGCAAGCTCACCATCCCACAGAGGACCAACAAACCCCAAAGTGCAGAAGACATGCTCCCCTGAAAACAGACCTTTGAAAATTAAAAGAAGCAACTGCATCTCTCCAAAAGAATTTTGTGTCCAAGACTTCATAACATTTTAATATGACTACGTGTGAGAGAGAGGGGGAGGGGTGTGTACGTGTGTGTGTAAGAGAGTGTATATGTATGTGTGTGTGAGAAAGGGAATGTGTGTCCGAGAGTGATTGTATAAGAGAGTATGTGAGAGAGTGTATATGCGTGTGTGAGAGAAATGTGTATATGTGTGTGAATGTGAGAAAGTGTGTATGTGTATGAGAGAATGTGTGTATATGTGTGTGAGAGAGATGGGGTGTGGAGACTGGGGGTGTGCATGTGCCACAGCATGTATGTGGGCAGATTCATGGAATCAGTTCTTTTTTGCTTCTTTCCAACTTGATATGCTGCTTCCTAGGATCGAACTCAGGATGCCAGGCTTGTAACGCAAGCCCCTTCACCCACTGAGCCTTTTCACTGGCCCTGAGGACATGATATTTAAACATGAAACACAACAGAAGACATCTAGGGCCCTGTACATGTACCCGAGTAGAATATGCTCAAGGTAACATTAAGACCCTGGGTTTTCTCTATCACTACAGAAGAAAAAATAAATTTAAAGTCTTTACAATGCTACAAAAGGACAGTATTAGGTAAATATGCCAGTCCCTTTGTCTATGGCCCATGATGCTATATTTTGGTTTTTTGATGAAAGGCAATTAACATTAGTGTCCAAGGCCACTGAGAAGCTTATGCCCTGTTGAACTCTGTAATTTCACTTCTGGAAATGTATTAAAAGGAAATAATCCAAAAGAAAGGAAAGGTGCCACAAGGGAAGTCATCCATTACTGGGGTGCTTTAAACAGTTGAAACCATGGGGACAATCTACTATGGAATGGTCTGGAAAAGCTGGGTCATCCGCTCCATGAACTATTATGCAATTATTTAAAAATAATAAGATCATCAACCAAGATGGAAAAAACCACACAATACAATGGAGAGTGAAAAACATCAGGACATGAAGTCTATGTCTTTCGCATAAGCAGTATCAGGGCAGGAGAAGGGACATTTTTCCTCAGCTGCAGACCGGGTTAGAGGCCAACCTGCACTATGATGAGACACTATTTCACATAAATGCAACAACAATAATACAAATTATCTGGAGACAGAGGCAGGTGGGTCTCTGAGATGTCAGCATGGTCTGTTCCCTTAGTTATAGGCCAGCCAAGGCTACATAGCAAGACCCTATGTCCAAACAAACAAATCCAAGAATTTCCATGAGGTAACGTTTTCTCATATCTAAGTGAGCCCTTCAAAGGACTTTATCAAATGGCAAGCCTCTCAGGGACTGCAGAAAAGAGCACTTAGAAGCAGCCTTCCTCCCTTCCCCAGGCAGACAGGCAGCTCAAGCCTGGCAGAAACCCCCTCCTCTCTCCAGATCAAAGTGAGAGATGAGGGTGGAGTAGAAATCTGTTCTGTGTTTCCATTCACAGCTTATCTGCCCTACACCCTCCCACAGACAACTGAAAATGGAGGCACTTCCTGTTGAAAGAATGTGTTATCAGCACCAGACTCAGGCTGGGCTTAGCCAGGGTAGCTGGGAGACAGCAGTACTGCCAGGTGGGACGCAAGATGCCCCCGGAAAGGAAAGAGGGATTCCAAGGGGAGGGAGCGGTGGAAGATGCCCATTTGCCTGTGAGGCAGGCACAAATCCCTCATCACCCAGTTACTTCCCCTTGAGACTAAGCCCGCTGTCTCTGGACATGACTAGCTAAGTTAACAGATTCAGATTTGATACAGTCAAGCAGCCAGATGCTTGTGTCCAGCGGCTAGCTCCCACAGTAACACTCGTTCTTGCCCTGGTCTTCAGGTCTTCCAAGGATGGAAAACTAGCGCACCTCCATACAAACTGAAGGCAAGCAACACACCAGAGGAAAGAAACTCGAAGACGGTCCAATGGAAAAAAGAAAACACCAGCTACTCAAAATTTTCCTCTGCAAGTTGTGTGAATGTGTGCTAACTTACACACACACACACAAACACACACACTTTAAATAAGAACAGAATGCTGAATTTGGTGGCACATGCCTTTGGGGAGGCAGAGGCAGGAGGATCTGTGAGGTCAAGGCCAACCTGATCTAATAGTGAGACCCTACCTCAAAAAGAAAAATGAATACAGTAGAACAAAAACCAACAGCTCGTGAAATTGTGGGGGGGTGTGTCCACACACACACACACACACACACACACACACACACACACACACACACACATTTGAGATGGGGCTGTGCCATGAGCCCAGGCTAGCCTTGATCTCCTTTACCATCTTCCTTTCCCCACTTTACAAGTGCTGGGGTCGCAGCTATGTGCTATCATATATAGCATAAATTTTAATTTTGTAAGAAAACCCAAATAAAGAGGTTGACGAGCCAGCCCAGTTGGTAGAGTGCTTGCCAAGCTGCAAGAAACTCTGGGTTCAGCTGGGCAGTGGTGGCACACGCCTTTAATCCCAGCACTCTGGGAGGCAGAGGCAGGCGGATCGCTGTGAGTTCGAGACCAGCCTGGTCTACAGAGTCCAGGACAGTCTCAAGCTACACAAAGAAACTCTGTCTTGAAAAGCCAAAAAAGAAAAGAAAGCCTGGGTTCAATCCCTAGCCCCACCATGCCCAGTGTATGCGGTGCTGCTGATAAGCCAGGACAGTAAGAAGCAAGATCAGAAGAAGCTACAGACCAAGCCACGGCCAGCAGGGCTACAGCCTCCCCCACCCCCCTACAGGCTACAAACAGCACAGAGCAACGCTGCTGCTAGGCCACCTCCACTCTTCCAACAGCTCCTGTGCCCAGGTCGGCTGCAGAGCATGTGGTTACGCTCTGGACTGTGGCTCTGATGGAGAGCACATCCCTAACTTCAGGACTCTGATCTGCTTCCCCATGCACGAAGGAGTCTTGGGTATGAGGGGGAGCAAGCCGTTCCTCAGCAGAGATCGCTTTTGTAACCTCTAGGCTGAGTCTAGCTCCGCTCCGCAAAGACAAAACTTATTATGAGTCCCAGTAAAGGGGAAATGCTTGCATGGAAACTTTCGCTTCTGCTTGAAAAGCAAGGCTCATTTTGACTCACATGGAGACAAAATAGGAAGAGTCAATAAGTTTCCATGTGAAAGCTACAAGAACACATATTCCATGAGGATGTCTGAGAATGCCCCGCACCTCAGAGCCCGCAAATGCTTCCTAGCAGCATGCCGGTCTGAACACCTCTCCTCAGCTAGTCAGTCACCTTAGCTGATGGCCTAAATCAGTGTCTCAGAGTCCTTCCTGGAATCTCACTGCCTGTCCCTGGCATCCCTGTTACAACCATGCTCTGGCCTGCTGCCCTTTCCTAGGAAAAAAGCCTCAATCCATCCTGGGCAAAGAAGCAAGCTGTTCTCTGCCTGCCTCCACTCCAAAGGCGGGCATGAAGTAGGGGGGCAGCCAGTTCAAGACTATGTGGGCAGGCAAATAGAAAACTGCCGGGCTCTGTCCGGAAACACTCTAAAGAAAAGGCTTGTGAAGTCAGAATGGATTATTCTATTTTAGTAATCAAATGAAGCTCTATGGGACCCTGAGGCAAAATTTTTAAACCCTGTGAGTCACCATTTTCACGGGCTTCTCATGAGACGGGTGAGCATCCTAAACGCTGAGCTTCATTCAGCATGAAAACACAAGCCAGGTCAGAAGAGCAGACACACAGCCACCACGGCGGGAACTAAGCAAATGCGGACTGTAAAAATGCTACCAGAGAAATAAAAGTCTTGAAAATATGGCTGCTTCATACAACACGGGACCCTACATCTTTAGGTTTCTCTCTTATAAAAATAAAGAGTTATTTCCAGTGTCTTTGGCGGAGGGAGGAGGGTTAGAGTGCCATGAAAAGAAAACATTCTATTAACATTCAAGCTTCTATTTAAGCATGGTTCTTGCTCTTGGGTTTCAAAGTAGTCTGTGGCATCTCCCATCTACACTGCACAATACTCAAAAGGACCAGGTGGGAGGAATCAGTCTTCCCTTGCGGGAGGACAAGCCTGGCCGGCTCCCTAGAGTCGCAGGGAGATGCAGCTAGCTCTGGGCTCCTGAATCTGGGTTCCCCCACCTCCCAGCTGCCAGCCCAAGGACCCCAGAATAAACTTCAGATTACACTCAGGCCTCAGTGCAATTCAAGCACTAAATTTAACGACAACAGTAAACAAAGTCTTAGTGCTTGATACAATAAAATACTGCTTGTAACTCTGGTGAAAGCTAGCCATGCCAGTCCACTGTCGGGCAGCAGCTGAGGAGTTGACACCCCCCTTCCCCGAAATATCTTGGAGTTCTGTTTATCACATAACACTGACATGGTGTCAGATTCCTGTCACAGCTCTTACTAGGTAAAAGCACGAAAATCAAGAGTTCCTGGGCAGTGTCAGCTACACAGCAAGTCTGAGAGCAGCCTGGGCTATGTGAGATTCTGTGGCAAACAGACTCAGAAACTGAGTACTAGGCCATCCTAAAGTCACATGTGACGTTAGCTGAATTATGAACCATTAAGCCTGACAACACCTGTCTTCCAAAAGTATTGGCATTTAAGAGAAAAGCAACAGGTAACGCTAACCCTGAGCAGGGCAATCAGACTGCATTTAATTCATTTAGTTCATTTTGCTAGTAACCCTTTTGGCACACACCCATGAACTACATAATAAATTACTTCAATTCCAGTAACGGAATTCATTTTCTTCAAAGATTCATTTAGCAATAGCATTTCAGATCATCCTAAGCCAGCCTTCTTGTATTTAGCGTTGTTTTCCTGTAACATTATTTCATGTTTTGTTACAATTTGTGTATTTTTATAGAGGTGGGAATTAAAAAAAAAAAAAAAGACAAGTTGCGAGTCTTTAATTTGAGCCAGGCATGGTGGTTCAGACCTCTAATTCCAGCACTTGAGGCAGAGGTAGGCAGATCGCTGTGAGTTCAAGGCCAGCCTGGTCTACACAGCCAAGTCCAGGACAGCGAGGGCTACACGGAGAAACCCTGTCTCAAAAAACAAAAACAAAACAAAACAAAAAAGAAATTTTAATTTGTTAGATAAGGTCTTCAAAAACCTCAGAGACATTATGGCATTTAAAGATGGTTTTCTTGCTTTAATGTTTGATTGACAATGAGACAGGTCAACTCCTGGCAACACCTGGCCTACCTCAAAGAAGATGATGAGCATCAAAGAACCTCCTTATGGAGATGGCTTCAAATGTGGCAAAGCAGCCACTGGGCAAAATGTCCTCATTTTGGTTACAGAGAGAATTCTGCCTAAAAATGTGCAAGCTTGGATGCAGGTAGAGTCAACAGCCAAACTCTGCCAAGACAGGGTAAGCAAGTCCTCAATAGTGCCTGCCACACAAATATGTCTGTCAGATACATTGGGCCAGGAGGTGGCTGCTGCTACTGCTCCAAAGTTGTAAGGAATTTTGGGTAAGTGTCTCTGTCATCTTTTCATTTTGGAAAATGCTAACCTGTACTCCCTGTATACTCAGGAATTATATTCCTTCTCAAGTCTCTGATGGGGTTGAAAACCAGATAGTTTAGTTTCACAATTAAGCTTAGTTGTTTAGGGGTTGTGATGTTTTTAAGTCTAGACAGATGTTTTTAAGTTGATAATGATGAGATATGATAGATATTGACTTACATTCAGAATTTTAGACTCACCAAGATAGGAAAGATGTTTTCCTCAAGGTTGCCAAATACAAATAGCCCAAACACTATGAATGTAACATTTATAGAATTCCTGATTGTTTTTGTGTTTCTTCTTGCTGTAGGTAGTTTATTGTACATATATGTAACAATGTAAATGTATATGTAAAAAGTAAAAAAATATTAACAGCCAGGAAGAAAGCAATAAACAGAACTAAATAAAAGGTTTTTTTTTAATCTTTAATTTGTGCCTTTCAAAAAGGCAAATAACCTCTGCCTGTGCTGCTTTCTGCCTAACTCTGACTTTTAGAGCCATAAGTAGCCATGAGTCGCTATCAAGAGATCCCCAGCTCCGTGATAACACAGGTGGGTGGACACACACATTGGACTGTTTTCTAATATATATTCAAAGCCGTGGGATATTATTTTCTTACCACCCCCATGCCACCACACACACACACACACACACACAGAGAGAGAGAGAGAGAGAGAGAGACGGCTGGAGGGGGAGTAGAGAGGGAGGGAGAGAAAGGGAGAAGTTTAGAAAATGAAAGTAGTTCAAATCCTTATGGAAACACTCTCTGCAAGGGTGACTTTCTGTAAAGGCCAATGTGTTCAGATACGGTTATAAGTTACTAGAAAGGCTGTGAGCAAAGAGAGAGAGGGTGCCTGGTACATAGGGAACGCGAAGATAAAATGCCAGCAAGATATTTATGTTCATGGTGCAGCAAGTGGGATATTAATAACTAAGTTGATTAGCCAACTCCCTAGGAGAGGTACGAGCCCAGACTGAGGAGCCAGGAGACGTTGGTTCCAGTCCCCACTTCAACACCGGCTTGTTCTGTGACCTCAGGGAGTCACGCAGTGTCCTGTTTATAAATGAGTGCCTGACCCCAATGGGCACCACCACTGTGAGAAACTGACAGCTTTTTAACTCTTTTTTTCATTCTTCAGGCAAGAGTGTTTGGGAATATAACTGCCAGAAGTAAAACTGGGCACTGGCCGACTACAAAGTGCCTGTTGAATGATTTCATAAACCTGAGGGTTGGTGAGCTGCTCAGTGGGAAAGGCACTTGCTACACCAAGCCTGACGACCTGAGTTTAACCCATGGAATCTGCAGGGTGGGTGGAAGTTGAGAATGGACTCCCACAGGAGCCCTCCATACACAGCCGTGGGCCTATGCACATGCTTATGCGAGCTTTGTCATAAAGATATGAAGAAGTAATTATTTAAAGAGCAACTTACTGTTTAATAACACTGTCAATTTTACTTTTACAAATAATAAAATAATTTCTACATAACGATCTCCCTGCCATACTCTTAATACTATATATAAAACATCTTATTTTCTATGTTGATTTACATTTAAATTAAGAGGATGTTTTCATTGGTAAAGCCCTTGCTTAGGGTGTACATAGTCTTGGGTTCAGCCCCTATGTTATGAATGCATGACTGCAAGAGGCAGGAAGATTAAGAGTTCAAGGCCATGGCCTGGAGAAATGGTTCATTAAGAGTCTTGCTACTTTGGCCAGCTGTGGTGGCACACACCTTTAATTCAAGCACTCAGGAGGCAGAGACAGGCAGATTACTTGTGAGTTTGAGGCCAGCCTGGTCTACAAAGCAAGGCTAACACAGAGAGACCCTGTCTCGGGAAAAAAAAAAAAAAAAAAATTTTTTTTTCTACTTTGTCCTTAAGTTCATGGTGTGGTCACCATCCCGGAAACTCCACTAGACTGCTCCCTAGCACCAGGCCAGGACCTCCAGAAACCTGTGCTGGGACATATGCACCTGTGTATACACACAAGCAGACACACCCATACATATAATAACACTAACTAGGACTGGAGAGATGGTTCAAGGGGGGAGGGGAGCACATACTGACTGCTCATAAAGAAGAAAGAACCAAGTTTGGTCCCCAGCACCTAGAGAGGGCTTGACCCAAAAATGTATGACTCTTGCTCCATGGGACCTGGACACCTGAACTGGCATGCATACACCCCCAGACGACACACACAGAGATACAGATGCACGCAGGCACGCATGAAGGCACGTGCCTAAGGCCAAGCACAGACCCTCAATTGCAAGGGAGGAAGAGGCAGACAGAGCTGTGACCTTGAGCCCACATTGGTCTATATAGCAAGTTCCCAGTCATTCAGGGCTGCCTAGACCAGACATAGCTGTACACAGAGACGCACATGGCCACTGTTCCCCACCTTATTTTATTGGGAAGATATGAGTCTTAAATTCCCTATTAAGATCAATCGAATACAAGAAAACATTATGTATTTTGTCTAAAGATTTTGAAGAAATAAGCATTGTTGGTAGTCACACTGGTTACCCAAGCCAGACCTGGCCCCAAATCCAGGTGCGGCCACCACCACATGAGCTTAGGCCTCTACCTTACCTCTGTGTCCCACTCAGATGGATGAGACATAGGAACTATGCAGTTGCCCCTGTACCCACTAATGTATGAGGACGTCGGGGATAATTTTAAGGCATGGGCTGAAGAGATGACTCATCAAGAAAGAGTACTTGTTGCTTTTGCAGAAGACACAGATTTTCTTCCCACACAGGTGGTGATTCACAAGTATACAGTTTTAGGGGTTGGATGTCCTGTGAGCTCAGTGGGTACCAGGCACATGTGCGGTGAACAGACATACATGTAGGCAAAACATATATACATAAAAAGCAAAAACAACATTGCTTCTCAATGGAGACTGCAGGGATGCAAGCTAGGGGAGGCAGCTCAGGCCGGAGATCCTAACACTAGGCGGCCACGGCAGAACTCCTATGACTTTTAGACTAGCACATGCATGCATACATACATGTATACATATATACACATACATATGCATACATTTATGCAAGCAAAGCTCTCATACTCATAAAATAAAACAATTCTTTTTTTTTTTAATCAAGTACAAGACTAATATATGGGTTTAGTTTTCAAGCACACTCTGAGGCTCTCACAGAGTGAGAAAGAAAAGCTAGTAATGACTGACAGTGTGCTGTTTTCTAGCTTCTGGGGTGGTCAGAGCTGAGACAGGAGAATCACTTGCATCCAGGAGTTCAAGGCCAACTTGACCAACATTGGGAACCCCCATTCTATTTGGATAAATAAGTAGGAGGCATGCTGAAGAAAGGCCCCGTGTTGTGAGTACTTACTATTTTTCCACCATCTAATTCAGTTCCCAGCTCCCAGCACCACATCAGCTGGCTCGGAGCCACCTGTAACTCTGGAGGATCTGACCTCTTCTGGTCCATGGACATACACATAACCAAAATAAAGTATAGCGGGCCTGGGCTTATAAGCACTTGCCTAGCACCCTCCAGGCCCTGAGAATGGTCCTTGACACCAAGGGGGATAAGAGGGTAGGAGAAGTAGGTATGGTGTTAGCTTGCTGCCCCAGGGCCAGCAAAAGCAATTCACACTGTTTGTACGGGCTAAGTAGTTCATGGATGTGCCTTGCAGTTCCTGTGAGGTACTACTACTCTGTGTCCTGCAATAACACCTTGGTAAACCCACACTGGTTCCAACACAGCAGAGGAAACCTCACACCAGTAATCCAAGCACTCAGGAGGCAGAGGCAGATGAATCAGAGTTCGAGGCCAGCCTGGTCCACAGAGTTCCAGGACAGCCAGGGCTACAGAGAAAGCTCTGTCTCAAAAATAGAAAAGAAAACAAAAGGCCAAACAAACAAAGAACCTTGAGTGAGAAGTGAATCGTGAGTTAAGAGATGGTTTTCTAATTTTACCGCAAGTTGCAAATGTCTGTAAAGAATTCTAGCACCTGGGAGGTAAAAAGCAGACAGGGGGCTTAGAAGTTCAAGGCCAATAAATGCAAAAGATCTCAGGGACTGGAGAGATGGTTAAGAGCACTTGCTGCCCTTGCAGAAGACCTGGGGTGCAATTTGAGGGAATCCAATGTCCCCTTCTGACTTCTAAGGCACCAGGCTCACACATACGTACATGCAGGCAAAATACACATACACAAAAAATAAGCTAATCTATTAAAGATGTCTATGAAAAGAACTTCAAATATTAACCTACCCAAGCATCTACACTCTCTTCTGAAAGTTTCACAAAGTTTATGTTGGTTCAGCCTACAAAGTACCCTGTCCCTGGGCCACTGCTGCTGATAAGCTCGTGGGGTACCTGCAGCATGGAAGACAGGCCAGTGACATACAGAGCACCCCAGAACCAAAGAGACAGGAACACAACAACCATTAATATTCTGAAGCTGACCCAAGCGAGGTTGAGGCCATCAAGACTCAGACAGTATTGCGTATGGGGGTTCAGGCTTTTCCGCCTCCTTTTGTGTGTCTGTCACGAACAAGAAACACAAGCAAGGAAACCTGTTTGCCCCAACATACCACACAACTCCTGTTCCTGTTAGGAGGTACAGCAGAGCAGCCCCCAGCCCTCCCCACCCTCCTCAAGCCTGAGGCTGAAAAACTTCAGGGCGCATGCTGCTCCAGGCGAGAAGGAAAGCAGGCAGGAGCATGCTGGCATTGTTTATTTCATTTATCAAAATACTCCCAATCAAAACTATGCTAGTTGTTGGATTCTAACAGACAGACAGAAGACACGCCTGTCGTGGAAGCTAGGGTCAGCTAAAGTTCATTATTTACAAAGGAACATAGCTTGGGCTCTCCTTACTGCTGACTTGACAGGGATTTAAAATGCTCTTTAAAATCTTTTAGCACCCCCCTCCCCCACCCTGACACACGCTCACGTGCGCGCGCACACACACACACTTTTTTTTTTTTTTTAAAGCCTCATTGCTGCCTCTGGCTTCTAAACATCCAATCCCTGCATTCTAGCCACACCAAATGCAAACAACCGCCCTTCGGCACTGTGGATGGCTAGCCCACCTTCCTGGACACCACATTTTGTTTTAGCTCTTACTTTATTTATGGTGGGGGGCAAGCTTGAATACGTTGTGTGTGAATGTGGAAGTCAGGACAACTTTGGGGAGTTTTTCTCTTACTTCCACCACCTGCTCTGAATTCAAGTCCATCATGGTAGGCTTTGAGCAGCCTTACCAAATAAACAACCTCACCAGCTCCCTAGCCCTATTTTTTCCATTCAAAAATCTGACCCAATTGAGGAAGGGGATACAGGAACAAAACACATGATGCAAAACTCTCAGATGGCTACATGTTTAAATTCTATTTTTATTTATTTTGGTTTTTCAAGATAGAGTTTCTCTATTTTAGCCCTGGCTGTCCTGGAACTCACTCTGTAGACAAGGCTGGCCTCCAATTCAGAGATCAACTTGCCTCTGCCTACCAAGTGCTGGGATTAAGTGCGCTGCTACCACTACCTGGCAGGGTGTTTGTTTGTTTGTTTGTTTTGAGAAAGATTCAGGCCCAACTTGCGAGGCATGGTAGCACGTGCCTGTCACCCCAGAACTTGGGAGTAGAGGCAAGGAGACCAAGAGCCCACGACCATCACGGCTACAGGTGCTAAGTGACATGACACTCTGTCTTTAAAAACTGAAGAGAAGCCCAGCACTGTTCCAGAGGCCCCTCCTGGTGAATCACAATACAACTCCACTTCCGGGGAGCCCACCCCTTTCTGCACCTCTCCCAGGCCTCCTTGGTCAGGACACACACATATGCTTAGCAGGAGAACACACATAACAAACACCAGCCCATACACATGAAATAAGAGTTTGAAAACTAACCAAATATCATCCAATTACTTCAGGGTTCTTCTAATTCTGTAAGGCCTTTTCCAACTCTGCAACCAGAATACAATGCTCCCCTTGGGGTCCCTCTATTATTTTGCTAATCATGGCACTTTTAAGTCTGACTGGCAGAGAAACCCCACGTAGGTGTGTCCCTGACATTCCACCACCACCTCCACAGTATGAACCAGTCCGGGTGTGAGACCTTGTTTTCCTCCTGTGTGAAAGGTGCCTCCTAAACAGCAATCCTCCTCAACACCACCCAGCCAGGCTGAAGCAGACCAGATGTTTATCAACGCCAGAGTGTGGCGTTACAAGTTGAATGGTGACTAACTAATATTATGGCTTCAGTATAATCTCAAGGGTCTTGTATTTGTTTTGGTTTTGAGACAGAGTTCCTTTGTGTAACAAGTCCTGGCTTGGAGCTGGATAGATAAGGTCAGAGGTTAAAAACACTGGACCCAGATCTAGAGGACCCTGGTTCAATTCCCAGCATCTACATGGCAGCTCTGTAACTCCAGGTCCATGGGACCCTCACACAAACATGTATGCAAGCAACACACCAATGCACATAAAATAAAAATAAATCATTAAAAAAAGAAAACCAAACCAGCTAGGCAAGGGTGGTGTGTGCCTTTAGCTTGGGCTACAGAGTGAGTTCCATGACAGCTAAGGCTACACAGAGAAACTCTGTCTTGAAAAACAAAACAAAAACAAAAAAACGAGCCCTGGCTGTTCTGGACTGGCTTTGTGGGCCAGCTCGGCATCAAACTGATAGAGATGCTCCTGCCTCTGTCTTCTCCTGAGTCCTGGGATTAAAGGTGTGCGCCCCTATACCCAGCCAAAAAAAAAAAAACAAACAAACAAAATAAAATAAAAAATTTAAAGACACGGTCTCACTAAGTAGCTCCAGCAGACCTGGAACTTTCTGTATAGAATGGACTTGAACTCAGATCCACCTGAACACTGAGATTAAAAGCAAGTACCACCGTGTCAGCAGATTTTAGCGTATTTATATTCCATGGAGAATAAATGCCAAATTCTGGTGTCAATTTATGTCAATTAAATGTATTTCAATAAACTTACCAATAAGAAAACATTTAGGCATAGTAAAACAGACGGATTGTCATGAAATTTCAAAGGTTAGATTTACCAAATTTGCTAGTAAGTACAAGTAACACAATGCATTGTTTTATTAATGCCAAACGGCATGGTAAGGAGTCTCCCCAATACTAGGAAGGAAAATACTGCCCCCCTTCTTCCTTCAGTCCTCGAACAGCTTCCCAAAAGGAGAAACTGAGTCACAGAGTGATCAGGTTATGACTAGATTCCCAAAGGGCTCATTAAAGCACAAATCAGAGCAGGTATATAAAGCTAAGACAAAAAAAAAAAAAAAAAAAGAATAAACAAAATAAAACTTTGGAGCAGGGCAGGAATACTTTTCCAGGCACTGTGCTTACATACATGGGAGAACAGTTTGGTCTAGGCAGGGTGGGGGCACTCAGGAGGCTTGCCGGGGATACACAGGGAGTTGCAGAACAGCCAGAGCTACACAGTGAGGCCCTGCGCAATAGATAGATAGATCGACAGACAGACAGACAGACAGCTGTAACACAAGAACCTGCTACAATCCCTAGTGCTGCAAAAAAGAAAACAATTTCAAGGGTGGCAGTAAAATGGCCAGCTGGAAACTGCTTGTTACCCAAGCCGGACTGCCTATATGATCCCTGGAACCCACAGGAGAGAGAGCTGACTTCCCAAAGCTGTGCTCTGACTGATACATGCTCACTATGGCATATGCACATATTCGACATAAATACACAGTAACTAAGTTAAGTTAGTAACAGAAAGTGAGAGATAGAGGGCTCCTTCCAACACCCCATTGCTGCTGGAAAGGGACCTGGGGCCCGGCTTAGGCTTACAGCAGTAGACAAGACAGCCTCACTCTAGGACCTCAGCTCCCAGGGTCCCATGGCCAAGAACCAGGTGCCGTGAAATGGTGCACAGGCAAGAAGCCAGCTAGAAATGCCACCAGGTGGCCTGCCACCACTCGTTTCCCAGAGGAAGACTAAGAGAACATGGGAGCTGTTGTAGCCCTGTAGAAGTGTGTGTGTGTGTGTGTGTGTGTGTGTGTGTGTGTGTGTGTGTGTGTGTGTGTGTGTGTGATGCATAACCACTGAAGAAAGCTGGACATGCTGCCTTGCCCATCTCTCAACGTCTGAGATGTCCTTTCCTCTCGTAGTTGCCTCACTACACACACTCCACCCACACACTGAATTTCTTACTATATCATTCATCACAGGCAGCAGTGGAAAACAGTGGGGGTGATCCATTCTTTTGAGATTTGTGCCCTAAGCCAGGGAAGACTCAACCTTGTATGGAAATCTTCAACTACAGTATGTCATAGAATCTCTAGCGAGCCAGCTTACCACAGACACTTCTCCCACATAGGAAAAAAGACACTCTGTCAACATGGTCGCCTTTTTGTAAAAGTGCTTCTGCCGACTGCTCACAGGTGATCCCTCCATAATTAGGTCCACAGCCTGGCAGCTACCACACTGGTTGTACCACAGAACCACAGAAGGTCAGTGAAGCCAGAGAAGGCGGCACTGGAAAGAGCCGTGCAAGGGCCCTCCTTGGGAACACCCAAGCTTCCGTCAAGTGGAACAATATCCAGAGGTGACATGTTTCCTCACAGCCACATCTGGAGCAGCTTGTGGGGACACCCATGGTGGTGATACCATGCATGGTAAGGAAAGCCTGCTCACCTCAGTGGCAGCCTGGCAAGGTCTGCAGAAGGCTGGCCAGGAGCAACCCCACCCAGGGCAGATGGCAGATGCTGTCACCGCCTCACAGCAGCTACCACAGGCTCTCCAGATACCACGGAGGTTTCAGAGCCAGGAGCTTGCAGGTCTGCAGGCTTGAAGGGCCCCCCTGGAATCCCCACTAACCCTTTATTATGTGGTCTTCCTCGGAAGGGCCCAGGCTACCAAAGAGGAAGCCTAGGATCAGCCTACAAATCCAAGGACCCTCATCCAGCCAGATTAGGGTCCTTTTCCAGCTTTTTCATTCTCTTTCCAACTGGCTGGATTTTATTAAGAGCAATTTTGAATTTTTACATTACAAAGCCACAAGAGCAAATCTGACTACATCCACAACAGCTCCACTCCCCAAGCAAACATGAGAAGCCTCTGGCATTAACATTCAAACTATGCTTTTGCTCCACAAACTGGACACTGTCTTCACCACATTAAATCAGGTGGGCTGACCAGAGACAAGACACAGATAATGGCCACAAACCGGCCTGCTCCTTAATACACCAGAAGATCCCAAACATCATTTTGTTTCTTTTACCTACATACTGTAATCTGAGGACTAAGGACTGCATAACCCTTTCCCAACAAGTAACAAAGTCTATTTACCACTTCAGGTAATCGGACATGCATGCACCAGTCCAATTTAATTAGCGCCATAATCAGAGCTGGATCAGCTATCTGTGCTCTGCTCTCAAAACCCGAGCGATGGTAGAAACAAAATTAACTCCAAAAAGCCGTCTTCTGACCTCCACATGTACAGTGGCACATGGACATCTGAGCACACAAATATCTCACATATATATCTCACACACATGCAATTCTATATACACACACGCACACTGTCTTCCACATTTAGAAAAGTTTTGCAGCAAACAGAACCAGCTGGAAGGCTGGGGACGTGGCACACGCCTTTAATCCCAACAGAGGCAGAGGCAGGTGAATCTCTTTGAGAAAGCTTGGTCTGTAAAGAGCTCTGGGCCGCACAAGCCTAAGACACCGGTCTCAAAAAAAGTAAAAGCTTTCTGCATCTTAGCATTATTCTTTCACCATGTCCACTCAGTAAATATTTATGGGAATGGATTATATACCAGTTAGAATGTTTTTAATTCTTTGACAACTTCAATCATGTATAGAACAGTGTTCTATCATTTCAATCTGTTTTCATTAAAGGAATTCAGCCCGTTTGTGGCTGTGGTGAGACCAAGACAGAAAGAAAGCCTATCTGCGGCCCCCGAACACCTCCAGTTTTGCCTGTGGCTCGTGTATGGAAACACAAATTTCTTGGTCCCACACCCAGAAATTTTGACTTAAAAAATCCAGGGTATGTCTCAGAAATAAATCTACAGTATTTTTAAGTATCCTACACAATCCAAGTCCAAACAGAATAAAGCAAAACAACTTCAAGGTAAGCAGGCGTTTATTTATTCCTAGTCTAGTCCCAGCTGGAAGGGAAGAATTTTGGCTGTACACACGAGTAGAGTCCTGCCTGAAGGCTGCACTGTATCTCAGGTCAATCCAATCGTAGCCGCTTGGTGTCCTGCCTGAAAGAGCTTCTGTGGACCTTAGTGTCTGAAGGCTGAGGAAGGCTTGAGTAAAACAGAGTTCCCATCACACAGGCAGCATCACTTTTCAAGTTGCTGAAGTGACCCTTGGGAATTAATGACCACTGGAAAGCAGCAATGTCTCCCAGCAAGGCGGCACAGGTTACACACAGGAGAGCAGTGGGTGCAACAGCCCAGGACCTCTGCCTTTGGTAGACACCTCTGTGTACCTAGTAATTTTTCTAATCTACACCAGAAATACAGTGACTCTGGCTTGTGTGTGTGTATGGGTGTGTGTGTGTGTGTGTGTGTGTGTGTGTGTGTGTGTGTGTGTGTG
>OU015744.1:71620138-71639756 GCA_907169655.1 Acomys percivali
GTGTGTGTGTGTGTGTGTGTGTGTGTGTGTGTGTGTGTGTGTGTGTGAAAGAGAGAGAGAGAGAGAAAGAGAAAGAAAGAGAGATCTTCGAGTTTGAGGCCAGCCTGTTCTACAGAGTTTCAGAACAAAGAACTGGAGAAACTGTCTTGAAAACAAAAAATAAATAAAAAGGGAAAAAAAAAAAAAAGAGTAAAGTAAAGTAAATATGACCAGCCTGAAGCTTTTCTTTCAACACGTCTTTCTTGTCCTTGGGTTAATCTAACCGCTAAAAAAGCTGGATCCTAATTAAGAGGTTTGTAAAGTACTTAAGTTTTGTCATTTTGTTGACATTCAAATATCATTTCCTTTAAAAACTATTCTTAGGTACCAATTCACTAAACTGTTGCTTCAGATTACTATACTACTGATAAGATAAAATTTAAGATAATTTAATGGAGAACAACCCACTCAAGAGTCCCCGGCTGTTTTTACACTTACCCCTGACACGCTGGGTTGTGTGGAAGGAGACGTATTTTTGGTGCAGTCATCTGAATTAGAAGAAGAGGAAGTTGGAGTCATAGAAACAGAGTTGCTGCTGTTACCTGCAAGAGATGGAGCAGTGAGTCGGCCTACCTCTGCTGGCAAAGCCTGTCCAGATAACGTGGCGTTTTACTATACTTACCGGAGCAAGCCTTTGACTTGTTTATATTTTTAGGTTTTCGTTTCCTGGTTTGAATTCCTTCTTTTTTCATAGCAAGTGGCCGAGGCACCTAAAAGATGTGCACACAGGTCTTATGTATAAGTATTGTACTGAGGGAAATTCTGTTATGTGTTCAGTACTGAGAGCCCTCATTTGAAACTACCTGGGAATGTAGCTCAGTGATCAGAATATGAGGCCCTAAGTTCAATCCTCAGTACCACAAGAAATAAGTAATTTTTTTTCAGTACTAAGGACTTGGGTGTGTTATGGAAGCCCGAATGAACTAGACTTTGGCAAAAAATTTATCTATATATATGTGTGTGTGTGTGTGTGTGTATACATATGTGTCTATATGTATGTATGTGTATATATGTATATATACATATATATGGATATTTACTAATACATATAAATATGTGTATACACACATGTACATATGAGGAGATTCTAAATGCATAGAGATTTCCCCTTTTCTGAACAAATAAAGATTCTTTCAGAAAAAAATGTCATTTATCATGGACAATTTAATATTTTTTAACTTTATGTTCATTATCTGAAATAACAATTATAGAGCAAGTATTTCTTGTATGAATCTTTGCTTTTAATATCCTTATGTAAAAGAGATCAGGTAACTTCTCCCTCAACATAGGTTATTTACTTTGAAAGACTGAGGTATTATTGGCCAAGCTGGTGGCTCATACCGAAAACCCCAAAAATTGGAAGGCTAAGGCCAGTGAGTTGTAGCGCCCTGGGCTAGTGAGTTTGAGGTCAGCCTAGGCTGTAGAATAAGACCTTGTCTCAAAAACTAGACAAACAAAGACAGGTTTATAATAACTTATGCAAGCCTTTAATGAGGCTACCAAATACAATTTCTTCAGACAAATGCCTTTGCTGAATTCTTTAAAACTGTAATCATTATTTTGTCATCAATTCTGAAGTGTACATTGTACTTTTTTTTTTCTTTTTCTTTTTTCTCCCCTTCATACGGGATTTCTCTGTCTAGCCCTGGCTGTCTTGCTGGCTCATTTTTACATTTCTAAAACTGAGGTGTTTTCCAATTGCTAATGTCAGATTAGTTGGTGGTGGGTATAATTTCTTGGCTGCTTTGTGGCTGAAATGATTCGTTCACATCACAGCGAAAAGCAGCTTGGATTCGACATATGGTACACGCACAATACATGCTCAGTTTTTCACGCTTTATATCTCTTTTTTCTCCTTTGCTGATTCTGTCTTAGAACTAAAAATTTACAATCCATGTACTAATTGTCTATTCCTAAACAGAGTAAGTGATGTACCCCATGGAGCTTCATATAGAGTCCGCAAGCGTTGCACACAGGTTCACCCTCGGCATTTCTGCGCCACAAGGTAGTGGTTGTGGTGTGACAGTTGGCACAGGACAATCCAAGCCGCCGCGATGAAGGCTAGAGAACAGCAGGAAGACAGTAAATGAACAAATGTAATTTTACATATTTTAATGATTTTTATACATACATCAAGTTTTCAGTTAATTATACATGAAATGTCCCATCAGAAAACAACAACAACAACAACAAAACTCTGTCCAGTATAATTAGGCCCACCTTCCTAGACCAGAAACCTCGAGGTCTGCAGAGATGCTTAATCCCGTGGAGAAGAATCTCCCGCCTGTTACCGTATGCTGTGCAGTGCCCTGGAAGGGGTCACACACTGACCATGGGAAGCTACCACAGCATCGTGCCTGTTGCCATGACAGCTGCCCCTCCAGGAAGCCAGGTTTCCGCACATTGCTGTTGGGGAATTAAATTTTCTTACATCTAATAATTCTAGAACATCGACTGCACCCACCCACCAGGCAGCCTGCTCAGCTGTCACAATTCTGGTGTGAATCATAAAACACAATCAAAGCCACCAATGTGTTAAATGGCTTTGGGTCATCTAAGAATTAAGAGATAGCCACATCTATTTTCCAGGCACATGTACAGAAAAATCAACCAAAAACCATGGGGTAAAAAACAAAAACAAAAACAAAAAAACTGCTGGGCCAGAGTTGGCATGCACCTTTAATCCTAGCACTGGGAAGGCAGAGGCAGGCAGTTCTAGGCCAGCCTGGGCTACACGGGAGAAACAGAGAGGGAGAGAAAGGGGGGGGGGAGCAGGGAGATGAGTAAGAAAGAAAAGGCAGGGATCTGAGTACAGATATGTGCTTATACTTCTCATCCTGGTTCCTGTTTCTGTTTTGTCTGTTTTACAACAGATTCAAGCACATTTGACAACATCCTTTTAATGTTAACACTGCCATATAAACAGTTAACTGGTATCGCTGCTCTTTATCACCCTAACATTCTTCCCCCCCCCCCCACAGGGTTTCTCTATGTAGCCTTGGCTGTCCTTGACTCGCTTTGTAGACCAGGCTGGCCTCAAACTCACAGTGATCCTCCTGCCTCTGCCTCCCAAGTGCCAACCTAACATTCTTAAAGGAATAGATTTCCTCCAAAGTCCTACAAGAAAGGTTGGCGGGATTGAAAGCAACATAATCCTCTCCAAGACAAAATATGATTTGTTTTTACTTATTATTTTATTATTGTATACATATACATATACATATACATATATATATATATATCTTACAATTACTACAAAAACAAGTTGTGCCATGCACCAGGTCTTTTATGTATATATTGAAAACTTGGGAATCAAAGCAAAATTTAAGTAACAAAATTCCATTTTTAATTCATTTTAGAAAGATAACAATTGGCCTGGTGTGGGGGTGCACACCTTTAATGCCAGCACTCAAGAGGAAGAGGCAGGTGGATCACTGAGTTCGAGGACAGCCTGGTCTACAAAATGAGTCCAGGACAGCCAGGATAACACAAAGAAGCCTTGTCTCAGGGGTAAAAAAAAAAAAAAAAACAAGAGAGAGAGAGAGAATTAACAATTTATTTTAGAAAGGATTATAAGGAATGGAGGACTATATATTGGGTCTACATTGAATATTCAAGGGTCAGCAAATCAGGTTTCTAAGTTCTTTGCAGATAAATATAAATTGATTAAACAGGAGTTTGCATTTACAATTCACACCTGTTCTATTATATCAGCCTCCTTTACAATCAAGTTGTAAAAATAGAGATTTTCATGAGCCCTTTAACCCTGCAACATTTCTAAGAACTCGGGGCTAATAATTCTCAGAATTTGGTGAAAATGCACATACTTGGCGGAGGGAACTACTTGAGAAATTGCTTTGCTTTAAAAAAAAAAAATAGCAAATCCTTACACACCGATGATTTCTTTTCTCTTGCCCCTCTTTGGGGCTGAGGGAAAATAAATAAGTTTCCAGGTGAGCATTCCTTTCTCTCCATAAATGTGAAATTAATAAAGGAAGGACAAAATGATCCGTTTTATAAACGAGCCATTTATGACAGTTTAAAGTGGAGTTTGGAGCCAATGTGGAGCAAAGTTGTTATCGGAATTTGCCATTATAACAAAGAGCTTTATGACTGTCAATTGCAGCTTATGAGTGAAGGCAGTCTCCATAAACATGTGAAATGAAGGTGAGCAGGTTATAAAAGTTCCTTGTAACAAGCCACCTCAGTTCTATTCCTCACTGACAAAGAATTCAAGTTACACCATAAATCTCTTATTTTGCAATGTGTTACAAGTTCAGATTCAGGATTATTGGTTCTGTTCTGCTGGCTAAACAAGCTGGGGTTCAATATGCTATGTCTGAGAACTAAAGCCAGACACACCAAAACCCATAGCCACAAAGAGAACTAATTGATAGTGACACGCCCTTCAATTGCTATCATTTATAACTCATTCACAAAGCATATTGGCTGACCTTGGTACCGCCAAGACACCTGCCACACAGAAAGAAAACTAATTGATTTACAAATGTTTAAATTGGTTTTTCTTATGAGCGAAATAAATGGCGCTCTCTAAATACAGTAGTTAGTTAATCAAGTTTTTGCTCAGTTTTGAAAAAAAAAAAAAGTTATCTTTGAGAGCTCAGCTAGAATTCTGCGTGGGCTTACCTTTCCCCTGTAAGGTAATGTTTCCTTGTTCGCGCTTTGTCTGGGAAATGAACAGTTTCTGACTACTTTCTTTTTAGTAAAATACATGAAGATCTCCCAAGCCAGCTGGTCACATCCTGAATTTAAGGATAACCTTTAAAGAAAACCCTAACCTGGGGAATTGTAACAAGCTTAAAGCACATTCCACTCAAATCAACCTCAGCTACTTTATTTTAAACGCATTAAAAACAAAACAATCATAAAGCTAATTGCCTCTCCTTAAGGTGTCAGACTTACGCAGTGACGCAATTTCACTCTAATCTATTTAACACAAACAACATGTATAGCGTTTGTTCTGCTAATTAGAGCATAACAATTAAATAAATTACCTGGGTCCTTAAGATGTCTGGCATGCAATTGCAAAGCATCTACTTTAAATGACATTTAGAATACTCTCATTTGGGGCTAGACAAATGTTAGCCTTAAGGTGCAGTTGATGACAGCTTTAATTTCAGCTTTAAATGTCCTAACAAATTACTAATGGCTTAATCACAGGGAAAAAAAAAAAAAAAAGAATTCCCTTATTTAAAAGATGGCAAATGTTTGACTTGATGGAGACGTTCACG
Organism: Acomys percivali; assembly: GCA_907169655.1. Taxonomy (NCBI): domain Eukaryota; kingdom Metazoa; phylum Chordata; class Mammalia; order Rodentia; family Muridae; genus Acomys; species Acomys percivali. The sequence continues at coordinate 71,625,430 of OU015744.1, forward strand.
ATTTGAGAAGACTCCACGTTCTCAACATCTATTTGGTTATTATCTGCAACAGCCAAATATCAAAATAACTAATGTTTGAGCAAATAAAATTTCACTACACTGAGGGCGTTTTAAAAAGCGGAGGATCCCTGGCTCTGCAAGGAAAGGCTACGTCCCAGAAAGGTAGGGCAAATACCAAAGGACAGAAGAACTAGGCTGACCCAAAGAAGAGTCCAGGCGGGGGTTTCCGTAGTATTCCTTTGGCTGGTCAGAGATAGAAGAGCCTGCTTTCTCTAAACAAGCTAAGGACACAAAGCCCATCTTCCTTTGTCTAATTTTGTTCTGCAGATGTCACCTGCAGCCCCAACTCTTAGGGTATCCATTCTGTACACTGGGCTAAAGGTATCTCAAGAAATGCAAATGTATATGTGTGCTTTTAAAAACAAAAGAGGTAGCAACGGGGCTGAGGGTGCGATTTGGGAGCAGAGCACTGCTTGCCTAGAATTGGGTTCAAATGGTACAGGGAGTGGAAGGGGACTGCTACCAGCCACCGGCTACCAGCTACTGGTTACTTTTCCTTCTCTCTCTCTCTCTCTCTCTCTCTCTCTCTCTCTCTCTCTCTCTCTCTCTCTCTCTCTCTCTCTCCTTTTGGAAAGGCCTGGTTCTCTTAGGGATTCTGGCGGATGAGGAGGTGGGGAGGATGGAGATGGGGCAGATCCGCACCATGGTGTAACACACTCACCACGCGCTTCTGAGGCTTGATGAGGGGCCGGCTGAGGCCGTTCATCTTGCTGTAGAGGCCACAGGCGTTGCACAGGTAATGGCCAGTGCCATCTCGTCTCCACAGTGGTGTCTGGATAGAGCCACAGTTCACGCACTCACGGCTCTCCGACAGGTCCTCCAGCAGGTCTGAGGGGGGAGCGAGGAACAGAGGGGTGAGGTCGCCTGCTCTGCTTACACCACACTCTTCCGGGCCACACTCTGCGCCCTGGCTGGGGACCCGAAACTGGAGGCCAGCTCCAAGCTCCCCTCCCTGGCCTTGGCTGCCCTAGAGTCCCTAAACTTGGGTGTCTCACTGGGGGACCTAGTAGAAACCTCAGGGAAGTCAGAGGCCCAGAGAATGACACGATCTAGGGGAAACTGGCTCTGGTCCCCCGTACTGCTCCTCGTGGACTGTCTAGTTTTTACAACCGAGGTCCATCCTAATTATAAAATGTAGCTTGCCAAAGGGATCCGCGATTGCCGCCTTCCCAAGTGACCCACAAATACCCAGGACTCTGCCCATTCATTATTATCAAGTAATTTTAAAAGTATTTTCTGTGCTCATCGCATATCCTTCTTAGAAGCCATATTTTAAAATACTGCTCTTAGCACTTATATCGGTTAATTGCAAATAAGACAATGAAGGCTTTTCTAGGGAGGGAGGGCATGCTATTAAGCATGGAGACTACATTTTGTTCTCACACCATGAGGGTTTAGCACTGAAATGTCCTGATTTCTATCAGAAAACCTATTCTAAATGCATGTTACCATCTTTCAAATCCTGTGGCTGGCTTTTGGAATTCGAAATTAACCTAAAGGCAATTAAAACAAATCCAAAATAACCTTAATTAACAAAAATAATAAAATTTGCTATTTCTATGCAAGGAAGTGAAATATAAAAGAACATAAATTCTCTAAAATGAGATTAAATGCTATCACATATAAACCTTGTAAAAAGATGATGCCTCCTGTGAAGAGGCCTTCCTGTTACAGAGACTTTGAATGTTCTAATTTGGCATTCTTCAAGAAATATCTGAGTCGCTTAAAAGTGACTAAACGTTCCACTTCAGCATTTTATTTGAAGACTGCTCTGCCAGCCCCTCAGCCCCTGATGCTCATAGTTTGTATCTGCAGTTAGTAATGTGGAAAAGATATTTTAAATATGGTTTTAGCATTAAAATGCTTTCACCATTAATTTTAACCTTACAAAAACCAAGTGTCCTTCATTTCTAGAGTTATGTCTTAGATTTAAAGGAAACTAACGTCCCACACAAGTGAGTTCAAAGTTATCCTGGGGACACTGGGGCTTACAACACATCACAAAGATTTATTCTTCTCCGCCCTAAAAGCCACTATTGACCACAGTAATCAGTGAAATACTCAGGACTTCAAGGACACTGAAGTTAAACAAGGCTTTTGCCTTTGTTGTTGACTTTAAAATGTTACCTATCAGAAAGCCCCTCCACCAGAGTGGGGCATTCCCTGGAAACTCTGGCCGGAGGTCTGGCCTCCTTCATTCAGCTAGGAACAATAAAAAAGGCTCCCTGGAATAGACTGTGTGAATGCCCCAGGTAGAACAGTCCTCGGGACCCCAGACACAAAATTTGAAGTTCTAGAAAAAAAAATTTTTTTTAACTAAATAAAAATTCTCAGCCAGGAGGTGGGAGGCAGAGGATCTCTGTGAATCGAGGCCAGCCTGGTCTATAAAGCGAGCCCAGGACAGCCAAGGCTACACAGAGAAACCCTGTCTCAAAAAAACAAAAACAAACAAGCAAACAAAAAAAAATTCTCCTGCATCCCTGTGAGGGCCAGACAGCAATAATTCTAAAATGACAAAAGAAAATACACTGTAATTAAAAAATTTGGTTGTGCCTGGGGTTGGCACCTCTGTCCTAAGTGGTGCTTCTGGGAAGTGACAGACTCCAATCAGGTGTGGCCTCCTCCCCCAACCAAGGCCCTGAGCTCTGCTCTGTGGGAGCTAAGAAAGGCCAAGAGAACTGGGGCTGAGGACCCAGGCTTAGTGTGCTGTGAGGGCCAGGGCTGGGAGGAGGCTTCTTACTGTGCTGGTTGCTAAAGCAAGGCACTCAGGTTTAGCCAGGGCGTTTGCGCAAACCCCTTACAAAGTCTACCTCCAAATGTGGTTTTCAATACAAGTAAAGAAACGGGGTGCCCATGTGGTCCAACTTGGTCCAGGCTCCCACCCAGTCTGCCTGAGTTGATTTTTTTCTTAACACACTGCAAACCTGGATGTTCCCAAATCCCGTTACTACAACCCTTTTTAAAAAAGAAACCTGCCCGGGGTTCGGTTCCCGGCATCTCCACAAAAAAAAAAAAAAAAAAGAAAGAAAAAGAAAAGAAAAGAAAAGAAAAGAAAAGAAAAGAAAAGAAAAGAAAAGAAAAGAAAAAGAAAAAGAAACCTGCTCACATCTACAGAAGATTTTCCCAACTTTGCAATGCCCAGAGACTGGAGAAGAAGAAAAAAAAAATCAAGGAAAATATAGGCTAAGTAAGTTCAGAGCCAAAAGAATCTTCTTTGGTGCCTTAAGTGCATTTCTCACAAGAACCCATTACTGTCAACACCTAAAGACAGAATTCTGCCTCCTCTGTACAGAATATCTCTCAGTCAGATGCAATGGTCATTGGCTCAAGCCTACAGAAAGGGGCTTTAGAGGAGGCTAAGGTGTGCACGTGTCCAGAAACAGGCAGAGCCAGAGTGGTGTGGTAGGCTCAGACAGTGGGCACCCACCCTGCCTGCCTACCAGAACACAGGTTTTGGGAATCCCTACTCACCTCCTGACAGAGGCTTCACACCCCAGCCACCACCCCTTGGTCATCCTTTGAAGATCTGTAGTCTCTCGGTCTTTGCCTTGGGAGCCCAGCACCATATTTATGTGGTAGGAAGGGTGACAGCCTCCTACTCCAGCCCCAAACTATCAGAACATTTTAACAGGGTCCTTCCCAAACCTCTTCCAGTTTGACTGTCAATGTGAACAAGAAAAAAAGGGGGGGGAGGGGTGCCTGAGAGCCGCTGTGAAAACAGACTTCCCTTACCAAGTCTCTTGACCTCTCCCAGTGTTACAGTGAGGAGCTGTTCAAATCAAATCAAATTCACTTTAAGCCACTAGGTTGGTTTTCTGAATACAAACCAAACGGGGGCCCTGAAAGGACTGTCACTACACAGAAGGGAGGAAGGGCTCCCAGAATGAAGCACAAAGTTTCACGGGACTGACGGACAGTTTGAACTAGTGTGCCTCCATTCCTCCTAAGACTACAATTTTCCTCATAGGAACATTTGTCAAAGGGGTGAAACTCCAAGGAAGAGAGCCCCACGGATGAACCCAGGGGTTACAACAGGTTGGCCGAGGAAAGACACTAAGCCAGGATCATACCTTCCCCTGCTAACAGCAGAGCCAAGTCCATTGCTTTTGTTTTTCCCACTTCACACTTAAATAGTCCCTGGAGCGGGAGAGTATGAGTGTGTAATTTGGTTGGCTCAACTCTGAAGGTCCCCCGGCCTGGCCGAGTGGGAGCTGCATCCCAGAATCCCACCACGCAGATGCCAAGCCTGAAGGCCTGTCCACCACCTAACCCTAGGGATAAAGTCACAAATGACCAATCTACGTTTCTCCTCATCTTTCCTTGCCCCTATTGCTTGGAGGGACAGGAGTGCCAAGTAGATGTCTAGACCTTAAGGCTTTGCCTGTCCGGTTTAAACGTTCCCCATGGGGACAAAGCGCCTCACCTTAGCTGACTGAGCCAGTTGAGGCTGAATATGTCCACGTGTCTATCTTATCAAGCACCCGATATTCCAAATGCATCCAATTCTGGAATCCCACTCACCACTCAACCCAAACCAGAATACATGCGAAGCTCTGTACCTACATATCTCTCCACTAAAATAAAGGTTTTCTCAATTGCATGATCCTTAACTACTCAGGAAGTAGCCCCGGCCCTCCCCACTCCAGCCCGCGCACATGCACATCCCCTCCCCAAGACCCTTAGGTACTCCCTTTCTTGGGTTGTTTTTTTTTTTTTTTTTTTTTCAGAGACAGGGCTGTGTAGCCCTGACTGTCCTGGACTGGATTTGTAGACCAGGCTGGCCTCGAACTCACAGCTATCCACCTGCCTCTGTCTCCCAAGTGCTGAGACTAAAGGCATGCGCCACCATACCCGGCTTCACTGTCTTTTCTGGACAAGAGTAATCCCCACGCGGCATCACAGCTAGCCTCAGAGTAGACTGCCACTGACATAAAAAGAAATATTTGCTGAGGCTAAAGCATCAACACCCGTTTGCACCTTAGCATCCCCTGCCCACATGCCCACACTGCGACCCTATACCTGCGCTGGGGCCTCGCGGCACCGGGAGTGGGGCTCCGGCTCGGCTCTGTAAGCTGTGAATCACCGGCGTTTCGAAGGGTCCCGCTGGCCAGGCGGGCGTCAGCGGCGCACCCATGTAGGGCGAGTAAGTCGGGTGGTGGTGATGATGGTGATGATAGGTCCCGTTCAGCGGCCGCGCGGCGGACAGAGAGCTGTACTGGTGTTCCCGGCCGCCCATGGCCGCCAGGCTGCCGCCACCGCCACTTACGCTCCCAGCGCCCGCGCTGCCCGCAGCCACGTAGCCCCCGGGGTCCCGTGAGCCGCCGTTGGCCATGGGGGGACTAGGCGAGTAGGGGAAGCGCGCAGAGGCGTGGACTGCGGCCGAGCCTGCACCTCCTGGTCCCGCCGCCCCGCCGCCGGCTGCGCTACCCCCGCCATACGGGGGGCTGTCCGCGGAGGCCTGGGGCCAGCCGGGGTGAGCGCCCGCGCTTCCCGTGTGGTTGCTGGGCCCACTGCCCGCCCCCTGTAGGTACGGCAGGCCGGGCAGCATGGAACCCACGCGCGTGGTGGGGACGTAGACTGGGGAGCTGGCCGCCGCGGCTGCCGCGGCCGCCGCGTGCACGAAGCCGCCGGGCGCGCCGTCGTAAGCGGCAGGCCCTTGGCTGGACAGGGCTGCGAGGGTCTGGTACATTTCCTCAGGCTGCTCTGCCGCGAAGGGGCTCAGCTTGGCGCCCCGGCTGGACCACAGCAGCTTGCTGGCGGTGGCGGCCTGGTCTAGGTCAGTGAAGAGCAACAGGTCCTCCCAACTCGATAAGGCGCTCCCGGGGCCAGCGACCCCGGGCGCCGAAGGTCCGTGGGCAGCCGCGAAGGGATGCGAGGCGTAGGGGCTGAGCAACAGCGAGCGGCCCGGAGGTCCCGCCACGGCCTCGGTGTCGAGCTGCGGCGTCCTGCAGTTGCTGGCGCCGCAGGGACCGCGATCCCCTCCCCGGGAGCAGGAGGAGGATGAGGAAGAGATGGGGGAAGGCGGTGACGGGGGCTCCCGCGCTGGAAAGGCCCCGGAGTCGCCGGCGTCCGCAGCAGCGGCCCCGAAACGCTTCGGCAGGCACCAGCCGCTGTCAGTCAAGGCCATCCACTGTCCGGCACCGCTCCAACCTGACTTTTGATTCCTGGTGTGGGATTGAGGAACAAGACAGAAAGACCGATAAAGTGAGCTTACCAAAAGCTTACGCTGTCTACAAACATGCTTCACTCCCTCACCCTCTCTATCCCAGCTTAGGGAATCCCTTAAAGACCCTGCTTCTGCTCCGTGCTTCAGGGTTTAGGAAACGAGAATTGGACTCTGTACAGTAGACACAAAGTCCTCGACGACACCGGTGCCCTTCTCTGGCCCCCAGGACTCGTTTCCCAGCGCCCTCCCATCCCATCCCTCCACAGCATCCTTCCTCCGCAAGGCGCGCCAGATCCCAGAAGTGACCACGAAGCTGGCCGAGGTTTCCCTTCTGTCCCAGAGTGGATAACTCTGAGCCCGATAACACGAAAGGACTTAATGTGTGTCAATACTGTCTCTTCCTGCCCTCCCAGTGGGTGCCCCTCTTTTGCGATGTCTCAATGAGAGTTCCGCGCGTGAAAACAGCTAGCAAAGGCAACCTGCCCTCGAAAACGAAAGCAGCGCCGTTTCTCCGAGCTTCCTGGACCTCGCTGGCCAGATCCAATGCGAGCTCCAGAAAAAGTCACCCAACCCAAAGAAAGTGGGATGCCAGGACAGGCATAGGGACCTGGGAAATAGTGCCGGAAGCCCACTCGGCCCAACCACGTCCAGGCCGACCGCACACCTTAAACACAGACAGCCTTACGGCCACCAGCGCGCGCGCTCACCCCGGCCGGGCCACCCCGGTCCACCCCATGGTCAACCCCAGCGGGGAAAAGGCCAGATCATTCCGGAATTGGACATAGTAGGGTGGAGCAGAGCGCAGAGAAAAGGAGGGGGAAACACAGAAGGGGAGGGGGTGAGACCGCCCTAAAGCCGAGGCCACCCCAAAGGGGAGAGCAGGAAGAATGACAGGGAGACTTGGAAGGGGGTGGGGAGTCAGGCAGGCCTCCACCGGGCTGGTTTTCCAAATCGCTTCAGCTCATCGGAGATAATCACACTAAAATTAATGCCCACACACAGACCCGGGCAAGATGGCCAGAAAGAAGTTTCTCTGCCCACTGGACTACTGGCTCCCGCCCCTTGACGTTGAGATAACGCGGAGATAAGGCTGCGGGCAGATAAGCACTGGGGGGGCGGGGGGGCCTGGTCCGCAGTATCCGGGGAACCAGGGAGTCCCTGCAATCCTCCTGGAGAGAAGGAGGGGGGACGCCCTCGGAGCCGATCACAACCCGGGAAAGTCCGGAGAGCTGGAGGCCCAAAGGCCGGCGACTGGTAAGGTTAGGAGAGGAGGGGGACGAACAAAGGAGGAAGCAGCCGAACCTCGAGCGAGCGACTTGCGTGAAGAGCGGCCGCGGCGGAGGGTGCTCCCGGCGCGGAGTGAGGCTGAGGGCGCCGGCAGGAGAGCGAGTGTCCGGGGTCTGCGAGTCGCCGCTAGTGAATAAAAAGGAGAGAGGAGGCGCCTCTTACTGCTCTGCCGGAAAACTGCAGCCTGCGCTCCTGATTGGACTCACCGAGCCCTAAACAAACAGCGCTCGCCGAAGGGTGCCAGGCTGTGGGTCGGAACTGCTCTCCACAAGCTGCTGGGTGCGGAGGTGAAGAGAAGAGGGAGGGATCGAGGGGGAGGAGAAAGAAAGCGGGTGGGGAGGGAGGGGGAGGAGAGTGCTCAGCCCTAGCAGACAATAAGCGCTAGGCAGCCTGCGGGCGTGGGCTAAGCAACTATCCTAGTCCCCAGAGTGAGGGTGAGTCCGCCCAGGGGGCGCCTAGCTAGAGGACACTAGGGGAGAGGAGGGGACAGCAGCAGGCTTGACTTAGCCAACGACCCATATTCACCCAGCAGTGGGACACATCTTTGGGTCCCCAGTTACACACACACACACACACACACACACACACACACACACACACACGAGGCAGAAGGGGGAGGGAAACTTGGCACAGGAGAAGCTGGACGTTCATTGCCCCGCACTGTCTGCCGCCGCAAAGGGAGAGGCTCGCCACCTCCTAGGTCAGCGCGCCCCCAAAGTCAGCGGCGGCGGGCGGGCGGGGGGGGGGGGGGAGCCCAACTGGCCTTCCCAGCTTCTCTTTTCAAATTAATCTCCCTCCCCACGGCGCACTTTACTCCCATACAGTTGCTTGTGACTGACCTTAAACTTTCCCAACCCTGTTTCGGGATGCTCAGGTCGTTGGGGCCTTTTGGGATGCAAGCTATGATCTGGGAAAGGTGCCCTAGTGCATACTCCCTACCTTGCCCCTGCTGTGAATATACTGAATTCCTGGGAGGTTTGTAGAGCTCAGGATGACATTCCCCAGCTAACCTTTGGGGTCGTGGTGTATGGAACGGTTGACTCTATGAGGGACTAAGGACCCGTCATGAATGAAAAACACTGCAGCGTCGTCCAGTGACGCTAGTTTGGTTGTTGCGATCCCTCTGAGCTTTCCCTGGACTTCTGTTAAGCCGAAGATAAGGCCTTGAGAAGGAGCGGGGTACCTTCCCTGAACCCAGAAAGAAATATCGTTTCTCCACCCCCAGTCTCTCACACACACCCCCTTAGAGTCGCTCCCTCCAAATGGTTATCACAACTGTGTACAAACTGATACCGTCCTTAGAGGGCCAAGGACTGGAAATGAACGTTGGCGGGGTTATCAGTGCGGATCTGTCAGCAGCGAGTCGCACACTGCTTGTCCCAGGCAGCAGCAGTGATGTACGTCTTGTTCCTTCGGGCTCACAAAAAGGATTTCTTCCGACAAGCTAGACACTGGCAGGCTGCGGAAAGGGAATTGAACAGAAGGAACATTCTTATGGTGATGGATTTTTACATACACCTTCCAGGTAAATCATAGTAAATGCCTTTTCTAAATCTTCCTGAAAGCATTTGAGCTCTGGTTTTGTTGTTGTTGTTTTAGTTTCGTTTGTTATTTATTTTTGTTGCATTTCCAATTGGAGAAAGGAGAGGGGTCCAAACAGAGTTGAACATTAATACATAGGTGCGCTGTAAACTACGATTTCGAGAGCGTTTGAGACCTTGCTGCAAAGGGGTTGTTTCCTTGAACTATACCTGTGCGCCTCACGAGACGGGAAAGGACATGCTGGGGAGGGGGAGGGGGCTCCGAATCCAGGAAGTTAACGAGAATTCTCTCGTTTTCATTCTTCATTGTAAATTGCAGCCAAACACTTCTGAATTTTTAAGCCTGCTACCGAGACGGTCTATAAACTGTTCTTGTCTAACTGCGTCACTTTTACAACGTTCCTTCTTGCCTCCCCCTGTCGCTGTGGCTTTAGCCCCAGTCGCTGTGGCTTTAGCGTGGCTGCCCCTCTGTAAGGCTGAAGGTGGAAAACTCCCGCTAGCAGCAGGAGCAGGACTCCAGGCTTTAAATTTTAACCCGAGTTCGATCGAAAGTTACTACCAGCACAAGTGACTGGCACGGGCCGGCCCAATTCCCACCAAGTTTTCAGCGGTTTGCTTTGCGTTGTTCGGTAAATTCCAACAAAATTTTTAAGCTGACTTGGCTCTTCGATGTTCATTTGTAAGCAATTCATTAAAGCTCCGGACATAGTTTTTCTTTTGAGTCCAGTTGTTCCGAAATAATGTCTCCAGTTTGCTCTTAAAAAGCAATTTTTACAGTTCATATTTGCTAAAAATAATAAATGACTTGGCTAACTAAATTTGGCGTCCTGGCTGTGAACGGCCTTCAGGGCTGAAGGAGATGGGAGTTCTGGGGCAAGATCGGTTCCTGTCCTGTAGCTGTTATTTCTGTGGTTGTTGGCTTGTTTTAAAGTTAGGGTGAGGGAGTGTTATCTTGCGTAAATTTCCTGGGACAATAGCAAACCCCCACTGATCTGCTTTCCCGCAGCTAAGCAGCCGAGCCTGGAGTACACACTGGCCCTGGCGCCGCTAGGACAGAGGTGAGGGACTCGACCCATACTGACAGATTTGACAACGTTCGTTCGGGCTCTGGGAGCTCGGGGAAGTGACCCACAATTTTAGCCTCCAAATTCCCAATCATTTTAGTAGTGCCAACCAAAGGAGGAAGATATATCATTGTTTTTTTTTCTTTCAGAGCCACAAAATTCACACACACACACACACACACACACACACACACACACACACACATCAAAAAAAGGAAGAAAAAAGAAAACTGGCTTTCGAAGGAGGAGTAGGTTAGAGAAACATTTCTTCATGTCAGTTAATGTGAAAATAAAACTGTTTAACCTGTCCAGTTGACTAAGACAAAAACCTATGCTGCGTACAGACTCCAGTTTGCTTTTTTTCCGGCTCTCAGGCTCAGGCGACATCACCCTTGAGGCAAAGGCACATTTCAAAGCCCTCCCCCACTGGTCTCTGGCTGGACGGACCTAGGGAACGGAAGGCCAGCGGAGCAGAATGGGGGTGCGGAGGGAAGGGAAACACCCCAAACTAGGGGGAACCCATTATGCTCCGGAAAGCTCCTAGAAGAAGTGCTTTCCTTACTGTTTGTCTTTTGTTTCTCTGTTTCTCTGTTTCTCTCTCTCTCTCTCTCTCTCTCTCTTTCTCTCTCTCTCTCTCTCTCTCTCCCTCCCTCCCTCCCTCTCTCCCTCCCCCTCTCCCCCTTTTTTCTTGCGCCCTTCTGTTTTCCCTCCCCCGCTTTCCTAATCTTGAACGAAATCGTTTCGCTCAGAACTATTTAGACCGAACCTTATGCCCAAAAGAGGGTTGGCTCTGGGGCGCGGCCTGACCTCGTAGACTCATTTATTTGGGCCGGGCCACACCACCATTGCCTTTCAAATCTAGCAGCCAAATGAGCAGGGGCCCGGGACCTTGTGTCGCGTGGCTTCCGGGGACACCACAGACCTGGGCCTGAGTGCGTGTAGTTGTACACCTTTGGCCTTGCAAACTCAAGCTCATTACCTGTCACTTCCTGAAGCTTCTGTCTGCTCCAACACCGACTCAGAAAGTGGGGGGGGGGGGGCACACACACACATGCAACTTCTGTCTTAAACATGGCTTGAACTTTAGATTTAAAATATTAGGCTGGACCTATATAACTCACTGGTAAATTACTTAATGTTCAAGGATGTGGGTTCGATTCCCTTGTCGATTATATCACATTTCTTACTGTGCTATGGACTATTTCACCCAACGATTCGGGTCACCTTGACTCCTCATTTTCCCCAGTGTCCCAGTCCAGTAGATGGGTATGGGCTGTGTATTCCCCGACTCGGAGCTCCAGCCATCAACCTGGCTACTCCTAACGACTTGTTTGCCTTTCCCTTCCCACCTCCTCTCCCTTCCTGATGCTTCCTCTTTTTCCTTTCTTTTCCCCTTCCCCTCCTCCGTTTTATTCTTATTTTCCTATAAACAAACAAACAAAATCGCTCCAGGCGCGATCATGTGACGGCGGAAGAGCGAAGGTCGCCGCGAGTTGCACTGTCCCTTCTCCTCCGCTTGGCCTCGGGCCTCGGGGCTGGTGCTGGTCCGGGGCGGTGGGAAACCCAGCAACGCGCGAGACCCGACCTTGCCCCGCGGCCCCGCGCGAGCGCAGCCCCGGGTGACCTCGGCAGGCCGCCTCCAGCTCAGCGCAGAGGTGGGCTCGCCGCTGCCCGAAAGGTCACTGAGGTGGCCTCCCTCTCCGCGCGCTGTTTACGTGACTTAATGTACTTCTTACGCGGCGGTAAGTCGCGGCGGCGATAAGGGGGCAGCCGGGGAGGGTCGCCGTAAAAGCCCCACGCTGGGCGCCTGCGGCCCACCCTCAGCCATTAACCTTTTTACTTTCTTCTTTCCTCTCTCTCTTAAAGCTTGTTATCTGGGCCACCCAATGACCGACGAAAGATCTTCCCTCCCCACGTCTCCCATCGCCGCTTTAAACCAAATAAATTTAGCTATTAAGGGCCGAGATGTCTGACAAAAGATCGAAAGGTGTCTCTCTGGGATCGCTTAAAGAAGCGGAGAAGCTGGCGGCTCTCGAATCCCGATAAAGAAATTCCACGCCGGCGCCGGCCTCCCTCCTCAGCCTGCTTGCCTCCCGACACCCTGAGATCACGACCTCAAAGGTCCGTTGGGATCTGTAGCTGCAATTGAGGCATTGTCTCAGGTCCCCTGGCCTGGGGATGCCCAGGCATTGGGACTCACCCTAATCCTAACCCAGGAGCCAGGGGACCCAATACAGTCCTGCCAAGCTTGCAGAACCAAGGTCAATGAAACCCAAAAATACCATTTAAATTTACTCCCTCCCCCCTTTAGACAAAGCCTTCTATTATGTATGGCAGACCGGCCTTGAACTCATGATCCTCAAACCTCAGGCCAGTGAGAGTATTGGAATTTCAATTGTTTGTAGCCTTGTCCTACCGTGTTTTGTTTTGTTTAATTCTAATACTAATAAAGACAAAACCAAGTCATGCCTATCCACCTTTCCAATGGTTCATTTAGGAGCAGAGAGGCACCCCATATCTTCTGGGGGTCATGGCGAGAACTTCCGAGCCCCTGGCAGAAGTGACGATAGGCCTGCGCCCTGAGATTGAACCCAGGAAGGGTGTAGACTCTCAAAGGTTGGTTTGGTCAAATACAGTATTTGGAATCATTAATTACAGCTGGCATGGCTAGCCAAAGCCATCACTTCCCTTTCAAAGGGCGAAGCCAGGCAGACCCACTTGCCAGACTCTGGACTCTGAGAGTCCTGGTGGGGATAGGAGGAGCCGTTGGGATGGTCAGATAATGATTTAGTAAGGGCTGAACAGTCAGATGCTGGGGCACCGCCGAGAGAGCCAGTGCTGCCCAGAGGGTAGGCTTTCTACTTCTCCAGTCCACTCCCTGGCGCATGTTGGGCTCATTCCAAAAGGCATTCCAGGTTCTTCTGTCTCTCACCTCATGCTGGGGTGCAAACTTACAGACACCCCCTTTCCCTATCCCTTACAATTAGTTGATTTCCCAAACACCCTCTTTCTGTAGCCTTGCCCTCTAACCCAGCCTATGAAGGAGAAAAGGATGCCTGGAAAAGAAAAGGGAGCTTCTGCTCCTAAGAAAGTAAGACTGACATTTCCAGCCCCATGGGGTGAGCTAGATCTGAGGTCTTCTAGCGTGCTTCAGCAGCTCCCCTCGTTACCAGAGCGCTGGCAATGTGAGTTCTGGCATCTATACCCCACTGCCCATACCCGTGTCAGCCAGAGCCCATCCTCCTGTTAAGTAGCTTTTCCTTCCTTCCTTCCTTCCTTCCTTCCTTCCTTCCTTCCTTCCTTCCTTCTTTTTTTCTGGCAGGGATTGATAAAGAAGGGGGGAGATGGAAGAGAAAATTAGCTTTGCTGAGTTATGAATGCCATCCTTGATCCATGAGAAGGGAGTGGCCAAGAAAAAGCTCCGACTCAGAAGTATGACCTCTCAATTCAGCTATGTTGCAAATATGCAAAGAATTAGGACCAAAGGGTTTGTCTACCACTGTGCGGCCCTCCAGCTTCCTGCCACTCGCCACTCGCCAACAGACGTGTCCTGAGTATGCACTGCGGGGAGAGGAAACAGAAGAGGCAGCTCCAAGCTCGCAAGTGTTTACAGTCTAGAAGGTTGGCACCTCACAGGCAGCTTTGTGGAAGGACCTGGGGGAAGCTTTGGCTTGCTCTGAGAGGGAGCCTAGATAGCACTTATCCTCCAAGCTGCAACATGGGGTTGGAAAGGTGTGTGTTCCTTCTCTAGTTCGTCCACTATGACACTCTGTAAGAGAGACACTGGGCCAGCCCAGGACTAGGGGCCACTGGGCCACCTCCTAATAACACTATTTTGTGTGTGATGAGGTTAAGTCTCCCAGCTTCTGTATTCCAGTTCCCTCTTCTGTAAAACACCCTAAAAACCAAAGTGAGGTGTGCTGACTATGCCTATAGTCCTATAGTCGCTGTGCTCAGAGCTGGGGCAGGACTATGATTCTCAGACCAGCCAGGACTACACAGTAAAACCTTGTCTCCAAAAACAGATGTGGGGGTGGGGGTGATGGCTCAAAGACTTCCTGACAGGACAAACCAATGGCCTGAGCTTCACTGAGACACACAATGGAAAGATACTCAACTCCCTCAAGTTTTTCTCTGACCTCCACTCATGTGCTGTGCCATGTGTGCATGTGTGGGCACACACACACACACACACACACACACACACAC
>OU015744.1:71644944-71655633 GCA_907169655.1 Acomys percivali
GTTCCCAGTCTGGCATCACAAACATGGAGAACCGCTGGTACACTGGAAGCCCAAAGAAGGCAGCTCTAGTATCAGCAAAAGAAGAAGATGGCAGGCAGGGATACACAGAGAAACCCTGCCTCAAAAAAAAGAAAAAAAGAAAAAGAAAGAAAAGAAAAAGGAAAAGAAAAAAGAAAAAAAAAGGAAGTAGATTTGCCTATCAGGAAACAAAGCAAGGGGTGTTGTTTTTGTTTCTCTGAGACAGGGTTTCTGGTGTAGCCCTGACTGTCCTGGAACTCCCTTTATAGACTAGTTCAGGCTGGCCTTGAACTCAGAGATCCGTAAATGCTGGGATTAAAGGCGTGCTTTTTCCGCCCCCACACTCCCCACCCCATCTCATCCCCCACCTCACTCCCGGCTTGTTTTTTGTGGGTTTTTTTGGTTTGTTTTCATTTATTTTTGATTGTTGTTGTTTTGTCTTTTTTCAGGAGAGCGTTTCTCTGTACAGCCCTGCCTATCCTGGACTGCTCTGTACATTAGGCTGGCCTCTAATTCAGAGATCTGTCTGCCTCTGCCTCTGAGTGCCTGATTTAAAGGCTTGTGCCAGCACGTCCTGCAGATAACACCCACTTGTAGGATAAATCTTTCTGCTTCAAATTGTAACATCAAGAAAGTCTTTTAAAAGAATGCCCAGAGGCTTCTATTTTAGTAATTTCCAGACCCAGCCAAGTTGGCAAACAAGACCTGCCAGAGTTCCACTGGTGGTGCACGCCTTTAATCCCAACACTCCCGAGTTCCACCCAGGGGACCAGCACAGCAGAAACATGAATCAACTCCAACGTCCACAGGAACATCATGGTGTAAGTGAGAGTGTACACTCAAGTGCATGTGTGCACAAACAAAATAAACAAATGTGCTAGAAAGCAATTTTAAAATCCTTGACCCTACAGGACTCTGAGCAGGTGTGAAGATGCACTCCATGGGGCTTCAGGCCTCCAAGAGGATTTGTGAATAGAGGAAGGATCAGCTCAAGAGCATTCCTGGCCTCATACTGAGTTTGAGGCCAGCCTAATGTATATGAGATTAATCAACCAATCAATAAAAGAAATGAGGTTATGAGACTTTGATGTATCAGTAAATTGTTTCACTATAAAATGTATTATACTTATCCAGGTGTGATGGCACATGCCTTTAATCCCAGCACTCTGGAGGCAGACAGAAGCAGGCAGATCTATGTGTAAGCTCTACATAGTGAAGTCCAGGGTAGCCAGGGCAACATAATGAGACTATGTTCCAAAAAAAAAAGAAGCCTGGAGCTGTCTCCTAATAAATATGTATATAGAAAGGGCTGGGGATGCAGCTCAGCTCACTGAGTGCTTTTCTCAAATCCATGAAGTCTTTGGGGTCACATATCAGATTGGTAGCAATATGGAATGGTAGCAAAATGGGACAGTTATGAAGTAGCAACAAACCAAACTTTCTGGCTGGGGTCACCACACCATGAGGGGCTATATTAAAGGGGCCCATCACTGGGAAACTTGAGAAGCACTGAAGTAGAAATTTTCAGTAAATCTTGTTAGAAGAGGAAAATAGATAATTATGGATTTGAGGGGAGCTAAAACAGGAGGATCAAGTTGGGAAGGGCAAGGAGGCTGTGGGAAGGACGGTGAGCAAAGACAGCTAAAGTTAAGAGGTGTTTAAGGGGTCATATGAAAACCTAAGGCAGGATAGAGCCCCTAAAATACAGACATATATGAAGGTGACCTAAATGAAACTGCCAAATAGTGGGAAAGAACAGCCGTAACTTGTTGTCACTTGTCACCAAATGAAGCATCCAGTACTGGGTTACAATAGTTATAGTTGTTGTCCAAACGGGGTTACAACTGTTCCAGGTGTTGGCCAAAAGGGCCCCACGGGAATCCCCAACAACCCAGGCTGTTGCCTAGACAATAGGTTGTTCTCTATCAACTGACAGCAAGGACGCATTGCTGAAGACAACACCCACACAGCTCACTGAACACGAACTGGTGACTACAGAAAGCCTTCACTCCTATGTTACAGTGCATTTGATATAGGACGGTGTTCCGTGGTCTACCTAAAGAGAAAAGTAGCCAGGCGTGGTGGTGCACACCTTTAATCCCAGAGCTCAGGAGGCAGAGGCAGATAGATCTCTGTGAGTTCGAGGCCAGCCTGGTGTACAAAGTGAGTCCAGGATGGCTAGGGCTACACAGAGAAACCCTGTCTCAAAACAACAACAACAGAAAATAAATAAACAAAAAAAATTACAATGTCATCCTGCTGCAGGAGATGCCAGGTCAATGGTGGCACAAAGCTTGTGGGAGTAACCAGCCAATATGTGATTTGATTTGAGGCCCACTCTAGGAGATGAAATCCATACTGGACACTGCTTAGGTGAAGAACCAGAGGAGAGATAGCCCAGCGACTTAGAGTAAAACCAAATAGTACTTACTGTAAAAGACAAACAATCAAGTGAAACAAAAACTCACCCCTCAAAAAAAAAAAAAAAAAAAAACCCTTGTGATGAAATGGCTCTACTAGCACTGTGCTGTGTTCAGATTGGTGCCTTCCTCGCCATCTTAGAGACGGAAACAAACGCAGAGATCCACAGCCAGACGTCACACAGACTGTGAGACCTTGACACGATCAGCCCTAAATGAGCTATCTCTATCAGAGCTCAGGGAACCCCCTCAGAAGAGGAGGCAGAGATGAGCAAAGCTTGTATGAGCTCAGAGAGGCTTGGGCAGCATGCACACACAGGGCGTGCACAGGTCTGCACCCGGTTCTCTGAGCTCACATTGTGGCTTCCTGCTTTAGTATTTTTATGGGACTCTTGAGTGCGTGAACTGCAGCATCTCTGATTCTTGTGCCTTCTCTTGGGCTCTATTCTTTCAGTTGGTTTGTCTTGTACAAGTTTAATGTGACTTTTTTTTTCTTTTTTTTATCACGCACCTGCCACCAAACATTCCTACCTGAGTTAAACCTCCAGGACTATATAGTAGAAGGAGAAAACAAACTCCCACAAGTTGTATGCTGATTTCCACACATGAGCTGTGGCACAGGTGCTCACAGCCATCCGCATGCATACGTACACATACACAAACATGTCTATACATGCACACGCAAGATAAAGAAAATGTAATGCAAGCCGGCGGTGGTGGCACACGCCTTTAATCCCAGCACTCAGGAGGCAGAGGCAGGTGGATCGCTGTGAGTTCGAGGCCAGCCTGGTCTACAAAGTGAGTCTAGGACAGCCAAGGCAACACAGAGAAACCCTGTCTCGAAAAACCAAAAAAAAAAAAGAAAGAAAAAAGAAAAGAAAGAAAGAAATCATTGAGTGAGCTTGCATTTTCACTGTGACCTATTATGAGAAATAAGATGTAGACTTTTCCACTTTGGTATTGGATCAGCACTGGAAAAGTATCAGGATCTTTTTATAACTAAAAAGTTATATATATATATGGTTTTTTTGTTTTGTTTTTTTTTTTTTTTTAGGCAATCTGTAGCCCAGGCTGGTCTCACACTCACTGTGCAGCTGACAATGACCAGGGGTTCCTGATCCCCCTCTCCTTCTGCTTTTCCCAGGCTGGAAACCTGCTTGCACCACCATGCCTGGTTTATGAGGTTCCAGGGATGGACCCCAGGGCTTCCTGTGTGCCAGGAGAGCACTCTGCCAACTGAGCCCAAGCCCCAGCTCCAAAGCTGGGGATACGGTCGTTTCCACCTGTCTATCTGTAGACACATCGAATGCACAAGTGTGATTGGGCGTCAGCTTTAGTTAACCACCAGCTTTACCCATTGGCTGACGCTGGCATGCAGAACCCGCTCACCGTCTGGTGACTGAGTGGACTCATGATTGAGGCCAAAGGATATTCTCAGTTAGGCACGTACCAGCTACAGTTCCAAAAAGTTTTGTTTCCTACTTGCACTACTAAGCAGGTTGCATGCTTTTATGAACTCTACAGGAGGCCCAGGGAAGCTACAAGAAATATCTAGGGGTAGGCAGCTAGCTCAGTGACAGAGATGGACAAGCTTCTAGCTCCAAGGGGTGGAGCTCCAAGATCCTTTCACACTTCCTTTTTTCATCTTTTCCTTTAGTTTTTCAGACAGTCTCATCAAGTTGCCCAGAGTGGCCTTCAGCTGGCAATCCTCCTGCCTCAGCCTCCTGAGCAGCTGGATGGCAGGTCTCCAGATCACCAGACACATATTTTCTGTTCAGTGCAAGGAACTGAGTTGAAAGCCTTGCTCATGCAAAGTGCCCAATCATTTGCCTCAGCCCTTGCTGCGAGGTTTATGCCTAAAACTTTTGGTTTTGCTATTGTTTTAAGATAAAGTCTCACTTGGCTGGCCTAGAGCCTCAACTCACAGAGAGCCACCTGTCTCTGCCTCCCAAGGGCTATAATCAAAGCAGTGCCACCACACCCGAAGAAGACTTCCAAAGGCCTGCTATGGATTCTCCTGCCCCATTAGCAACTGAAGCCAGCTCAGAAGGCTTAGTGGAGCTATTGGTTAAGCCTGTGCTTTTTCAGGGCATGCCCTAGTATAAGCCTTTAATCCCCACCCTCTTAGGCCAAGGCAGACAGATCTCTGAACTCTTGAGGCCATCTGGTTGCACATCTAGCTCCCAAGGAGGGCTGCACAGTGAAACTCTGTCTCAAAAAAAGAAGAGAGGGCTGAGGAGTAAAAGCCTCCAGACCAGGGACACGGTGCGTTCCACAGGGAACCTACTTCATGGCTGTTTGACTCTGATCAGTTTGTCTGGTTTTGGTTTTGGTTTAAGATTTATTTACTTATTTAATGCATATGGATACTTTGTCCACATACCAGAAAACGGCATCACACAGTTGTGAGCTGCCATGTGGGTGCTGGAAACTGAACTCAGGACCTTCGGAAGAGCAGTGAGTGCTCTTTACCACTGAGCCATCTTTCCAGCCCCGCTCTGATCAGTTTTATATAATTGATCTGTGTAATTTAAAGTCATCTCCTTACAAATGTGGTAGTTTTTGGCTGGGCGGTGGTGGCGCACGCCTTTGATCCTAGCACTTGAGAGGCAGAGGCTGGTGGATCGCTGTGAGTTCAAGGCCAGCCTGGACTACAAAGTGAGTCTAGGACAGCTAAGGCTACACAGAGAAACCCTGTCTTGAAAAACCAAAAACAAAACAAACAAACAAAAAACCCAAATGTGGTAGTTTTCATCCTTAAGCATATAGGCTTAGTCCCAGGAACTCAGAAAGTTGACTCCTAATGCTCAGGAGCTCTACTCAGTTTATGATACACTTGTCAGTGATTTTCTAACGAATCATACAGGCATCATTTGTTTGTTTGTTTGTTTGATTTTCGAGATAGGGTTTCTCTGTATAATAGCTCTGGCAGTCCTAGACTCATTTTGTAGACCAGGCTGGCCTCGAACTCACAGAGATCTGCCTGCCTCTGCCTCCCGAGTACTGGGATCAAAGGCGTGCGCCACCATGCCCAGCAACATATAAGTATCTATCCCAGCATTTTCTGGTTCTTTTTTCAAGCCATCTAGAGTAGCACTATATCAGGGTTCTAAGGCCTTCTTCAGTTTGCTTTGTTTTTGTTTTAATGTTTTTTCAAGACAGGGTTTGTCTATGTAGCCTTGGCTGTCCTGGACTGGATTTGTAGATCAGGCTGGCCTTGAACTCACAGCGATCCACCTGCCTCTGCATCCTGAGTGCTGGGATTAAAAGTGTGCTCTACCAAAACATGAGCCAAAATAAAGCCTTCTTACCCAAGTTGCTTCATGTCGGGCATTTTGTCACGGCAATGAGAAAGTAACTAACCCGGTTTGGAATAGCTTACCATGCTGCCTATGGCAGTTGGCGTTGTGCAACCCAAATTAGCAGTAGCACAGTTGGTAGCGGATTAGGGTTGCTTTCTTACCTTACTGTGGTTTTAATCTTTCACAGGTGTTTGGAGACAGGGTCTTAGCTAGCCCCAGCTGCTGGCTGCTGCTGACCGAGAGCTTGTTGGACCTGCTGAATCTCCTCCTCCCCCACCTGAGGCCTGGGGTGGCAGACATCATCATGCCTCTGTCAGGATAAATGTCCTTTCTTGTCACCTTCCCCTCCTTCCTCCTCCTCATCTTCCTCTTCCTCCTCCTCCTTAGATACGGCCTTATTGATTTAGGGCTGATATCAAATTCACTATGTAGCCAAGGGTCAATTTTACTTCCTGATCCTCCTGCCTCAGTTTCTCAAGCACTGGGATTATAACATAAAAAAATTAAGTTTTAGCCAGGCAAAGTGGCGCACGCCTTTAATCCCAGCGCTCGGGAGGCAGAGGCAGGCAGATCTCTGTGAGTTTGAGGCCAGCCTGGACTACAAAATTGAGTCCAGGATAGCCAGGGCTACCCAGAGAAACGCTGTCTCAAACAACAACAAAAAGAAAGAAAGAAAGAAAGAAAGAAAGAAAGAAAGAAAGAAAGAAAGAAAAAAGAAAAGAAGAATTTACTGCAAATCATAGCATCTCCAGGCATAGTGGAACATTTGTCGCCTCAGTATTCATGAGGTGGAGGCAGGAGGACCACCAAAAGTACAAGGCCAGTGTGTGGTCTATAGAGTGTGTTCCAGAGCAGGGCATGCTGGCACTCGCCTTTAATCCCAGCACTCAGGAGGCAGAGGCAGGCCAATCGCTGTGAGTCCAAGGCCAGCCTGGTCTACAAAGCGAGTCTAGGGCAGCCAAGGCTACACAGAGAAACCCTATCTAGGAAAAAAAACAAAACAGAATGTGTTCCAGAGCCAGCCAGGACTATACCCCATGCATGGGAAGCACAGAAAGACCTTCCATTTTCTCTGCTGAACACAGAACACAGCCCTCTTGTTTTTGGTTTTTGGTTTTTCGAGACAGGGTTTCTCTGTGTAGCCTTGGCTATCCTGGACTCGCTTTGTAGACCAGGCTGGCCTGGAACACACAGTGATCCGCCTGCCTCTGCCTCCCAAGTGCTGGGATTAAAGGCGTGTGCCACCACTGCCCCAAAGCCCTCTTGTTTTAAACTTCTTTTTTTTTTTTTCTTAAGCTTCTTAATGCTAAGGGATCAGTCTCAAGAACAGCTTTCCAGCAGCCTTAATCCATATGAACTTCTGTAACAAAAATTCAATTAAAATCTGAAGTGATGCTGGGTGTGGTGGCACACACCTTTAATCTCAGCACTTGAGGAGGCAGAGACAGGTGGATCCTGTGAGTTTGAGGCCAACCTGGTCTACAAAGTGAGTTCAGGACAGCCAGGGCTACACAGAGAAACCCTGTCTCAAAAAAACCAACCAAACAAAAAAACCCACCAAAACCAAAAATCCAAAGTGATGTTAGGGTTGTTTTCTCTGCAACATTTGTTCACAGACGCAAACGGCGCATGAGTATGTGTTCTCCAAAATGATGAATTTATAGGGCTGGCGTAATGAGCGGCTCAGCTGCTGAGGGCATACTGCTCTTCCAGAGGAGTTTAATTCCCAGCACCCCACACCAGGCAGCTCATAAACATTTGTAACTCCAGCTTCAGGGGATCTGATGTCTCTCTGGCCTCCTGCACATGTGTGCACACACAATTAAAAATAAAATAAATCTTTTACAAAATGAGGCCAGCTTAGAAAGTAAATCAAAATGCTACCTAGTGGGGCAAAAAAAGAGCCACTTCCTTTTGCCATGAGATAAAACATAAAGAAATAGAATGGCCTTGCAAAAACAAACAAGGATGAGGTCACACCACAGAAGGAAGAGAGAACAGCGCACAAAGGTCACCCTGAAGAGTTCACTCAAATACAGCGTCAACTTTCTTTCATTTTTGCTGAAGTCAGCATAGGGCCATTTACTGCTTACGTTCCCATTGTTTTGTTTAGGGTAGTCCAGCTTTGTCCAGGTCTGGGAGAAGTGTCCCCTGTGAGAACCAGTGACCTATTTAAGGAAAGCCATCCATCATGAGCAGCGACCACCTTCCTTTCCTGGAAGTCCCCCAAATGCGTAGGATATTTCCTTCCACAGGGCAGGGCCTGCAGAGGAAGCTGGATTCACACATGCTCCCTTTTTTTTTTTTTTTTTTTTTTTTTTAGGTTTTCAAGACAGGGTCTCTGTGTATCTTTGGCTGTCCTGGACTTGTGTTGTAGACCCAGCTGGCCTCGAATTCAGAGATCCACCTGCCTCTGCCTCCTGAGTGCTGGAATTAAAGGCATGCACCACCACGCCTGGTCACACACTCTTAAACTGCAAGAAACACAAGTATCTCACACAATCCTGTGGAAAACTATCCTGAGGCTGTGTGCTTTTTCCTTGTTTGTGTTTTGTTTTCTTTTTTTAAGACAGGAATTTTTTTTGTGTGTGTAGCCTTGGCTGTCTACAACTCTCTTTGTAGATCAGGGTGGCCTTGAACTCACAGAGATCTACCTGCCTCTGCCCACCACTACCCCAGTGCTGGGATTAAAGGTGTGTGCCACCACCACTTGGCCTAGATGTGTGCTTTTTTGTTTGTTTGTTTGTTTGTTTGTTTGTTTTTGTTTTGTTTTGTTTTGTTTTTCGAGACCGGGTTTCTCTGTGTAGCCACGATGTCCAGGACTCACTCTGTAGAGCAGGCTGGCCTTGAATTCACAGAGTGCTGGGATTAAAGACATGTGCCAACATGTCTGGCTGCTAGCTAAATGCTTTTAATCCAGCACTTTGGATGTAGGGATAGGCGAATCAGCAATTCAAGGTCATCTTTAACTACACAGCATAATTTGAGGCCAGCCTAGGTTATATGAGACCCTTTCTCAAAGATAGATAGATAGATAGATAGATAGATAGATAGATAGATAGACAGACAGAAAGATTGGAAAAACCAGCTGGGCAGTGGTGCTGCATGGCTGTAATCCCAGCACTCGGGAGGCAGAGGCAGGTGGATGTCTGTGAGTTTGAGGCCAGCCTGGTCTACAAAGTGGGTCTAGGACAGCCAGGATGACAAGAAAAACTGTCTCCAAAAACAAAAAACAAAAACAAAAACCCCAGTAAATAAATAAATACATACAAAAAACAGCCCCAAATAAAAACCAAGCAAACAAGCAAAGGTGAGAGCTAGGCAGGGTGACTCACAGCTTTAATCCCAGCATTTGGGAGGAAAAGGCAGGCAGATCTCTCTGAATTCAAGGCCAGCCTGGTCTACAAAGCGAGGATATTGTCTCAAAACCAAAAGAGTGGGAGGGAAAAAAAAAATCTCTGTTGGTTTCTTTTTGACACATGGAGAAAGCCCTAGGCAAAGCCATGAGAGAGAACAGACTGGTTTTGGCTCTCTACGCTGTGTGGTAACTCTCATCAGATCTCTCTGCTTGCCTGCCCTGGACCCATCACACAACACACAGCAGCCAGCTCTTACAAGCTGACTGCTGCTGGGAGGCAGTGGGACGTGGACAGCTATGATCAGTGGAATTTCACGGAGTGGTTGGTAGAGTCTGAGGCTTTGGAAGACTCTGGGGAGAAGAGTCCCTTTGTAACATCCAGCTCCCTCAGGAGTAAACAGCCACTGTGCTATCTCTAGGGTAGCCAGGTTGTGTAAATGAGGACTGTTTACCTAATCTCTTTTTAAAAATACTACTTTTTTGAAGGGTGTGGTGGCACACTTCATGGCACATGCCTTTAATCCCAGCACTCTGAAGGCAGAGGCAGGCAGATCTACAGCCTGGCCTACAAAGCCAGTCCAGGACAGCCACTGCTACACAAAGAAATCCTGTCTCAAACAAACAAACAAAAGAAAGAAAAAAAAAACCATCCTACTTTTATTACCTCTTTAAAATACCACATGTGTCTGGGTGTGGTACTCCACACCTTTAATCCTACCACCTGACGAGCAGAGACAGGTGGATCTTTGTGAGGCCCCTGCCTGACCTACAGTGATCCAGGACAGCCAGGACTCTGTTGCACAGAGTCTCAAAAACAAAAGCAAAAACAGAAAAACTCATTGGGCAGTGGTGGCACAAGTCTTTAATCCCAGCACTCGGGAGGCAGAGGCAGGTGGATCACTGTGAGTTCAAGGCCAGCCTGGTCTACAAAGCGAGTTCAGGACAGCCAAGGCTACACAGAGAGACCCTGTTTCAGAAAAAAAAAATAAAGCTGGGTATGGTGGTGCATGATTGTAATCCCAGCACTCAGGAGGCGGAAGCAGGAGGATCACTGTGAGTTCAAGGCCAACCTAGTGTACAAAGCAGGTTCAGGACAGCCAAGGCAACACAGAGAAACTCTGTCTTGGAAATACAAACCCAAACAAAAACAGAAAGAAAAAAAAAAAAGAATGAAAGAGAATTCCACTTATAGGCACTATATATTTTTATCTGGCCCCCCAAACCCCCCTCCAATCCCCCCATCCCTGCAGCCTGTCTCCCTCCCAATTTGATGGGTGATAATAGGTCCCAGGGTCCAGTTAGTACAGACCATGCACAAATGGCTAGATCGCTTGTTTTTTAATGTATAATTTAAAATTTGAACCAAAAGTGTTAGGAACCTTTGTGTTTCATTGTTCAAAGCATCTAAAATCAAATGTCTATTTCTGTTCTTAGAAAAAGCCCCTGCCAATCCTAGCACTCGGGAGACAGAGGCAGGCGGATCGCTGTGAGTTCGAGGCCAGCCTGGTCTACAGAGTGAGTCCAGGACAGCCAAGGCTATACAGAGAAACCCTGCCTCAAAAACTCAAAAAAAAAAAAAAAAAAAAAAAAA
>OU015744.1:71691629-71723138 GCA_907169655.1 Acomys percivali
AAGAAAGAAAGAAAGAAAGAAAGAAAGAAAGAAAGAAAGAAAGAAAGAAAGAAGGAAGGAAGAAAGAAAATAAGATTAGACAAGCTTCATTTTGTGAAGATTTTGTTGTTGGTGGTTTTGTTTTTCAAGACAGTGTTGCTCTGCATAACGTTGGCTGTCCTGGACTCACTTTGTAGACCAGGCTGGCCTTGAATTTACAGCAATCTGCCAACCTCTGCCTCCTGAATGCTGGGATTAAAGTCGTGTGCCACCATGCCCGGCTTATGAATATTTTTTTAAACCTCAAATGGAAATTTCTCTGTGCAGTGAGCTTTCTACAACTTGTCCACTTGGGGTTAACCACAGGGCTGCAAAAATTGAAGAGACACAGTCACCGCCTTTAAAGGCTCCCTGGGGGAACACATATTAGGAAGCAGCTATGAAGTAATGGCCTTGTCGTATCTAGGCCAGGAATTGGGAAGTGGTGGGGCTGCCTCTCCCAAGAGGGAGAACATGGCAGAAGAATCCACCAGGGTAGCTTCTGGGCCTTTGGAGCTCACTATTATCATAGAGCAAAACCTCAGGAGTGCTAACCACAGAGGCCCAGGACTGTGCCAGAGGTTCAGCAGCAGCCGCAGAGCCAAATGGAGTGGAAGTCAGGCTAGTTTACCAGGCTGAGCTCTTAGCCCTGGGCTATGAGCACCAAGCAGGACTGGAACAGTGACACCATCATCAGGATCCTCACTGTGACCCCAATGACTGCAGTATAAGCCTGAAGCCTTGCAATGGGTTAAATGATTGTGCCCCCATCCCAGACTATATGTTGAAATATTACACCCTAAAGTAGCAACATTAAGAAGTGGGCCCTTAGCTGGGCCGTGGTGGTACACACCTGTAATCCCAGCACTCTGGAGGCAGAGGCAGGCGGATCTCTGTGAGTTCGAGGCCAGCCTGGTCTACAAAGTGAGTCCAGGACAGTCAAGGATACACAGAGAAACCCTATCTTGAAAAACAAAACAAAACAAAAAGAAAAACAAACAAACAAAAGTGGGCCCTTGGCTTTTAGCGCTAGATCAGGTCATGAGGGTGAAGTCCTCATGGATAGAATTAGTGTTCTCAGATGGGCATGGTGGCGCACGCCTTTGATCCCAGCACTTGGGAGGCAGAGGCAGGCAGATCTCTGTGAGTTCGAGGCCAGCCTAATCTACGAAATGAGTCCAGGACAGCCAAGGCTACACAGTGAGACCCTGTCTCAGAAACACACACATACACAACCAAATGTAGCTTTGGCTGACCATATACTCAACATATAGATTGACCTCCCACTCCCAGACATCTGCCTGCTTCTGCTAAGCACTGGGATTAAAGGCACGTGTGCTAAATCTGGCCAGAATTAGTTTTTATAGAAGAGATCCCAGGGATTTGGCACCTTCGTCCAGCCTCCCCGAGAACCAGACATGTGCGCTACAAGCAGGTAAAACACTCACACAGATAATAATTGCAAACAGGGGACGGATCTCAGACAGCAGCTTCTGCCATGTGAGGGTGTGACACGGAACCAGTGTCAGCAGCTTTTCCAGACCTAACCACGGTGGCGCCTTTCTCTGCACTGTCCAGCCTCGGGACCATGGGAACTATATTCTGTTGTTTCAAAGGCACCTGGCGCCTCCAGTGCATCACTTCCAGGCCTAACGGCCTGACGCTGAAGACAGGTGGCTGGGAGAGAGGGAGAGCAAAGCCTAAACACCCAGAAAATGTTCAAGAGCCAAGAGGAGACTGAGAGCCAACAGCACAGAATTCACTGAGCAGTAAAGGAGATGCTCAGGGCAGCAGTGACTTTCCCCGGGGGGCACTTCTGACTTCCATCGCAGAGAGAGCAAAGGTCACCGTGGAAGGAAGGTAGGATGGTGCCACACGTTAGGTCACTACCTCACTTGCTGCATGGTCCAGACTGGCCCCAAATCTGAGGTTCTCCCCTTTCTGCCTCTATCACCCAAATGAATTTACAGACTGCAGCCATCAGGCCCAGGAGTGACTCACACCTGTAATCCCAGCACTCAGGAGGCTGAGGCCGGAAAGCCAGCCATTTGGAGTTTGAAACCAGCCTCAGCTATAGAGACTCTGCCTTAAAACAAAACCCAAACTGGGGAGAGGGTTGGGGGTGTGGCCCAGTTGATAGGGTACCTGCCTAGTTTTCACAAAGTCCCGGCTTCAATCCCCAGTACTGCATAAAACCAGGCGTTTGATGCCCAACTGTAATCCCAGCACTTTTTATTTTAGCTACATAGGGAGTTTGAGGCCAACCTGGGCTACATGAGTCTCTGTCTCAAAACAAAAAATACTCTCAAGGATTTCTTTCCAATGTAGGAAGTTTTTTTTTGTTGTTGTTGTTTCATTAAAGCATCAATTTTGTAGAACACTTTGTGTATCCCTCTGTATCTCATAGAACATGTCTGAGAGGGAAATTCCACATGATGAGGCTCTGTGTTTCTCCAAACTGTAACCCTGCCTGGGATCCGTACCCTCAGGTGTAAAAGGAAGAACTGACCCAAACATTTCTGATATCTCCCATTTTATCACTGGTTGCTCTGCCCTAACAAACTGCTCTCCCTGACACTCCATCAGCAGAGCCCAGTGCTGGCTTGTCATTCAGTCATGTTTATCCTCATTGCCAAAGAGCCTCTCTCAAAGAAAGGAATAGGAAAGAAAAAATAAGGGGAAAAAAGAAAAAGAGACCTAACGGTCCCCTCCCCCAGATATTTATCTGTGGGGTGCTTTGTGCAGAGCAATTTTCCTGTTGTATTTAGATTGCAATCACCCTGTGAAAGAAATACTGTCAGTCTGTTCTTCCCGGGGACCTTTGTCCCCTACATTAGAAAAGCTACAAATACTACACACGAATGTTTACATTTCATAAATCTATTTTCCTTGATCATTTGTTGAAGGCAGAAAAAAAATCCCCAAACTAATACACTCATTCATCTGAACTTTACAAAAACTGGTTTCTCGCAGAAATTACATTTTTCACAAAGCCACCTTCCATTCAGTGTTTTGTTCAGAGTGACTTCAAGGCCAACTTGTGAGCAACTTAGCGAGAAATTTGTCTTAAGATAAAAACGAATAAAAAGAGTCCAGGAATACATCCAGCTTAGTGGTGTTGCACTTGCAGAGCTGTCACCCTCCCTGGATTGCACATACATATGGAGGGCTATACTCGCTTTGTTTCTGAAGAGCCTTTGGGAGGAAAGACCATAGGAAGATTGCATTTGATTTTTAGCAAAGGAGAAGTTGTGCAGAGAACTGGAAAGAAGAGTGTCTGGTGCTCCTCTTTTGAGGGACCGTCCTTGGCCTGTCCTCAAGGTCATAGAGAAACAGGTACCCCGATTCTCAGGTGCAGAGGCCTGCGCTGAGGGTAGCAGAGGGCCATGCTGAGCCACTCAGGGTGGACATCCGAGCTAGGCCAGGTGTGGCTTTCCTTCCAAGCAAGGCAGAGGACACCACAGGGACCAAGGCAGGGGAGACTTGCTGCCGATGGAAGTAATGAGCAGTTTGAGGAGCAAGTGGTACTTTAGTTAAGAAGAGCAGAACCGCTTCTTCCTCGGCTTTACCAACAAGGTGGCTGCCATCGTGGCTGCCCTCCGGCCTCTGGGGAAGCCCAAGATCATCATAAAAGAGGGCTGAGAAGTTCATCAGGCACCAGTCAGATCGATGTGTCAGAATTAAAGGAAACTGGTGGAAACTCAGAGGTATCAACAACAGGCGTGGAAAAGATTCAAGGGCTGGATCCTGGTGCCCAACATTGGTTATGGGAGCAACAGGAAGACCAAGCACATGCTGCCCAGCCGCTCCCGGAAGTTTCAGCTGCTCCCAGAAGTTTCTGGTCCACAGTGTCAAGGAGCTGGATGTGCTGCTGATGTGCAGCAAATCTTTTGTTTGTTTGTTGTTTTACCGAGACAGGGTTTCTCTGTGTCGCCTTGGCTGTCCTGGACTCACTCTGTAGACCAGGCTGGCCTCGAACTCACAACGATCTGCCTGCCTCTGCCTCCCGAGTGCTGGGATTAAAGGCGTGCACCACCACACCCAGCAGCAAACCTTACTGTGCTGAGATTGCTCACAGTATTTCCTCCAAGATCTGAAAAGCCATGGTAGAAAGAGCAGCACAGCTGTCCATCAGAGTCACCAATCCCAATGCCTCGCTATGCAGCAAAGAAAACGAGTGGGTGGCTTATGTGCATGTTTTATTTCTGTTTAAATAAAACCACAAAAACCAAGAGAGGCAGGCGGGGGTGGGGGGTGGGAGGAGGATGGGACAGAGAGAGACAGAGACAGAGACAGACAGAGACAGAGACAGAAGGGCAGAACCTGGAGTTCCAAGGATGAAAGGGCTGGGGCTCAGCTCTGTGGTACACTGCCTGCCTTACATATAGGAGGCCTGAATTTAGTGATGGAGAGCAAAAGAGAGTGAGAAAGAGGAAGGGGGAGGAGGAGGAAAAGAAAGGAAAGGAAAGGAGGGGAGGGGAGAAGGGAAAGGCAAGGAAAGAGAGGAGGCACAGTGTGCCAAGAGAAACACTCTCAGAGGCTCAGGGGACCCTGCCTGGGCACCCGACATTGATAGATGGTTTGGCAGGTGTGTTAACAAAGGGCATGGTGAGGTGTTGTAGTAAAGTGAAGGTACACCTGAGGAGGGCCCAGGAGGCAGGGACACCACCACGGGGCACAGGGAGGCAGGCAGGCGCCAAACAGACTGCACCCAGCTCCCATGATGAGTATGGACCGCAGCCTCATCCTCAGAGCAAAGGGCGGGTTGAATGGACAGAAAAGACACCGTCTGGAAATCACGCCAGCTCTAGGGGAGGGCAATCCAGGGCCTTATGGTCTCTGAAGGAAACGGACGCATCTGAGCGAGATCTGGGATAGACAGACACTAAGAAATCACTCGAGGCTCCTAGGAGGAAGGGAAGCCATGAAAGTGACAAGAGGACAAAGGAAACAGAGCAAACCTGGAAACCAAGGGAGGGTGTACAAATGTCGAAACAGGTAAAACAGGACCGCAAGGTCCACTACTGATTTCACCCACAAGCCAAGTATAGTTGACCTTGACCAGAGTAGATCCAACAGACAGACTGGTGGGTCTAAGCCGCATGCCCGAAGTCAGACGTATAGATGGAAGCAAGTAGCAGAGAGCTGAGTGTTAAACAGGCTTTGCCTGAAGCCGGCAGTTAGAGGGACCTGAGAGGTAGCAAGCGAGGCTTGTTGTGAGGGTCAGAGAGATAATGTGTGCAGCGGGAGGGCTGGTACCCATGGCGTTTTCTGAGACCTGCTCGGTATTACTAGAGCGTGAAGATGCACTGAGGTCCACACCTCCCCATGTGCCAAGCAGGGCTTCGTGTGTTGCTACGCCATCTCCATTATTCTTCCCCACAGCTCTGTGAGATTGGGATTAGGAGTCCAGTTCAGTGGGGACAAGTAGAGGCTTAGAGAAGCCACATGCCCTTGGCTAATACCAAGTCTAAGTCAGCAAATTAAAACAGGTGTGGCCCGCAGCCTTCTGAGGCCCCTGATCTGTCTTTAAGCCAGACTGGCCGAGTGTGTTATGGACATATCGTTTCTTATGTCTTTTGGGAGACATCCCAAAAGGTCTTCCCTAAAGTTCCAGGAGATAGGGGCTACATTCGTTAGGCTCTGTTTATTCATGCTACTCTTTGACATTACTGGAAGATTGGCTGGGTGCCGGGGAATGCAATGTGGGTTTAACTGGGCCTGGGTTCAAATTCTGAACTAATTACTTATCCATGAGCTTTCATTTCTTTTCAGTAGTAAAATGAGTAAAAGAAAAGTTCCAGGCCACCCAAGGCTACATAGCAAGATCTTGTTTCAAACGAGGAGGGAGACATGGGAAGGGGAGGGGAGGAGAGGGAAGGGAAAGAGAAAGAGAAGGGGAAGGTAGAGAAAAAAACCTATTTTGTTGGGGCACATCTGTAATCCCAGCACTAGATAGCTGAGTCAGGAGGGTTATGAGTTCAAGGCCAACCTTGGTTACAGAGTAAGATCTTCTAAGAAAGAAAGGAAGGAAGGGAGGGAGGATAAGTGGCTAAGGATGTGGCCCAGTTGGTAGTGTTTGCATAGACTACATGAAGCCCTGGGTTTGATTCCCAGCATTTAAGACGTGGAAGCAGGAAGATCAGACGAGTAAGGTCATCGTCAACTACTTAAAGAATGGAGCTACATTGTTAGTTGACAGCCAGCCCGGGGTAGAGGCTTTGTCTCATAAGCAAATGAATGAATAAATTAAAGTAGAAAGACATTACCAGGTGTAATGCTCTACACCTATACTACCAGGGCTTGAGAAATAGAAGCACCAGGATCAGGAGTTCAAGGCTATCCTCGCCCACCTCGTGAGTTCAAGGCCCCTTTTTGCTAAATGAACTCTAAAGAATACTCAGAAAAGTGGAAGCACGGGGCTGCTGCATAGAGGCGCGTTGGTAAGGATTCTCTTCAGTGTTGATACAGCAGGCATGCATCAAATGGCATTACAGGATTTATCCCAGTCCTGGTCCCAGGCTTTCTCCACAACAGCAGAGCTAAGCAGAACGAATCCTGCTTTAGGGTCCACCACAGCCCAACACAGGTCATCTGGACTCATACACGGAGTCCCTTGAATAGTGTCCTGGAAGCCCATGGACAAAAAGGTCCCCATCATCTTGCCCATTGGCGTTTGGAAAATGTTTTCTATCTTCTAGAATGCCCTATTTAAAAGTGAGGGTTGGATGTGGGAACTGGAGATGGCTCAGTGGTTAAGAGTACTTGCTGTTTTTCTAGAAGATTAGTACAGTACATAGCACCCCACGTCAGAAGGCCTGCAGTCATGTGCCTCCAGCTCCCAAGGACCAAATGCCCTCTTCTGGCCTCTTTGGGTACTGAATACACATGCATACACTACAGCAAACACACACACACACACACACACACACACACACACACACACCACAGGAAGGCACACACAATACAAAATTTAAGCCTTAAAATACAATAAAAATAACAAAATAAGCCGGGCACTGTGGAGCACGCCGGGTGTGGTGGCACACGCCTTTAATCCCAGCACTTAGGAGGCAGAGGCAGGTGAATCTCTATGAGTTTGAGGCCAGCCTGGTCTACAAAGGGAGTCCAGGATAGCCACAGCTACACACATAGAAACCCTGTCTCAAAAAAAATAAATAAATATATAAATAAATATTTTCTTTTCCTTTTCTTCTTCTTCTTTAAAAAGATTTATTTATTTATTATTATGTATACAGTGCTCTGCCTGCACGTACACCTACAGGCCAGGAGAAGACATCAGATCACATTATAGATGGTTGTTAGCCACCATGTGGTTGCTGGGACCTTTGAACTCAGGACCTTTGGAAGAGCAGTCAGGGCTCTTAACCTTTGAGCCATCTCTCCAGCCCCCTCTTTTCTTCTTCTTATTTTTTTTTGTTTGTTTGTTTGTTCATTTTTTTGAGACAGGGTTTCTTTGTGTAGCTTTGGCTGGGGTCGCCTTGTAGAGCAGGCTAGCCTCAAACTCACAGCAAATGATCACCTGCCTCTGCCTCTGCTGGGCTTAAAGGTGTGCACCACTACAGCTGGCTAATAAATATTTTCTTAAATGGAAGGGACCAAGGATGTAGCTTATTTGGATATTCACCTAACATGTACAAAGCTGTGGATCCTGTCCCCATCCCCAGCACCATGCATGCCCGGTATGGTGGCACACACTTTCAGTCCCAGCACTTGAGGGGTATAGGCAGGAAGACAAGAAGTTCAAGACTACCTCTAATACATAATGAGTTTGAGGCCAGCCTAGTAAAAACCTTCATTTTAAAAAATGAAGAAAAACCCACAAGCAGTTGTCCAGGTCTGGTACCTCAGGCCTGTCACCCAAGCTGCTGCTTCTTCTCCTTCTTCTCCTTCTCCTTCTCCTTCTCCTCCTCCTCCTCCTCCTCCTCCTCCTCCTCCTCCTTCTTCTTCTTCTTCTTCTTCTTTTTGTGTTTTTGTTGTTTGTTTGTTTTTGCTTTTTTAAGACAGGGTTTCTCTGTGTAGCCTTGGCTGTCCTAGACTCACTTTGTAGACCAGGCTGGCCTCGAACTCACAGCGATCCACCTGCCTCTGCCTCCTGAGTGCTGGGATTAAAGGTGTGCGCCACCACACCCGGCAACCCAAGCTTCTTGAGCAACAAAGGCAGGAGAATTACAAATTCAAGGCCTGTAGAGTGTCTCCAAGGCCAGCCTGGTATGTTAGTAATACTTTGTCTAAAAGAAGAAGGAGGAGGAGGAGGAGGAGCAGGAGAAGGAGGAGGAGGAATAAGAAGAGGAGGAAGAGGAAGAGAAAGAAGAGGAAGAGGAGGAGAGCAAGGTTGTCAATGACATAGCAGTTGCCTTAGACTTGATCCCCAGAACTGCCAAAAGACAACATGCAAATGACCTAAAGTCACAAGGATGATGCTACTCACATTTCCCTGGCTCACTGGAGAGTACAGAGAGCATCAAGCATCCTCTGCACCAGAGCCACAAAGTCACTCAGGTGTGGGCAGCTGTAGCTTTCCTGTACCAGGTCTTCAAACCAACAACTCTAGTAGTTTGGCCTTAAACACTGCATTTCCATGAGATAGGATCTTTGAGATGGAAACATTTGGTTCAGTTTTTTTTCTTTTTTCTTTTTCTTTTTATTAATTTATTCAGATTACATCTGAATTGTTATGCCATCCCTTGTATCCTCCTGTTCCTCCCTCCCGGTTCAGTTTTTCTTAAAAGCTGGTTGGTAACACAAAATTGCCCTTGGGTTGGGTGTGGTAAACACACACCTGGAATCCCAGCACCCAGGAGGCTGAAGCGAGAGGACCGCTTGGGCAAGTCTGGGCAAGTGAGATCTAGTCCGTAGACAAGAACAATGACAGAGAGCATCCTGGGCCAGGCTTTCCTGCTCTCCCAGGTCTAGAACCAGAGTCTTCACTTGGCAGCCACCATGATCTAACACTGACCCGCTCAGGAAAACAACAAAGCAGATGCCCAAATGGTTAGATGTGCTGAGCCGCACTGAGCCGACTGAGCGCGTGTTAGTGAGCGGTCTAGTTAAAATGACCCAGCAAGTGTTGACTAGGGCCCGTGGTCTGCGCCTTTATACGCTACTAGAGACAGAAAAGTAAACAAAACACCTCCCCATGCTGTGCCGTTAGCCACAATCGCTAAGGGGCCGAACCTGCTGGGGGAGTCACATTGGGCCAGGGGATCAGCTTGAAGAAATTGGTTGATAGGGAGTGAAGGCTCTAGGAGTCCAAATGGCGAATAATGGGATGGTGTGCACATGTGGGTCAGTCTATCTATATATCTATCGATGGGTCTACTTTAAT
This sequence comes from Acomys percivali, assembly GCA_907169655.1. Taxonomy (NCBI): domain Eukaryota; kingdom Metazoa; phylum Chordata; class Mammalia; order Rodentia; family Muridae; genus Acomys; species Acomys percivali. The sequence continues at coordinate 71,700,994 of OU015744.1, forward strand.
GTGCATTGGTGTTTTGCTTGCATGTATGTCTGAATGAGGGTGTCAGATCCCTTGGAACTGGAATTACAGATAGTTGTGAGGTGCCATGTGGGTGCTGGGAATTGAACCTGGGTCTTCGGGAAGAGTAGCCCCCACCCCCACCCCAATTTGGATTTCATAGTGTGGCTGGCGTGCAACTCTGTGGTAGAATGCTGTTTGCCAGGTTGAGAGTGGGTTGAAAATAGCTCATCAGCTAATGAAGAGGGAGAGGGGATATCGCAGAGTTCTGCTAAAAGGGACCCAGGAAGCTTTTAAGGCAAAAAGACAGAATAATCATTGTGTCTTATTCCCCTGGGGCATGGGGATGGGGACAGCATTGTAAAGGTTAACAGATTTCCCGAAAACTGCAGATTTCATGACTTTTTTTTCTTTTTTAGATCAAGCAAACAGAAGCTGTAGATCCCTCAGAATGAGAAAAGAAAGTCTTGGAAGTGACGCCTTGGGCCATAGCCTTGGGGCGAGGAGAGTCTCTGCAAAAACAGAGGAGAAGTCTATAAACCTGGCCTTGAACTCTGGAGGACCTTCCTGACCTGGGGCTGTATCCTTCGCATAAAGTGTCCATCCCCTAAGCAGTCTTTGGAGGAGTGGGGGGGGGGGGTTTGTGACAAAATGTTAAGTAAAGCTGGGCATGTTGGTGCGTGTCTGTAATTTCATTACTCAGAGGCTAGAGGCTCTCAAATGCAAGGCCAGCCTGAGGTACACAGTGAGTTCAAGGCCATGCTGGGCTACAAAACAAACAAACAAAATCTAGCTGCTGTGGTACACACCTGCAGTTCCAGCGCTCTGGTCGCTAAGGAGGACCTTCAGCACCTCAAGGTCAGTCTCTGCTCTATTAGGACTAGGAGGCTAGCCTGACCTATAAGGCACTACATTTCAAATACTAAGCAAGTAAGCAGTTAAAGTTCTTCAACAGGATGCAGACAAAGTGGTGCAAGGCTGTAACGCCAACACTTGACAGCTGGGGCAGGAAGATTGGAAGTTTAAGGGCGTCTTCGGCTACCCAGTGAGTGGGAGAGTGGGCTAGACTGCCTAAGACCTTGTCTAAACAAAGCGAACCGCTCTTCAGCAAACCATGACTAGGATTTACTTAAAACAGTTGTAGGAAAGCCTCTATAATAAGCTCCCAAATACGTCCTAATTTCACATATATTTTAAGTGGCATCCAGATACCCCCCAAATTTCCAAGGACCTAACTTTGGAGAGTACTCTCAGCTCACTCCCCAAAGACAATAGGCTTCTTAGAGAAGCCAAGCCTCCACCTAGTCAGAAACTTGTTTTCTGAGGGCTAGAAATGAGCTCGCCCTCCAGGGGTGTAATTCTGTAACCCACCCCCAACCCCAACCAAGACGCACCTCAGGGCAGCCTCCAATGTTGGCTCAATGCACCCAGCACACTCAGACACTAACAGAGGCCAGTATTGTCGTCCCCATCCCCCAAGTGAGTCAACACGAGCCAGTTGGTGTAAACAGACCCTACTCTGCTTCACTGAAGCTACACAGGAACATCTAAAGGGGAATTAACAACGCCACTTTGTGAAGCTGCTGGCACGTCGCCATCTTGCTTCTCACTCCCAAGAGGGCAATGAACAGCCTGCTGTGCATAAGGCCCATTACACACTTGGGAGACAACCATGAGCCATTTGAATAGCTCTCTGGGGCTACAGGTTCACCCTAGGCAGAGGGAAGACACCCCCCCCGAATAGTGGCACAAGTGTTGTCTCCTCTATTTCTGATGCAAGCAGACTGGTCTTGCTCAAATGACGGCAAACGAAAGCTCACGTGGCAGGGGGAACCTGAGGCAGCATCCTGTGTCCATTTCCACTCTATACACCTTGAGCCTCACACAAAGACCCTCCTTCAGGCAGCCAGTCGGAGCCAAGTCCGGTCTGTTTTCACACCTCTACCCAGAGATAAGAGGTAAGGCTTGGGAATCACATAACCCTCTTGCGAAATGAACCTGATCAACTAAAATTGACCATTTTGAGTGCCAAAGTGGGAGCGGCTCAATGGGTCCCCTGTTTTCCTTCCTCCTCACTCACAGCAGCACATTTCTGTCAGCCACTCATTGGCTGGCCCGTTGGCTAGGGTTGAGAGCAGCCAGGGCCCTGTGCTCAGTCAAGTGCACCAAGTTTGACTCGGTGCCTTTTGGAAAGCATTGGTCAGCTGACACCAGGAAGCTGCCTCTGACCCTCCCAGCAGCACAGGGAAATGCTCCGTTTGGCAGGCCAACCTGTCAGGAGCTCCAATTCCCAGACACAGGAGTTTCAGGGGATGAAGTCTAAGTGACAACAGGCCCCTGGATCTCAGTACAACACCTGGGATTCTAACAGCCCAGAAAAGCCAGGTAAGAACTCTGTGTGCTCTCTGCCCCATACTCCATCTACTTCCGGAAATAGGATGGGGGTTCACCTAAGCTCACCTTTAGGGGCAGAAGCTGGAGGGGAGCATACTCCTAGGAGAGACAAGCATCTTGGGCTGATCTTGTCCGTGTTTTATTTATTTATTTACTCACTCACTCATTCATTTTTGAGGCAAGGTGTCATTACAGTTCAGGCTGGTCTCAAACTTCTAATGTAGCTAAGGACTTTAGATCCTCTTGCCATAACCTCCCAAGGCATGCACTACCACACTTGGTTTGTGAGGTAGTAGAAATGAATCCTAGGGTTTTGTGTACACTAAGCGCGCACTCTACCAAATGAGCTACATTTTCAGCCTTATCATTATTTTAAAGACAATCTTACTTTCTATTCCAGGCTAGACTTGAGCTTAGAATCCTCCTGCCTCAGTTTCTTGAGTGCTGGAATTCCACGCATGTACCACAAGGGCTGGCCCATCCTGTTTCTACAATCTAATTCTGGTTACATTCTTGGCCTAAGACCAACCTTCTTTGAGCATCACCGCTACCTGCGGCTGCTCTCCCAGCCCATAGGTTTAGAAAGCTTGCAACCAATAGATCCCAAGCTGCCTAATTACAATTCATCCCTGAAACTATTTTAGAATCAGAATCATCGTCCCATCAATGTTACTTAGTTTAGTTTTGAGTTTAATACGTGAATTTGCAGGCATCTTCATTGACCATGCAGAACCAAAGCAATCCTAAACAGAAAGGACACTGCTAGAGATATCACAATACCTGACTTCAAACTATACCACAGAGCCATCGTGACAGCATAGTACTAACCCAGAAACAGACATGTGGACCAATGAAGCAGGCTGGCCTCGAACTTGCAATCCTCCTGCCTTCTCTGCTACAACTTTATTCTGTCTCGCTTGACACAACCTGTTTCTCCTCTCAGCCAACAAACATTTTGGAACAGTAAAACAGGGAACTGCTATCTTTGCTCATCCACTATAAGTTAAGAATTACTTCACGGATTTCATGTACTGAGATATTCTGTCTATCAGTCAAGCTTCACTTATTAAGAAATAATAAGTTGGGGCTGAAGAGATGGCTCAGAGGTTAAGAGCACTGTCTGCTCCTCCAGAGGTCCTGAGTTCAATTCCCAGCAACCACATGATGACTCATGACCATCTGTAATGTGATCTGATGACCTCTTCTGGCTTGCAGATCTAGGTGCAGGCAGAGCACTGTATACATAATAATAAATAAAGTTTTAAAAAATAAATTAAAAAAAAGAAATAATAAGTTAATTTTTTGTATGCATGTGACATGGGGAGTTGTTAATCAAGCTGAATTTATTACTAGTGATACAGTTTAATTTGGAGATGGAAAGAGAGGTGGGTATGTGTCATATGTGTGCATGCAAAGGATAAAGGATGTTGTGTGTTTTCCTCTATCACTCTCCACCTTATGTTTTTGTTTTGTTTTGTTTTGTTTTGTGACAGAGTTATACTTTGTAGTCCTGGCTAGCCTGGAACTCACAGTGATTTGCCTGCCTCTGCCTTCTGAGTGCTGGGGGTCAAGGTGTGCGCCACTACTTCTGGCCACCCTAGCGTTGGGTTTTTGTTGTTTTGTTTCTTTGTTTTCTTGTGTGCTGTTTTTCAAGACAGGGTTTCAGATTTGCAGAATGTCCCCATAATGACTCTTGGGAGTGCAGGCTGGTAGGTTCATAAGCACAGGAAAGTGAAATCAGAAGAAAATCACTTCTAAAGATTTATTTATTTATTATTATGTATACAGTGCTCTGCTTGCATGTACTCCTGCAAGCCAGAAGAGGGCACCATATCACATTACAGATGGTTATAAGCTACCATGTGGTGGCTGGGAATTGAACTCAGGACCTTTGGAAGAGCAGGCGGCACTCTTAACCACTGAGCCATCTCTCTAGCCCTCCTTTGTGTGTTTGTGTACGTGCCCACGTTGCCCTTGTCTTGCATGCGCACCTGGTACCTCCAGAGGCTAGGACAGGGCTCGGAGTCCCTTTGCATTGGAGTTACAGACTCCAGTGAACTGCCATATGAGCGCTAGGAACTGAACCTGGATCCTCTACAAGAACATCAAAAGCTCTTAACCACCAAGCCATCTCTCCACCCCAACCCCAACCAGGACTCCAGTTTTTTGGACACAGGTTGTCACTACATAGCATTGGCTGGGTTTGAATCTGTGATCCTCCTGCCTCTGCCTCCTGAGCGCTAGCTAGTACAAGTATCCTCATCTTGTCAAGTGAGACTAAGAATCTGAATTTACAAAGTTCATGGGCCTGTTCTTACCGCAGGCCAAGGTGTAAGAGGGAGGTGGCCAGCCCACTTGCCCAACCTAACATCTCCAGCTTCAATGTGTCTGAGGCTCAGAGGACCCAGCTTAGGTCCCCAGCATCTACATGGTGTCTCACAGCCACCTGTGACTCTAGATCCAGGACCTCTAATGCCCTCTTCCGGCTTCCACTGGGCACTGTACACGCATGATGTGCACACACATGCAAACAATCATACATTTAAAATAAAAATAAATAAATCTCTGTTTTCATAGTCAGGGCTGTTACACAGAGAAATCCTGTCTCAAAAAAAACAAAAAAACACCAAAAATCGAAGAACAAACAAACAAAAATCCCAAACCAAACAAACAAAAAACTTTTCAGAAGACAGGCTGTGGTGGTACACTTGAGAGGCAGAGGCAGGTGGATCTATGTGAGCTGAAGGCCAGCCTGGTCTACAGAGAGAGAGTTTCAGGACAGCCAGGGCTACACAGAGAAACCCTGTCTCAAAAAACCAAACCAAACCAAACCAAAACAACCAACCCCCTCTTCCTCCACCAAAAAAAAAAAAGCTTTCAATTATGCTTGGTTGAGTCTGAGAATATATAGTCCATGGGTATAGAGCAGCGGTTCTCAGCCTATGGGTTGCAACCCCTCTGGGGTTGAATAACCCTTTCACAGATGTCACCTATCAGATATTTACATTATAACTCATAACAGTATCAAAATTAGTTATGAAATAGCAATGAAATAAAAAGATGTCTGATAATGAAGGATTTTTTTTTAAATCTGGAAGTCAATAAAGAGAAACAAAAGAAAACTGGGTGTGGTGGCCGTTGCCTTTAGTGCCAGCACTTGGGAGGCAGAGGCAGTTGGATCACTGTGATTTCAAGGCCAGCCTGGTCTACAAAGTGAGTCCAGGATAGACAAGGCTATACAGAGAAACCTTGTCTCAAAAAACAATAAAATAAAATAAACAAAATGAGCCCAAGACATCAGGGCTGTTGCACAGAGAAACTCTGTCTCAAAAAAAAAATTTTTTTTTTAAAGGAGAGAGAGAAAGAAATAGAAGATGCATCAGGCCACACCAAAGTAATTCTCTTTGTAACCTCTAAGGATGAGAATTTAAAAGTTCATTAGACTTCTAAACTGCTCTAACGTATTTTTGTTTGTTTGTTTTGTTTTTCGAGACAGGGTCTCTCTGTGTAGCCTTGGCTGTCCTGGACTCACTGTGTAGACCAGGCTGGCCTTGAACTCACAGCGATCCGCCTGCCTCTACCTCCCAAGTGCTGGGTTTAAAGGCGTGAATGAACCACCATGCCCGGCTAACCGCACTAAAATATAAACAACCAAACCCCAAGGAAATCTGTCTCTTTCCTCTGCCTGGGACCGAGCGTTTTCACAACAGAGCTGTCTCCATCTCTGTCCCAAGATGGCTCATGTTTTCCCCACTGGCCCAGTTGGTTTTGGACTTCCTGCCTGTGTCCAGTGCTGGAGCCTCTGAGCCCGTGGGCTAGAGGGCTGTCTCCTCCTCTTCTGCACGTGTCACTCCTTTAGGACTCAAGCCTACAGCCCTGACTTGGCCCACAGTCGGGCTCTACTGAGGCTCAAGCCTGAAATGTATGGCTTCCTTGTCCTAGCACCTTGGCAGAATGTTTCCTTGCCTTGAAGATGAGCGTGTTGCTCACCCGCCTTGTCTGCTGAGTTCTGGAGTTCAGAAGCCCCTGCAGGCCTCTTCTACTTACCTGGGAAAGGCTTTGCTCATCCGTCCTGGCAGAGAAAGCTTGAAATGGAAGACTATAAATGGACATTTGAGTGGATTTAGACAACTCTTACTTGGCTGGAGAGATGGCTCAGCGGGTAAGAGCACCACTGACTGCTGTTCCAGAGGTCCTGAGTTCAATTCCCAGCAACCACATGGTAGCTCACAATTTGGTTCCCTTTTCTGGTATGCATGAAGACAGCATATTCATATACATAAAATAAATAATTTTTTTTTTCTGAGACAGGTTTCTCTGTGTAGCTTTGGCTTTTGTGGACTCTATTTGTAGACCAGGCTGGCCTCACACTCACAGCGATCCGCCTGTCTCTGCCTCCCGAATGCTGAGATTAAAGGTGTGCACCACCATGCCTGGCTTCTTAATTCTTCTTACCTACAAGACTGAACATTGCAATTTACACTAAAATATTCAGATGCCAAAATCCAGTACTCCAGAAATATTTTATATATTTTAGACTACCTACCCAAGTATATGCTAATGCTTATTTGTTCATTGACAGATATTGGACAAGTTGTGCACACTTACCAGACACTGCTCTGGCCACTGGTGAAACCTCAAACTCACACCTCATCCAGGAGGCTGGCAGGCAAGCAAACAGATGGACTATTAAAAGGTAATATCTTTAATACATGTATCAAGACACTTGCCATCAAGAATGGAGCTGATAAACGTGGTGGCACACACCTTTAATCCCAGCACCGAGGGAGGCAGAAGCAGGCAGATCACTGTGAGTTCAAAGCCAGCCTGGTCTACAAATTGAGTCCAGGACAGCCAAGGCTACACAGAGAAACCCTGTCACGGAGAGGAAAAAAAAAAAAGAGTGGTTCTGATGACCTGAGGTCTGAGATGGACCCTGGTAGAACTGGTTTGGGGTAGAAGTGGCCCCAGACTTCGGTGGGTCCACAATGGACTGACATCAAGGAGCAGAATCCCCACAGAAGCCATGGAAAGTTCAAATATCTATTCATTCATCTGGGGAGTGATGCTCAGCTAGGCATTTGGGTAAATGTTTGTCATCTCAGGCTTAGGAGGGCATATAGATATGTACTATCAGCAGTTCTAGGTCATTCCTGGTTACATAGTGGGTTCAAGGCTAGCCTGAGCTACACCATGACATGTCTAGAAATTTAATTAATTAGAAAATATAAGGCCGGGCGTGGTGGGGCATGCCTTTAATCCCAGCACTCGGGAGGCAGAGGCAGGCGGATCGCTGTGAGTTCGAGGCCAACCTGGTCTACAAAGGGAGTCCAGAATGGCCAAGAATACACAGAGAGACCTTGTCTCAAAAAAAAAAAAAGAAAGAAACCCAAAAAAAAGAAAATATAGGACATCTTGGTGCCCGCAGAGGCCTGTTGGGAACAGGACTTCTAAAACACAGCTATGTCTGGGAGGCTGTAGAGCAAGGCCATTTTTGCTGGCTACAAGAGAGGTCTCCGGAACTAAAAAGAGCACAAGGCTCTTCTTAAGATTGAAGGTGTTTATGCCAGGGATGAAACTGAAGTCTAGTTAGGCAGAAGATGTGCTTATGAGTATAAAGCAAAAACCAACACAATGACTCCTGGAGGCAAAGCAAACAAAACCAGAGTGATCTGGGGAAAGTAACTCGGGCCCATGGAAACAGTGGCATGGTTCGTGCCAAATTCCAAAGTAACCTTCCTACGAGGGCCATTGGACCCAGAATCCATGTGATGCTGTACCCTTCCTGGATTTCTAAGTTTGGCTTTTGAGGCCTGGAAGACTTTGATGAACTAGCCATATCCTGCCTCCACCTCCCGGGTGCTGGACTTACAGACGAACTCTATCACACCTAGTTTATGTGTTGGAAATGTAATCCAGAGCTTCCTGAGTCTCGGCCACCACTTTTTTGATTGGGCTACACTCCCTGCCTCCCAGTGACAGAAGATGGTCTTCTTGGAGCTGGGGAGATGGCTTAGTGGGCAAAGAGCTGACGACACTACTGTGAGGACCTGACTTAGGATTCCCAGAGTCCATGGGAAGCTGGAGAGATATGGTTGGTAGTCCCAGCACTCCCTGCTAAAAACAACAAGAGACTGTCTCCGACAAGCTGAGGACCATAAAGAGGTTGTCCTCTCACCCCAAGTAGTCTGTGGCACATCCCTCCCAGCCACACACATCATACACAATCTTTTCTACACACACACACACACACACACACACACACACACACGTGCACACACACACAATCTTTGCATAAATATTTTATTATTTTAATTATCATGTTATGATACAAATCAGTGTTTATGTGATTATCATAAAATCCTTGAAATACTGAAGTCAGCTCCCTTCTCCATAAGCCATTTTTTAAAAAATATACTTATTCACATTCTAACTTGTGTGGGACAGACAGTGGGACCAGGAGTGGCTGGCTTTCTCTCTTACCTACTCCCAACTTTGTTCCCAGGATGCTGGAAATGACTAAGACATCAAGACAGTAAATATAATCCCTGGGAGTTAAACAGTTACTCGTGTGCCTAGAATCGCATAGAAAGCAGACTGCAGTATGTACCAAGAGTTTGCCATGGCTAAAGGCCTCGCCTTTTTATTGGCTTTTCATCAGAAAGGTGTAGTGTGGAGAGAGAAGGAATTGGGCTGTGAGTTAGGTCTGCATACTTTCAGCCCACGCACATCAGGAGTAACTGAAAAAGGAGGACTCTGCACACAGGAGAGGTTATGGCGCGTTTTATTTCATGAGTACTTTACCACAATTAAAACACGTTGGAAAAGCTGGGCATAGCTCAGTGGTAGGTCATGCGCTTTCCTGTGTAAAGCACCCTACACTCGCAGCCCCTCTCCCCACACACATACAAAACACCCTCAGAAACATTGGAGAATGATAATACCCTACATGATATGCAGAAGTGTGGGGGAATGTGGCGTTTTGAACCTTATATATCCAAGACTGTGGTTGTGATAGATTGTTTGCAAAAATGGATGAGCTAATTCCTTCCTTCTTATTCTTGAAACATTCAAAGGGTGACTTGGCCACATCTTCCATTTAGGTGTGAAGTTTCTTTTCTGACCCTTTAAGCCTGGGCCAGGCTTGTGATTCACTTCAACCCAGAGAGTGTAGCAGAAATGACATTGGGTCATTTCTAAGTCACCTTTCAGAGCCTTGATGAAGCCCAGGCACTTCGAGGTGAACAAATATGCCCAGTGGTGGCCCACATGATGCAGACGTGTGGCTGAGGCCACTGCTGACCTGCCACCTGACCGCAGTCGTGTAAGTGACCCTGAGTGAACCCAGCCAAACCGACACCCTACAGAATTAGAAAGTGACACATATGGGGAAGGCCTAACACATTAATGAGACTAGTGTTTAGGGGTTTATGTTTCTCTTGTAGGAGGGATGCGGGTTATCGTGGGCACGGGTGAACCTGCATGGTTGGTTTGCCAACTCAGAACCAAGAGCTTCTCCCAGCCCTACACACAGATTCCTTCCTAGAACAGCCTTGCTACCTCCCCATCAGGAGCTGGAGCATCTTTACCCAGTCTGTGAATCAGAGCAGGTCTCAGTAGCTGTCCCAGAAGGGACACCACACAGCACTGAGCCCAGGCTTCAAGCCTTAGCTTCTGCTTTGACCTCCTAAGACTTCTATGCTCATAAGAAGCCCAGGCTGGCCTCACCCTCTAAAGTCAGTAGCTGGCCCAACCCACACTACCAACTTCCAGACTCACAAGTGAAGCCACCCAAGAGGCCTCAGTCTCCACCAGCTGACCCAGGCAAGAGCAGCCAAGCTGTCCAGATGGGCCGAAGCAAGGCACTGACCCACAGAGTCATGGGTAAATAAAAACAGCTATTATTTTGGGTTGATTCATTTACACAGCGGTAACTGATACATTGGAGACATAGCTACCATACACAGGAAACACACTTTCTCACTTTCTTTCAAGGCACTTCTTGTCCAGTTTAGTGGTGGGTAGACTGAGGAGGCCTCAGGTCCATGTGGTATGGACCTGTATAGCGTATAGCTGTATAGCGTGAATGCCTTGGCCTTCCTCTAAAGAGGGGCACCTGTGTCCTTATGGAGCACCCCATTAGCTGCCTTTGAGCCTGGAGTTTCTCAGGAGGGAAAAGGACACTAGCAACTTGAACACCCAGTATCAGACAGGGTGCCAAGCGCTGGCCTTGGTTCACCCATTTAACAAGGGGTTCCATTGTAGCTGCCTTTATTTGCGGTAACTGAGCCTTGCAGAGGGCGTTTTGATGAAACTCAAGCCTAGTCTCTTTCCAGAGAACTGAACCATGGTGCTGAGGCTTCCACCTTCCCAGGAACACTGAGTGTCACAGAGGCACGCGGGGTTGCCGTGGCCGTCAGAGCGACTGAAGGAAGAATATGGAGAAGGAATTGCAACAGCTAGTAACTCAAGCTTATTTTCTCCAGATTTTCAGACCCCCCCCCCAACCTGGCAACTCCCCAGTTCCCACACCTGGGACAGGAGAATTGTGAATTTTGAAACCACCTGGGGCTACATAATGTATGTGCTGGCTAGTCTTTGTCAACTTCACCCACAAACTAAAGTTAACTGGAAGGAGGGAGCTTTAATTGAGAAAAATGCCTCCATAAGATGTGGCTATGGGGCATTTTCTTAATTAGTGATTGATGGGGAAGGACTCAGCCCATTGTGAGTGGTGCCACTCCTGGGCTGGTGGTCCTGGGTTCTATAAGAAAGTAGGCTGAGCAAGCCACAGAGAGCAAGCCTGTAAGCACCACGCTCCATGGAGTCTGCGTCAGCTCCTGCCTCCAGGTTCCTGCCTGTGTGAGTTCCTGCCCTGACTGCCTTCAGTGATGAGCTGCGCTGTGGAAGTGTGAGCCAAAGAAACCTTTTCCTCCTCAACTTGCCTTTGGTCCTGGTGTTTTATCACAGGAAAAGTAACCCTAACTAAAGCGGCATACATATTTCCACTTTATGTATATTGTACATATACACATATACATTTTATGAACTGGTCATAAAACAAAATGACAACATGAAAGAAAGCCTCATTTTTATATGTTACTTTCACATAGCTATGACCACGTATCTGACAAGTTAAGGGGGGAAATTCCTGAGTTGGATCACAGCTCCAGCGGCTTGGGCCCATGGTTGCTTGGCTGCACACACTTAAGCAAGACTTCATGGTAGCAAGAACAGGTGTAAAGAACAACTGTTCACAGCCGGGAAACAGTGGTAGGAAGTGGCCAGGGAAGATATGTCCCAAGGAACTTGCTCCCAGTAAGCTACTTCCTCCAGCTGTGCTTCGCTTCCTAAAGTCTCCAGAACCCCTCAACAGAGAGCCACCAGCCAGGGACCAAGGATCCAAAACACAGGGCTGTGAGGGACGTTTCACACTCAGCCCACACCAAGTTCTAACTTAGAAGGTCTAAGGAGCCCTGTTGTGACCACCAAGCAAAGAGAAGTCACATCAACTCGGGCCCCCGGAAAGGTCAATGGACTCCTTCCGCTCCCCGAGCTCCTTCCCAGCAGCGAGCTCACCTAGCTTCTCTATTTCAGGACCAGGAATTAAGCGGAGAGGTTGGAATTCAGAGAAAATCCCTAAGTTGTGCACACGTCCCGCAGTGAGCTTCAAGGCTCTCTGAGGACCACGCCGCCTTCAGAGGACATGCGATGACGAGAGCCACTGGCATTTCCGCTCATGTGCCGGGCGGGGTTCGGGTTCTCTGAACTACAAGCCCCCCGGGGGGGGGGGGGGGGGTAGCTTGAGAGAATAGGAGGAAGGATGCTCCATCATAGAATCAAGGGGGATATAAAAAGTAGGAAATAGACAAAAAGGTAATCGTGTTAGAGGCTTAGAAGCGGGGCTAGGGATGGAGTTTAGCTGGTACAGTGCCTGCCCCTTGCCTGGAGCTGTGGCTTTGAGGCCTCACAGAGTATACACTGTATAAACGGACGACAGTGGTACGCAGCACTCCAGAGCAGGAGGCAAGAGGGTCAGACGTCCAAGGTAATCTTTGGCTACACAGCAGGCTTGGTTGCTGTGCTATGTGAAACGTGGCTTGCCTGACCTACAGGAGACACCGTCTCAAGAAAAATCAGGAGCTCCACAGGAAGGAGGGATCATGGGAGAAAGAAGCAAGAGCGCCAGTGCACACGCCTGCAATCCCACCCTCTGGGAGACGGAAGCAGGAAGATCCAAGTTCAAGATCAGCCTGAGCTCCATTGTAGGAACCTGTCTCTCTCGAGAGATAAAGTAGAGAAATGAGGCATTTTACACACACACACACACACACACACACACTTTAACTATTCTCCAGTCTGTCAAAAGGCTGATGAAAACTCAGGCCTTTATTTCCCAGTGCCAGGAAAGAGCTCTCTCACACTTAAGCCCCCACGGAGAGTCCGGAAATGCCAGTGGCTCTCGTCACATGTCCTCATAAGGCGGTGTGTGTGGTCAGAGAGCCTTAAAGCTCACTGCAGGACGTGTGCACAGCTTGGAGTTTTCATCTGAATTCCGAACTCACCGCTTAATTCCTGATCATGAAATAGAATAGCTACACAAGCTCACTCCTTAGAGCGCTGGCAACCTGCCCCCCAATCCCTCCTCCTTTTTTCTTAAGAGGCCTAGAGTGTCCCAGGTCCTCTGTAGAGGGCAGGCTCTCCGACCTCTGCTGAGCCTCTGGCGTCTTCTTCCAAACATTCCACCAGCCAGCCAGCTAGGGCCTGCGCGTTCAAAGAAGGATTTACTGTGCCTCCAGAACTGGGTCAGTGGGTGGCCCCTTGGGGTTGAATCTTGAGAGAGGACAGCAAAACAAGACCAGTTTTGCGTAACCAAAGCCGCTCTCTCTATTTGGAAAACGCATGGAGCTTTGAAGGAAACCCCAAACATATTTCCCAAGGTGCCCTCTTTGGACCCCCATGCCGCCCACGGTTTCCATTTTGCGGTTTTGTTTTGGTTGGTTGATTATGTGAGTCGGAGCTCACACTGTAGCCTAGGCTGGCCTGGCACTTACGTTGTAGCCCAGGCAGGCCTCAAATCTAGTGTAATCTTCCCGTGGCCTCCCACGTGCAGGGATTACAGGTGGGAGCCACAATACCTGGTTCAGATTTCACATTCTTGAGGCCCTGGAACAACTAGGCAAAGATTCTAAGAGTTATTCGAAGAGCTTTTTAGCAGCACTTTCAGAGATGACTGGACCACACTCAAGAGTGTGGCCCTACACCCAGGAATGTACGGGCAGCACCAGCTGCGCTCACTGCTTGCAGCAAAAGAGAATAAGAAGTCAGCGAGACGTGGGGGGACATGGGGGGATGTGGGGGGACCGTGGGGGAGTGTGAGGGGATGTGGGGGGAACTGGGGGGATGTGGGGGGAGTGAAAGATGAATCTGGGAGGATTTGGAGTTGGGAATGAATCAAAATATATTGTATGCAGTTTTCAAAGAATTAGTAAAATATATATATATATCTGAGGGTTTTACTTTTTTTTTTTTCTTTTTGGAGACAAGGTTTCTCTGTGTAGCCTTGGCTGTCCTGGATTCACTTTGTAGACCAGGCTGGCCTCTAACTCACAGTGATCCGACTACCTCTGCTTCCCGAGTGCTGGGATTAAAGGTGTGTGTCACCACCACCCAGCTGTTTTTGTCTTTACTGGGACTCTAGGTAAGAAAAATACAGGAGATGGGGAAACAGATGGACCCAGAGGGTCCTAGAAACCTACAAGAAGGACATTGTAGCAGGTGGATCGGGGCCCAGGGATGTCTGTTCAAACTATTGCACTAACCAAGGACAATACAAGTAGTAAACATTGAACCCCTACTCTGATTTAGCCAATGGTCAGGATATTCTCCACAGTTATGTGGAGAGTGGGAATTGACTCTGACATGAACTCTGGTGCCCCATATTTGATGACCTCCCCTTGGTGGGGAGCCCTGGTGGCACTCAAAGCAAGAATAGGCAGGCTACCAAAATGAGACTTGATAGCCTGTGACCATAAAGTGGGGGAGGAGGTCCCTCTCAGTCATGGACCTAGGGGAGGGGAATAGGGTGGGTGTGGGAGGGAGGGAGGAAAGGGAGGATACAAGTGATAGGATAACAATTGAGTTATAATCTGAATAAATTTTAAAAAAGAAAAAACAAAACAAAACAAAAAGACAAAAATAACTCCTTAAATTAGTAAACCTCCCTGGTGTGGTGACACATGCCTTTAATCCCAGCACTCAGGAGGCAGAGGCTAGCAGATTGTTGTGAGTTTGAGGCCAGCCTGGCCTATAAAGCAAGTCTAGGACAGCCAAGATAACATAGAGAAACCCTGTCTTGGGGGGGAAAAAAGACAAAAACAAAAATTAGTGTATTTTCCAAAATCAAGCCAAAGAAACATTATATACTAAAAGAGTCACAAGCTAATAATATCAATCCTAATAAATAAAACACCAGTGAGAACACTGCAGACTGGCAGGCCCACCATCTGCCTTCAGCTTTGGTGAGGCTAATTGGCACTGAAGTTGCAACATCATTTTTAATACCAACAAAACACAGGCGACCGCCTTGGCGTTTTTTACTTCCTCAGACAAATAATCATCCTTCTCCAGTCTCAGCCTCATTTGGGCTAAAGCCAGACAAAGCAAGAGGTCTGAGGGTTGATTGAGACCCGAGTGCTTCCCAGGGGTGTGACACAGGTGCTTATGATGTCCCTGTTCCCAGTAGTCTTCAACAAACTCCTGCTTGGTCATCTGTGCTGACCCTGAGGAAACACTTCCCAGAAGATTCACCCCAGAGATACTGGTTTTTCCTTAATCACGGCTAACTTCTCAGCTCAAGCCAACCAGCATCGACTGTCCCAGTAACGCCCAGGGTCCACTTCGGTGATGATGTCTCTTGTTGATTGTAGCTGACACTTCAGCCTCGGCTGACAGGAACAACAGAGTCTTTAAGTTCCCCCTGAAACGTCACACGCCAGGCCCCCATCTTCTGCCCCGCTCTCAGCAGTCTTCCAAGCTCCTACAGAGCATTCCGCTGAGCTCTCAACACTCAGTGGTTCCTCTAGCCCAAAGTCCCACAGTCCTCCCACAGTCCTCCCCAAAACATGGTCAGGGCTGTCACAGCCGTGCCCCACTGTGCTGCTACCAACTTGTCTTTGTTAGGGTTTCTATTGCTGTGACAAAACACCGTGACCAAAAAGCAAGCTGGGGTAGAAAGGGTTTACTCAGCTCACGCTTCCACATTGCTGCTCATCATTGAAGGAAGTCAGGACAGGAACTCACACAGGGCAGGAACCTGGAGACAGGAGCTGATGCAGAGGCCATGGAAGGGTGCTGCTTACAGGCTTACTACAATATGTTCCAACCTTTCCATGTTAGTCTTTAAATGTGTTTATTTGCTGTGTGCGTGTGTGCACATTTGAGTGTGCACATGCACACTAGAGCACGTTTGTGGAGGTCAGAGGACGATCTGATGGAGTGACTTGAGGTCAGTGGGCTTAGCAGCAGGTGCCATTACCTGTTGAATTATTTTACCAATCCAGGTGCATCCTTCCCCATGCCTTGTTATGATTTTTTAAAATGTCAGTTGAAGGAGAGTGTGGTGACACACGCCTTTAATCCCAGCACTCAGGAGGCAGAGGCAGGAGGATCACTGTGAGTTCAAAGCCAGCCTGGTCTAGAAAGTAAATCCAGGACAGTCAAGGCTACACAGAGAAACCTTGTCTCGAAAAACAACTCCTCCCAAAAAACCAACCAGCCAACAACAACAAAAAGCCAGTTGAATCATAATGACCAGAAAGAAAATAGGAGTCCATAAGAAGCGGCATCATTTGGGAGTTGAAGCTTTTCACCAGTTCTTGGTAGCCCATAGACAATTCTGCAGGACAAAACCAGATCTTTGTTCATTAATATACAATTGATTTTTATGATTTTATGTCCATTGGTGTTTTTCCTGATGCATGTCTGTGTCAGAGTGTTAGAAGCGCTGAAACCGGAGTTACAGACACGTGCTAGCTGCCACGTGGGTGCTGGGAAGTTGAACCTGAGTCGTCTGGCAGAGCGCTTTAGCACCGAGCCATCTCTCCAGCTCCGCAAAGCCAGTTCTTAGCACAAAGCAGCACCCCTGAGCCCAGAAACTACTTGTTCTTCTCACACTGAGGACCACCCAAGCCCAGGGCTCCCATGTGCTAGTGAGGTTCACCACTGAACTGTAACCCCGGCCCTTCTCTCTGTCTCCGCGTCTCTCTGTCTCTGTGTGTGTGTGTGTGTGTGTGTGTGTGTGTGTGTGTGTGTGTGTGTCTCCCTCTCTGTCTCTCTATCTCTCTGTTTCTCTCTGTCTTTCTGTCTCTCTGTCTCTGTGTGTGTGTGTCTCTCTCTCCCTCTCTCAACTAATTATCAGAATTATTTATTTTGAGACACAGTCTCATGTAGTCCAGACTTGCCTCAAGCTCTCTCTGTAGCGAAGGATAGCTTTGAATTTCTGATCCTCTTGCCTCTGCCTTCTGAGCTCTGGGACTGTAGGACTCAATCACTGTTCTTATTCTGTTCTGTTTCATCTAGTAACCAGCCGGGGATCCTGTGGAGGAGCAGCCAGGGTGTTACCTAATGAGCTACCGCCTCAGCCCCCACACTTCCTATTTTCTCAAGTCCACACAATCAGCCCCCAAATGGTCAAGGCTTTTACCTATCATAGACAGGACCTTCTGACTTCCTGTTCTCTCTAAAGGTATATTTGTCTTTACTTGAAATTCCATTAATTTTTTCTACATTCTTGTGAGCTCTGAACTTCCTAGTTTTACCAAGATACAAAACCATGTCCAAATCACACCCCAAAACCCTTGCCAGGGAGCCAAAGGGTATGACTATAAGGTTAGATAGTACACAGCTGCTCTGTCTGTAGAAAAAGAATGGGCAGTGTTGCCCAGTGGGTAGGGTGTTTGTCTGAAGTGAACCTGCACCACCCAGTCCCCATTAAGCCGGACGCGGTAAGGCACCTGTAGTTCCCTAAGTAGGTGAGACTGACCTCAAACTCCTGATCCTCCTGCCTGGACCACCCCAGTGCTGGGATTACAGGTGTGTATCACCACATCTTGTAAGCAAATTTTTTTCCCCTGGTTTTTGTCTTTTTAGGCAAGGTCTCACTATGTGGCTCAGGCTGGTTGAGAGCTTACAGCTATCTTCCTGCTTCTGCCTCCGGGGTACTGGGAACACAAGCTTGGAGCACTGTGCCTAGCACTTACTTCCTCCACAGTACTGGAACTTAGTACCTCCTCTCATCTCCACAGAGCACAGAGGAAGGAGCAGAGATGGCTGGAGCTCCACCTTTTCCATCAAGATGGGCTGATAAGACTATCTACGTTATAGCTTTTGTGCACACCTTAAAATCACGTGTTCTTCGCAGCCTCTGAAGACACTGCCAGACCATAATAAGTCTCGGTAAATCCCAGTTTACCAAGAATCCCCAATTCCCCTGCTGCCATCAGGCTTGCCCCCAGCACTCCTGCCTTTGTGGACTGAGCAGAAGAGGTGATGTGGGGTCCACTGCTGTGCTGCAGGTCTACCGTGGCCTTGGACAGAAGGTATCTTGAGTTACTTGGTTGTTTGTTTGCATGGATGCCTTGTGCCCCTATCTATACATACATTGGTGGGGGGAGGTGGGCCCGGACCGAGTTTTGCTACATCCCCTGCGCTGACTGCAGTGTCTTACACATGGTAGACTTCTGACAATACTTACAGCTAGTTACCTAGAGGATTGGAACTCCTGTAATAACGTCTTTATTATGAAGATCCTAGTCTTGATGGAACTTCACAGCCATTATAGTGTGATCAAGCCAATATATGAAAGACTAACACGTAGGCACTTCTACTCATGCACTTTCCAGCCTTTTGTCTCACATAGATGAGTTCTGAGACCATCAACATACAGCCAACGTTACTCTCACAAGGCAAGCACTATACCCTATAGATGGGAAAGCAAGGCACAGAGAACCAGGGTTATTTGCCTAAAGCCACAAGGAAGTGGTGGAGCTGAGATTTGAACCCAGGTCAGCTGACTCAGTGGGGGAAGGGATGGGATGCAATTCCTTTATAACGCTACCTGACTGGGTGACAACAAGAGAGGTTGGCTCCTCTGATAGGAAAATACTGGCATGGAAGAACCAGTGACAGCTGGGTGGTGGTGGCGCACATCTTGAAATCGAGCACTCAGGAGGCAGAGGCAGGGGGATATCTGAGTTCCGGGCTAGCCTGGTCTTCAAATCAAGTCCAGGACAGCCAGGACTACCACATAGAGGAGCCCTGTCTTCAAAAACTAAAACTAAAAAACAAACAAACAAAAAAAGAACCGTGAATGGTACAATTAGTTCCCACTGCAAAGTCCTGAATGAGGCTATGCATGGTGGCGCTCGCTTTCTTCTCAACTGTGTTAAAGGTGGCTGGAGGGGCCAGAACCATCTCCCTCATCGATGACATCTGAGACCCATCATTTATATCGGTGAAAGAAGAGCTCCTGGGCTGGAGCTCCTGGGGCTCAGTGATTAAGAGCACTACCTGCTCTTCCAAAGGACCCGGGTTCAATTCCCAGCACCCACATGGCAGCTCACAACTGTCTGTTACTCCAAGATCTGACACTCTCATACTAAGGAACATTAAAATTAAATAAAATATTTAAAAAATAATAAATAAAAGAAGAGTTCCCCTTGTCCCCTGAAGAACTCACCTCAGGACCCACCCCTCCTCCATCAGGCTTGACTGCTGGCCAGGAAGCCACTGGGGAACCAACATACAAATGCTTTAGAAGACCCTTGATGCATTTTGGAGTGCCTTATAGAAAATCACCCCTTGTTCAGACTCTACTCAGAAATTTGTCATTGAATCACTCAAACTGACCACACAAACGTCCACATACTGTCAAAGCAACACGTGGAACCGGAACGAATGGGGCCACCTCTCTATACTTTGATTCTGAAAGTAAAGCACAAGGGGAAAATGTCATGGCCTATTCAAAGAAACAAGAGAAAATAAGCCTGTTAGAAAAAGCCCGGGAGACCTTTTCAAGTAGTAGATCAATGACCTTAAGTTTTGATGGAAATTAGAATTTTAAAATAGCATTAAACTTTGAAAACTGACATGTAAGCCTTGTAGCAAAAAGTATAATTAGAATATGCAGCTGTGATGTATTTGACTTCATTATATTTCTTTTACTGTTTAAAAGAAAGAAAGGAAGGAAGAAAGAAAGAGAGGAGGCTGGACCCACAGAGGCCATTTTCTCTGGGGATTCCTTGCAGCTGGCCTGCCTATAGAACACTGCTCAGTCTCTCACCAAAGGCCAGCAAGACCTCCTTTGCTCAAGGTCCCTCCGCTTGAAACCTCTCTTTACCAAAGCACCACTGATGCTCACTCCAGGCCGCCAGGAAAGGCACAGCCTGCTGCCTCCCTCCCTTCACTGTGCAATCCCTTGGTGACTTTTTTTTTTTTTTTATGATTTCCCCAGCCTGTTGTTAGCCTGCTGTGTTTGGAAATGGTAGATGATTAAACCTCCCAGCCAGGTGTAAACGCAACCTTTGTCATCTGAGGCTGGGAGAATTACCTTGCTGGCTGGCTGGCTACCACCTCCCAGAAGCTCCTGAACTTTCGCAGATCCTCTCCCTGGCCTAAGGTCTGCAAGGCTTGAGCCCCCAAGAATGACTGCCATGCTCTGAGCCCAGCGGAAGTGAAGACCACCAGACCCTGAAGACGTCCAAACTTACAAATGAGACTCTCTCTCTCTCTCTCTCTCTTTCTCTCCCGCCCCCCCCCCCCACTGTGTGTGTGTGTGTTGGAATTTTTACCAGGTAAATAATAAAATATGTAAATATGTAATCCCTGACTAAGCCTTGAACGGTTTAACATTTGCAGTCATTCCCACTGGTCTCTTACTTTGTCTCAGTAGCCACCTGTAGCCCCCAGAGTCCACATGTCCACTTCACAAGGCTTCTGAGCTCAACCTCAGACGCTACAGTCAGCCAGAGAAGCAGGGGCAGTCTAAGAAACCCCTTAGACGGATAGATGGATAAACCTCTTCCTTCAAGGGGCACCATTTGGTCCACACCACATCTGAGCACAGGCTTGAGGCTGGAGAGGACAGGCCAGAACTCTCAGTCTGGAAACTGTTGCCTTAGAAGACAGGACGTCCTGGATCTGCATCCAACGCGCTGCTGGCAGCCCAGGGTCCTGGAGAAGCCGCCAAGAGCCCTCTGTTGACTTTGTAAGGCCCAGTTCTCACCAACAGACACACACTTCAGGAAGGCCGAGGCTGAGCAAATACCACAAGCAACTACATTTTCTGTGTGCGTGTTCCCAAACTTCAGAGTCTGGCCACTGCTCAAGGTGAGCCGAAGGCTGTGGAACCTGTTCTTGCGCAGCTATTGTCCGTCACAGGCCTCGGAGGCACGGGGCAGCGATTACTGGAGTTTGGTGCAACTGGAGCAGAGAAGTAATAATCAAATTCGACTTCCTCTGTAGACAGGAAGCTAATGTTTGTCAAAGACCAAATGACCAGCTCAAGAAATCAATCAAAATACGTTTAGTGGTGTCAGTGCCCCCAGCACCACCCTCAGTAGCATTCTGTGAGAAGCCCTGCCATGCCCAGCCGCAGCAGCATGTTGGGGATTTACTTGCAAACACACTAAATCACTCTTTCTGCCCTTAGAAATTTCCTTCAAGCAAAGAGCACAGGAAATAGGCAGAAACAAATCAGAGAAAGTTAGAAGCGGGGTGGGTAATCGATTTAGTCGACAGAGCTCAAGGCTCTGTGGGGTCTGCTGAGGCTTTTGCTTCACCACCCCTCACCCCCCCCCCCCCCCAGCAGAACCGTGACACTCCCATCAGCAGCAGGCACCGTCAGTGTTCTAGTAAGGAGACATCCTGAGCTGGAGCAGGTCAGTTCATGCATGGTAGGCTGCAGCTTAAGTGGAGGGGACACAAGATGGTTTCCGCCCTTTGTGGGAAAGGCCCCAGACTGGAGACAGCTTTGTCAGCTGCATGGAAGAGGTTTGGTTTTGGTTTTTGACTTGGGGGGCAGGGGTAGAATAAGAAAGTATGAGGCTCCCCTTGCTGTCCTCAGGGATTTTATTTGGTTTGTTTGTTTGTTTGTTTGTTTGTTTGTTTGTTTTTCAAGACAGAGTTTCTCTGTGTAGCCTTGGCTGTCCTGGACTTGCTTTGTAGGCTGGCCTCGAACTCACAGCGCTCCACATGCCTCTACCTCCCGCGTGCTGGGATTAAAGGTGTGCACCACCACCACCCGCTCCCTCAGGAATTTTGATATTGATCAAAGCATATTCTGTGCCAAGCATGTGCCAGGATGAGAAGCACCTATTCTATCAAGAAAATGAAACTCCACTGACTAGCCCAGAGACTCACATCTACAGCTTGCACAGTTCAAGAGCCTGAGGCAGGGCATTGCTGTGAGTTGGAGGCCAGCATGGTCTATAGCAGAGTGAGCTCCTGTCTTAGGAGGAA
The DNA here is from genome assembly GCA_907169655.1 of Acomys percivali. Classification (NCBI taxonomy): domain Eukaryota; kingdom Metazoa; phylum Chordata; class Mammalia; order Rodentia; family Muridae; genus Acomys; species Acomys percivali. Next base: position 71,722,903 of record OU015744.1, read on the forward strand.
GGGGAAATGGAGGGAAGGAGGAAGGGGGAATGGAGGGAAGGAGGAAGGGGAAATGGAAGGAAAGAGGAAGAAAAAATGGAGGGAAGGAGGAAGGGGCAATGGAGGGAAGAAGGAAGGGGCAATGGAGGGAAGGAGGAAGGGGAAATGGAGGGAAGGAGGAAGGGGAAATGGAGGGAAGGAAGAAGGGGAAATGGAGGGAAGGAGGAAGGGGCAATGGAGGGAAGGAGGAAGGGGAA
>OU015744.1:71723148-71740866 GCA_907169655.1 Acomys percivali
GCAATGGAGGGAAGGAGGAAGGGGAAATGGAGGGAAGGAGGAAGGGGGAATGGAGGGAAGGAGGAAGGGGAAATGGAGGGAAGGAGGAAGGGGAAATGGAGGAAAAGGGGAAGGAAGGAAGGAGGAAAGAGGAGGGCATTAAGAAAAATAACCCTGGGACTTGGGGAGGGTCCACCGTGAAATAAACAGATGCATTCATAATAATATCTAAATGAGAGGGGCAGTAATGATGGATATCAGAATTACTGAATTATTTGTTCTGTTTAATGAGACAGGGCCTTACTGCATAGTCCAGGCTGGCTTCAAACTCCAGATCCCCCTACCTAATTTTTGGGAGAGTTGAGATGATTCCATGTACAGAAGACAGTTGAACAAGATCAAAGAGATACTCAAGCACACACACACACACACACACACACACACACACACACTCACACACACAGGTGGACACATTCAGACACACACACACACACACACACACACACACACACACACGAAGACTTCCTCAGACAGATACACAGGCAGACATACCCAGTCACACAGGTAGACACACACACATACACACACATACACACACACACACACACACACACACACACAGATATGCTCAGGCAGACAGAGACACAAACACAGTGAAGACAAATATGAAATCCATGAAGTCTGGGAGAGGCCTGTCTCTAGCTATAGGCTGAGCAGAGCGAAAAGCTAGGACATGTGACAGTGGCCATGGTACCCTCAGCAACTCAGGATGTCCCCAGAGTCTGGAACACAGATACAAGGAGGGAAAGGCATGGGTCTGGCCTCACAGGCATGCTGTTCAGACAAATGTTCCTAAGGATGTTAGAAAGAAGTGACCCAGCAAAGAACTGTGAGTGTGTGTGTGTGTGTGTGTATGTGTGTGTGTGTGTGTGTGTGTGTGCTGTGTGTGTGCAAATATATATAACTACATGTGCATTTACATGGAGGCTGGATGACAATATTAGGTATTGTTTTGTTATGAGACCTTATTAATTTTTAAAAGATTTATATTTTTTTATATTATATCTATGGGGGGTTATGTGCACATGAGTGCAGGTACCCCAAGAGGGCAGATGTCCTATCCCCCTGAATTTAGAGTTCCAAGCAATTTCAAGCCCCTGTTTTATTTTTGTTGTTATTGTTTGTTTGGCTTTGTTGCTGCTGCTGCTGCTGCTGTTATTTGAGACCTGGTTTCATGTAGTTCAGACTTGCCTTCGACTTGCTCTGTAGCCAAGGATGACCTTGAATTCCCAATACCCTGGCCTGAGTTTCAGAAGTTCTGGGTTACCACCAGACACTGCCACCTCTAGCTGGGGGCAGATTTATTTTTCAGTGTGTATGTCTATGTGCCTGGTGCCCAAAAGGATAGAAGAGGGCGTTGGATCCCTTAGAATTGAAGGTTCAGATGGTTGTAATTCCTCACGTGGGTGCTGGGAATCAAACTCAGGTTTGAGCAGTGCTCTTAACCATGAGTCATCTCCTGGGCCTGGGGCAGATTTTGTGTCATCATCTGCCTCTTTTCTCTCCTCCATAGCAGTATGGATGATCCCTCAAGCATCAGTTTCACCAGAAGCAGCATGGAGTCCTGAGTGTGAAGCCCAACTGTGCGCCTAGGACAATGCAGAGTTGCCGGACTTTGTGCCTAGGACAATGCAGAGTTGCTTTTTTCATTTTGCAAAGCAACTACCAAAGAGTCAGCCTGTCATATCTCCTTTAATGCCGCATTCTTTTTTTAAAATTTATTTATTTATTTATTTATTCACTTTACATCCCAATCATAGCCTCCTCCCTCCTCTCCTCCCGATCCCACCCTCCCTCCTTCTTCCCCACATCCCCCCTCCCCTAGCCCTCAGAAAAGGGGAGCCCCCCCTACACCTACCTATCCTAGCACATCAAGTCACATAAGGACTGAGCACAGCCTTTACCATGGTGGCTTGGCAAGTCAACCCTGCCAGGAGGAAGTGATGGAAAAACATGCAAGAAAGTCCTTGTCAGAGACAGCTCCCCCTCCCCTTACTAAGGGACCCACGTGAAGACCTAGTTGCCCATCAGGTACATATGTGTAGGGGGTCTAGGTCCAGTCCATGCATGGTCCTTGGTTGGTTGGCTAGTTGGCTCTGTCGGTCTTCTTGTGGAGCTCCTGTTCCTTCCAGGTCTTTCTATCCTTCCACTCTTCCACGAGGCTCTCTGTGCTCCGCCAAATGTTTCCATTGCTGGGTAGGGCCTCTCAGAGGGCAGCTATGCCAGGCTCCTGTCTGTAAGCATAGTAGAATGTCATTAATAGTGTCAGGGGTTGGCTCTCATGAATGGTGTGGCAAGGCATTAGTGGGACATTCCTTTTGTGTGTGGGTTGGTGTTCCCCTCCTTCAGTCACCATGGCTATCACCAGTAGGGATTTCAGCTAGAGTCACCCCATATCCTCCCAGGAGCCATCCTACCGTGGATCTCCAGCCTGTATCAGGGATGCTCCGGACCACGGTTTCTCTTCTCTCTGCAAGCCCTCTGTCCTCTTTACCCACCCACCCCCACATCTGGCCCCACGCTCCTTTCCCTCAGTACTCCCTCTCCCAGCCTCTTCCTTCTCTTCAACACGCCCTCTGTCTGTTCTATTTCCCCTTCTCAGTGAGAGTCGAGCATCCTCCCTTGGGCCCTCCTAGTTACTTAGCTTCTTTGTGTCTGTGAGTTCTAGTGTGGTTATGTTGTACTATATGGCTAATATCCAATTATCTGAGTACATACCATCTGTGTCTTTCTGGGTCTGGGTTACCTCATTCAGGATGATCTTTTCTAGTTTCATCCATTTGCCTGCAAATTTCATTATTTCTTTGCTTTTAATAGCTGAGTAACATTCCATTGTGTGTTTTGTTTTGTTTTTTGTTTTTTGAGTCAGGGTTTCTCTGTGTAGTGTTACTGTCCTGGACTAGCTTTGTAGACCTGGATAGTCTTGAACTCACAGTGATTCACCTGCCTCTGCCTACTGAGTGCTGGGATTAAAGGCGTGCACCACCACGCCCAGCTATTGCCAACTTTCTGAGAAACCTCCAGATTGATTTCCAAAGTGGTTGTAGAAGTTTGCTCTCCCACCAGCAATGGAGAAGTGTTCTCTTCACCACATCCTCACCAGCATGTGTTATCAGTTGAGTTTTGATGTTAGCAATTTTGATGGGTATAAGTTGGGATCTTGGTGTCATTTTGATTTGCATTTCCCTGATGACTAATGATGTTGAGCATTTCTTTAAGAGCTTCTTGGCCATTCCTGATTCCTCTGTTGAGAATTCTCTGTTTAGCTCTGTACCCCATATTTTAATTGGATTATTTGGTTTGTTGGTATTAATTTCTTGAGTTAAAAAAATATATATATTGCGCATGCCTTTAATCTCAGCACTCAGGAGACAGAGGCAGGTGGATTGCTGTGAGTTGGAGGACAGCCTGGTCTACAAAGTGAGTCCAGGACAGCCAAGACTACACAGAGTGACCTTGTCTCAAAAAACCAAAAATTAAAATTAAAAAAAAAAAAAAATATATATATATATATATATATATATATATATTGGATCTTAGCCCTCTATCAGATGTAAGATTGGTGAAAATCTTTTCCCAGTCTGAAGGCTGTCCTTTTTTTTTTTTTTTTAAATGACAGTGTCCTTTACCTTACAGAAGCTTTTCAGTTTCATGAGGCCCCATTTATTAATTGTTGATCTTAGAACCTGAAGCTGTTAGTGTTCTGTTCAGGAAGTTGTCTCCTGTGTCAATGAGTTCAAGGCTCTCCTCCACTTTCTCTTCTAATAGATTTAGTGTCTCTGGTCTTATGTTAAGGTCCTTGGTCCACTTGGACTTGAGTTTTGTAAAAGATGATGAATATGGATCTATTTGCACTTTTCTACATGTAGGTATCCAGTTAGACCAGCACCATATGTTGAAAATGCTATCTTTTTTCCATTGTATGGTTTTAACACCTGTGTCAACCATCAAGTGTCTGTAGGTGTATGAGTTTATTTCTGAGTCTTTAACTAGGTTCCACCAGTCTGTTTCTTTGTTAGCACCATGCAGTTTTTATTACTGCTACTCTGAAGTATAGCTTGAAATCAGGAACCGAGATACCTCCAGAAGTTCTTTGATTGTACAGGATTGTTTTGTTTTGTTTTGTTTTGTTTTGTTTTGTTTTGTTTCGTTTTGTTTTTTTTAGCTATTCTGGTTTCTGCACAACCCCCCCCCCAGGATTAAGTTGAGAATTGTTCTTTCAAGATCTGTAAAGAATTGTGTGGGTATTTTGATGGGAATTGCATTGAATTTGTAGATTGCTTTTGGTAAGATGGCGGTTTTTACCACGTTAATCCTACCCATCCATGAACATGGGAGATCTTTCCATCTTCTGATATCTTCTTCAATTTCTTTTTCAGAGACTTGAAGCTCTTGCCCTACAGGCCTTTCACTTGCTTGGTTAGAGTGACACCAAGATACTTTATATTACGCCTGGCTATTGTGAAGGGTGGTGTTTCCCTAATTTCTTTCTCAGCCCATTTGTCGCTTATGTACAGGAGAGCTACTGATTTTTTAAAAGTTAATTTTGCATGCAGCCTAATGTGGCATTCTTTTTTTTGGGGGGGGGGAGGTGTTTTAAGACAGGATTTCTCTGTGTAGCCCTGACTGTCCTGTACTCTCTTTGTAAACCAGGCTGGCTTCAAACTCATAGCGATCTACCTGCCTCTGCCTCCCAAGTGCTTGGATTAAGGACGTGCTAATGTGGCATTCTTAATCTTCAACTTAAAATCATAAAGGCAAGACTCTCCACTGAGCAGCCCATACTCACTTTCTTAATATGACTTCCTTCCTCCCCAAGTGCCTTTCTTTCTGTTCATCTTCGTGCTCAAAATCTATTTTAAGATTATTAAATTCGGCTGGGCAGTGGTGGTGCACTCAGGAGGCAGAGGCAAGTGGTTTGCTGTGAGTTCAAGGCTAGCCTGGTCTACAAAGCAAGTCCAGGATATCCAAGATAACACAGAGAGACCCTGTCTCGAAAAAAAAAATTGCTCTCTGGCAATCCCCTACTTCAGCCTTCTTAGTAACTGAAATTACAGACAAGCAACACTATGCCCAACATTACACAGATTTGGGGGGAGAGCAGGACCTTATATAGCCCAGGCTAGCCTCTAACTCACTGTGTAGCCCCAAATGACCTTGAACTTTTGATCTTCCTGCTTCTAGTTCCTGGATGCTGGAATTGCAGGTGTCTAGTTTATACAATTCTCTGGATGGAACCTGCAGCTTCGTCATGTCAGCCATGCACTCAGCCAACTGAGCTGCTTTGGCAGCCCTGACACGGTATTTTAATACATGTGAAGAGTCTGATACATACAACTAGGCATTTAATAACTATTCATCAAGTGTGTAACTGCAATGCTGACACCAGGGCCTGTGTAAGATGTGCCAACAAGCGGCACACAGAGCCTGACCACAGATGCATCACTGTCTGTCTGGTAAGAGCTTCAGGTGTGTGTGTGCACAGTGTGCACATGACTGCCACTCATGCAAAGGGGGGCTCGCTCTTGTTGTTTTGTTGTACTTTATTGGCTGTATAAAATGTCTTGACTGCTTGTATATATGTATACCGTGTGTGTGTGGTGCCTGCAGAGCTCAGAAGAGGGCATCAGATCAGCTGGAACTGGAGTTTGGAAGGTTGTGAGCTGCCATATGTGTGCTGGGAACCCAATTTCTTTGTAAGAGCACGGAGAGCTCTTAGCTGCTGAGCCGTCTCTCTGGCCACACAGGAAGTAAAGTACAAAGGGCAAGAGGCGCTAACCAACAGGGATGGGGTGCCAAGCCAAGCACTCTGATCGTTATCGGGAAGACAACGTGGAGCCACTGTGGAGCTGGAAACTTGACATTATTGAGACAGTATCCTGGAAAGGTCATGGCAGCAGCTGTACAGATATTAGCTTAGTTCTAGGAGACCGAGAGAAGGTGAGACAGCTGGGAAGACATTGCAAAAGCCTAGGTAACGGCTTCAGGGTGGAACAGAAACCACGCACAGGTTCACGTGGTGTCTGCAAAGTGATCCATAGACCTTAGGAACTGCTCTGAGGCTGGAGGGGCAAGAGAGGAGTGAGTTGGGGTGTCCTCTGGTTTTGTGTTTGAGTAGCTTAGATCACTAACTTGCTGTGTGCCTTTGAGCTTCCCCCAGCTCTAGTCTTCATGCAAATTACAGGGAAGATCTGTGTTGTGCGTCTATGGACAGGGAAGGGGTGTGTGTGTCTACAGCCCAGGTTTCCACTGAGAGACGACAGGAAAAATGTGTGTGTCCCAGGCCCACCAAAGTCCCCTCCCTCTCTGTCACCTGCCTCTCCCAGGAGGAGCCTCTGAAATGAGACTGTGGAGACAGTGCACCCCAAGGATGCCAGAGTAGTTTACACTCCATCCTGATGGCAGCCCTAAATCTCATGCTGGCTTCTGGAGGCCTCAACTGGCCTGGCCTCAGGCACCATCTTTAATGATCCAAACCCTAGACCCCGGAATGCTTTCTGTAGGACTCCCCCTCTTTTCCATCAGTTGGCACCACTCAGCCATGAGGAATGTTCTCCCTGCCACACACACTAGATGACTCAACCCCACAACTCTAGAAGAAATAGTCCACATTCTTTGCTGACCTACTAACAAGTAGGTGGTATGAATGTCATTATGTTTAACAAGCAATGCTAGAACAGTCAAATAGCCATGTGCCAAAAAACTAAAACAAGGCTTGACCAATGTACCACACAAAAATTTAACTTGAGCCAGGCTTGGTGGTGCTCACCTTTAATTTCAGCACTGGGGTAGCAAGAGGCAGGCCAACCTCTACGAGTTCAAGGTCAGCCTGGTCTACATAATGAATTCAAGGACTACTTAATGAGACCCTACCTCAAAAACAAAAAACAAAACAAAACAAAAAATTTAATTTGTAATTATCACAAAACTAAACCTAAAGATTACAACTACAAAACTTGTAAAGGAAAATATAGAAAAGAAAAATCTCTGTGTCCCTTGGTTAGGAAAAAAAAAAAAATCAAAAAATCATAGGTAGGACATGAAGAAAAAAAAATTAAAAAATCACTTTTTAAAACATAAAGTTTGTAGATTGAAACTCATTACAATTTAAAACATGTGATCTTTAAAGATGTAGTTAAGACAAAAACGAAGGAAATTCTGGCTGGGACAAGATATCTTACAAAAAAAAATCGGATAAACAAATAGTATGAAAAAAAAAAAAGATCCAAAATATATAAAGAACTTTCCAATGATATAATTTGAGAACAAACAACCTAATTAAGAAACAAGCGGGGGTTGGGAGAGGGGGGCTGGAGAGATGGCTCAGTGGTTAAGAGTACCACCTGCTCTTTTAGAGGACCTGAATTCAATTCCCAGCAACCCTATGGTGGCTCACAACCATCTATAATGGGATCTGACACCCTCTGCTGCAGATAAAGCATCATATACAATAAATAAAATAAATAAATCTAAAGAGAAAAGAAAAGAAAGAAACAAGCAGGGCTGGAGAGACGGCTGAGGGGTTAAGAGCAACAGCTGTTCTTGCCGACGATCCAAATTTGATTCCCAGCAGCCGTGTTGGGTGGCTCACAAACACCTGTAACTCCAGCTTAGGGGCTCCAACACATATGGCCTCTTTGATGCACTCACTTTCACAAAACCACACAAAGACCAGATATATACACATAATAAAAACAATAAAAGAGGGGCTGGACAGATGGTTCAGTGGTTACGACTACTAGCCGGCTCCTCTGGCCACCCCAGCTCTCCCTCTCTTGTTCCTTCTCTCGCTGCCTCTCCCTCATTCTCTGTCTTGTTCTTTCTCTGTCTGTCTTCCTGTCTGTCTCCATCTCTCCCTCGACTCCTGTACAGCTTTTCGCTCTCCTCCCCTCCCCCAACAAACCTTTTGCATTATAAAAAGAGAGAGTATGGGAGCACTGGCTGCTCTTCCAGAGCTCCTGGTTTGATTCCAAGCACCCATGTGATGGCTCACAGCATTTGGCACTCCATTTACAGGGCATCCAACGTCCTCACATAGACATTCAACACGAAGGCAAAACACCAATGCACATAAAATAAAAACAAATAATTTTTTTAAAAAACAATAAAATAACAAATCTTTTTAAACTAGCAAATCTTTAAACAGATACTTTATTTTAAAAAGTAAATAGATAAAAAATAAGTTCATATTAAAAACATTCCAGCCGGGAGTGGCAGCACATGCCTTTAATCCCAGCACTTGGAAGGCAGAGGCAGGTGGATCGCTATGAGTTCAAAGCCAGCTGGGTCTACAGAGGAAGTCTAAGTCAGCCACGGCTACACAGAGAAATTCTGTCTCAGAAAAAAATAAAAATAAAATATTTTTTTAAGGAAGAAAAAATATTAAGCACTCACAGTCAGCAAAGAAATGCAAATTGAAGGCACAGGGAGATGCCTGTCCCAGTGACTGAGTTAAGGGAAAATGAAAAGAGAAAACAAAGGAAGGAAAGAAAGTTCCAACAAGATTGCAAAGCACTAACATCCTACTGACAGTTAGGAGTACAAAGTGGACTGGCCACTTTGGAAAAGTCTGTCACTTTCTCACTTGCTTATAAAGTGTGTGCTCATTCAACTGACATAGCAATCCTACCTCTGGGAATACGCCCAATATCAGTGCTAATGCTCACAGCAAACGTATTTAAGAATACTTGTGGCAGCGTCGTTCAAAACAGTAAAATAAAAACCATCACAATCTATTCAACTAATAGATTAAAAATACTGTAGGATGAGCTAGAGGGCTGGCTTAGCAGTTACAGCATGCTTCTCTTGAAAGATCTGGGATTGGTTTGCAGCCTCCTCTCTCCTCTCCGTCCAATCCCACATTTCCATCTATTTCCCTCATTCCCCTCCCCTTCCTCTCAGAAAAGGGGAGCCCCCCTCTGACCACCCCCACCCCTTAAGTCACATCAGGGCTAAGCGCATCCTCCTCCCCTAAGGCCTGATGAGGCAGCCCAGCTAGGGGAAGTGACCAGAAAGCAGGCAACAGTCATTGCTAGAGACAGCCCCTCACTCTAATTGCTAGGGGACCCTCATGAAGACCAAGCTGCCCATCAGCTACCTATGTGTAGGGGACCCAGGTCCAGCCCATGCATGCTCTTTGCTTCAGTCTCTGTGAGCCCCCATGGCCCCTGGTTAGATGACTTTTTTGGTTCAAGAAGCCTCATCACATAAGACTCCATCAATATTATGCCTTAGAAATGCCAAAACCATGGGAATATAACATAGGTCAGTAGTTTTCAGGAGTTCATCACAGAGGTCAGTTTGGCTGAAGAAAGATGTAAAAGACCTTTCAGAACTGATGGAAATGTGTGTCTTGACTGTAATGTTAAAATACTACTTTCTATATAGACTACACCTTGATAAACCTGCATTTTAAAAAGGAACAAACCAGAGATGGGGAGATGCTTAGTGGGTAAAGCACTAAGTCTGATCTTAGTCTAACCCCCAGAACCCATGTAAAAAGCCAGACACCCCTAGGTGTGGAGTTCCTTCTGGGTCTTCAGTTAGATTCCATCAATCCACCAGTCTGTTTCTGTGTCAGTACCATGCAGTTCGTATTACTGTTGCTCTGTAGTATAGCTTGAGATCAGGAATGATACCTTCAAAGGTTCTTTTATTGTACAGGATTGTTTGAGCTATTATGGATTTTTTCCCCATATGAAATTGAAAATTGTTCTTGTCTTTTGTTTGTTTGTTTGTTTTTGTTTTGTTTTTTGAGACAGGATTTCTCTTGTAATCTTAGCTGTTCTGGACTCACTCTGTAGACCAGGCTGGCCTAGAACTCATAGAGATCCACCTGCTTCTGTCTCCCGAGTGCTGGGATTAAAAATGTGTGCCACCACACTCAGCCTGAAGTTCTCATCATATAGGTCTTTCACTTGCTTGGTTAGAGTTTAGAGTTACACCAAGATATTTTATATTATACATGGCTATTGGGAAGGGTGTTATTTCCCTAATTTTTTTCTCAGCCTGTTTATCATTTGTATACAAGAAGGTTACTGATTTTTTTTTTAATTAATCTTGTATCCAGCCAGTTTGCTGAAGGTGTTTGTCAGCTGTAAGAGTTCTCTGGTAGAATTTTTGGGGTCACTTATGTACACTATCATATCATCTGCAAATAGTGATACTTTTATTTCTTCTTTTCCAATTTGTGTCCCCTTAATCTCTGTTAGTTGTCATATTGCTCTGGCCAGAACTTCAAGTACTATATTAATAGATACGATGAGAGTGGGCAGCCTTGTCTTGTCCCTGATTTCAGTAGAATTGCTTTAAGTTTCTCTCCATTTAATTTGATGCTGTCTGTAGGTTTGGTGTATATTGCTTTTATTGTGTTTAGGTATGTGCCTTGTATCTCTGATCTTTCCAAGAGACTCCTACTAGCAGGGGTCAGGGAGACAGGACTCCTAGTGGAGGAAAGGAAACACCAACCCACCCACAAAACCTAGACCCAAAATTTACCCTGCCTACAAGATGTGCAAGGATAAAGATAGACCAGATATGGAGGGAATATCCAACCAATTCCTGCCCCAACCTGAGACCCACCCCTTAGTAGAGAGCCAAGCCCTGACACTATTCATGATATTCTGCTATGCTCGCAGACAGGAGCCTAGCGTAGCTTCCTCAGAGAAGCTCCACCCAGCAGCAGATAGAAACAGATGCTGAGACTCACAGCCAAACATTAGGCAAAGCATAGGGAGTTTTATGGAAAAGTGGGGGCAAGGACAGAAGGACCTGGAGGTGACAGGTCTACAAGGAGCTCTACAAGAAGACCAACAAAACCAACAACCAAGGCCCAGAGGGGCTTGCGAAGACTGAAGCACCAACCAAGGACCATTCGTAGACTAAACCTAGGCCCTCTACATAGATGTAGCTGACAGACAGCTCAGGCTTCATGTGGGTCCCCTAGTAAGGGAGTGTGGGCTGTCTCTGACATGGACATGGTTGCCTGCTTTGGATCACTCCTCCCTGCCTGGACCACCTTGCCAGGCCACAGGGGAAGAGGATGTGCTCAGCTCTGATGCGACTTGATAAGCTGGGGTGGGGTGGAAGGGGGTACTACCCTTTTCTGAGGAATGGGAGGAGGGAGAGGAAGAGAGGGTGGGACCAGGAGGAAAGAAGGGAGTGGGCTATGATTGGGATGTAAAGTGAACAAATACATTAATCTAAAAAAAAAAATGCCAGACACCGTAAGGAGTGCCTGTAATCTGAGTCATCCTTCAGTGAGGTGGCAGTGCAGACAGGTGCATCCGACCATCTAGAGGTTCATGGCTCTCTAGCCTAGAATACACAGCAGAGCAGTAAACAAGAGACTGTGCCTCAAGCAGGGTGAGCGGCAAGGACCAACATCCAAGGTTGTCCTCTGGCTTCCACGCATGCGCACGTACACATACACACACACACATACACACACGCACACACATATCGTCCAGTCTGTCACACTTTGTCACAGTAGCCCTAACACATTGATTCAGCAACTAAACCAATATGTCAACCATGTAGAACCTGTTAAATATATTTCAATGTAGTCATACAATAAAATGCTATAAACAGTTAAAAATGTGTTTTGTGGGAAAGATTAAGCTTTGTCACAGGTGGAAGCAGTCTTGGTGGGCTTTACCCTTGGGGCACCCCATGAATACCTTGTGACAGACTGAGTGGAGCCATCCTGGGTCTGGAATTCAGGAAGCAGACCTGGGAACCCCACCTGGACTATTGTTTTTCTAATTGACCCTCAACGGGAGAAGGAGACTGCCCTTCCCATGTGACTCAGGCAGGTGGGGAGGAGAGAACAACAGGGTCAGCCCGGTCTTGAGCGCGTGTGGAGCAGCGAACAGGCTGGACCAGCACGTGGGCCAGAGAGACACCTAAGGACCCGTCCCATGGAACGGATACCGGAAGGTTCACTCTTTTGTCCCTTTAACCTTTTTTCCTTCTTGTGTAAGCTAGTTGGGTTGTATAATAAAGTTTAATTGTTAAGAAACAGAGCCAACATCTGGCGCCCAATGTGGGGCCCGATGGGTTCCACAGTCCCTAATGGTATGAGGGAAGATTCAGTATTCGAAGGTACAAAAATGCAGTTTCAGGGTATCAACAAAGTCACAACTGCTGTTGCAAAACTCTTTCCTGCCTTATACTTAGAGGGAATTCTCGGGGATTAGAGGGAATTTTCATTGTCCTTTTATTACAATATTTCATGCTTAAAAAGATTAAAAGAAAGGCTAATGACATAGAAAAGCCAAAGGGTCAGTAAGTTCTATCCTTTTGGAAAAGATTGCAGATTTGACTAGACAGATAAAAAGGCTGACAAAAGAAAATGAAGGGATGAGAAAGCAGATAAAATTTTTGGTAATTGGTAGTGATGAAGGACAAAAATAGAGAGACCGGAAAGCCAAAAAAAACCCGGAAGAGTCGATAATCTCTATTCTTTTAAAAAGAATTACTGATTTGACTGAACAAATGGGCAAAATGCAGAAAAAACTAGAAGGGCTGGAAAAGCAGAAAGCACCTTTGGTTAAAAAGGGTGGAGAAGGTCAGAAACCAGAGGCAAAGGAAGCCAGACCGACCAAAAGGTCTTTGGAAGTAAATGTCCCAGTGGAGGACACCTCCACAGTCGCCCAGACACCTTCAGCTTTTCCAGTCACTGTAAGACATGTGTCTGAGCAAAATGGTGCTGAAGGTTATGATGAAATGGCCTGGCGTCCTGTAGACATGATGGATTTAAAACATTTTAAGGAATCTGTCGTCAAATATGGTATGCACTTTACCTTAGTTAAACAAATGTTAAACAGCTGGGCCACTCAGAATAGACTTGTTCCCCAAGATTGGAAAAATTTAGTTTCAGCAGTATTGGAAGCAGCACAACAGTTACAGTGGTTATCATGGTGGCGAACAGAGGCTATAAAAATAGAACAAGAAAATACGACACAGGGAATAAATATTAATAGAGATCAATTGCTTGGTGAAGGACAATATACTAACATAAGAGAGCAAATTCAAGCTGAAGATAGAGTGATTGAACAATGTCAAGGCAGCCTTGAGAGCTTGGGAGCTGGTAGAGGAACCTGGGAAAACAACTATTCCATTTACTAAAGTGTTCCAAGGACCTCTGGAGCCCTTTACAGAATTATTGCAGAGATTAGGATCTGCTATGGATAAGGTGATGCCAGATTCTGACAATAAACAGGCATTAAAACTTATCATGGCTTATGAGAATGCAAATCCTGAATGTAAGAGGGTGCTTAGACCATTAAAGGAAAGAAGCGCTCCACTAGATGACTGGGTAAAGGAGATAGTTAATTTCAACTCTCAGGAATATCAAAATAATATTGTGGAACATGCTTTATCCAGAGAGCCCAGATATCATAATACTCGGTGCTTCAATTGTGGTAAAATTGGTCATGTGCAAAGAAACTGTAGAGATAGAAGGCTCAATAACCCAGGAAAAACCGTAACTCATAGGAGAGAACAAGGAGGTTCTGGTTATGATGGAAATGAGGTACCAAGACTCCCAGGGTACTGTAGTCGCTGTGGAAAAGGGAAACATTGATCTCGGGATTGTCAGTCTAAGAGAGATGTGCAAGGCAATATTTTGCCGACGGGAAATGGCAGGAGGGGCCCATCGGCTCAGGCCCCCATAAACAATGCCAGCCAAATTCCTTTGGCCAGTCAGGAAGTGACAAACCCGCAGGAATATGGGAACTGAGTGTTAGTGATCTAATGCATGCTACTGAAGGCAGTGCAGCCTTAGATCTGGCTTCAAATGTGTCTCTTACTCTATCTCCCCAGGTTGAATGTTACAAATTAAATACTGGTGTTTTCGGACCTTTGCCTTCAGGCACAGTAGGAATGATTCTAGGGAGAAGTGGGCTGACTTCTCATGGTTTTGTTGTGCATCCCGGTATTATAGATGGAGATTCTAAAGAGGAAATAAAAATCATGGGATGTGTGAAAAAGGAGATAAAAATCGATGCCGGGGATAAAATTACTCAACTCCTACTGTTTCCTTACATTAAGGACAAAGCTGCTCCAGTAAAAAGGACTGGTACGTTCTAAAGTACAGGGACACGTGTGTTCTGGCAAACAGTAATTAATGATCAGAGACCTAAGTTAATCACACAATTAAATGGTGTTAAAATAGAGGGCAGCAGAGCCGATGTCTCCATCATTTGCCAGAAGTCTTAGAACCAAAATTGGCCACTTAAGGTTTATACAAAAATTGTAGAAATTGGTAAGTTATCTCAAATAAAAAAAAGTGTACAGTGGCTTGAGTGTGTGGGACCAGACAGACAGATAGGGAGGCTGAAACCCTATGTGGCTGACATTCCCATAAATCTATGAAAAAGAGACCTCTTACAACAATGGGGTACTCAGATTACTATTCCTACAAATACCGAGATAAACAAGGTTAAAACTATGGGTGAATTGGTACACGCGTCTGGGGAAGAGATTAATGTAAGTGATCAGGGGCAACCACAAACTATGCCCATTGTCCAACCTCAAAACTCTTCAGGTTTAGAGTGTCAAAATTTATAAGAGGGGCCACTGCTGAGATACCAACCGCCTTGCCCCTAAATGGATTTCAAACAGACCTGTATGGCAGGAGCAGTGGCCCTTAACAAAAAAAAAAGTTACAGGCGCTTCACGGTTTAGTGAAACAGTGTTCCATTTTTATTTATTGACCTATGATGAAATGTTATTGAAAAACAGGCTATTAAATAATATTCATAGAGCTGGGCGTAATGGAGCACACCTTTAATCCCAGCACTCTGAGGCAGAGACAGGTGGATCTCTGAGTTGAGGCCAGCCTGGTCTACAAAGCATGTCCAGGATAGTCAGGGCTATACAGAGGAACCCTGTCTCAAAAGTCCAAAATAAAAATAAAATAATAATATGCATAGGAAGGCACCATTTTATTTACATGTGTACAAACAAAGGATGGAAAACGTGATTATCTTCTTGTTTGTTTTGTTCCCTTGTGGTTCTAGAGATCAGAGGGAGCTGAGGGACCAGCTGCGCTAGGCTGAGGCTCTACTACTGAGCTATATTTCTAGCTGTTGTTTATTTAGTTAGAGGTTTTTTTGTTGTTTTTTTAAAATAATGTCTCACTATGTAGCCCAGGCTGTCCCAGAACTCCATATGTAGATCAGAGTGGCCTTGAATTTACTGAGTACTGCCTGCCTTCATCTCTTGAGTGTTGGAATTAAAAATCACATGTTACTCCTTGTTCAACTTTTGAATTTTTGAGACAGGACTTCACTGTGTAGCCCAGTCTGGTCCTGAAAGGACTCACTACATACCCCAGGCTGGCCACTTGCCTCCACTACCCAGTGTTGGGATTCCAAGTTTGCCACACCATACCTAGCAATAATCAGTCTTACAGGGAGAACCATGCAGAATTATTTTCCATTTTGTTAAATTGAAATCTCTGCTTTTTCTTTCAAGAACAATGATTTCTTGAACATTACAATGCTGCTGCTGCTGCTGCTGCTGATGATGATGATGATGATGATGATGACAATGACACTAGGTAGATACTATTGGAGCCAGACACCCTGGAGTAGGTCAGAGCTCATGAACCTCAAGAGGTAGCTCTAGACAGGAGCTGGAGGAAGACTGGCTGCAGGGCCTTTGGTGATGGGCAATTCATCCCAATCCAATAAAACCAAAGCAATTCATTTTAGAGATCTCATTTATGACGAAGCTTGCAAGGCAGACTCCAAATTGAGCTCCCTAATTCTCCCTGCTGCCCAGAGGCCTTCAGTCCCACACGCAGCACTTCGGGAAAGAGCACAGGCTGTAAACACAGCGTGCCAGGCTCCGGGGCCAGGAGCAGCCTGCAAGCCATTCAGATTCACCCTGGGATTAATGACTTCAAAAAGCAGTTGCCAGGAATGCTTCAAAGCTGGAACCAGAAGCCCAGGCACATTAAATAGAAATAAATACTTAGTTGATTGGTTTCATCCTTGCTTTTCAAAGGGCAATCTACTTCCTGGATTATCATCATAGAAGTCTATCCTCTGGAAGCCAGGATTTTTTTGAGCACCCTGCTTCAGGCATGGGGCGGGGCAAATCTCTAAAGATCACCTTGTCATTGTTCTGTCACCCTGTGCTGCATTTTCTCTTATGGAGCCTCTGTGGGGAAAACAGAAGCCAGAGCCCATGATGTGCACACACTGGCCAGAGGCCGCTGCTGTCCCTTCTCACCTGCCAAAGTCCTCTGAGGTTTACTAATTCCCGGGAAGTCTAGTTCACTTTTGTTCTCGTTTGTTTTGTTTTTTCGAGACAGGCTTTCTCTGTGTAGCCTTGGCTGTCCTAGACTGACTTTGTAGACCAGGCTGGCCTTGAACTCACAAAGATCTGCCTGTCTCTACCTCCTGAGTGCTGGGATTAAAGGCATGGGTTACCACTGCCTGGCTTCTAGTTCACTTTTACCATGTTGATTTTTAACAACAAAGCCTGGAATCAGCCAGGTGAATCTCTAGAAGGCGTCAGAGTCTGCGTCAGGATTAGGGAGCAAAAGATAATATTACGACTAAGACGTTGGTCCCATTGTCATAAGAAGGTCATCAGCCCATTGTACAAACATGTGAACAGTGTTGTGAGATACAGGACATAGTTGTCACAAAGATGTGGGTTTGCTTTTTTATTTTTTCTCTTAGGTTTTCTTTTGGGGCGGGAGGATGTGTAGGTGTCATGTCACGCGTGTGGAAGTCAGAACAGTACACTGCAATCTGTTCTCTCCACTATGTGGGCTCCAGGGATCAAACTCAGGTCATCGGGTTTAGCTGCCAACACCTTCTTTTGGTTTCTCAAGACAAGGCCTTGCTATGGAGCCCAGGCTGGTCTCGAACTCATGGCGAACTTCCTGGCTCAGCCTCTTGAGTGCTGGGATGACAGGCTTTTCTTAAGCTGAGGAGGCCAGTGGCTGGGTGACAATACATCTCGGACACCAGCAGCAAGTTTGCATGTTTGTGCTTAGGGACTTACTGGAAGTGGGCCCCACGTCACCCCACATCACCCATGAGGACAGAGACTACAGGGATGGAGGGCAGAGAGGAGGCACAGTCTAATATTTTTGTCTGCTTAGCAGAAATACTGGCAATAAAGTGAAGAATTCTGGAGGCTAGAACCGGAAGACAAGAGTGTTCACTTGTGTATTTGAGCTGGTTTCTCCTACTTTTCTGACCACGCTTTCTCACCACAATACTCAGTCCTGCACTTTGGACGAAGTGCCTGTGTTCCTATCGAAAGACAGGGAAGGTTTTGAAGGTGTTCCCGACTCTCCCGGCCCCTCCTCTGCTCTTGGGACCAGTCTTATCATCTACCGAGGATTTTGTATTTTTCATACAATTCTGGTCATGTGGAAAACATACTCTCAGAATCACAAGGAGTTTGCCCAAAACCACACTTTTAAGTTGTTTTCTTTCCCTTTTTTGCCCACTCCTTCCTTGGTGATTTGTGTTATTGGTTTGGTTGGTTGGCTGATTGGTTTTGTTTTCATTTTGGTTCTTTTTTTTTTTTCCCCATAGGGGCTTACTCTGTACCCTTTGCTGGCTCACAGTTCATTCATCATAAAGCCCAGGCCCTGCACAGCCAGCCCCCTGCCTCAGCCCAGGCCCTGCACAGCAGCCCCCTGCCTCA
>OU015744.1:71754128-71772903 GCA_907169655.1 Acomys percivali
GGGCCTGCTCAGTCACTAACACAGATGTTCAGTTTTATATCCTAGCTCCACCCGCACATACAGGGCGCACACAGTAGGTGCTTGCCTCTTAGCTGCTTGCAGAAATGAGGTACAGCGGTCAACAAGGTCACTCTCCTATTTCTCTGCCTCAACTCCTTGTTTCTGTTGATTGGGAATACAGCCCAACCAATCCGTGTGCTTACGGCCCATTCCTCTAACCACACAGTGGTCACTTCCACTTCTTGCCTTCCTGTCCTTTCAAAGTGCCAAAGGGGTCTGACACCAAGAAACACCATCTCCTAGAGTCAGGAGAATTCCTGGAATGGGCTGGGACAGAGCCTGAAGAGGAGAGAGAAGAATTCTAGGTGAAGGCAGAGGGGGCAAGGGACAGATCAAAGAGAGCCTGAGCAAGGTCAGGCATGAGGAGGGCCACAGGGAGACAAATGCGATCCTCTGAGGGGTCAGCCCAGGGACAGGGCTCCTGCACAGAGCGCAGGCGAGCTGCACGCAGAAGGCGGCTCATTGCAAGGAGACGCTAGATGGAAAAAGATAAGAGGTGTAAATTAATGAAGAAAAGACCAACCAGAGATAAGGGTATCACCCTGTAATTAAAAACATGTAACCTTGCCATCCCCAAGGTTGGTGGTGCCCCCAGATTGTGGCTACTCTGACATGAGAAGTAGCTGAGTCCCGGGTGGGGGGGCAGGGGGCGCAGAAATGGGGACAGTTAATTATTAGCTCCCAGGAGGAAGGTTTGGTAGCTGACTCACCCTCCTCCCAGGCAGGAGGAGTGCCTGAGCTAAAGTTCCCCATGATGAGGTAAGCGGCCAGCTCAGCTCAGGAGGAAGAGCACCTACCCTCTGGCCTTTGACAGGGCCCCTCATTTCTTAGGCTGGCAGGGAAGGCCCTTTGATGGGTCATCAGACTTTTATTATTCTTGACATTGATGGCAGTGGTTGTCTTCCATCTGGGTTCTAACGTTCTAGCCAGGTGCAGTGCCTGTTGCCCCAGCACTCTAGACACCCACACTCTCTAGGGCAACTTGATTGCCTTCCAAGATCCTAGAGAGAAGAGGGTTTGGTTTTGTTTATTTGTTTGTTTTAAATCAAATACTAACTGAACGTGAATGCCATGTCCAGAAAGAATGCTTGGAGCCAATTTCTAGGCAGCTCATTAACCTACACGTAGAGCTAATTAAGTAAAAGCTTGATGGGCAATAGATGGTGACCCAGGCTGCCTAGAACTGGTTTCAGCCTTGTCTCTTAATGCCTATGTCATTTAAGGCAAAATATTTGGCATCTCAGAGGTCAAACTTCTTATTATAACCTCTAGGCTTATAATAAGGGCCCAATGAAGGTCAGATATAATTATCAGTAACTATTAGTATTTTTATACTTTTCCTATGGCCTGAGAACAATGTCGAGAAATAAATGCAAGGTGCTTTTCAAAACTCCCACTTCTGGCCTGAGAACTTCAGTGAATTCCTTTTGCTCAGGTGCGTGAGGATTTGTCCCAGGACAGTCATTTCTGAGTGTGGTTCTCAACTCAAGAGTGTCAGCTGTTAGTGGGACCCTGTTCATCACACGCATCACAGACCCTGATCAGTTTGCCTTTGACATATGCCTTGACTGTCCACTGCCTGCATTTTTCACAGTCAAGGCACTAGCCCTGTCACCTGACCGGCTGCAGGACCCTACTGTCTCCCCGGCACTACAAAAGTGATGTCATATTCCTGCTTAGCCCTACACGCTGCCCTACCCCACCATATCAATAGCTAGTGGCTTCTCTATGCAACTCAGATTAGAAGAAGTGGGACCTGCAGCCCACTCCAGGCTCCTCCAGAGGCACGCTCCTTTCTGGATGCTACATTCCAACATTGCAGCCTTCCTCTCAGTTCCTCAAATACTTCCCATGTTTACAGGGCCAATTTCTTTCACGTCTAAGGCTCAATGGCATTTCTTCTTGTTTGTTTGTCATTGTGTTTTATTTTGTTTTGTTTTTTGAGACAGGGTTTCTCTGTACAGCCTTGGCTGTCCTGGACTCACCTTGTAGACCAGGCTGGCCTCGAACTCACAGAGATCTGCCTGCCTCTGCCTCCCGAGTGCTGGGATTAAAGGCATGCACCACCACGCCCAGCCTTTAATAGCATTTCGTTAGCGAGATCTTCTTTGGTCTTCCTAGCTAATTACCCTTCTCTCTACTCTTTCTCCCTTCCTTTCCTTCATTACACCGTGTTTATCTTCTCCATAGTGTTTATTGGGCTGTTTTGCTTCGTTGAAACAGTCTTACTGTGTTGCCCAGACCAGTCTTGAGCTCAAGCAACTTTCCTGCCTCAGTCTCCAAAATGGCTGGGACTACAGATGTGTACCACTGAGGCCACTTTCTTCCGTAGTGTCTATTTCTCTTTGGCTGTTTATTTCCTTGCTACTTTGCTAGGAAGTTTTACTGGAGGGAGCTGGGTTTTGTTTAGGGATTTACTTGTTTTTTTGGTTTTGATTTTTTGAGACAGGGTTTCTCTGTGTTAGCCTTGGCTGTCCTGGACTCACTTTGTAGATGAGGTTGGCCTTGAACTCATAGCCTCCTGAATGCTGCAATTAAAAGCATTTGCCACCACTCCCAGCTTAAAAAAAATTTTAATGAGTGTGGATATTTTGCCTGTATGTGTGTCTATGTACCACATGCCTTCCTAGTGCCAGCAGAGACCAGAAGAGAACATTAGATCCCCTGGGACAGCTAACCCTGCGAGCTGCCAGGGGTGCTGGCAACTGAACCTGGTTGCTGTGGAAGAGCAGCCTCGGGGCCACCTCTCCAGCTTTGGGAGATTTTGGTTGTATTGATTCAAACCACCATGCTTAACCAGTGTGAATATAGACAGCCTCACAGGAACTGGATCATGGAAAGTGAAGAAAGGGAGAAATAATTTGCTCTCCAAGACTTGAGATCTGAGAGAAAAGACAGGAAAAAGAAGGACACCAAGAGAGAAAAAAAAAAAAAAAGACTTACTATGGGGTTGGAGAAATGCCTCCATAGTTAATAGTACTTCTGTTCTTCAAGAGGATTTACTTGAGTTCAATTTCCAGCACTCGTGTCAGAAGATACTCAGTGACCTGTAACTCCAACTCCAGGGGATACAATGCCCTCTTCTGGCCTCCAAAGGCAACTGCATACATGTGGCCTACACTCATACAAGACACACACACACAAATCTTTCAAAAATTCTTATTTTAAGGTGTCAGAATAAAGACACTATCATTTTCTTCAAACAAACAAAATAAAATAAATAGATAAAATGCCCAGATGAAAAAAATAAGAATTTAAAATAAATTAGAAAGTTCAATGAAAATGAAAGATCCTAAAACCCAAACAAGAGAAAACAAAATCCAATGAATAAACAGCAATGACTGGACAGGAAGAGAAAGGCCAGAGCCAAGCCAGAGCAGACCATGGTATGTGGATAGGAAGTGAGCCATTCATTTGGTAAATTCCAAAAATTTTCACGTAGCAGAGTCAGCAGCCAATGAAGAAGAGGTATAAGACAAAATGCTGAAAGCAGGGCTGTCTGATTGTGTCAAAAGCCACCGGGTCCTTGTCGCAGGCAAATACTCACTGTCCTGGTTGCTTTACTCCGTATACTCATGTAACAAAACACAAGGTTTGTTTCCTAGAGAAGTCACATAACAGGAGCTTGAGTCAGAAAAAAAATCTATAAGAACCCAGAAATAGTTTAAAATAGAAAATAAAAAAGAAGAGAGTTATTTGTGAGCTGGAAGATAAGATTTGTAGTCATGGGGCTCGAGTTTGAAAGTTAAGTACCAGCCACAAAGCGTGAAGGCCCACACCAGGACACACCATGCATTTCCCAACTGATGAGTCAGAGATGTTTTTAACTTGTATAGAAGAAATGTAGGTAGTATTTACAGGATTCTATATAAGAATGAAACAAATATTTTCAGTAGTTCTTTTTCTTTCTTTCTTTCTTTTTTTGTTGTTGTTGTTTCTCAGGGTTTGTTTGTTTGTTTTTGTGTGTGTAGCCTTGCCTGTTCTAGAACATGCTGGCCTCAGACTCACAGGGACCTGCCTGCTTCTGCCTGCCAAGTGCTGGGATTGCAGGAGTGTGCCACCACTGCCAAGCTTTCAGTAGCTCGTTTGAATGCTAGAAGGTAATAAAGTAACTTACTCAAAACTCTGAGTATAAATTTTTACAACTAGAATTTTATACCCAGCTAACTATTGTTCAAGAGATTAAAACAGGGGCCTGTTGAGATGCTCCAAAAGTAAAGGCATGACCCAGTTTGGATTCCCAACAACTGTCTGTAACTCCAGTTCCAGGAACATGATGCCCACTTCTGTCCCCTACTGGCACCAGCCCTGCATGTAGATAGTTCACTGATGTACATGCAGGCAAAACATTCACACATATAAAAAAATTTAAAATATAAAAGAGTGTTTCTCTTTTAAAAAGGAAAGAGTCAAAGTAAAAATAAATTTTAGATGTACTGTGTACTCTCTCAGAAAGGTACTAGAGTGTATATGGCACAAAACCGAAGAAGTAAAGCTATCTTGAGATGGCTCAGCAGGTAAAGGCATGCAACACCAAGCCCAAGGACCCGAGTTCAACCCCCGGGACCCACGTGATGGAATGAGAGACACGACCCCCATGAGCTGTCCTCTGGCTTTACACGCATGCCGCTGTGTGTGTAGAAGAAAATAAGCCCAAAGAACAAAGTGTGATCCCAGAAAGAGAGTTCGGCAGAGAAGAAAGGAAGTCCCCAGGATCAGAGAGAGAGGAAAGTGAGTGACATCAGCTGGAAAGCCACAGACCTACTGAACAACCTCAGGCTGAAGCAGAGAGCCAAAGGTCCCAGCAGGAAATGCCGTCCTACCACCCGTGGGACAGACACACGTACAAGTGAGGCTTGGAAGGTGGCGAAGAGAAGCAGAAGTGAGCAAAGACATGAAGCAGAAAAAAGAAACCAGCAGATGCTCGCTCCAGGAAAACAGTAAGCAGGACGGAAATGTCACTGGAGAGCACTGCTCACCAGTGACACAGGTGACACAGGTTTGTGCATTCCTAACCACAAAACTCTGAACACTGTAATCAGAACAGAGATTTGATTACACTGTGACAATAAAGATAGGGAAAGGGGAGTCTGAATGAGCTAGGATAAACCAGGGGGAGTTGACGTTATCAATCTTCTTTAGAAACGTGAGTGCAAGAGACAGGCTTCTACCTCAGCCACAATTGTTCCTCCAAAATCTTAAAATAGTGATAAATATGAACAGAATGTACGAGGTGACTCATTTTAGGCAACAGACAATAGCACAAGGATGTGGTCCTTGGGAGAAGGGAAGTATTCGCGGTGAGCGCCTCAGTCATTAGTGTTCTGCCGTGATTCCCTCCCCAACTAAGACACAAGGAAGTGGGGGGCA
Organism: Acomys percivali; assembly: GCA_907169655.1. NCBI lineage: Eukaryota > Metazoa > Chordata > Mammalia > Rodentia > Muridae > Acomys > Acomys percivali. Next base: position 71,759,559 of record OU015744.1, read on the forward strand.
CAGAGACTGCAGCCATCTCTCTTGGAGGCGGAAACACCTTGGAGGGCAGGGCTGCTGAGGCAGCACCCAGAGGTCTTGTGGAAAAGCAAGGGAGAGGAAGTTAGCTGTTCAGAATACAAACCCTGGTTTTTCGGAGTTTTTTGTTTTTTTGTTTTTTTGTTTTTTTTTTTTTTGGTTGGTTGGTTGGGGTTTTGTTTTGGTTTGGTTTGGTTTGCTTTGTTTTTGTTTGGTTTGGTTTTTTTAATGTTCTCTGTAGAAGTAGAACACAAAATGCTCTCTCCAGAAAGGTCTATCCTCAATATGAGTGCTAGAAATAGATTTTTTTTGGTTTTTCGAGACAGGGTTTCTCTGTGTAGCCTTGACTGTCCTGGACTCACTTTGTAGACCAGGCTGGCCTCGAACTCACAGCGATCTGCCTGCCTCTGCCTCCCGAGTGCTGGGATTAAAGGCATGCGCCACCACGCCCGGCTTTAGAAATAGATTAACAGAGAAGATGAAAAGAATAAATCTGCTCAAGAAATAACACATGGAGCTGAGTGCAGCGGCACACGCCTTTAATCCCAACACTGGGGAAGCAGAGGCAGGGGGATCTCTGTGAGTTCGAGACCAGCCTGGTCTACATGGAGAGTTCCACAACAGCCAGAGCTACAGAGAGAGACTCTGTCTCACAGAACAAGAAAGAAAGAATGAATGAATGAATGAAAGAAAGAAAGAAAGAAAGAAAGAAGGAAGGAAGGAAGGAAAGAGCACAAAGAAAAGAGATAGTACAAAGGTGCCCCTTACGCACTCCTGCAGTGGCAAGTTGGGGCCTCTTTTGTGAAGCTGCTGCTGAGGTGACTTTGGGGCGCACCATGTCATACTCAAAACCAAAGAAAGAATCAAGACCAAGACCAAGGGTCAAATTAATTTGAAGACTGTAGTGCGGGGTGACTCTGCAGTGCCATTTGGAGTTAAGGAGCAGACAGCACTTGGTGAACTAGTGAAAGGCAAGAGGATTTGTCAGTAAGGCAGCTCACATTATAATTTGATGGTCAGTCAGTCTGAGAAACAGACACACCTGCATAGCTTGAAATGGGAGAAGGAGGAGGTACCACCGATGTATTTTAGCAGCACACAGGTGTTACTAAAAAGAAAAACTGCTTTTTTCTCCGAGCGTTTTATTATAGACTAAGAATATATTTTCCATTAGAAACCTGGGTTCGGTCTCCGCACATCCTGATGACCACAGCACAGCTTTCTCTGTTCTTTCAGTCCCCTCCCCATTCCTTTGCTGTACAGGATGCAATTGGGGCATGTGCATAAGCATATTGAACTCTTTTGGTTTTTTTTAAACATCCAATATTCTGATTACATTGACATCAAATGGAGATGGTAACTTTGAAAACAATTAAGTGACCTGGTAATACTCTCGAGGGGAAATTGAATCCTAATAGGTTTCCCCTTCAAGTCAGGCTTCCTGCTGTTTAATTAAATAAACTTCTTGTTTAAAAATAGAAATGGAATAACAAGAAAAATCAAAGGACAAGCAGCTAGGGGTCTCCTTGAATCTCCAAGTTGTAATGAAGCTGTGGTTCATGAGGAAGATTCTGTGAGATACTGTAAGGACAGTTCTGCGCGTGTGCCCCCGGTGGAGCTGGCGAAGACTGGACGAAGGAGAGCGCTTGGCGTCCACATAAGACCCAGTGTGTTTGGGGCTGGGGAGATGGCTCCTCAGTGAAGGATGCTTGCTAGAATTCAGCCAGACTGCTCCCAGTGGCGTAGCTCCAGCTCCAGGGAGTCTCAGACCATCTTTTGGCTTCACTTGCATGGATGGAAGTACCCATACGCACCAGAGTCACACACATACACATTAGTGAAAGCAACACAAATCTCTCTCTCCCTCTCTCTCTCTCTCTCTCTTTCAGAAAGATCAAAAAAGTGGAGGTATGAAATGACTAAAACTTTCCTAAATTTGGTGGGAGAAAAAAAAAAAAACCTCACCTTATTTACCCATCAGTCTCTATGAACATGGCCAAGCATGCCATGCCCAACTTGCTGAAAAAGAAAGAGAAAAACTCAAAAACTGGCTAACAGTTGATGAGGAGGAGGGGTGAAGCCCACTGCTGCCATCTCTAGGCACCTCCCCTCAACCCCCATGCGATCTGGAAATGGCACTTATGTCTGACTTTTAGATATGTACTTGAAATGTTTATTTAATTATTTAATTTTGAATGGATAATGCATGAACATACTTTTTAAAAAATCTAATAATTCTGTATTAGAGTTCATTCCAAGAACCATCAGAGTTATGTACACACACAATAAAGGATTTGTTGCACGTAGTGACCTAACAGGGGGGCTGGCAAAGCAGTCTGTGTAATGCTATTATCTCAACATCTGATGCTAGAATCCGGAAGAAGATGAATGGAAAGCGGGGGACAGCAAGGACAAGCTGAAACCTCAAGTCTGTTTAAGAATCAAGGAGGGTGAACCAAAAATGTCACTGCTCAGTGCTGCGGCCTTAGCATTTTACAAGAGGTTCTCGGTGCTGTGACCTTGGTGTGCTGCAGGTGAAACTGATGTACTCTTCACAACAGAGGAGTCGGAAAAGCTAAAGTGTCCACAAGGGAGAGGACCCGCTGCAAACTCAGACACCGCCTCCTGCCAGCACTGGCAGCCGGCCGGTAAGCAACAACAGGATGCGATACAGTGTCTTTGCTTCTACCGCCCAAAGCTCATCTGGCAATCTCTGTGGAGGCCTACTCTGACTGGAAAGGCACAGCAGGAAGGATTCTGGGAAGCATGGATGAGCTGAACCAAGTCAACTGCAATGCTGCTATCACAGAACAGGCTCCAATTAACAACTGTCTCTCACACCCCACCCTCTCTACTTCCCTGTCCTTGAACACAGCCTACTTCAGCTAATGATGTCTTATATTTTCTACCTAAAATATACAACACACATATACACGTGCGCGCGCATGCACACACACACACACATGGGACGGGGGGGGGGGGGGGGGTGGAAAAACATATGTTAAACAAAATAAGACTTTTTTGTTTTAGTTTTGGTTTTGGTTTTGGTTTTGGTTTTTCAGGACAGTGTTTCTCTGTGTAGCCCCAGCTGCTGTGAAACTCACTCTGTAGACCAGGCTGGCCAGAGAGCCACCTGCCTCTGCCTCCAAAGTGCTGGGATTAAAGGTGTACACCACCACCAGAAGCTATAGTAAACCTAATTTTTAAACCTTCTGGTACTTTCTTTTACACAAAAGAGCACCTACTGAGCCAGCAAGATGACTCAGCATGCGGGAGCCCTTGCCACACAACCCTGAGCTTTGAGCTCCAAATCTACACTGATGAAGCCAGACAACACGGCCCACCTCTCTAGAGCCAGCCAAGCACTATTACACTGTGATCAGAGGCAAGACAGGAGTCAGTCTGTACTTAGCCTAGTGGTGGCAGAAATATCAGGAGAGACCCAGCCTCAAAAACAAGGCATAAGTAGAGAACCAACGTCTACATAGGCTCATTAGCAACCACATTTCCCCCCAACACACAATATATGTATTATATATAATATCTTAAAGTAAATGCATTGTGCCCACTGATCAATATCATCTCTTTTTCCTTTGAACAAAACAATGTGTTTTAGAAAACATCCTTTGTACCACATTGAGGCTGGTGACCTGAATGGGCAGTTCTCAAAAGAAGAGCACACCAATGGCCAACAAACACTTGGAGATGTATTTGACACCCTTAACCATCAAGGAAATGGAAGTTAAAACAGCCCTAAGATTTTGTTTCACCCATGTCAGAACGGCTGTCATCAAGACAATTAAGTTTCACAAACACTGCTGAGCGTGTGGAAAGGGGGCATGCTTAACCACAGCTAGTGGGAGCAAGCTTGAAAACACAGCAAACGGCCACTGTGGAAATCAGTAGAGAGATGTCTCCAAAACCTGAAAACGGGGCTGTCCTGTAGCGCAGCTGTTCCACACCCCTCAGAGGTCTGCACATTCATGTTCACTGGTGCATTATTCACAATAGACAGACAGTGGAGCCAGCCTAGACAGCCACCAACAGCCGAACGGGTACAGAAAATGTGGTACATGTCACCTGACGTTTGCAGCACAGTGGATGCAGCTGAACTACATGTGCTAAGCCAAATAAGCTAGACTCAAAAACAACAAAAGACTTTGCTCTCGTGTGTGGCCTCTGTATTTAAGATAGTGTGTGTGTATTTGTATGTGTGTGTGTGTCTGTTACAAAACTTGAAAAGGGAGTATGAGACAGGAGGAAGAGGTCTTAAGGAAGAAAGGGAACAAAGAAAAATTGGAATATATGTGGTAAGAAAGCTGAAGGGGCTACTAACTGGGTGCAACCAAACAGAGATGACACTAGGGAACATGGAGGAGAAAAGCGGGTGAAGGGGCAAATGAGAACAGACTCCAATGGAGTATATGTGTGAAGACGCCAAGGAGGCACCCACTGATCTGCATGCTGACTAAAGCTTAGTGCGGTGGTTTAGATGAGACAGACCCCGGAGTATGGTCCCCAGCTGTTTGGGAGAAAGCATGCCACTGGCAGCAGGCTTTGGGAAGCTAAAGTTAAAGCATTTTGAGGGTGCCCTCTGTGCTCCCTGCCCTTCTCCACCATGACAGACCTTCATCCCCCCAGAACCACAGCGCAAACTCTTCTCTAAGTTGTCTTGTTCATGCTGTTTTATCACAGCAATAGGAAATCAGTGAATAAATACAAAATAAAAAACCCTAAGACAACAATGCATAAAGGTCTGTCTTTTTTCCTTCATTAATTGAATGAAGAACTCATTTATTGTAAGTATGTACCAAGACCCTGGCTTATTTTGAAATGTTGCCATTTGACACAGCCTGGAAAAAGCAACCTTGTTGTTGAGAGTCGCCCCGTGTGATTTCAGGAGAGCTGAGGTTACAGTAAAAAGACAATGTTGCTGGGTATGGTAGCCTACACTTGCAGTTAAGGCCAGAACTTAGGAATTTGAGGCAAGTTCCAACCCAGCCTGGTCTATACTGTGAGCCTGCCTCAAGAAAACTACAACAAAACTATGAGACAATGGCACCAGTCAGAGATCATGAGATGCAGAAGCATGTGGCTGCTTCACACACCCTGAGTCATTTACAACTTTGTACCTGAACTTTTTCTCTTTGACCTTGGCCAAGGATGACAGGCTGCAGCAACTGAGACTATTGTAGTGACCTGGTAAAATATATTCCTGGTGAACAGTAACCAATAAGTAATTCAGTATTCTTAGGGCTGCTCCCTAAAAAATGTTCATCGGTACATATTTGTTCCGTACTGTGGACACAACCATCACACAATGGAGTAAGGAAATCTACCACGTGTAAAACAGTGACTGACAAGTTGCAAAGCCATTCATTGCTCAGCCGCCTAATGTCACCTTGTGACTATCAGATGGAAGACAAGCTGTTTGAGCAAAGAAAGGTGACACCCACAAAGTCAGGTGGGCAGTTTCTTTTCCTAAGAACATTTTCATTGATTTTTCCATTATTGAGTGTTTGCTTAAAGGCTCTTTTCATCCTTCATCCCAAAGAGTTTTATAAATGCCACATTTGCTTCATTCATGTTTCTGAAGACCCAGCCCTCTCTGGAGAGAAAATATTTTTCTTTTAGGAGTCACTGTTTCAAAATGTGAGCGTAGAATAAACATCCTGACTCTTCCATCATAATAGTGGAAGAACAGGATGTACACAAAGGACAAGAGCAGAACCACTAACAATAACCCGTCTCAAAGCAATGTGTGGTTCTGCATTAAGAAAAAGCACTCAGGAGCCAGAGAGATGGCTCTGCAGGTAAAGGCATCTGCTGCCAAGCCGGAGGATCTGAGTTCAATTCCTGGAACCCACCTGATGGAAGAGTTGTTCTCACAAGTAGTCCTCTAACCTCTATGTGTGTGCTTGGTGTGCACACACACAAATGTAAAAGGAGATAGATGGATAGATAGATGGATGGATAGATAGATAGATAGATAGATAGATAGATAGATAGATAGATAGATGATAGATAGATGACAAATAAATGAACTAAATAAAGAGCCTTCAAGAACCAGACAGGTATCCTGGTCACAGAGACTTCTACCCAGGGTCTTTCCCCATCCTTCTAGACAAAGAAGGAACCTTATTGTGGCTATAGGAGGCAGTGACTAGACTATGCATGGTTTGAATTCCGATCAGGTTTTGCTCGACTGCCAGCCTGTAACCCCAGCACTAAAACGTCCAAGGCAGGAGGGTCATCACAAGTTCAGGGCCTGCCTGAGCCAGAGAGACGCCATTTCAAATGGCAGAGTGTGGTGTCTAGATTGACAAGTGAGAATTTCAGCCAGAACTTGAGTCTCAAGAGAAAAGTGTGACGTCTCCTTCAGCCAGAACAAGCATAAAAGCAGGAAAATCTGGCAGGCAAGATGGCTCAGTGGGCAAAGCTCTCACAGTACAAGGAGTGAGACTGATTCTCCAGAGCACTAATAAAAGTACACATCTAAATAAAAAATAAAATAAAATAAAAGTACACATCTGTGATGCCCTCGGTCCTACAGCGAGAGGAGAGGTGGAGACGGCAGAGCCCCTGCCTGTCTGATGTAGCTCACAGGTCTGCCAGCCTCATGCATGCAGCCTCAAACAGCAAAGTGGAGATCATGTTTTAAACAAGGCAGAGACCGATACCAAGATTGTCCTCTGACTGCCACGGTCAGTGACACTACGGCACACATGCACACAAACACAAATACGTGCATACAAACACACAACAGAGCTTTTAAAGTAAGCATTAAAAGGGGCAAATTGGTTGGGGATTGCACTAAAGAGACCCTGAAATGCCAGAATTGTGAGAAGAAATTGAAGTTAATCTAGATAAGTTCAGACCCAAGGGATAGCTGTGCGAAAGCGCCTGATAGGGGCCCTGGGAACAAGGCTGCATTGAGTGCAGATGGGAGCATTTGAGTTAGTGCTGGAGAGTGGCTGCTCTCCAGGCCTCAGCTTAAGCTGTCCTATGAGCTTGCTACTTACAGGCTTCAGAAGATTTAGGAAAGCATTAGGAACTCTCAGCAGAGCCAATCACCAGGCACGCCCCCCCTTCCAAGGCTGGGTCTCTTGGGCTGCAACTCAGAGCCATTGGCCTCCATCCCTATCATGAATCAAGTAGAGATAAGATCCCACAGGGGCCTGGAGACCACTTCCTAATTAATAAGCTCTTGGCACACAAGGAAGAATAAAGACATTAGTAATAATGAGTGGGGGGGGGGGAATGGGTGGGAAAGGGGGGCTGTCCAAAGGCCAAGGCAGAGTCAAGCTGGGAAAGGGGCTCCAGGTCTGAAGAAGACTCCTGTCTGTTTCCATGGCCTTAGCCCAGACTGGCCAGCAGAAGATGAGACTATGGCGCTTACAGCTTTGACAACAGCAGAAGGGTCCCCATCAGCTAATGTTTCTAGAGGGCTAAAGCTGATGCTAAGGACAGGGAGAGCTCACACCAGGGTGGCACGGAAGAGGAAGTCACAGATAAAGATGGAGACACGCAAGGTGTCTGTCATGACAAAGCGCCCTCTGTGCTTCCATTGCTTGGAGTCCTGAGCACATGAGAACCTTTTTCTTCCATTTCAGGAACCTCGGGGCTACTGTCTACAGTGCTGGCATGCTAAAGAAGTGGGTTTCAGGAGAAGAGAGTTTTTTTTTTTAAATCAGGAGCAAGAATTCAGAGCATTTGGTATCTTCCATCTGCTTTCACATTTGATATGCTTTCTCTTTTTTAATTGCATTTGTTTATCTGTTTATTTACACGTATGTGGGGCACTCAGATGCTATGGCATTCATAGGCAGTCAGAAGGCAACCTGCAGGGTCACTTGTCACCTACCTCGTGGGTCTCAGGGTTAGAATTCAGGTCTGCCTTGGCATCAGGCTGTTTTAGGCCGAGCCGTTTCATGGGCCCTGATGTATGTCCTTGCTGCTCATCTTTCTGTGCACATTTCCTGATAAGCCCTATCTGGGTCATGACCTTACCTACAGGAGAAACTCAGAACATTAGTTAATTACTTACTTAATGTATTTACTTATTTAATGACTTAATTAGTCAATCAGTCAGTTAGCCAATGACAAACTTCTATCAACATGTGGTCAGTGTTCTTGAAATGTTTAGTTTGGCTTTTGGGACCTATAATACCTTTTGTAATAGAAACAGAAGTACAAATAAAGGCCGGTTTCCTGTGCTGGCCTGTAAACCCTATGTAATAACATCCCTAGTCAGCATGTGGCCCTTTTTTTTTCTGAGGCAAGGCTTCTCTGTGAAGCCTTCACTGTCCTGGAATTCTCTTTGTAGACCAGGTTGACCTCGAACTCACAGTGATCCACCTGCCTCTGCCTCCCAAGTGCTGGGATTAAAGGTGTGTGCTACCATGCCTAGCCCATGTGGGCTATTTTTAATTTAAAAAAATATATATTGGAAAAGTTTGGCATATTATAACTTTTTTAAATCATGGGTTATACTTGGGTTTAAATTACAAAGGCTACCACAGTAAATTAACTTGTAATCATCTTTTTTTTAATGTTTTCAAATAATATAGTATACTTATCACCATTACTATGGGGGTGCCCATGTGCCATAGTGTGCCCCAGAGGATAACCTCATAGAGTCAATTCTTTCCTTCCACGTTTATACGATTCCATGAGCAAACCAAAGTCATCAGCTGTCACACCAAGAACTTCTATCCACTAAGCCACCTGGCTGGGCTCTGCTTGGGATAATGTTTTGAAGATAAAAGGTATGCTGAATTCCATTTTAGAACTTGAACTTAGAAAAAAGTTAAACAAGCTGGGCGTGGTGGCACACACCTTTAATCCCACCACTCGGGAGGCAGAGGCAGGTGGGTCACTGTGAGTTCTAGGCCAGCCTGGTCTACAAAGCAAGTCTAGGACAGCCAAGGCTACACAGGGAAACCCTGTCTCGAAAAAACAAACAAACAAACAAACAAATAAATAAAAAAAAAAAAGTTAAACATACATGCATGCATACACATATATACACAATGCAGAAACACACACATGCTACATACATATACACACATATACACGTACTAATGCATATACACACATACATACATATATACACACATACATATATACATACATGCATACACATAAATACACACACATACATACATACACATCCTACTTGCTGCAGTAGAATATGCCCACTTAGAGAATATTGTTTTCTTGGGGGCCTCTAGTAAGATAAAATATAGCTATTGGTTCCGACATGCAAGACGTTCCCATAGCTGGGATGTTTACTGTTTTTGAGGCAGGGTCTGATCTGCAGCCCAGGCTAGCTCAGGCTAACCTTTAGCTAGCAATCTCCCAACCTCCTGAGTGCTGAAACATTGGTATGTTCTTCCATATCCTTCTCTATTTTTGCACGTTTTCATTTTAAAAACAGAAAGTCATTTAATTTTTAAAATATTTATGAAACTTTTAAGTCAAATTCCCATCCTTTGAATCAGATTGTTTTCTAAGGCTGAGACTTGGTCCTCCCATAAGGAATGCAGGAAACGTGCTGGGTCCTGGCCCTGCCCTATCATCTGCGTGATGTCAGACAGACATCACGTGTCTGTGGTAAGCACTAAACACAGTAAGTACCAGCATTACACACACACACACATATGTACACACATACACCTTTCCCATTCCTCTCTCTTTACAAATGAGTCTCACTGTGGATCAGCCTAAGCTGGCCTCAAATTCATGATCCTCCTGCCTCAGATTTCCAAGCACATGCTACCATAATTCCTAATAAAGCTGCCATGCTTCTGTATAATATTTCAGGTTTTTTTTTTTTTTTTTTTTGGTTTTTTGAGACAGGGTTTAATATTTCAGTTTTTAAAATGCATTCACTTATTTTACTTTCACTCTGAGTCCCAGGGTCCCAGGCAACTTCCGCGTTCACACCCGCTATCTGTCCCTACCCAGCCAGCGCTGACCTCATTGCAGCTGGCACAGGGAATGCACTGCATTTCTCTTTTGCTCTTTGCTAGCAGGTTAAAATTCACTTAAGAAACCCAAAGTTTTGATTTTGGAAAAAGTTAAACAAAATGTTAATCTCATTCAAGCACTATCACAAATGATTGAATCTGTCTTGCCAGCAGGGTCTAACCCAGTTATATCCCTTCGGGTACAGTGTCCTTGGGGGGCGAAAAATCCCTGTCCCGTTGCTGAACACTCAGGTCCGTGCGGCACCCTGCTAAGTTCTCCTGACTCTGTTCCCCTCCCTGTGGCTGTATAGTCTGTCACACAAAGGAGTTAGGGAGACCAGAGTCAGCCTTGGAGTCATTAGTTAATCATAAATCAATACTATTCTCTCCCAGACCTTAAGCCCAGAGTTCGTTCGCCCTTCCCAGCTCAAGCCCACGTCCTCCTCCCTTTGAGTAATGGACTGGACAGCCCCAACTCAAACACAAGACTACCGTGTCCCGCAGACTTATCAGCACTGGCCGGAGTGGACGTGGGCGGGCGCAGGCCAGGGGAACAACGGCGCCCGGCTGGACGGACCTTTATCGCTACCATCAGAACAGAGGCAGCACTTGCTTTCCTTCCTGTGGAGCCTACGAGCTGGCTCCCGGGTCAGTACCAGGCAGTGTAAGCGGTGGCTGCTGGGTCGCTCTGTTTGTGAGGCCTGTTGATACAAGGAGGGGTCCAGGTGCTGTAGGCTGATCCCGCCCTGTTTTTCTGATAACCATTGAGTGAGAGAAAGCCCACACAGGCCCTTTGGCCTTGAGCTGGGGAGCTCCAATTTTCTTAGAATGGAGATATCGAATCCCCCACCCCTGTCCCAGTTTGTGGAATGTTAACAGGAAGAGGGGTATTAATAAGAAAAGGTATTTTGGTGAAATACTACAAAATGGATACCACAGGGGAAACCATCAAGAACTGGAGTTGCTATGGCACATGAGACCCCAGCTCCTTGCCTAACCATTGTCTTATCCTGAGGACCGGACTGTACCTTCTACCTGAGTTCCAGTCTTAAGGTCAGCCCATTTCCCGAGCTATCTCCATTTTTCTATAGGAATTCATGGGACCCAGGAACTTTGGAAAGGATCTACTAGAAGTTACTCAGATTTTTCTGGGTTTTGTTTTTGTGTTTAAGGTTTGTTTGTTTGTTGTTTTGTTTTGTTTTGTTTTGTTTTTTTGAGACAGGGTTTCTCTGTCTTATCTTGGCTGTCCTGGACTCCCTTAGTAGACCAGGCTGGCCTCGAACTCACAGCGATCTGCTCGCCTCTGCCTCCCAAGTGCTGGGATTATAGGCGAGTGCCACCACGTCCGGTTAGATTTTTCTGTTTTTAATCTTTTTGGGAGTAATAAGTATTCTATTTGAATCATAATGTCACAGAGGGCTGAGGGCACTGCTCAGTTGGTAGAGTGTTTGCCCAGTATGCACAAAACCAGGTCGGTTCCTAGTACCACATACACTTGGAGGTGTAACCAGGTTTTATGGACCTTGAGAAATGGGTAAGTATGGATTTTATTTCTTGTTTTTTCAAGTGAAAATGTAAGTTGTGAGTTAGGTATAGTGACTTGATTCTGAACACTAGGAAGTAAAATCAGAAGAATCAAGAAAGGGGAAATTACACACATGTACACACTTGGTCTTGGTCTTGGTTTTTCTTTCTTTCTTTCTTTTTTTTTTTTTTTTTTGGTTTTGGTTTTGGTTTTTTCCAGACAGGGTTTCTCTGTGTAGCCTTGGGTGTCCTAGACTAACTCTAGACCAGGCTGGCCTCGAACTCACAGTGATCTGCCTGCCTCTGCTTCCTGAGTGCTGGAATTAAAGGTGTGTGCACCACACCCGACTTGTTTTTGGTTTTTGGAGACAGGGTTTTTCTGTGTAGCCTTGGCTGTCCTGGAATTCTATCTGTAGACCAGGCTGGCCTCAAACTCAGAGATTCACCTGCCTCTGCATCCCAAGTTCTGGGATTAAAGGTGTGCACTACCATTGGCCGGCTTATATAATTATATTATGCTATCAAAACGTAAATCTTTTGGAAAAGAGCCACTAACAATTAGAAAAGAGTTGGCTCCATACAGCCTTGCATGCCAGACACTTTGCATATATTACACAGTTGACCTCCGTTTATCATTTGATGATTTCATAACCACTTAGGTCTTTTAGTCGAAGGGCTTTGTAGCAGAGTTTGGAGGAGTGGTCACTTTACATAAAATTTGAATATACTACCAAAAATAATTCAGTAATTCAAGGTCATCTTCAGCTTCATAACTACTTTAAGGCCAGCCTAGACTGTGAGACCCTGTCACCAAAGAGAAAGAAGAGAAGATAGAAGGGAGAGGGAGCAAGGAATGAAGAGAGGGAGAGGAAGGAGGAGGAGGAGGAGAAGAAGGAGAAGAAGGAGAAAAAGAAGAGAAGAAGCCAGGCCTTTTCTCCTCTAGGGTGGGCTTTTGTCTCTGGCTAGTTTCTCAACTAGACATGATTCAGCTTCAAAGCCTTGTGTCCATTGAGGGTGTTAAGGTTACGGCCACAGAGATGCTTACCACGTCTGCACACCTGACATCCCACAAGGGACTCTCTATGCCGTCTTCTGCCTTCCTGAGTCTTCACATGGCTCTCTCTTCTTCCTGCAGCGATGCATTCTTCTTAAAAATTCATAAGAGAATCAAGCCAGAAAGCAAACAGGGAGTATGTGGCCACCAGTGCAAAGAGCACTTTGTTCATTTTTTTAAAAACATGAAAGCTCATGTAGAGGTTAAGAAAACAACCTATGGAGCCACTCAGTCTGGATTCAAATTCCAGCTCCGTTTACAAGCCTGGACCTTAGGCCATTTACTTCATAGGCCTCGGTTTCTTCGTCTGTACAGGAGTCTGTGCTATAAGCACCATGTGTGTGTGAAAATGACAAAGGTAGTTGGAGAGAGGTGGCTTTTGGAGTGTTCACCGTGAACAGTATGTGTTACACCATAAGGGCATCGCTACAGCGGCTGTTCTTAGTGCTCTCATGTTACCACTGCTGAGAGCAACAAAAAGTTTTTCATGTCCTTGAATCTCAAGTTCATTATCTTCATCTTTTTTTTTTCTTTTCTTTTTGACAGGTTTTTACTAAGTAGCTTCTGACCCTCTGCCTCCTGAGAGGAAGCACAGTGCTGGGTTCCTAGGCAAGGCCTTCCGCACACTTGGCCAGCACCCATCTGCTGAGCTACATCACCAAGTCTGCTGCCTCATCCTTTGCAACAGTGGCATTAGCATTGACTAAAAGGTTTCCTTCTTTAAAAGAAAAGTGTATATATATATATATATATATATATATATATATATATATATATATAT
>OU015744.1:71776627-71792766 GCA_907169655.1 Acomys percivali
GGCAGGGACCCCAGGAAAGACTAGTCAGTTTGCCTTTTTGCTAACAGATTAGACAAACAAATAGTACAAGGCTCTAAGAACAATGAGGCCAGCAGAGGGCTGGGCCAGGAAGACGTGAGTCCCCGTTCCAGGTTCCTAAAGCTTGAGGGCCAAAGGTCACCTGGGTGAGAGGGCTGAACTGCTCCTGCCAGGACTCTGAACAAAGTGGCTCCTGGCCTTCAGGCTCAGGGGACTTTGTGCCTCCAAGAAGTCATTACTCAGTAAGAAGCCAGCTCTTGCTTAGAGAGCAAACTGCCACATAGCTGTCCAAGTGGGACACTTTGCTTAATTACCCTATTTGTCATCACAACAGTTCTGTCCTTTAGGTATTTTTAATTCCAGTTCTACAGATGAAGACATCAAGGCTCAGAAAACTGATTCCGAGTCTCAGCGCTCGTCAGTCAGCGCCCGGTGCCAGGATTTGTCCTTCCTCCCTTTCTTCTTTTTGGTCATTGTTGTTGCTGGTGGTTTTGTTTTTGTTTTGTTTTGTTTTGTTTTAGAGACAAGGTTTCTCTGTGTAGCATTGGCTGTCCTGGACTCACTGTGTAGACTGGGCCACCTGCCTCTGCCTCCCAGAGTGCTGGGATTACAGGCCTTGGTCCCTTCCATTCCCAGCCTCATGTGAGAGTCTGAGGAGAGACTCCCAAGGAAGCTAAGAAAGCAGCACTCTCCTGTTGAGCACGTGTTGTTGTATATACAGGCAATCCTTCCTCTTTTCTTCTTTCTCCTCCCCTCCCCCACCCCCGCCCCACCCCTCAAGTTTGGTTTTTCTTCTTGTTTGTTTGAGACAGGAACTCTCCCATGTAGCCTAGGCTGGTCTCAAACTCACTTTGTAGCTAAGGCTGACTTCCAACTCCTAATCCTCCTGCCTTCATGTCCCAGGGTCAGGATTTGCAGATGTGTACCACCACACACAGCTAACGGTCTTCTTAGTTCACTAAGGAGTATCTTTTATCCACAGAGTCCTGTGCATCACAGAAAGACCGTGTGGCCAGGATCACCGAGAGGGTAGATGGGAGAAGCCAGAGCATGTGGCTGTTGGCTTGCTTGCTGCTTGATACAGGGCTTCACTGTGTAGCCCTGGCTGGCCTGACACTCTCCGTGTAGACCAGGCTGGCCTTGAAACCACAGAAATCCATCTGTTTCTGTCCTCCATGTGCTGGGTTTAAAGGTGTGCATCATCACGCTTGACTTGTTTTAATTGTTTAAGTTATCACACGTGTTTCACTTTAGCGTTTTCATATGCACGAGTCATTTGTACTTAATTCTAATGCATCCCCTGCCCCACGCCCACCCCCCCAACTCAATAAACCCAACTTGTTTTCCCTCTTTTCTGTCTTTATCATCTTGGAAACATGAGATAAGTCAGCCTGTTCCAGGGTCTTTCCAAGAGCGTTAGCAACCAAAGAAACCTAGTACCTCTCACCAAGGAGCTGTGCGTCATTTTAATTAAGATGTTTTCACATGTTGCTAGTGATAGGAGAGGGAGCAGCACTTGTGCTAAACTGGCTTGCAATTATTAGTTTATTTGGTGTTATAGTTTTTTGTTTGCTTGTTTGCTTGTTTTTGAGACTTAGTCTCACTATGTAGTCCCAGCTAGCCTGGAATTCACTATATAGACCAGGCTATCCTCAGACTCAGAGATCCGCGTGCTTCTGTCTCAAAGAGTGCTGGGATTAAAGGTGTGCACCTCTACACGAGACTACCTATGAGTGTTCTATTCAAAAAATTAGCAATTGTTAACAAAGTGTTCATTTCCCATAGGTGAAGATGTGGTCTCCTCCGAGGGATCTCTAGCCGAAAAGCATGTGTACACTGGTCATGCTAAACCTAACTCTGCTACAAAGAGTGTCCCTCTCAGAACCTGTGAGCCACCCAGCCTACAATAAATAGTAACTGTTATGAGTAGCCACCTTGTCTTCTAAACAAACCTACAGGAAAAGACACTCATTACCAACATATTTGTCATTGTAAATGCCATCATGAAAGCCAATGAAGTTTAAATCTTTCAAGCATTTGGAGCTTAGGGTTTGGGGTAGGGGACAGGGACGGGGTTGGCATTCTTCAGGAGTGTGAAGGGGACATCCATCTACTAGGAACATGAACCTCGAACTTTTAAGAATCCATGGATACACTAGTAAAGACAGGTGCCAAATTTATTGTGTCATTATTAGTAGTAGTAGTATTACTATTATTATTATTAATCATTATTATTTAAATGACCACCATGAAATTTTTATGAGAGAAAAAGAAAATAAGTGGGCTCACACATCTGTGGCTCGGCCAGCAGGAAATGTATTTCCTAGTCCACATGGCCCCGTGGCATGATGGAGGCATAAGTCTATCCACAGCAGCTCTGCAGCATGGGGTCCCCCCGCCGATGACTCCCACAGCAGCTCTGTGGCATAGAGTCCCCTGATGACTCCCACGGCGGCTTTGCGGCACAGAGTCCCCGGATGACTCCCACAGCAGCTCTGCGGCATGGGGTCCCCCTGATGACCCAGCACTTAACCTTCTGCACCTGCTGCGAAGGATAAGAAGGCCTCGTCTGCCTCTCCAAGCTGCACTGCCAGCCTGCTGCGCACACTCTAAGTGGAGACCTTTCATCCTCAAGTGCCTGGAACAGCAGCCTTCCGGGGTCTCCCGTCTCCCACCAGAACTCAAGCCTCAGTCGGATCCTGAAAAGGCCTTTGGCTGTTACCTTTAGAAGTCCTCAGAACCCGGGAGAACAAGGACACAAAAAGCCATTGTTATGAACTGCCTGTGGTAGCACTGTTTACTCTGCGGTTCACCCGTGCCCATGAAATGAGACCCACCAGCTCAGAGAGCCACCGCAACTCAGCCTGCACAAAACCACACTGCCAGGAAGCATTCCTTTCCAAGAGCAGTGTTTCACAGTGTTCATCAAAGCAGTGCTGTGAGGGCTGCGGTGTGGCTTAGATGGCAGATGCTTGCCTAATACAGGAGAAGTCCTCGGTTCAATACCCAGCACTGAATAAACCGAGAGTGGCGGTGCACCCCTGGAATCAGATTTCTGGAGGTGGAGGCAAAAGAATTAGAAATCCAAAGTTGGAGATATATATAGATATAGATATAGATATATAGATATATATAGATATATAACAAACTAGCAGCCAAAGATTGAGAGAGTAAATGTACCATATTTCGTATTGCTCTGAAAAATCTATTACAAAATGCTTGACTGCTAGTTTTGTGTAGAGGGGCATATATGTGGGTTTAAGTAGACGTCAAAGGTTGGCAATGGATTTCTTTCTTAAACTTTTTGAGATATAGTATCTGTCTAAATCTGGAAATTGCTGATTTACCTAGACCAACTGACCAGCAAGCCCTCAGACATCCACATGCCCCTTAAACAACCCAGAGAACCTCCAGTCTCCACCTCTCTAGCACAAGAATTATAGACACGCATTCCCTTGCCTGGCTTCCTTGTGAGTCCTGGGGTCCAGATTTGTGCTTACACAGCAAGCACTTGAAAACCCAGCTGTCTTAGCCAAGGTTTCTATTGCTGACGAAACACCATGACCAAGGAAGGGGTTTCTTTGGCTCACACTTCCACATTGTTGCTCATCGCTGAAGGAAGATGGGACAGGAACTCAGTCAGGGCAGGAACCTGGAGGCAGGAGCTGGTGCAGGGGCCATGAAGGGTGCTGCTTACTGGCTTGCTCCCCAAGGCTTGCTCAGCCCACTTTCTTATAGAACCCAGGACCCCCAGGCCAGGGATGGCACCACCCAATTGAGAAAATATCTTACAGCCAGATGTCACAAGGCATTTGCTCAACTGAGGCTCCTTCCTCTCTGATGACTCTAGCTTGTACCAAGTTGACACAAAACCAGCCAGTGCCCATCTCTCCAGCCCCTGCCTACTGATATTTAAGTATGAGCCTCAAAGTAACAAGCAGAAAGGCACGCATGGCAATTCATACCTGTCATCCCAGAACTCAGGCAGCAGAGGCAAGAGGAGCCTGGATTACATAGTGAGTCTGACACCTGCCTGAGCTGCACAGCAAGACTGCCTCAGGAAGGAAATGCCGAAGTGACAGCACTAGGCCTGAAGTGTCTATATAGCCAGCCAGAAGGTACAGGCAACCTCGGCTACATGCATCTCCTTAATGGCCGAGGAACTCTGTGCCATGTGCTATGAGCAGAGCAAAAGCACACAACTTGTTCTTTTTTTTAATATATTTTATTAATTTATTCATATTACATCTCAATTGTTATCCCATCCCTTGTATCCTCCCGTTCCTCCCTCCCTCTCATTTTCCCCTTATTTCCCTCCCCTATGACTGTGATGGGGGGGGGACAATACGTGCAGTAAACTTGGAACCCCTACCCAGATCTAGCCAATGGACAGGACACTCTTCACAGTTGAGTGGAGAGTGGGGACTGACTTTCACATGAACTCTGGTGCCCCATATTTGACCACATCCCCTGGATGGGAAGGCCTGGTGGCACTCAGAGGAAGGATAGCAGGCTACCAAGAAGAGACTTGATACACAACTTGTTCTTACCTTGCTTAGTCCTTACTCTGTGTTTTCCTTGTTTGTCTCTTTTCTCTTTTCTAGGAAAGGATTTGAGAAAAGACAACCCTTCAGATCCAGTTACAGCACTTCCTCCTTGGTGCTCTGATAGCGGTCACCTCACTCCTGAACCGTGGTGTTTTCTACAAGGAAGAGCCTTGGTTTCAAATTCTTTCTTAGGTGATACAAATCCTTAGTAAATAATCACACCTCTTTGAGGAGTGGCCTTGGTTTTCCTGGGAGCCTGATGTCCCAAGAAAGGGTAGAATTGGCCACACCCAGGCAGCATTGCCAAGATTCCTTCTATTACTCCAAATTCTTCTCATTTTTTTAAAAACCCTCCATCTTTTCCCCCTGGTCTGATTAAATTGTATGATCCTTCCAACAAGCCACAGAGCCACTTTTTCTGTGGATCTATGACTACTCTCTGGTGGTCCTTTTAGGTCCCCAGGGGTGATAGAACCTTCCTGAAGCATTCTTGCTCAGCAGTCTTACTTTTCCTTGCCAAAGCTTTGCTTAGATTAAGCAACTATTTTTTTGGTGAGATTTTACTAATAATATTATCTGAAAAGCAAGCAAGCAAACAAACAAAGATGTGTTTTTGTTTTTGTTTTTTTTTTTTGCTGGGCATGATGGCATACACCTGTAATCCCAGCACTCAGGGAGGCAGAGGCAGGTGGATCTCTGTGAGTTCGAGGCCAGCCTGGTCTACAAAGTGAGTACAGGATAGCCAAGGCTACACAGAGAAACCCTGTCTCAAGAAGAAAAAAAAAAACAGTATGTGTTTTTGCTGTGCCTGGAATGAAGTGTGTTGTGTATGTGTGTCTATGTGTATGTATTGACATAATTACAAAGGAAAGGTCTCTCTCTCTCTCTCTCTCTCTCTCTCTCTCTCTCTCTCTCTCTCTCTCTCTCTCTCTCTCTCTCTCTCTCCCCCCCACCCCCATGTGTGTGTGTGTGTGTGTGTGTCTGTGTGTCTGTGTGTCTGTGTATCTGTGTGTGTCTATGTAAATGTACTGAGGACTAAGGTAGAGTCTGACTATTGTAGTCGAGGCTGGCCAACTTACAGTCTTTCAGTCTCAGTCTCCAGAGAACTGGGCTTAGAGATGTGCCCCATTGTGCCTGGCTAGGATCATAGATTTTTAAGTTAAATATTCATAGCTGGATGCACCCTTGATGAGTTAATATTGTGTAGATTCCATCGCCGATCTATCCAGCTGGAGAGGCTTGCCTTCCCACTAGCTCTGCTATCAGAAGGCTGACAACTACCCAGCCAGCTGCCCCAACTCTCTCCCACAGCAAGCTGCCTCCCTACCCCCACTTTCCCAAACATCTTGGGCATCTCAAACAGCCCCAATTACACTCAGGTTGTTTAAACAAACAGCAACACAGTTCTCCAGCCCAGAGCCCCAGCTGAGGGATTCCCTGTGGGTGCTCTCACCACCTCCATCCACCCCCCCACCCCTCCCCACCCCCGCTAGCCACTTTCAGGGAAGAGTGGCCCCAGCAGAGACAATAAGGCTGTGAGTTACCAGTGGGCACGTCTCTGTGTCTAAATGTTTGCAGACACTTGGTAAAGTGTCTCAGGCCAACTTTCCAAAGGACAACACCTCCACAGCACTGAGTTTGTTTAAGTAGGCAATCCCAGATAAGAAGGGGTCTCCTTCTCTTCAAAAGCCAAGAATGCAAGGCAGGCTGTAGTTGATGGTGTGTGAGGTTCGGCAGATTCCATTAAAGTTCTCTCAGCGCTCATCTGTCCTTAAAAGAATAGATTTACTCTAAAGAGAAGGTGAAGTCATCAGATTGGTGGGGAGTTCAGTATTTCCCAGATGATACTGCTGTGGCATTAAAGGGTATGACTTTTAATTCTCTGGCTGAGCTGCATCAGTGTGTGGCAAGGGTCCTTTTCCCACCTCCCAATGGGCACCTCACCTCACCAATCCACCCTACATTTTCCTGTTGCCATGAAGCCTGCAGCTGCCACCTCCAGATCACTCCAGCCACTTCTCTGCAAAGGCAGTTGCCAAATCGACGAGAAACCTCCCTATATTGTGATCTGGGAGGTGGAGGTTGTCCATGACTCACCCAAAGATATTTACAGATTTTCAGGGGCTGAGCAAAGAGGAACTCTAGACTCACACATATGAAAGAAAAGTGTCAAGAGTTTTGTAAGAGGAGACAAAGGTACCAGGAGTTCAGGGACAAGATGTCTTCTGAGTGAGGGGAGGAGAGTGAGAGAAAGCGTCAAAGGAGTCAACCTTCACAGCTGAGATCTGTGGTCCCAAGGAGATCTGTAGCTGGGTTGTGGATGAGCTTTGGTCATTCTCTGTTTCTTCTTATTATCTTTTCCTTTCTTTTGCTTGTTTGTAACAGCCCTTGTGTAGCCTAGGCTGGCTTCTAACTTGCAATGTAGCCAAGGATGACTTTGACCTTCTAAGCCTCCTGGCCTCCACTCCCCAAGTGCTGGGATCACAAGCAAATATGACCATGCCTGTTTCTGTGCAGTGTTGGAGATCTAACCCACAGCTTCATGCATGTTAGGCAAGGCTCTCTGGATCATTTAACCTTTAAACTGCTGGATTAGACTTAAAGAGACTCTTTGAACTCAGCCCAGGCTAGCCTCAAACTTACTACCCTCCCAGGATTATAGGAATATACCATCACAGCTGGCCTTATTCATATCTTTTTTAAAAAAGTTTTATTTCTTTTTATTTTACATATATAAGTATTTGCCTGCATATATGTTTGTGCATCACGTGCATGCCTGCTGTCCTCAGAGGCCTGAAGAGGGCATCAGAGGGCCTGGAACCAAAGTTACAAATGGCTGTGAGCTGCCCTGTAGATCCTGGGGACTTGAACCCAAACCTGGGTCCTCTGCCAGTATTCTTTCTTTCTTTTTTCTTTTCGGTTTTCTGAGACATGGTTTCTCAGTATATCATTGGCTGTCCTAGACTCACTTTGTAGACCAGGCTGGCCATGAACTCACAGCGATCCACCTGCCTCTGCCTCCCAAGTGCTGGGATTAAAGGCGTGTGCCATGACGCCCGGCTCTCTGCCAGTATTCTTCACCACTGTGCTCACTGTTTCTCTGTTCCCTTGAGAGTTCTGTATACAGCCTGGTACTCCTTCTTCATATACAGTTTGCGAGTATGTTGTCCCCGTATTCAGCTTTCTATCTTCTCCACTGGTTGTCCATAAAGTAAAAGTTTTAATTCTAATTTTGTACAGTTATCAACTTATCTATCATTATCTATCTATCTATTGCTTTTGAGACAGGGTCTCATTATGTAGCTCTGGCTGGCCGGGTATTCACTATGTCACTGAGCTCTGCCTGCCTCTGATCACCAAGTGCTGGGATTTAAAGGTGTGAGTAAACATGCCTGGCTTCATTTTTTTTTTTTAATACAGGGAGTCATATAACGTAGGCTCACCTTGAACTCATAATGTAGCCCAAGCTGGTCTTGAATTCCTAAACCACTCCCCTCCTCTCAAGTATACCAGGAACTCAGGTATGCACCACCATGCCCAAGTCTTTTTTTTTAATAGAGTTTTACTATGTACCCTAAACTAGCCTTCCTTAAACTCAAGCTCTTTCTTTAGCATCCTCCCGAGTGAATGATCATCATGCTCGCCTTCAAACTTCTTATTTTTTCCTTCAATAGATCCTGCTTCTGTTATCAAAACTATAAAATCCTTGTCTACTTCAAGACCCCAAAGGTTTTTCTCATGGTTTTCTTTTCATAAAATACTTATATATTGAGTCTAGCTAATCTTTGAATTAATTTTTAGGGAAGATATGAGAGCTGGTTAAAGATTTTTGTTTGTTTGCCTGTGGATATCTAAGTTCTCGAGCACCCATTATAAAAGGCGTTTTCTCCAGTAAGCTTCTGAACAGATCCCAGCAGTGGCTGCACATGCAGGTCTGTGTCTGTGTCCTCTGAGGACCTGTGAGCCTGCCAGCAGCCAGGCACTGGAGCCTTCCGCTTTGTTCTTGATCTTCAGAATGGCTTTAGCCATTTTGGTTTTGGGGGGGGGTTTGTTTTGTTTTGTTTATTTTGGTCTTTTGAGACAGGGTCTCTCTGTGTAACCTTGCCTGTCCTGGACTCACTTTGTAGACCAGGCTGGCCTCGAACTTACAGTGATCCACCTGCCTAGCCAGCTTCTCCTTGGCCTTTATATGGGTTTGGAGGAGCAGAGTCTGGTCGCCAGGCTTCTGAGGCAAGCACCTTTACAGAGCCATCTTGCTGCTTCAGTCTTCCTCCTTATATTTAGTTTCTAAGCGGCCAGAAACTCACCTGTTACCTTGTGGCTATACACACTGGGACGATTTCTTTTCTTTTAATCATATTTTAGCTGTATCTCACAGATGTTGCTAGATGCATTTTGGTTTTGGTTTTGTTTGTTCGAGACAGAGTTTCGCTGTGTAATAGCCTTGGTTGTCCTAGAACTCTTTTTATAGACCAGGCTGGCCTTGAACTCACAGAGATCCACCTGCCTCTGCCTCCTGAGTGCTGGGATTAAAGGTGTGTGCCACCATGCCCAGCTAGATGCATTTTTTTTAAAAAAGACAGTCTTACACAGGAACATAGTCTCAAAGTCTAAACTCTCTTCACAGCCTGCTGGACTTGTACACTACAGGATTTGTCACAACTCCCATTTCATTAAATACAACTTTGCACATATCTTTAAATGCATCATTAATGTAGCATACATTTTTTAAATTGAGTTTACTGAAAGGTGATTTACACAGTGGGGCTGGAGAGATGGCATGGTAATTACGACCACATACTGTTCTTCCAGTGGTCCTGAGTTTGGTTCCCAGCACCCCAGTCGGACTGCTTACCACACAACTTGTAACTCCAGCTTCTGGGAACCCAATGCCACCTTCTAGCTTTCATGGCCACCCATATACATGTGGCACAAATACAAATACATTAAAAAAATAATTTATTCAGATTTCATCCTGATTGTTATCCCTTCACTTGTATCTTCCCATCCTCCCTCCCTTTTTCACCCTATTCCTCTCCCCTAAACCTCTGACAGAGGGGACCTCCTCCCCCACCTCCATATGACCACAGCCTATCAGGTCTCATCCGGATAGCCAGCTTCCCCTTTCTGTGAGTGCCACCAGGCCTCCCCACCAAAAGGAAGTGATAAAATCAGGGGGGCACCAGAGTTCATGTCAGAGGCAGTCCCCACTCTCCACACAACCGTGGAGAATGAGTTGTCCATTGGCTAGATCTGGCCAGGGGGGGTCTAGGTTTACTGCATGCACTGTACAAATAAAAATTTTAAAAACCATTTTTAGAAAAGCAATCTACACTATTCCTGAATGTGCCCAGTCTGGTTGATTGGGCTGGGTAAGTCCCTTTGGACCTTATAAATCTATTTAGTAAGGCTGTTTTTCAGAAAAAGCTATTGAACATTGGATGAAAAACCCCTTTTCATTTGCATACTTAAAAGAACAACAGCAAAAGCTATTGACTCTTCCTTATTTGGGGGTGGGAGGAGGTTGGCAAGGTCTCATTATGTAGCCCAGGCTGGCCTCCAATTCAGAGATTGACCTGTCTCTCCCTTCTGCATGCGTGCGTCACCAAGCTCCTCAGCTCTTCCTCTGATGGCAGGCCATCTTCCTTCCTTAGACTGCCCAATCGAGAAAGCAGGGGCGGGGGGGGGGGGGGGAAGATAAGTGAGGGAGGCATCCTCTGAAAGAGAAGAAGAACAAGAAAGGAGGGTCAGAACACACAGCCCCACCTTCACCTCTCTGCCACCTTAAACCAAGTCCATGGGGCTTTGTATGAGTCGCCAAAAGCACTTAGTCAAGAAGGAACATAATCCAAAGAAAATCCTGGAAACCAATGGTAAAGAAGAACGCTAAGCCAGGGGACATTTCCCATTCTGTTCACTGTTGTCCCCATGCTTCAGCCTTGGAAATCCTTTCCCTGATTCTGCAGCCCACAGGAGCTGGCCCATACATCCCATAATCTGTATTTCCAAAGTAATTGGCTCATCGGCTCCTACACAAAGCACAGGCTGCAGCCATGCCCTCCCCTGGACTGGAGTACTGCGCGCGCAGTTGGTGCAGATCCACCCATAGGCTCTGCTGGACTCGAGCACTGGGTACGCAGTTGGTGCAGATCCACCCAGAGGCTCTGCTGGGCAGGCCAGGGCCGCTTTCCCATCAAGGGTCGGACCCTCTCTGCGAGGCCCTGCTGCTTTCCTCTCCAGAATAAACACAAAGCAGAGCCCGAGCTCCCAGCAGGATGACCTATAAGTGACCCCCGGGCTGACCCAACACTCTGGTCACTCTCACCGGCAGGTTTGTTTATCTTGGATCCTCAGAGCCTCTGTACCCAAAAGCTCCAGCCCTGGCCCCTAAGTCCTCAGGAGTGAGCTGTCAGTCTCCGCTTAAGTGCATGCTGGATGGCTACACGATAGCCTCAGTTTATTTACCAAAACCTGATGTTTATGCTGTCCAGCAGTGATCTGGGGCTCTGGGTGCTGAATTTAGTAAGCGGGGAGCCAACCAGACGTCTCCAGCAGGCATTAGCTGTCACCTCACAGGATTATCAGTGGACCCCATAGAGCACCTCTCTGCCAGGGTCCTCAGAGATTAAAGGTTCCCTGTCAATTTGAATTTGACATCTCCATACAAAAGAGGGGTCTGTGGCCAAGCCACTTCCCACTTTTAATGCGGACAAGCCAGTGACCAGTGAGGCAAAGGGGACATTTCAGCTACTAACTGAAGGGTAAATCACAGTGCATAGAGGTTTGTCTAGTAGCGCCGCAGACAGTTCGCAAGTGACAACTGTGTCATGTTAGTTATGGAAGAAAGATGTATGTTGGGTTGTGGAATGACCAGCAAATACACACACACATACACACACACACACACACACACACACACACACACACCAAGGAGATTCAAGAGTTTATTGAAACTATGGGATGGCTTTGTGCAGAGCACATCCCTAGCATGTATGAGGTCATGGATTCAGTCCCCAGCACAAACAATATTTAAGTCTGTATAATTAGCATATTCACTGTTACAAATATTTATTATTTCCTTGTGATAGGAGTATTGCAAGTCCTCTGATCTATTGTGAAATTCACACAGTTGTTATAGGGACAATGTCGGTGGAACTTTAGGAGAGTGTGCTAAGTGAAATGAGCCTGCCACAGTCTGACCAGAGCTCTCTAAGCTGATCTTACTTTTTCTGATGCAATCTCTTAAGGAACTGCCTCGTACTTCTAGTCAGTCTCAGAGGCCGCCCAGAAGAGATCAGCCCTGTTTAGAAACTTGAATTCATTCTCACTCAGACCCTAACCCCTACATACTTTCTTATGAAATGCGTTTTTCAAATGGCAAACACGACGAAGCAAACATGAATGTCTAAATAAACGGGTCCAAATAAAGATGATGAGATTGGTTCCAGGCGTAGGCTCTTTTCCTGCCTCCAAACAGATGAGAAGTAGCTCCGAGTCTTCCAGAAATGCTTTTCTTTGGTAGACAGGAGGCGCGTGAGACGTGTCCCTGCAGAGGGCCATGCCAAAAGAGGACTCTCCTCCTCTGTCCTACTAAGGTTCCACTTGTCAGTGACTCCCGGGGCCCCTATTTTCAGCCTTGGCTTAAATAAACCTTCTGCTGATGTAACCGCTGCCTCCCTGCGAGCTGCAGCCCCATTCATCACTGTCACCTTTGCCGAGTGGCTGCCATGACAGTTCATGATCATTAACCAGCCTGGTGTGCTTTGTGTTAGAGTGAAGACACATCAAACACAGCAGCAGCCACTCTCTGTGCCTGAATGTTCCAGGAGACAGGCTGCAGGAGGGTGAGGTCGGCCAAACTCACACTGCTCTGACAAAAGGTGAAAAGTGAACTCTCGGGGACAGGCTGGAGCCTCGGTACCCCTCCCCCCCTCAACTCCACTCCACCGCCAGAGGCAGAGGGTTGGAGGAATAGGAATGTTATGAGCATCTGAGCTAAAAGGGAGCAAACAGGGGTCCTTCCTCCACCCTCCAGCTTTTCCCCTGAAGCTGCCCCCTTCAATGCCAGCACACTCCACCCCAACCTCCTCCTGAAAGGTGGCTGCCACAGATCACTGGGATGTAGTCAACCACTTGTCTCCTGGCTGGCTCTGCTGACACCCTATTTCCCAGACCTTCCTTTCTCAGCTCAGATCCATGAAATAATGGAGGATGAGAGGTTCCTCTTTCCATTCCTCCAAAGCTTGTGTGAAACAATGAGAGAACGCGAGGCCTTGAGCTTGAGAGAGAGCAAAGGGTAGGCGTTGCACGGAAGGTTTGGAGAAAGGGAAGGAAAAGGGGGCAAACAATGTTATTATAATTTCAAAAAATTGAAAAATAATATAAACTTTTTAAAATTTAAATAACAACAACAACAACAAAAAAAAACCATTTAAGGTATCACAGCAATAGAATTCAGGTTCCTCAGCTGGGCATGGGTGGCAGAGGCCTTTAATCCCAGCACTCGGGAGGCAGAGGCAGGCAGATAGCTGTGAATTCAAGGCCAGCCTGGTCTACAAAGTGAGTCCAGGACAGCTAAGGCTACACAGAGAAACCCTGCAACAAACAAACAAACAAGAATTCAGGTACCTGGGTGTCCCCGCTTACACTTGGAGATCTCTCCTCAGGCCAGTTGTTCAATGTAGACACGTGGTTTCCTCATGACTGTTGCCTGGTCCAGGTGAGGAAAATGACTTTGCGAGGCCGCCTGAGAAGGAAGCGGGCTCTTCCAGACACTGCCTGACAATTAAATAACACAATACAAAGAAGGGACTTTGCTTCTCATTGTCCTTGTCAGCAACAGACTTTTAAGCATGCGCAATTCTGCCTCTCTCTCGTTTAGATGACAGGTATTGAGCAGTGCCCGAAGGCTATGAGGAACCAAAAATGGACTAAAACCCTCTAGGACCTTAAACTCTAGAAAGATGCAAGAAATACCTACACTGACTACAGACTTTGGAGATGCAAGGAACAGAGGTGGGACCAAAGAGGCTTCCTGGGGAAAAGAAGAAGCCGACTGGCCGGAGCTTGAGGGCTGAGCTAGGAGAAGGGGGACAATTCACACAAAAGTATATAGCATTATAGGCTGGCGTTTGTCAGCCTTGTGCTGCCATCCAAGCAGGCATAAGGTGCTTGGTCGGCTGGCAATGTGCCCCAAGGAGTCAAGGACAATTTTAAGATCCCCATGAAGGGAAGAATGCGGGCTGGTGCCCTAATAAAAACATCCCTGTGACTGAGCGTTGAGTGGTTAATAGCTTAGATGAAGGGGGCTAAAGAAAATATGATATTTAAGTTAATTTTACCTGTTCTCTTCTCATTCAACCTCTGCTAAAAGCAGAGTTTGGCTCTGGTTGCTTTTCTCTTTTTATAACCAGACTCTCTTTAATCCTCTCAACAGCCATAGAATTATTAACTTCGGGTTTTTTGGTTTGTTTGTTTGTTTTTCAGCTGAGAAAGTGGAGGTATTGTGAAGTAACCTGCTACACAGAGCAGGTAAATTTCAGGAAGAGGTCGTTTTGAAAGGCTCTAAGCACCACCAAAGCACCAGTGTGGATCAGCACAGTAAGAAACATATCGAGAGAGAGAGTGCCCTGCAACAAAGCAGCTTTGTTCAGTATGTTTTTGTGTGGTGTTTGTTTAAAATGCTAACAATTAGCCAGACATGGTGGCCCACGAAGGAGGCAGAGGCAGGTGGATCTCTGTGAGTTCGAGGCCAGCCCGGTCTACAAAGCGAGTCTAGGACAGCCAGGGCTACACAGAGAAACCCTGTCTCAAAAAACAAACAAACAAAAATGCTAACGGTCTTATCTGTTTTTGTCTTTGACTTTGGTGTTGTTGAGATAGTCTCCGGTGGCTCAAGCTGGCCTTAAGCTTCTAGCAATTCCCCTGCCTCTGCTCCTGGCCACAGCCCAACAATTCCTCATTGTGATTCACATCACTGTGGATTTCAGAGTTGCTCAAGCCATCATGGTGTGCATGCGGATCAACCCTCCTCTACTGAACAAATGCTATGTCTCCTTTTGTTTTTATTTTTAAATTACGTTTATTTCTTTTCAGGGGTAGGGGTGCACATGGCATGGAACTGTATATGGAGGTCAAAGGGCAATTTGTGGGAGTCGGTTTTCTCCTTCCACCAAGTGTTTTTCAGGGACCTGACTCCCGATTGGCCACAAAAGCACTTTGCCCTGCTAAACCTTTATCTTGAACTCCAAATCTCATTCAATACTACCCCAATCGTACTAGGCTGCGCAGACACAGTGCCTTGGTGCCCTTGACTGGAGGCAGGGGAGTAGAAGTTTCTCTTCTTGGCCTGCCTTCTGGCTGAAGACCTGCATGAGAAGGCAGCATGGAAAACTGAGCTGGAAACCAAACCTTGGCAAACCTGAATCAAAAGGAGAAACGCCTATGTGCTGAACAAGGCTCTTGTTGACACTGTGGCATTACAGTTTGTCATGGCCCCATTACCATTATTACCAGAGTCATACCTTCAAGTTTGGATTTCTGGAGGTTTTCGCCTTTATCCCGAAGGACTTCTCAGAAATCCTAAACAGTGTACCCAAGGGTATTCCCAGCAATAATGGCAGGTGGAACAGCTCAGCAATTCACTGACAGGGTGGGGGAGGGGTGGGAGTAGGGTGTGGGGTACACAAAGGAGCCTTGTTGGTGCACAAGCAAAAGCACCAGACCTCTGTCCCTTTCAACCAGGACTGTTAAAGGTCAGGAGGTGACTGTTGCTTCTCTTCTGGTGTTTGGTCCAGGAACCACCCCTCATGTGTAACAAGCCAGGGAAAGCAAAGGAAGCCACACAAAGATGGTTTCCTGATGTTGCCAAGGAGACACTTTGAAATGCTGACACCAGGCCTACAAATACATATTTTTAAGGCAATCTGGTATGGTAATAACTGCTAAATCATAAATCCTAGTTTGGTTTCTCTCTCTCTCTCTCTCTTTCTCTCTCTCTCTCTCTCTCTCTCTCTCTCTCTCTCTCTCTGTCTCTCTCTTGCTTTTTTGAGACAGGGCAGGGTTTCTCTGTGTAGTCTTGGCTGTCCTAGAGTCACTTTGTACACCGAGCTGGCCTCAAACTTACCTCCAACTGCTGCCTCTGCGTCCCATATGCTGGGATTAAAGGCTTGCACCACCACGCCTAGCTTCTGGTTTGTTTTTCTTTCTGCTAGGCAGGTCTCAAACTCATAACCAACCTTGAATTTCTGTTCTTCTTGCCTTCATCTCTTAGATTCTGGGGTTAAAGGTATTAACCCCCACACCTAGCTGCAGATAGGTAGTTCTTGTGCTCAGCAATCCTTCTAGAATGCTCTGCACCAACATACTTACTCCAGGAGAAAATATTCCTGTCGAGAGGCAGAGGCAGGCAGATCTCTGTGAGTTCGAGGCCAGCCTGGTCTACAAAGTGAGTCCAAGACAGCCAAAGCTACACAGAGAAACCCTGTCTCAAGAGAGGGCGGGGGGGGTGGGCAGGAGAGAGAGGGACAGAGAGAGAGAGAGAGAGAGAGAGAGAGAGAGAGAGAGAGAGAGAGA
>OU015744.1:71792776-71808322 GCA_907169655.1 Acomys percivali
AGAGAGAGAGAGAGAGAGAGAGAGAGAGAGAGAGAGAGAGAGAGAGAAAACATTCCTGGCATTTTAATGCACTATAACAACATTTTTATAAAAGCAAAATCCAAAAACCATTTAAATGTGTATCATTAAAAACTGTCAAATAAATAATGGTGCAGCTACGTCTTTATGGCCATCAAAGGGAGTAGACTAAGTCTACTGGAAGAGACATGGAAAAGTAGTTCACCCCATTCTAAAAATGCACATTCCGGAGGAGTAAATCCTATGTGGTGTTGCTCCTGGATCATCTGCAGGAGGGGTGTAGATGTCCTCAGGTAGACAAGCGCCGATGCTGTGAGGGAATGCCTTTCTGATGATCCCTGCGCCACCCTTGCTTCGTTGGCTTGGAGGAGTAAGACAAAGTAACCCTATGATCAGGAAAGAAGCATAGCCCTGTTCACGGCATGCTTTCCTCGTTGGTTCCTGTACCCCAGCTTACCTGATGCTCACTGTGTAGACCAGGCTGGCCTCAAACTCACAGAGGTAAGCCTGCTTCTGCCTCGTCAGTTCGGGAGTTACATGCATCACCACATCAAGGCCCCCCTTTTTTATGTAAGACTCCTCAAACCATTCATTCAAATTAAAATCAAACATAGGAACCATAGTGTTTCCAGGAACATATGCCACCATCTGACCCACTCCCAACTTCCCCATTGCTTGTTCATCTTGTCCCAACTTTATTTTGCTTTTGTTGGTTGGAATTGGATTTGGTTTTGATTGATTCTGGGGACTGAACCTTACATATGCTTGACACAGTTCTACCTCCAGGCTATCCCTTCCAAGTCTTCATCTTATTAATAGATGTATTAAACCGATAATGTATTCTATCTAAAATATTCTATTTCATTTATGTGTATGTATAAATGTATGCCACCTGTGCTCCGAGGCCTGTAGAAGCCAGAAGAGGGTGACAGGTCCCTTGAAACTGGAGTTAGATGCAGCTATGAGCTGACATATGGGTGCTGGAAACTTAACTCAGGCCCCTGAAAGAGCAACCAGCACTCTTTACCTCTGACCCATTTCGACAACCTCCTGTATTGTATTCTTGAGTATATATTTTTATTTTAGTTTAATTTAATTTGGTTTTGTTTTTTGATATAGAGTTTCTCTGTGTAGCCTTGGCTGTCCTGTGTTCTCTTTGTAGACCAGGTTGTCCTCGAACTCACAGAGATCTACCTGCCTCTGCTTCTTTGAATGCTGGGACTAAAGGCATGAGCTTTTAAACACCCGGCTACTTTAAAATTTTGTAATATTAGACTTTTTATTTATCATGTAAAAATTGCATTCACAAGTACAACATTTTAATCATAACCTCCATCTCCCTTCAATTTTTTTCTGGGTTCCTCTCAATGTTTTTAATTAAAAAAAAAAAAAAGATATCATGAGCCGGGCATGGTGGCACACGCTTTTAATCCCAGCATTCAGGAGGCAGAGGCAGGCAGATTTCTGTGAGTTCGAGGCCAGCCTGGTCTACAAAGCGAGTCTAGGATAACAAAGGCTACACAGAGAAACCTTGTCTCAAAAAATAAAACAAAACAAAACAAACAAAAAAATGTTAGTTTAGGTTATCTGCAGAAGAAAGACACCAAGGCATTATGCAAAAACAGAGTGTTTTTATTCTTGCATTCTAGGATCACCTCTCTCCTCTGGAGGGCAACCCCAAAACGAGTACACAACCTCAATTCATAAATAGCTGTAAGGATCTGTGACGACAGAATTGAGTCAGAGTGTACGGGGGATTCAGGACTGGCTGTTTGTTTGGTTATTGGGGACTTTTGAGTCACTGAAGTTTTGGCTCTTACTCAGGAGTTGGCCTTTAATTTGATTGGATGGGGCCTGCTGTGTTCTTTACCACGGCCAGGAAATAATACAAACATGGTATCTAGTCATGTTGTTCTATAAGCTGATTACCTGCCCATGAGCTGTCCATGAGATATCTATAACTTGTGTGTTTTTTTTTTTTTTTTTTTTCAGGAATTGTTAGAAACTTGGCCTAGTTAGGCAGAGTGAAA
The DNA here is from genome assembly GCA_907169655.1 of Acomys percivali. Lineage (NCBI taxonomy): Eukaryota > Metazoa > Chordata > Mammalia > Rodentia > Muridae > Acomys > Acomys percivali. The sequence goes on from OU015744.1 coordinate 71,794,825, forward strand.
ACCTGAAGCCTGTCATGGAGTTGGTCTAGTCAAGCTACTGGGGTCTTTGGGGTTGGGGGGTTGGGGTCTCTGGGGTTCCTGGGGTCAGGTTCCTTCAAAAGTATTATGATATTTTAAGCCTTATTTCTTTTTTCTTTTCTTTCTTTCTTTCTTTCTTTTTTCTTTCTTTTTTTTCTCTTTTTCTTTTTTTTTATTTATTTTTTTTATTTTTTTGGTTTTTGGTTTTCGGAGACAGGGTTTTTCTATGTAGCCCTCACTGTCCTAGACTCAGTTTGTAGACCAGGCTGGCCTTGTACTCAAAGATCTGCCTGTCTCTGCCTCCTGAGTGCTGGGATTAAAGGTGTGCTCTACCACACTGGCTCTTAAGCCTTATTTCTTTACTTCATATATGCTAAAATGTATTAACATTGTTATAAGTTCATTTTTTTTAAATTTTGCTGTTGTGTGCATGTGTAATGTTGGGGGATGTGCGTGTGCTTGGGCACTGTGTGGAGGTCAGAGGACGAGTCTGTAGAGTCAGTTCTCTCCTTCCATCTTTACACAGGCTCTGGAGGTTGAGTTGAGGTCATAGTAGCAAGAACCTTTGCCTGCTGAGCCATCTCACCAGCCTAAGCTGGCTTTCTCATGTAGCGTTTATTCATCCCACTCTCTTGCTGTGTCCAGACCTATCTCAAGAAAAACATTCATACAGTTTATATGTGTACAAATATGTATATATTTTTAAAAAGAAAAGAAGCAATTTATTTTTTGCAATTACTATCAAGTAGCCTACAAAATGGTTTCACCTGTTTGTAGACTGGCCACTGGCAACATCAGTGTTGTGTTGTATGTTTCATATGGAAGTATATGTGTAAATCTACTTATACACGTGTATGTTTAGACTGCTCTGAGTTGAGTTGCTCAGCCATAAGGTCTATACATTTCTCTTTCAGGAAGTAATACCAATCAACTTTATTTTGTATTTAATTATTCATCATTCATTTTTGAGAGCGTTGTTGTAGCTCTGGTTGGTCTGAAACTGGCTATGAAGCCCACGCTGGTCTAGAACTTCCAGCAACCTTCCTACTTCAGCCTCCCAAGTGCCGAAGCCATATTGGTTGCTCAAGAAACATTTCTAAACAAATTCATTTTCAAGTGCCAGGAAGCGGGATTAGCTGGATTCAGCCTTCAGAGAAGGTTGGCTTGGAAGTGGGGGAGTGCGGCCAACAGCTCTCCTGCTGAGCCTTGTCAGCCATCAAGAGCCCAGTGGCCAAGGCAGGCTGGAGGTGGCCCAGGCCTGCTGGGTCTTCCCCACTCTGGTCCCTTATCCCCAGAAGCAGCCCATCCTGGGGCCTGTGCCAGGTGCTTCCCTGAGCTTTCCACAGATGCTGCCAGCAGCCCTCAGCCCCCAGATCTGTGTAGCATCACTTCTGGTGAGACAACAACAGGTCCAGATTTCTACCCAAATGACTTGGCAACCAGAGCGAGAACTCTGGCCCCTGCCATTGGGAAACACTGACTTTCTAGAGATTTCTGAGTCATGCGGGAAGAACAACAAATGCAGGTGCAAATTTTCCTATTCATACTTAGGAAATGAAAGGCTGTGGGCTTAAAGAAAATACATTTAAATTCAAATGACACAAATAGGAAACTCCTGAGAACATCCACTTCCCACTTGGCTCTAGGACCTCCTCTGCAGTGACACCCAGGACTACCCAGGAAGCGTCCTCCACCCAAATGTGAGAGAAAGGCAGCTTTCCTTTCCCTGGTGCCTGTGTCACAGTGGGCGTGGTAGCACATGCCTAAGATCCCTGCACTTGGGAGGTGGAGCCAGGAGGACCAGGAGTCCAGGGTCATCCTCAGCCATGTGCTGAGTCTGAGGTGCCACGCCACCTCAAGCTACATGAGACCCAGTCAAGACAAAACAAAACCAAAAACTGCTCAGTCCCATTAATTTTTGTTTCTTTTGACATTACGAGTCTTTCTGTGCCAATCCCAAGAGCCCCACTCCTAGTCCACCCTGTTCACCAACTCTTGGCTTCAGCCTGTCTTCTCCAGCCAACAAGCCAGGGGAATTGAACCCACTCAATTCCTGTGCATTAGGCCAAAGCCCAGAAGGTTTGGTATCAATCTAAAGGTGAAGGGAGAATGAAGTCATTCTGAGGAGGAGGAGGAGGACTTGATGCTTTTGGAAATCATAAAAGAAAGTGCTTTCTCTAGTGCAGTACGATCATAAATGTGTGTGTTTACTACATAGGTAAAATGCTCAGCAAACTGTCTTTTTAATCACACTGACTGTACTTTCCGTGGCACCTTGTGCATTCACAATGTGTGCAGCCATCTCCCCACACTTCTCTGCAGCATTCGCACCCTCCCCAACTGAAGCTCTGACAGCCCTGCCCCTGTCTCCTCTTGCTCCTGGGAACACTGTCTTACCTTCTGCCTCTGTTGGAGCAAGCCAGCTGTCTTACAGAAGATCACCCAGCAGCTACCATCTGCATCCAGTTCACTCAGAGGAAACTGTTGAGGGTCACCCATGCTCGGTGAGGTCCCATCCCCCTTCAAGGTTAAGCAGCCATCTCCCGACCATAAACTTTCAGATCTGTTTATCTGCCTGTGGACATTTACATTGCTTTCTCCTATCAGCTATCATACAAAGTCTGCCGTGGGCACAAGGACACAGGCATCTGGATTTTGTTTGTGTGAGGACTACTTGTTGTGATAGTGGTGGTGGATATGGTTTTTTTTAAGACAAGATCCCCTGGGATCCCTTTGAATTTACTATATAGCTGAGGCTGACCTGGAACCCCTGATCTTCCTGTCTCCAGCTCCCAAGTGCTGGGAATGCAGGACTGTGCCACCAGCCCATCTCAACCATCTCAAGTATTCTGTTTGTGAATGAGTGTGTGAAAGTGTGGGTGTGAGAGTGTGTGTGTCTGTGTGTGTCTGTGTCTGTGAGTAGGAGTTAGGAGGACAGCTTTGGAAAGTCAGTTCTCTCCTCTGGGAGGAAAGACTTGAGAAAGGAGGGTACCACTCTATAACCTTGGCCGGCTTGAAACTTGCTATCCAGAGCAGGCTGGCCTTGAATTCATAGAGATCCAGCTGTGTCTGCCCCCATGGTGCTGGCTCCTGAGATTGGACTCAGGTGTCCTTACACTTGTGTGCTTGCCCACAAGTCACCTCCCTCACCAAGCCAGGAATGTTTCTCAACACTTAAAATTTCCACTACCCACATACAAACTGCATTGTGCTTATCCAAAAGCTAGTGAAACCAGTGCAGCCAGCAGAACAAGCACAGAGTGGCCAAGTGCTTGCCTAAGTGTGGGGAAGTTTTGATCGTCAGCATAAAAAACCAATCAAAACAGAACAGAGCAAAAGCAGCCTGGGTCACCCCATTCTGCGATCAACTAAGGGATGAGAGATGGGGTCGCAGAAGCCTTTTTGTGATGCTCAACATCTAAGGTACAGAAAAGGGATATGCAGTGCTGGGGACACGTGCACAACACTTATCATAGGGTACCTGCCCTGGTTAGGCATCAGAAAAGCTTGAAGGCCAGCTGCAGAGCCACCTTATCAATCCTCCCCACAGCTTGGCCTCTCACACGGTGATTTGTCACTTATTTTGATGAGCAGAGCACTTCATAGCCGTTTACTAGCAGGTCTTTCCACCATCAACAACCAGCACTCAGTATGTGAAAAGGGAGTGTCTGGACAGCCAGGGAACAGAGTTTATGTGGCATCTGTACATAAATAGAAAACCCCGTTAGCTGAGCATGAGAGGTAAGTGTTTTCCGTAGCACTGAGGCTGACGTGTGGCCTGGACCTGAGCACAGACTTAAGAATTCACCACCACAGGGCTGGAAGAGTAGCTCAGCCGATGAAAGCATTTGCTGTTCTTACAGAGAGCGCAGGCACCACATAGTAGTTCAACCATCAGCAATTCCAGGTTCAGGGCATCTGGTGTCCTCTTTTGACCTCTAAGGGTACATTGTACATGCAGGCAGGCAAAACAATCATACACACAAAATATAATAAATGATTAAATCCCAGCACTCGGGAGGCAGAGGCAGGCAGATCACTGTAAGTTCAAGGCTAGCCTGGTCTACAAAGCAGGTCCAGGACAGCCAGGACTACACAGAGAGACCCTGTCTCGAAAAAAATAAAATCATTCTAAAAGCAAAAACAAAAGCAGAAAAAGAATTCACCATCCAGCGGCACTGGGGGGGAGGGGGAGGGGGAGGGGGGCACATGCCTTTAATCCCAGCACTTAGGAGGCAGAAGCAGACAGATTATTGTGAGTTCGAGGCCAGTCTGGTCTACAGAGTGAGTACCAGGATAGCCAATGCTGTTAACACCGAAAAACCCTGAGAAACCCTGTCTCAAAAAGCCAAACCAAAGCAAAAACAAAAACAAAAACAAAACAAAACAAAAAACTCACCATCCAAAAGGATAACATTAAACCAGGCAGGTGTGTTTTAAATTTAAGTTACTGTGTTTAAATATATATATATATATATATATATATATATATATATATGCCTCTAACCTGCAAGCCCCAGTTGTCCAAGCACAGAAGGCATCCTGGAATGCTGTGGCTGTTGTTCGTAATAAGGCACGTGTTTTCACTTCTGTAAACCAGCTTAGTTGCCTCAACTGCACAGGATGTGCTTGGTCCCACGTAGGTAGGAGGTATGTAGGCAGGACGTATATCAGAAATTATGTTTGCCCCTGATTGGATGAAGGCAAGAAGTATGGCGCCTCGTGGGGTCTGCCTTATAAGCCCTTATCTAATGTAATTTGCTGCCATATTCTAGGAATCCTGGGTATGGGCCTAGCCAGGGCCCATTGTCTTGTCTAGTATTTAATAAAGCCTGCTTCAAATCTGGCTCAAAAATGTGGTAGTGGTCTTATTCTCCCCTGCTCGGATTAACACACAGTGGCTCACACTTGTAATTCCAGCACTCAGGAGGCATAGGAGAAAGAGACAGAGAGAGAGAGACAGACAGACAGACAGACAGACAGACAGACAGACAGACAGACACAGACACACAGAGAACACACAAGAGACACACAGAGATAAAGAGACATGCACAGATACACACACAGATACATACAACAGACAGACATACACACACACAGATTCAAACACACACTTGCACACACGCGTACACACTCAGCTTCCCACTCCAGTCTCCTCTTGGTTTAGAGCTCTTGGTGAGTAATCAGAGAAGCAGCAATGAGGATTACATCCCATAACCCTGATCCCAAGACAGTGAGTTCAGCTGGAGAACCATGGAGCAACTGCCTCAGTGACCCTTTAACACCACCCTGTGTTCAACAACACCCCCGCCTGTTTTCAAATCCACCCTGAACTTCCATTTCTATGGCTTCCTCACTGGCCTTTAGCCCGTGGGATTCCAGACTCTCCCCAATTTCATTTCTTAAAGCAGGTATGTTTTACATAGAACCATAAGAAAATCAACTGCACTGGGAGTCGTCATTGGAATTTTATACCACATCTGTTATGGGCTCTGTGCATGTAGAACATTCCAGAACAACCCTAAAAACTAGTTTACAAGCACTAGATACACTGTATGCTTCCACTGTCTGGCCACAGTATTTCTATTACGTATTTCCACATCATACAATGAATTTCCTTAGGAATTCTAGCTATACATCTCTGGACTACGGAACAGGACACCAGATGGTAACAAGCAAGTGCCAGAAAGTACATTTACACAAAAGTTATGACATATTCTTATATTACTATCTGAAATGGAAACCAATGCCTGAAAGCTTGCCTCTTTGGGCTTATGGGATGGGTAGCCAAAATGACTTCATTCAATATATTCACTCTTTGTCTTTCAACATTTGTTACATAGGGTTTTTATTAAAGTTTTTGTGTGCATAAGGGTGCTCTGCTGCATGAATATATGTAAACCATGTGTCTGCCTCATGCCTACGGGGCCAGAAGAGGACAATGGCTCTCCCACTGGAACCAGAGTGCAGATGGTTGTGAGCGGGAGTTGAACCTAGGTCCTCTGCAGAGGCAGCAGGTGCTCTTAATCACTAAGCAGTGTCTGCTGCCCTAAATATTTGTTTATGTGGATATGCATGAGAGTCTATCCCACACGTAAGTGGTACATGTGTGTGAGTGCCTTGTGTATGGGTGTCTTCAGAGGCCTGAAAAGGGCATTGGGTTCCTTGGGGCTGCAGTTACAGGTGGTTATGACTCATGCACCATGAATGCTGGGACCTCGGCTCAGGGTCTCCAAAAGATCAGAAAGTGCTCTGTCCTGCTGAGCCATCTCTGCGGTCCCCACCTCCCTTCTCTCTCCCAGGCAGGATGACCTCAAGCTCACTGTAGCCAGGCTGCCCTCACACTCACAATTCTCATGCCTCAGCCTCTTGAATTCTGGGGTTAGCAGTGTGTACCAACATGCCCAGCTTAAAACGCCTTTCGAAGCCAGCCAGATGAATAAGGGCCCTTTCCAAAGAGACTGTCAAATCGCTTAGCAGTGATGCCATGCAGATATCTGTGGGGACAACATTGTTCCTGGCAGAAACAGGGAGTCCAAGACCCCAAAGCACACTTGGGCCTCCGTGTCTAAGGAACTGTTCAGGGTGGACTGGACAGGGCATTCCATGGTCTATTGGTGACCAGCATGAAGATTTGTGAACACTGTGTGGAGCTGGGGAAAGTGGGTCTTCTGTCATCACATGTTCTTCCTTAGAATGTGCCATAGGCATGATGCCCCCTCCTAGGCCTCACTCAGATACCTCCTGTGACAGGCGTGTGCCACGCAGCCTGGTCACCACCAGCTCCATGTGGCTACTGTGTATAAACATGTGGGCAATTCAATAGAGATGCCCTTAAAACATAAAATTCACGTTGGGTTTCAGAAACATTTTTTAAAGTAGGTTGGGGGAAAAAAGGCAGTATAACAACAGAATGCAACATGCCTCAGTAATTTTTATACCAGCTACATGCCAAAACAGTACCCTAGAAAGTGTGGGTAAGATCACACAGGTCACAGTATTTACATTTGATTTTGTACTTTTACTTTTTACAATATGACTCCCAGAAGTTTTGTGGGGTTTTGTTTGTTTAGTTAGTTGGTTGGTTTGGTTTGGTTGAGACAGACTTCTACTCTATAGTTCAGGCTGGCCTGAAACTTACTATGCAGCCTAGGCTGACCTAGAACTCATGGCCAGTCTTCTGCCTCAGCCTCCCGATTGGTGGAATTTCAGATGTTAGCTATCACAGACTGTTAAAGTAGCTTTTATTCACCTGATGCAATTGTTGTCTTGGAGGCTTACTGCCTCCGTCTCTAACCTAGGCCTTGTCCTGGACGCTTCTAGCCTCCATACAATCTAACCTAGGCCTAGAATGTTTTCAGCCTCTGAGATTGCTAAATAAGCTCACTTTTTCTAGTTCTTTCTGAACTTTGGCTGGCTGGTTCAACTCAGCTATTCAGGTTCAAAACTCCTCTCCAAGCTGACTGATTCAATCTGTCTTCTCTCAGCTTCAGACTGAATTGCTCTGGTTGGTCTCAAACTAACTCTAGCAATCTACTTTAATCTTCTGGCTCCTTCTCACTCTCTGGCTTTTCCTGTCTTCATCCATGTCTAGCTTGTCTCTGTACAACTGTCCCAGTAAAACTGCCTCTGAATTCCACAAAATAGAATTGCTACAAACTCAACTCCATTGCACTGTCTCTCAACTCAAGGATTCAACAAAACTAAAACAGCAGAACTGACTAGAACTCAGAAATCTGCATTCCTCTGTCTCCTGAGTGCTGGGGTTAAAGGCATGTACCACCACACCTGGACCTAAGCTTTTTTTCCCCCTGAAATTTGCTCTATACCAGGCTGGTCTTGAACTCAGACATGTGCTTGCTTGCCTCTGTCTCCTGGGATTAAAGGTGTGTCTGTATTCCAGCCAGAGTAGCCACTTTGCTGGATTAAAATCCCTCTACAATGGACAGCTCTGTTTCACTGTATAGACAGACACTGGTTTGCCCAAGGTCTGTTGGGAAGATGACTCTGGCCTCCTTGGTCTGGAGCTCAGATACACTACTGTTCAGTTTAGATTAGGACTTCTCAACACACCATTGCAATTCTCGGAGCCCCTGTGGGTGGAAAGTCCCTTTTCCCCCAAAGCATCAAAGCCAACGCTCAAATGGAAAAAAGGCGGAAAAGAGCAGAGGCCGGCTGGAGAATGGCATGTGTCTCCAGCACCAGATACGTGTTTTTGGCACAGCTGACGGGAAGCATCATGCCACATTGCCTGTTTCTCACTTGAAGTTATCGTATGCGGCAGGGAAGTCTCGTCCGTGACACAGGCTGGCTTTGCATTATAGCAGAGCCATATCCAATTCTTCCGTGCCTTCCTCACCTATGTATCTGGCTATCTTTACTGACCAATCCGCAAGCTTGAGATAGCTACATGCCTCCCTCCACATCCCCTCCACGAACACACATTCGGATGTGTCTTAAAGTGGAGCTGACAGACATTAGCCAGGATTTCAATGTGTGGTCCAGGCTGGCCTCAGATCCACAACCGTGCTCTGTCTCCTGAGCTCAGGGATTACAGGTGTGCACCTCGGTGGTATACCCTGTGCCTGTTGGATCCCTGTGGCTATCCTGCTGGCTGGTAGTTAGGGAATTTCCAAGCCGGAAAGGGAAGAAGAGAAGTGTGTAGGAAGGAAAAGGGTGGAGGAGGAGGGAGTGGGGAAGAGATGAAGACAGACAAGCAGAAGAATGTGGAAACTAAACTAGGGGCTTCTGCGGCAAGCCATGGCTGGGTGGCGGCTGCTCTTCAAGATGGCTGCCTTAGATTTCAGTCATCGCTGCCTCTCATGAGCTAGTGATCCTGGCAAGTCATTTGTCTTCATTAGTCCCACTTATCCTCCTGTAAGAATGAGAATGGAAATGTTTTCTTGCAATGTTCAGTAATTAAATAAGAAGATGTAGGACGTGGCCTCCTGATTTAAGATCAATCGATTCTTTTCTTTCCTGTTGAGACAGATGGATTTTTTAAAAAATTTCTATTGTAGTCTTTTCATACAATATATTTTGTTTTTTTATTTAAACACATTTTTAATGAAAAATAAAATAATTCATATTACCTCTCATTTGCTATCCCATCCCATGCATCCTCCCATTCCTCCCTCCCTCCCGCTTTCACCCCATTCCCCTTCTCTATGACTGTGACTGAGGGGGCCCTCCTCCCCTTGAATATGATGCCAGGGTATCAAGTCTCTTCTTGGTAGTCAGCTATCCTTCCTCTGAGTGCCATCAGGCCTCCCCATCAAGGGGACATGGCCAAATATGGGGCACCAGAGATCGTGTGAAAGTCAGTCCCCAGTCTCCACTTAACTGTGGAGAATGTTCCATCCCTTGGCTATATCTGGGTGCATGTATTGTCCTTGGTCGGTGCCTTAGATCGAGCCGAACCCCTGGGCCCAGATCCGTCCATGATAGTGTTCTTCTTGTAGGTTTCTGGACCCTCTAGATCCATCTATTTCCCTATCTCCTATATTTTTCTCACCTAGAGTCCCAATAGGATATCTTCACCTCTATCCCACTTTCCTGGTAAGTGAAAACTTTCATGAGACCTGCTCCTTGGGCTAGTGTCCAGTTATAAGTGAGTATATATCATTTGAGTCTCTCTGCTTTTGGGTTAGCTCACTCATTATGATCATTTCTAGTTCAATCCATTTGGACAGACAGATTTTTATTCCCCTTGGTTTTTAATTTTCATTATGTATAGTGTGTACTCGGGGGAGTGTGTGGCTGCAGACACGGGCATGTGGAGGTCAGAGGACAGCATTTGAGAGCTGTTTCTGCTTTCCAGTTTGTTGAGGAAGAGTCTCTCTTGCTTCTGCCCGCTTCTGACATGACCCAGGCTAGCTGCCCTGTGAGCTCCAATGTAAAAATGCATCTTCAGAAACGTGGACATTTTTCTTGAGGTTTTGTTTTCAGTTTTTGTTTTTGTTTGTTTGTTTTGGGTTCTTTGGATTTGTTTTACTTTTTGTTTTTGTTTTTGTTTTGGAGGAGGGGTTGTTTTGTTTTGGGGGGAGAGTTATTTTGTTTTATTTTTGGTTTGGGTTTTTTGGGTGTTGTTGTTGTTTTGTTTTTTGTTTGTTTTTGTTTTTGTTTTTTTGGTGGGGGTGAACAAGGTATCACTGTGTGGCCCTTGCTGTCTTCAGACTCACAAAAATCTACCCACCTCTGCCTTCAAAATGCTGGGGTTAAAGGCACTTACCACATCTCCCAATTTCTTCTTTTTTAATCCCCCAAATTTTATTTCTAGAATGTCCTTGGTGAATATGGTCTGTCTAGGTGTAACAGATTAAATTTTTCCTCTCTTCATTAGAAGGCAAAGACACTGAGGCAGGAAGTGAGAGGCCTCCTGCACACAGTAATGCGCTGACTGCTTGTCACTTCTGTGACCAAGAGCTGTGGCTCAAAGCAATAGGAGGAGCACTGGTCTGTCAGCCCATGAGTGGACCTCAGGACTTGGAAATCCAGAGACATTGTCCTCTAAGGAACAGGAGGCCATAAAGACTGCAGCTGACGTGTCTGGCTTCCTCTCTCCGTGTATTCTGCCTGCTGGGTGACTCCTAAATCTCCAGAAAATATCAGGAGACTATCTGACTGGCTCTTCACTAGTGCCAGCCCACAAATTCACTCGCTCAGTCCTTAGCACAGTCCTGTGGAGTAGTGGCCACTACACAGATGAGACCACTAAAAAGGACAAGCAAGTGAAGCACCCAGCGGCTGGTGAGAACTGATTTCAAGTTGCTAAGAGATTACCACTTCCTAAAATGGGTGTAGTGGCTCATGCCTATAATCCCAGCACTCGGGGAGAAGGGGGGGGCAGAGGCAGGCGGATCACTGTAAGTTCAAGGCCAGCCTGGTCTGCAAAATGAGTCCAGAACAGCCAGGACTACACAAAGAAACCCTGTCTCAGAAAACAAAATCAACATTAAAAAAGATTACCACTTCCTAAATTAGAGCCATCTCTTTAGCAACCTCCAATGTTGGGGCTTATCTGCCAGTGTATTTTCTTGGCAAATCCTTTTCCTTCAGATAAAAAAAAAAAAAAAAAAAAAGGTTCAGACTGATTTTAAAGACACTTTGACCCGAACCAGAAATGACAGTGTCATTTGTACGCAAGAAGCACTGGCAATCTCAGTACAAGCGTTCTTGCAGGTCCTACTTCTCTGCTCATAAAAGAGCACTTCATACGACATGCCCATGTGTGTCCTTGCGGGCCACTGAGAATCTGCTCCAAGCTAGGCACTGGGTTCTGCAGAAAGGCCAATTTGAGAGGCCAGTGAGATGGCTCAGTGGGCACAGGCATCTTCCACACTGAGCCTAACAACTTGAGTTCAGTCCCTGGAACCTACATGGTGAAGGAGAACACCAAAGCCACAAGCTGTCTCTGATTTCAACCCGCATGCCATGGCGCGCGCGCGCACACACACACACACACACACACACACACACACACATACACACACTTAAAAACACACAAGTATACTGGGCGGTGGTGGCACATACCTTTAATCCCAGCACTTGGGAGGCAGAGGCAGGCGGACTTGATGTGAGTTCGAGGCCAGCCTAGTCTACAAAGTGAGTCCAGGACAGCCAAGGCTACCCAGAAAAACCCTGTCTCGAAAAACCAAAACAAACAAACAAACAAACAAAAAATCCAAAAACCACAAACAAAAAACCCCACAAGTATTTAAATTTTTATAAGGTAGACAAATATTAGTAAGTCCTCGCCTTTAAGGCGCTCTGGGGCTCATGGGAAAGACTCACGCAGCAGACTTCTTTGCTTTTTCTTTAGCCAGTGTCTTTCTAGATAGTCCAGGCTGGTTTTGAACTCATTACCTTCCCATCTCAGATCCTGCATGTAACAGTTACAAAAAAGCACCATCAGCTGCCAAGAGATTATTTCAGTGAAGTTTGGGGACTTTGGTACTAAGCTATGGTCCTGTCTGGAGAACAAGAGGAGCCAGCAGTGACCTCAGCTGGAGGTATGAGGAAGTGGCCATTGTTTCAATGGCTGGGCTAAAGAGCCCCTAGGATAGGAGGCCCAGTAAGGAGTGACAGTGCCTGGAGTGGCTTTGGACTATGGAAGGCAGACACTCCGGCCATGAGAGAGATGTTAGGGGAGAAAGTCCAGGCCACAGACGGCAGACCTGCTGGGCTCAGGAGTTTAGACTCCAAGCTGCCAACCAGGAAGGAGGTTTCGCTAGGGGGATGGGATGACAAGATTCTTAAAGAACTTTCCGGAAGTAAGAGAGCTACTGGTAGGAAAACCCAGACCAGTGAGAGGGAAGCACTGGCACACCACCAGCCACGTGTAAGGCAGGCTCCATGGGAGGGACTAGCAGAAAAGGCTAAGTTAGCAACAGCAGTTGCCTAAGGTTGAAGAATTTGGGAGCTGGGTTTAGGCTAACTCCGAGGTATCTCACTGGGGCTTGGTGGATGGTGACATTAATAAACTAGGGTGTCCTATTGGAAGAGCAGGCTTGGAGCACTAAGGAAAAGGCAGTATTTTCTTTTTCTTTGAGGGACAGAGTTTCATGTGTCCCAGACTGGCCTCAAAGCTGCTGGGTAACTGAGGATGAAATTGAGCTGTGGAGCCTCCTGACTCCACCTCCTGATGCTAGCACTATCGGCAAGCGCCACTACACCACATCCTGTGGTGTTTGAGAGCGACCCCAGTCAGGACTGATGCCTGCAGCCTAGCTCCAGAGCTTCTGAGGTGGAACTAAACACTAATTTGTCTGCACATCTCTACTGGGATTTTGTTACTTCTCTTTCGGTGACTCGAAAGAGAAGTTAAGTAGAGAAGCTCGGATGTAATTCAGTCAGCAAGCAGCTTGCCCAGTAAGCAGGAGGACCTGGGTTCAATTCTCAGAACCCACATTAAAACATCCAGGCATGCCGATGCCTGCTTCTAATCCCAGAGAAGAGAGGGCAGAGCTGGGTGCACCCCTGGGGCTCGCTGGCCAGCCAGGCTAGCCTTCTTGGTGAGTACCAGGTCAAAAAGGAAGGTGGGTGACACCTGAGGAACAACAAGCAAGAGTGCACTTGGCCCCCCACATGCATGTGAGCTCACACAGCCACACACAGGACAGCCACCACTTGCGGGGTATGTGAGGACACTGCAAGCAGCAGGATTCAAAAAAGCCTGAAGAACAGCCCAAGTGTGCATAGATTGAATATGGATTAAGTTAACTGTGACTCCGAACTCTGTGTGAGTGTCGGGGGAGGTAGGGTGGTCACTGCCTCACAGAGCTGCTGCACCGAATGTAGCCATGTGCTTGGCCACAGTGCAGGGAGCGAGAGCTGAGAGCTGCCAGTTTGTATAATGGGCTGGAGGTACGGCTGAACGGCAGACAGGGTTCTTAGTGTGGACAGGGCCCAGAGATCCAACCCCCAGCACAAAAGTGTGTGTGTGTGTGTGTGTGTGTGTGTGTGTGTGTGTGTGTGTGTG
>OU015744.1:71808635-71820373 GCA_907169655.1 Acomys percivali
CTTCCTTCCTTCCTTCCTTCCTTCCTTCCTTCCTTCCTTCCTTCCTTTTTCCCCCATTTGATTTTTTGAGACAGGGTTTCTTTGTGTAGCCCTGGCTGTCCTGGATTCACTTTGTACACCAGGCTGACCTTGAACACCCAGTGATCCACCTGCTTCTGCCTCCCAAGTGCTGGGATTAAAGGTATGCACACCACCACCGCCTGACTCCTTCCTTCCTTTCTTTTTTCTCTCCTTTTTCCAAGCCAGGGTTTCTCTGTATAGCCTTGGCTATCTGGATTCACTCTGTAGACCAGGCTGGCCTCAAACTCACAGAGACCTGTCTACCTCTGCCTCCTGAGTGCTGGGATTACAGGTATGTGCCACCACACCCGGCTGGTAGATGGAATCTTTATAAGCTATTTTATACCACCGCATGCAAATCTATAAATATTTCAAAATTGACTTTTTAAAGATTTGCTTATTTATTATGTATACAGTGCTCTGCCTGCATGACAGAAGAGGACATTACATCACATTATAGACGGCTGTAAGCCACCATGTGGTTGCTGGGAATTGAACTCAGGACCTCTGGAAGAACAGTCAGTGCTCTTAACCTCTGAGCCATCCTTAAAATTGACTTTTAAAAGATTTCTAAATACAGTGAAGAAAGAAAAGAGATGAGAAGAAATGAATCCATATAAAGTATTTACTCTGATCGTCATAGACTCAGACTAGAAACTGATAACAGAAACATACTCAAGTATTTAAAAGTTATGAAACATACTTCTGCATAAAGAGATACATAATGAAATGTATAACAAAGATAAATCATAATGTAATTGAAACTTCTGGGATGCAAATAAAACAGTACTCATGGAAAGTTGTATGCCGTAAGTGAGTATACTAAAGAAACCATACTGGTTTTTAGTTTTGGAACAGGCTGTTGCAGTGCAGGCTGGCCTCTAACCATGTAGTTCAAGCAGGCCTTAAACTAACCATCCTTCTGCCTCAGCCTCCCAGGTGCAGGGATTACAGGCACATACCATCAGTATGGGTCTTAAATGAATTATGTTACATCTGTGTGGTGGAACTATATAAGCAGCACTGAGGGTTAGGCCATGGTGGTGGAGGCAGTGGAGTTGGGCATCCTCCAAGTCCAGGCTGGGATGCTGTGTGGGACGCCGTCTCCGGGTGTCTCTGTAGGTCTAAGAAACCAGCAGGAACACAATGGTTCGATGTACAGCTTATGTTTTTATTATGTTTAATTAAAGTTCAGATAGCATGAACATTAACTATTCTAAAGGGCCTGAGTCGCACAGCCATCCTCGACCACCCTCTGCATATTTCATCACAAAACAAAAATCCTGTGGCTGTCAAACTCACTCTCTACCTGCTTGCCTCGGTGCACAGCAACCACAGATTTGCCTTCTGTCTCCGTGGGGGTCACCTATTTTGGACAGTTCAGATGAATGGAACCACACAGTGTCCATCGTTGTTTGTCTATATGACCAGACAGTAATTCCACTGCAGGGACACAGCCCACTCTGCTGCACGTAGTCACTGTTAATTTGCTGGGGGCTTTCTGGCAGGGGATGCCAGGGGCTGGCCCTAGGGCTTTGGTATCCATTCTTCTGCTGAGCTACAGCCACAGCCCTACACCCACCCATCTGTTATGTAAAGCTGGGTTGTTGTGATGCTGTTGTTCCCCTCTCTCAGTATTATACTAGGAGTGGAAGTGCTGTGGGGTCATTCTAGGCTTAATGTTTCAAGGAAACAGTGTGGCTGTACCATTTTCTATTCCTGCCAGCAGTGTGCTGGGATTCTAGTTCTCCTGTGGCCTCACCAGGACTCATGACTGTCTGTATTTCTGTTCAATCCTCCGTTAAGTGTGCTTATTAGTTTAGATTATTGTGCCCGACTATAACAGAACACCTGAAACCAAGTAATTTATAAGTAAAAATGTAGTGTAAAAATGCAGTTCTAAGCCAGGCAGTGGTGGCACACGCCTTTAATCCCAGCACTCGGGAGGCAGAGGCAGGCAGATCACTGTGAGTTCGAAGCCAGCCTGGTCTACAAAGGGAGCCCAGGACAGCCAAGGTTACACAGAGAAACCCTGTCTTGGGGGGGGAAAAAAAAAAAAGCAGTTCTAGGGGCTGCAAAAACCCAAGATCAAGGTGCCTCCACTTATCGTCTTGATATAACCACCACTGAAGGTGGGAGTTAAGGAAAGGGACAGAGACAGGCAGACAGGCAGACAGTGGGTGGGGAGAAGGCAGGCTAGGAACTGAGCACTTGCTTGCTATGGGGAATCCTCTTAGGAGCTGATGAACACACTCTGGTGGTTACCGCGCAATCCTTTTGTGAGCTCAGAGCCCGTGGTCACACACACACACCTTCCTGCCTCCCCTTTCAAATGCTGGGATTATAGGAATGAGCCCTTAAGTCTGGCTAAACAAAAGAATTGTTCTTTAAAAGGATTATTTGCTTTTTTGTGTTATTTGTGTGAGTGCTTTGCATGCATCTGTGTATGTGCACCTCCTCTGTGCCTGACACCTGTTGGGGGCCAAGAAGGTGTTGACTTGAAGCTGAAAAGGCAGGCACTTGTGTGTTTCCATGTGGGTGCTGGGAACTGCGGCCAGTGCCCTTAACTGCTGGTCCATCTCTCCAGCCCCTAAATAAATCAAATTTAAAGGAACAAAAATTACGATTAGGTATAAGAGGAAATGTCAATAGTAGAAGAGTGACCCCGATGACCTTGACATTCTGGTTTCTGAACTCTGAATGTATAGCTTAACTGATGAAGGGGGCCTGGCAGATGACCAAGGTTCCTAAACTGGAAATGGTCCTAGATGACAGGACTGATGGACTCACAAGCGCCCTCTGCAGGAAGAGTCAGAGGGCAAAATCAGAAAAGGAGAAGTGATGGTGGAGAGCGGAGACCCAAAACAAAGCCACAGAGACAGAGAAAGGCCTGAAGATGCCGACTTTAGCAGACAGCCACAAGCGCAGGAGTGCTGGCACACGTAGAAAAACTGAGGAAACAGGCTCCACCCTGAAGCCTCTGAAAACCTGTCCACATCTCGGGAAGTTACACATGACCGACTGTCCGTGCTCTCACCCACTGAGTCTGTGGCTTCCGATTTCTTTCAGCACAAGAAAGTAATACAAACACAAGCATGCTTCTCCTTCAAGAGCAGTGGTTCTCAGCATTCCTCACCTTGTGGCGTCCCTCCCAACCACAAAATTATTCCTATTGCTACTCCATAACTGTTATTATTCGTACTGTATGATATGTGACTCTGTGAAAGGGTTGTTCGATCCCCAAAGGGGTCTCCCCCCACCCCCCAGGCTGAGAACATGGTGTGATCCATCAGTCTTCTTGTAACTGTTTTGTTCTCAAGAAATGCAGCTGAGTCCCACATGCCTTCAGGCTACCTGACAGGGACACGAACCACAGAGTGTAAAACATTGCTGTGGCCCGAGTCTAAAAGACATCAAGGGCAAAGGAATCCGTTTCCGGAGGAATGCTAGGCACGGTGGCTCTGCCATCCCAGCATATGAAAGGATGAGGTAGGAGGGCCACTACATAGAAGTTCCAGGCCGAACTTGGCCACAGAGTGTGACAATGTCCCCTGCAAAAATACATAAATTAATAAATAACAATAAGATGGGTTCTTAGTAGGCACTTACACATTACAGGGAGGCTTTGAACACCGTGTAAAGGTGCAGGAAATCATTACCTTTCACAGACAACGAGTTCCGGGATCCAAAGGCAAGCATCTCCATTTTTATTCCCACCAGCCATGTTCTCACTTGTTGATGGGAGAACTTTAAAAATGGCCGTCCCCCTGCCCCACAACCCCCAGCCCCCGCCTCCATCTCCCATCGAGCTCTGGTTCCAAGCTCAGGTGTAAGTGGCAGCACCTATCCACCTGCAGGCTGCTCATCGCCTGGCTGTGGGCACGCAGCCCTCACATCTGTCCTCTTCAGTGCCCAGCTGCGCCTCTCAGCCGCTCTGTGTAAGCTCACTTCATGGAGCTGGCGCACAGTGGTATAGGACCCAAAGTGGCCTGGGTGGCAGGTCCAAATCGCTAATGGCCTTAAACGCTTCCCGGCTTTTCTTGACTTCAGATGAATGAAGACTCCGCACTGTTGCCAACACCACCTTCATGGAAAAGAGAGCTTGGGCTGTAGGCCAGCTATGACTTAAAACTCCACCTAAGGGCTGGAGCGATGGCTCAGAGGTTATGAGCACTGCCTTCTCTCCCAAAGGTCCTGAGTTCAATTCCCAGCAACCACGTGGTGGCTCACAACCATCTATAATGAGATCTGGTGTCCTCTTCTGGCCGGCAGGCAACAAGTACATTCAGGTAAAACACTGTATGGTTAATAAATAATAAATAAGTCTTTAGATTTTTTTCACCTAAAACTCATGAGCAAACAGTTGGAGAATGTGCGGCCATGGCTAGGGATAGCACAGACCAAAACAAGGACTCTTTAAGGAAATAGCTGATCTTTAAAGGGCATTTCTCTTTTCATTTACCTGTGTATCTTCGTATCTATGTTGACACGTCTGTGTGCACATATTAGGTGCAGATGTGGTAGACAGAAGACAACGCCTAGTGGTACTCTTCACCTTGGATCTTTTTCGCCACAGTGTGTGCCCGGCTGGCTCCAGAGGCTCCAGATTCCCCCATCTGTTTCCTACACCGCGGTGGGGGATGCTGGGATCGCAGGCGCATGCGCACCCGCTTTACCTGGGCTCACAGGCGAAAGCGTCACCCCTTTTACCTGGGTTCTGAGAGTCAAACTCAGATCCTAGTCATTGCGCCGCAACACTTTACCTACACTGCACCAGCTCCCTAGTCCTAAAAGGTTTTTAATCCCTTTAGCTTGCCATGGAAACTACCTTCCCAGTGGTGGCACAAACCTAGAATCGTAGCTGAGGCAGGAAAATCACCAGCTGAAGGCGAGGCTGGGTTACCTTTCAAGATCCAGCATAGACTGAGCTACATCTTGTCTCAAAAATAAATAAATTTTAGTTTAACTTTAAAAAACACTTTAAACTTGGTAGTTCTGGATTTTAATTTTGTTTGTTTGCTTGCTTGCTTATTTTAGGGGCAGTCAAGACAGGGTCTTGACTGGACTGTCTGCCCAGCTGGACTGGAACTCACTATGTAACCCAAATGGCTTTAAATGCTGAGCAATCCTCCTGCCTCAGGGTCCCAATTGCTGAGATTCTGGGTATGAGTTGAACATAAACACAAGAAAAGTACTAGGGGGTGGAGGGTCCAAAACATGGGAACCCTTCAGGTCTAATACCTGGTAAAGGCTCTTACAGGGCAGAAAGGTCAGGGAGATTGCCCTGGCCTCCCCTACAGAGAATAAAGCCTCATGTCTAACTCCTTTCTAAGGCTCCTATCGCACAGAGTCTGTCTCTATACAGTCACAGTGGGAAACATAAAGAATCAAGGTGCTGTGGTACAGGCTTGTATCATCAAACCTGGGAGTCAGAATAGAAATTCAAGGTCATCTTCAGCTATATAGTGAGTTTGAGACTTCCCTCAGCTAATGAATGAGTCGTGTGTGTGTGTGTGTGTGTGTGTGTGTGTGTGTGTGTGTGTGTGTGTTCCATTTTGTTGTTGTTGTTGGTGGTGGTGGTGGTGGTTTGTTTGTTTGAGACAAGGTTTCTCTGAGTTAGCCTTGGCTGTCCTTGACTCACTTTGTAGTCCAGGGTGGCCTTAACTCATAGCGATCCACCTGCCCCTGCCTCCTGAGTGCTGGGATTAAAGGTGTGTGCCACCCAGTCGTGTTCCTTTTTTTTATTGCAGTAAACTATACTGAACATGGGGCTGCTGAGTGATTAAGAGCAGAGAACCCACGTTCATTTCCTAGCACCCGTGTGGGACACTTCATAACCACCTGTAATTCCTGAACCTGGTGCTCTCTCCTGGCCTCCTCGGATGCCTGCATGCGCCTGGTGCACAAACATACTCAGACACAGACATGTATATATGAAATGAAATAAATCCTTTTCATTTCAAATGTATATTGGGCATAAATTCACCATTTTTTGATCATTAGTATACAACCCAAAGGCATCAGTTAACAGTCGCACTGTGTGACCTTCATCATCAACTGTCTCAGAATTCTTCATTATGTCAAACTGAAACGATGTAGCCATTAAGTAATAATTTCCCCCAAGCTCCTGGGAACCTTGGCTTTACTTTCTGTGTCTGAATTTGCCTATGGTAGGCATCTCATGTAAGATCACTAATGGAAGGAATAGCAGTCATTTTGTGGGGTTTTTTCATGTAGTGTAACATACGGGGTTTTAGCAATCCATCAATGTTTCATTCCTTTATAGTGCTTAGTAATATTCCACCACAGTGACCATTCACGCCTCCAGATCTATTCATTGTGGGTGAATTTGGGTCATTTCCACCTTTTGGTTATTGGAAGCAATGCTGCTTTTAAATGTGCCTGGTTTGTTTATTTGTTTGTTTTTCCTTTTCTAAACTGCTCTGAGTACATACACAGATTGCAAGAACAGCTGTCTTTAAGAAGTGCTTGAGAAGTGGTCACACTGTTGTCCGTCATGGCTGCCACATTTTATACTCCCACTAGCGACTTCTAGGGTTCCGAGTCCTCACCCCTCCCAGCATGTTTTTCCCATCACTGTCTTCAGTGGCCATTCCAATAGATATGCAGTGACACCTACTTTGGTTTTAATTTTCATTTCCCCAGTGATCCCACATCAACTCCTAATTATGATCGCACAGCAGTTAAAAAGAGCGAGCTTGGCCTCTGCAACAGAGTTAGGACAAGCGAGTTCAGAAAATGCCTGTGGTTCCCCAGCCTGGAGACTAACATTTGCATCACATTCCTAAGTCAGGCACATTTTAGCATGCAATTGTTAATAAGGTTAGAGTTTGGGAGAGTCCCTCCTGTTTAAATGAAGACAAAAGAGGGTGGAGACCATGGCCTGGTGAGAGTAGAATTCGAATCCAAGATGAGGCATACCTGGCTGCTGAACAAACTCAGACACAATGGAAACGTGCAGTGGCTAATCTGACCCACGCTGCCTATCTGCATTTTAAATTCTGTGGCACAAAGAGTAACAGACTTCTGAGGCACATCAGTTCCCCGCCCTGAAAACCAGACAAGATCCGGGCGTGGAGCAGACACAATGAGTGATGGGAACCTCCCTCGTGCGTGAGCAAGAAATCGATATGGGAACAATGTTGGAAGAACGCAGTCCCTGTGGCAGCTGGGTGTCCCAGACCCGAGGCTCAGCCTCCACAGGGACACCAACTATGACCTGAAGTGCTTTTCTTGGCTTTGCTAAGCCGCATCTCTTCCTCTATAAAACAGTCGCTATGCTCTACTCTTTCAACATATATTGACTGGCTACCTACTGTGTGCCAAGCACTAGTGTGGCTTCTAACGGTATACAGTAGGGTATCATAGGGTTCACACTGGAAAGAGGACCAGTAAGTCTATACAGGTATAATCAGGCTGGGGCTGGGTGTCAATTAGTATACATTAGCATGCATGAAAGCCTGGGTTCCAAGCCCGGGTGTGTGCCCGTGATCACAGCACCCAGGAGATGAAGACCGGCTCATCCTCAGCTAGGCTGTAAGTTCAAGGCCAGCCTAGGCTACATGAAATCCTGTCTCAAAATAAATAAATAAGAAGAAGCTAGGGAGATGACTCGGTACTTACTGTGAAAATGAAAAGATCTGATTCAAATCCCCAGCTCCTATGTAAAAGCTAAGTGTGACCATATGAGCCTGTGACACCTAAAATAAGGCAGAGAGTGATAGAGGAAATACAGAATGTGTGCCCATAGTGAGTGAATAAACAAACCAGCAAGCAGGCAAATGAAATGAGGTTTTACAGAGGTGTAGAATGAGAGGAGGGATGTGTTTGGGGCAGAGGCTGATGCATGGCCATGCTTTTTTTTTTCTTTCTTTTTTTTTCCCCAAGACAGGGTTTCTCTGTGTACCCTTCACTATCCTGGACTCTCATTGTAGACCAGGCTGGCCTCGAACTCACAGAGATCCACCTGCCTCTGCCTCTCGAGTGCTGGGATTACAGGCATGTGCTAACACCGCCCAGCTTAGGTCATGCCTTTCTGTGAAAGTTCCATGCAGATTCTAAGGATGCCCAGGAGCCACAGAAGAGAGGGCCTTCCCCCCAGAACCCACCAGAGGGGACTGGGAAGAACTCGCAGAGTGAAGGGTTGGACAGGATCCAAGACAAGACGTCAGCCTGCCTGCCCAACACTGTCAGTAAGATGGAGGCTAGAGTGTGGCTGCGCCGAACGGAGGTGCAGAAGCAGAGAGTATGTGGGGTATCAGAGGCGGGCTGCTGTTACGTCAGGGAAGATATCCGGCAGCACCCAAGAGAGCAAGGAGGGTGCCCTCTCAGAGGCGACAGGACCAAACCAAGTAAGATAAACCAAACCTCAAATCAGCTCCTCACCCCGTGCCTGTCCCCTGGGAAATCAGGGACTATGTGGTAGGTGTGGTGTTGCCTCGAGAGTTCTAGCATGTCAGTCAGATAGTTAGGGACTGAGAGTCTGTGTCCTGCATCTCAGGTACAGGCAAGGGTACAGGAAAAGGCTTTGCTTTCTGTGTGTGTGTGTGTGTGTGTGTGTGTGTGTGTGTCCCTGTCTATATGTGTCTGAAGTCAGATGACAACCAACAACTTTCAGGAGTGTGTGTGTGTCTGTGTCTGTGTGTCTGTGTGTGTGTGTGTCTGTGTCTGTGTCCCTGTCTGTGTGTGTGTCCAAGGTCACAGGATAACCAACAGCTTTCAGGAGTCCATTCCCTTCTTCAACCATGTGGGTCTCAGAGAACTAAAGTCAGGTCAGCTGCAAACACCAGCTAAGCCATAGCTGGGTCCAGAGCTTTGGGGTTCCAATCCTTCCCAAGATCCAAGCATTGAAATCCTAGAGAACTGGTTAGCATAAAAATACAGGCCTGCAGAACCCTTGTGGAACCGCCTTGTCCTTCACCCCACCACAACACCCTGACTTTCCAGGAGGAGGCAGTGCGGTGACCAGTAGCCAGTCAGCAAGTTAAGGAGGCCAGAGGTCACTGGAGCCTGGGATGTGTCTGTGGTGGCTGGGGTGTTTAGCTTTTCTGACAACTGCCATCTGTGTGAGAATGTCATCTCCTTGCCAGACTCTGCCTGGGGAGGGGGTGGAGAGACAGACAAGCAAGCACCTACAGGGGAGCAAGCCTGTAGAGTGCCCACAGCAAGGAGCCAGGGTGACAGGCAGTCCTTGGGGAGTTACGAGAGGAGCGCAGACGACAACCCTATTGCCAAGAGAAAGCTTCAAACAGCTAGAACCGGAGCTTGGTCCTGAGTCTAAGCCGGGAAGGCTCGCCACTCCCAGCCCCTTCCCCGAGCACACTAGTCCTATTGTTAATGAACAACTTGGCTGTTTCTCTAAAGTGGCTAAAATTGGGCTCAGCTTCCAAGGCCTTTCCTGGTGAGATCAGGTGACCGATTCCTTCCACGAGACGTTTGGAGAAAGGGAAGATCACCTGCCACTGCTTCCCCCTTGGAGGCAGGTGAGACTAAATCCATTTAACTGACCGGCTGCTGCCAGTTTACAAATAAAACACAGGCAATGAAAGCTGCCTTTGTTCCTCCGAGGCGGCCTTCCTGCCGCTGAGGTTAGATTAGCAATTTGTCCTTTGTGAAAGGATTACCTCATTGTTTTAATGTTTATTTATCAATTTGCATCTTCTAGCAGTTTTGCTCCAGCTCTGGGGCCCCACTTCCCCCCCACCCCCCATCTTGCTGCTCATTTTACCTCTGATGCCAAGGACCTAAACAAAGCGAATTTCCAAGGACTCGGACCTGAACTGCGAGCAAATCGGCCCGCACTTTTCTTTAGGCTCAGATTCAAGTGCTTTGGCCCTCCCCTTATGGAGGCACAGAAGCCAAAGCCCTGGCCAGGCAGAAAAGATGGCTCCAGATAAACCAATCTTTTTCACCTGAGGGTTTTGGTTGTTGTTT
Organism: Acomys percivali; assembly: GCA_907169655.1. Lineage (NCBI taxonomy): Eukaryota > Metazoa > Chordata > Mammalia > Rodentia > Muridae > Acomys > Acomys percivali. Next base: position 71,818,650 of record OU015744.1, read on the forward strand.
CTCGAGCCATGGTTTCTCTGTGTAGCCTTGACTGTCCTTGACTCACTTTGTAGACCAGGCTGGCTTCAAGCTCACAGAGGTCTGCCTACCTCTGTTTCCCCAAGTGCTGGGATTACAGGGGTGCGCCACGGAGCTCACACTCACCAGAGATTTCTAGTCTGCCCTGGGGCGGCTGGCCAGGTCTCCAGAAGCCTGAAGTTTGCCTTCATACTTTGCATATGAGGGACAGGGTTCTTCCTCGGGGATTAAGCACGGCGGCTCACCTCCCTCTCAAAAGGAATGTGATGTCTTAAACGCCTAACTGTAGCATCCCCACTCCTCACCTGGGATATTTTTGCCTGAGATATTTTGTGTGCCTTTGATTTTAAAAATAGAATAGTGGGATGGTGGGAGGGGGGGCTGGAGAGATGGCTCAACAGTTAAGAGCACTGTCTGCCCTTCCAGAGGTTCTGAGTTCAATTCCCAGCAACCACATGGTGGCTCACAACCATCTATACTGGCATCTGATGCCTTCTTCTGGCATGCAGGGGTACATGCAAATAGAACACACACACATATATAATAAATAAATCTTCTTAAAACATTAATAAAATAAAATAGTGGATCCTGGGGAAGTGGTTCCATGGGTAGGTGGCCTTGCTCTGCAAACATGGATACCTGAAAGTGAATCTTCAGGGTGCACTTGAAAAGATGGGCATGGTTTCAAGTATGCCTGTAACTCCAGCACTGGGGGACTGAAGACAGACCCCAAGAGCTCACCCACCAGCCAACTTCAGACTCAGGGACAGACCCTCTCTCAAGCTAGAAGCCTCATGCATATTTACAGGCCCTCTCACCTGCACGATAATACACATACCATACACACATGCGCACGGAGACACACACACACACACACACACACACACACACACACGCATCCACATATACATACACAAATAAAATGCCTTCTTCCCTACCCTCACAGGGTTTCTCTGTGTAGCCCCAAGCTGGCCTCGAACTCAGAGGTCCACCTCTGCCTCCCCTCTGCCTCCCCTAGTGCTGGGATGAAAGTGTGTGCCATCACGCTTTGTTTTATTGTTGAGACAGTGTCTCAGATAGCCCACGCTAGTCTGAAACTCTTTAAGTATATAAAAATGATCTTAAGCCGGGGGGTGGTGGTGGCGCACGCCTTTAATCCCAGCACTCGAGAGGCAGAGGCAGGTGGATCGCTGCGAGTTCAAGGCCAGCCTGGTCTACAGAGTGAGTCCAGGACAGCCAAGGCTACACAGAAAAACCTTGTCTCCAAAAACCAAAAAAATAAAATAAATAGATAAATAAAAATGATCTTAAGCCCCTGGTCCTCCTGCCTCTACTTTCCAAGTGTTGGGATTATAGGCGATCACTACCACCATGCCAAGCCAAAGGAGCCAAAAAACCTTTTTCAGACTTGCTTAGACCTAGGACTTAGCTGAGTGGTAGATCATCTGCCTAGCACACACAAAGCCCTGGGCTCAACCTTTAGTATGGCAAATTAATTAATTAACAAAATGAAATGAAAACCAGAAATCTTGGGCACCTCCTATAGGTCACCTAGTGTGTTCAAGATCCCCCAGTTGAGTTCTAGCACTTCAAGCCAACAAAAATATTCAGGCTGGGCATGGCTGTGCATGCTTCCCAGCACTCCAGAGTTAGAGGCAGGCAGTTTCTGAGTTCAAGGCTGTGTGTGTGTGTGTGTGTGTGTGTGT
>OU015744.1:71844626-71873111 GCA_907169655.1 Acomys percivali
GGCAGGGAAGCCAGACTGGGTTACACAGTTCCAGAGTTACCAGGCAGTGGAGCCAGACTGGGTTACACAGTTCCAGGCTAGCGCTGGCTACAGTGTGAGACTCTATTTCATAAACAGATAAACAAATACAACCACATGTTCCTTAAAAATAATCAAATTGTCTACAGAGGTCAATATACATATAAGGTCACTACATTGGGGCTGCCTCAAACCCCAGCCAGCTACTGTGGAGACTCTATCCTGAGATGCAGGAGTTTGACGTCAGTCTGGACAACAGAGCAGAACTCCACCTCCAAATCAAGAAAGGGAGTTGGGAGGGAGTGAATGAGGAAGGGAAGGGAGTAAGAAAGCAGGGAGGGATGGAGGGAGGGGAGAAGGGGGGAGGGGAGAAGAGGGGAGGGGGAGGAGAGAAGAGGGGGAGGGGAGAGGGAACCAGCCTTGCTGAAGGTTGTTGAAGAATCTGGTGGCCCACACAGGTAATCTCAGCACTGGGGAGGCAGAGGCTGGCTGGTCTCTGAGTTCAATACCAGCCTAGTCTACAAAGCAAGTCCAAGACAGCCAAGGCTACACAGAGAAACACTGTCTTGGAAAAAAACAAAGTAACAAAAACAAAAAAAAAGAATCAGAAGGTCATATGACCCGCAAGGCCTTTCTCAGGCAAAAAAAAAAAAAAAAGAAGAAGAAGAAGAAAAGAAAAAGAAAACAATAAACACACACACACACAAACACACAAATAAAAATAAAAATAAAACTCAAGCTGCCAGTGGGACTTTCCCTTTTTCAAAGCAAGGAAGATCAGGAGGGAAGACACACAGTGCTGAGAGCCTGTACATCCTGAGTGACAGGGCCGAGAGCCCCCACATTCTAAATGGCTCATTCACATCCCACATGCCTTGTGCACCTTGGTGAGTAGAAAGTGGTTTGGGGAGAGACATAGGATGACCAAGATGCCAAGGCATTTTGTTTTTGTTACCGTTTGTTTGTTTAACTCCTGACCCTCCAGGTGTGGTTTGCTGGCACATTTGACCAGCTGAGAACTACCCTTTCTCGTCAGTGCCTCCCTCAGTTCCTCTTTACCACAATTTTTTTTTTTTGTTTTGTTTTGTTTTGTTTTCCGAGACAGGGTTTCTCTGTGTAGCCTTGGCTGTCCTGGACCCACTTTGTAGACCAGGTGGCCTCGAATTTACAGCGATCCGCCTGCCTCTGCCTCCCGAGTGCTGGGATTAAAGGCGTGCGCCACCACGCCCGGCTACCACAATTTTTTTTTTAACCACAAAATTTAAAATGTCAGTAACATACAAAATGAAGACAGTACTAATCACCTCTCATATTACTGCTAGTAGGACTCAGTAGGAGAAAACAAACAAGCAATATCTCCTCAGAGGCACTCAGTGACAGGAGTAATAGCTCACCTTTGTATGGTCCTTTTAATATTTGAAGAGGCTTTTTGTTTTTGTTTTTGGTTGTTTGGTTTTTGATTTTTTGAGACACAGAGGATCTCTGTGTCACTCTATCTGTCCTGAAACTTGCCTGGTAGACCAGGCTGTCCTCAAACTCAGAGATCCTGCCTCTGCTTCCTGAGTGCTGGGATTATAGGCATGCGCCACCACTGCCTGCCTTTTGTTTTGTTTTGTTTTGTTTTTCAAGACAGGGTTTCTCTGTGTAGCCTTGGCTGTTCTAGACTCACTTTGTAGACCAAGCTGGCCTCAAATTCAGAGATCCTGCCTCTGCCTCCCAAATTCTGGGATTAAAGGCGTGTGCCACCATGCCCAGCTGAAGGGTAGTCTACACCTCTCCTGTGGCTGTGTTTGCTCCAACACACGTTTAATTAACACTTACAATGATAGGTGACTGTGCTGAGCACTGCAGACACAATGGTGAGCAGTAGACACAGCCCCCATCCAAAGAGGAAGCTAAGTGAGAAATTATGGTGGAGGTTGGTGCTGGGCGCTGGGCGCTGGGCGCTGGGGAAAGAGCAGCCTTACATGGAGCAGTTTGGTGGCTGTGGTGGTTTGAACAGGAATGGTCCCCATTATGCTTGGCCCCTAGGGAGTAGCACCACTAGGAGCTGCGGCCTTGTGGGAGGAAGTGTGTCAATGTGGAAGCAGGCTTTGAGGTCTCCTGTGCTCAAGTGTATGTCTAGTGTGGCCTACAGTCTCCTGCTGCCTGTGGATTGGGACGTAGAACCCTGAGTTCCTCTAGCACTGCGTCTGCCTGCACGCTGCCGTGCTTCCCGCCATGACGATAATGGGCTAAACCTCTGAAACTGTGAGTCGGCCCAGTTAACCGGTTTCCCGTGGTCACGGTGTCTCTTCACAGCAATAAAATTCAAATTAAGACAGTGGCATTTAAGCAAATACTTGAAAGAAACAAAGGGATTGGGCCCTGTGAACAGCCGTAGGAAGGGCATTCTGGGGAGGAGGGGTAACACTTGAGGTAACTCCCCCACAACCCCCACAACGCTGAAAGGAAAGAACCAACTCCACAGACGTGTTCTCTGATCCCCACACACTCCTCGGCGTAGGCACAGTCCCTACCTCTTGCCATCATACAAATATATATATAATAAGCAGTACATTTAAAAAGGGGAGGGGGCTGGAGAGATGGCTCAGCCATTAAAAGCACTGGCTGCTCTTCCAGAAGTCCTGAGTTCAATTCCCAGCAACCACGTGGTGGCTCACAACCAGCTGTAATGAGATCTGAACCCCTCTTCTGTAGTGCATGAAGACAGAGCACTCACATACATTAAATAAATAAATAAATAAATAAATAAATAGGGGAGGTGGAGCAGGTGCAGTGGCTGAGCAGGGGAGTCCAGGAGTAGGGCTCAGTGCCACCTCATGCAGCCTGACTTACAACATCAACAGGGTGTGCTTGCAGGGCATTGCCAGGATCCAGGCAAAAGGTGGCTCAGTCCAGATGCTTGGTGGGAGCGGTGTTTCTAGATGCACCTTGAGGGCAGAGTTGACAAGCCTCAGTGGTGAGGAGAAGAAAAAAGACTAAGAATGATGTCAATGGGGGGGGGGGGTGCGGCAGGAAAGGAGGGGTTGCCACTCCACAGGTAGAGATATTTCTTTAGACTGCCCTCTGGACAAATGCCGCTAGAGTCTCCATTTGACAGGCGCAGAAGAGATTGCCCTGGGAGCCTTCCCCCCCCCCCCCCCCGAATCAGCCAAAGACCTGGGCCTCAGAAGAAGTGCAGCGCTGACATCAAATAAACATAAAAATTAGTGAAAACAAAAATTGAGTTTCAAAAATATCAGGTAAGGCAACTTTTTGTCCAAGTACGATTTGCTGTTTAATTCTAGTCCCTGAAGGTCTAGGCATGTCCAGTTCCCACAGGGCAACTCTTTCCAAAGCGTACCCAGCTGTCACTACATCCCTGCTCTGACCCCTGGAGCCACGTGCTCAGGGGGACAGAGAAGAAAGACTACTGAGCCCTACCTGGGGCAGAGGACACAAGCCATGCCTGCTATTGCTGCAAGAACATGCCCAAACAGCCAATGGGTCGGGCCCAGCTCCTGCGGTCTTCCAGAATTCTTAGCACTCTGGTGAGTGATGGGCTCTGTCCTTGTCCCAGTTTCCAGAGGAGGAGGGGTTGTGACTGTGCAGCTGTGGGTGACAAGGCCAGCTTGGGGTCCAAGGGAAGGAGAAGTCAAGTCCAGTCCTCTCCCTGTTCCTCACAGGGCTTCAGGACAGCAACAGGACCAGTGACGGTTGAATAAAACAGGCACACAGCATGCCCACTTGCATTATGGGGCATTGACTTAGATTCAGTTCAAACACCCTCCAGATTTACTGCTTGATTAAATAAGGAATTTGGGGTGGGAGCGAGGCAGGTGACTAGATCATCACTCTGTCGATAATCAAGGTGGAAGGGTTGCAGCGAATGGTGGCCACTTCCCCTGTGTAAAGCTTTGGTTTCTATTCCTAATGCTCCGAGAAGGACTAGTGGTACTTGTAGTGATGGCTCAGTAGGTAAAATATTAGGCACACAAACGTGAGGCCGGCATTCACATCCTGTCAGGCCCACTGGCACAAGCCTGTCATTCCACCACTGGGAAAGTGAAGACAAGAGCATCCTTGGTGCTCACTGGTGAGGTGGTCTAGCCGAATCAGTGAACCCCAAGTTCTGTGAAAGACCCTGTCTCAAGAAATGAGTTAGAGAGCAATTCAGGGGGCTGGAGAGATGGCTCAGTGCTTAAGAGCGCTACCTGCTCTTCTAAAGGTCCTGAGTTCAATTCCCAGCAACCAGATAGTGGCTCACAGCTATCTGTAATGTGATCTGATGCCCTCTTCTGGCCTACAGGTGTACATGCAGGCAGAACACTGTATACATAATAAATAAATAAATAAATAAATAAATAAATAAATCTTTAAAAAAAAGAGAGAAATCTATCATTAAAAAAAAAACAGGAGATTGGAATAGATGTGAGGACATCCTATTGGGACTCTAGGTTAGGAGAATGGAGAATTAGAAGGATACAGAGGGTCTTAGAAACCTACAAGAAAAACATCATGCTAGGTGGATCTGGGCCCAGGGGGTTCTGCTGAAACTACTGCACCAACTAAGGACAATATAAGCAGAAAACATCAAACCCCTACTCAGTTCTAGCCAATGGACAGGACATTCTCCACAGTTGTGGAGGCCCCACAACGGGGCCTGACCCTGACATGAACTCTGGTGCCCCATATTTGACCACTTCCCCTTGGTGAGGAGGCCTGGTGGCACTCAGAGAAAGAATAAGCAGGCTACCAGTATGAGACTTGATAGGCTGTGACCATATAGTGGGGAAGGAGGTCCCCTTCGGTCATAGACCTAGGGGAGGGGAAGCGGGTGAAAGCGGGAGGGAGGGAGGAATGGGAGGATACAAGTGATTGGATAACAATTGCGATGTGATCTGAATAAATTAATTAAATTTAAAAAAGAGAGAACAATTCAGGAACCACCTAGTGTTGACCTCTGGCCACACATACATATAAGCACACATATGCATGAGCACAAGCACATGAACACACACAATTTTTAAAGAATAAAAGAAAAACATCAAGATGTCTAATCAATTTGCTGAAAAAATGAAAAATCACTTCAAATATGAGCTGCAGAGAGGCTGGCCCAAAGCCCACAATCAGAGTTTGGGAAACTCCATGAGGGTCTGTGCAGGAGATAACCATACCATCTCCACCCAGCCAGGGCGTCTCCAGTCTACTTAGGAGGATGCTGCCAAGAGATCTGCTCCTGGGGAGGAGTCAGAGCCACATCCTTCAACATGCACTTTTTCAGTGCCGACACACCCAGAACTATGATAGGCCAGGGAAACGTTCTGGTCCCTGTCACCAGTTGTTTATAATCTGACTAAACAGTGATCAGCTCACAGAAAATGCTTTGTAACTGACTCGCTATGGCTGAACCTAAGCGCAGGCTAGCCCTGGATGGGTCTTTAGCAGATACTTGTTACAGACATGGCATTTGCAATCTTGTCATTCAGATAGAGGAAGATCTGTGGGCCTTAGAGTTGCAAAGTAAGCTCCTGGCTGGGGCCAGGACATGGGATGTCTGCAGGGCAGGGAAGAATAGCCAGGAGTTCATTATTCCTTGGGAAGAAACTGTGCACAGCATCTATCCAAACAGGAGCTAATGCCTACAGTAAGTAAAGAACCCAAACAAATCAACAGAAATTAATAATAAGAATAATCCAATAAGAAAATTATCTGAAGGGGCTGGAGAGATGGCTCAGAGGTTAAGAGTACTGTCTGCTCTTTCAAAGGTCCTGCATTCGATTCCCAGCAACCACATGGTGGCTCACAACCATCTATAATGAGATCTGGTGCCCTCTTTTGGTGTACATGCAGACAAAAACTGTGTATATATGATAAAGAGATAAATTTTTTTAAAAGTTTAAAAAAATTTTAAAAATAGACATTTTTCAGAAAAAGACACACAAATGAACAAGTGTGTGGAAAGCTATACACAACTATGTCACAGATTGTCAGGGAAAGCACAAGAGATGCCTTTCCTCAGTAAGAATGGCTGTTTTCAAAAGATAAAGAATCACAGCAGTGTAGAGGGGTAGAGAGAAATAAAAGCCTTGCACTCGGATGTAACTAGTACAGCATGGAGACCACTCAAAAAGTGCTGTTCAGAACAGCAAGATATGGTAACTTGTTCCTATACCCAGAGCTTCAGAGGCTGAGGCAGGAGGATCACCATGAGACAAAGGCTAGCCTGCACCTCAGAGTAAGATTCTGTCTCAAGAAATCAAAGTCAGAGCTGTGCGTGGTGGCGCACGCCTTTAATCACAGGAGGCAGGGTCAGGTGGATCGCTGTGAGTTTGAGGCCAGCCTGGTCTACAAAGTGAGTCTAGGACAGCCAAGGCTACACAGAGAAACCCTGTCTCAAAAGAAAAAGAAAGAAAGAAATCAAAGTCAGGAGCTGGAGGGCTGGCTCAGCAGTTAAGAGGACTTGTTCTTGTAGAGGACCATGGGTTTGTTTCCCAGCACCCATGCGGCAGCTCAAACCATCTGTAATACCAATTAGGGGATCTGACTCCCCTTTCTGACCTCCAAGGGGTCCTGCACACAAGTGGTGCACGTAAATTCACACAAGCTCACATACATACATATACATAAAAAGTAAAGCTAGGTGTGGTGGTGCACACCCTTTCTTCCTTCCTTCCTTTCTTTTTCTGGGGTGGGGGTGGGGGCTAGGTTTTTGGCTCTTTAAGACAGGGTTTCTCTGTGTAGCTATGGCTGTCTTGGACTGCTTTGTAGACCAGGATGGCCTCAAACTCACAGAGATCCACCTGCCTCTGTCTCCGAAATGTTGGGATTAGAGGTGTATGCCACCACACTCGGCTGGTGGTGTACACTTTTAATCCCAGCACATGGAAGGTGGAGGCAGGCAGATCTCTATGAGTTCTAGGCTAGCCTGGTCTATATAGTGAGGTCCAGACCAGCCACAGTTATCCAGTGATACCCTGTCTCAAAAATGACCACAAAAAGTGATAACAAAAAATAAATCTTTAAAAATTAAAAAATGTTATATATATATATATATATACATATATATATATGTATATATATATATATATATAATAGTTTGATCCATCTGGTCTAGCAACTCCCATATCTTGGAACATACTCAATGAGCTAAAGGTTATCTGCACGTCCATGTTCACTGTCACTCTACAAAGGATAGCCAAGACACAAAAGTCCCCTAGCATTCGTCAACAGATGAGCTGCACCCTGGACCCTCTGCTTCTGCCTTCTTTTCATCACTCTTTCTGTCAGATGGAGGTAGACAACCCATGGGAACTTCTGAGGCAAGTCAGATAAGGGAGTGTCAAGGACAGATTGATTCGGGGTTTAATTAGATAGATGCATTAATGCATCCCATGGGTATTTCTGTGTGAACCTAAGTTATTTTTAAAATAATTTAGGAGGCTTTGAGAAGCACTCCGTCTGGTGTTGGGATGGAAGGGAGGTGGTCACCACTATGCTGTTGCTAAGGCACTAGAACTGTACAGGCTGAGGAGGAAGAAGGAGGTTCAAAACAAATGCAACTAGCTGTGGGGTCACCAGAGATTGCACTAACACCAGGTCAAAATGGAGGTGCATCCTGTTGCAAATACAGCACGGGACATTTATAACACATCCCTTCCTCTTTCTCCTCTTTCTCCCACCCCGCCTTTCCCTTTTCCTCCTTCTCTTTTCTTTTGAGATGGGGTCTTGCTCTAACCTATAGCCCAGACTGGCCCCAAACTTACAGCAGCCCTCCTGCCTCAGCCTCCCAGGGACTGAAATTACAGGCATGCACCATATTTCCTAGTTTATTTTTCTTTCTAGTCAGTCGAGGGCAGTCTGGACTACAAGGAACCCTCGAAAAAAGAAAAAGAAAAAAATGCCATCATGAAATTTGCAGGCAAATGGATAAAACTAAAAAAGATCATCCTGAGTGAGGTAACTCAGACCCAGAAAGACACACCTGGTATGTACTCACTTAAAAGTGGACTTCAGCCATACAGGATACCCATGCTATAATCCACAGACCCAAAGACGCTAAGTAACAAGGAGGGCCCAGCGGAGGATGCTCGAATCTTACTGAGAAGGGGAAATAAAACAGACATCTGGGGTGGATGGAGGGAGCTAACTGGGTGAAAGAGGAAGTGGGGAGGGGAGCAGGAGGGAATCCTGTGTGTAGAGGATGGCAGAAGACAGAAATGGCATCAGTCTGTGTGCTGGGCGGTATCTCTGGGACAAGCTAGGATCGAGGGCAGTGGAGTCTCTGAGGAGCAATAGGGAATACAGAACAAGACCCTGTCACTTCCTGTAAGCAGGCGAGACTTCCAATGAAGGGACAGGGATACCAACGCAGCCAGAGGCAGAGGCAGGCGGATCTCTGTGAGTTGAAGGCCAGCCTAGTCTACAAAGCCAGTCCAGAACAGCCAAGGCTACTCTGTCGCCAGGCGTGGGGGGGATGGGGGAGTGGAGGCGTGGGGGCGGGGGATGGCCAGCAGTGCAGTCAGGGATAAAGAAGGAGCAGAAAGTGAGGAAAGACTGGCCCAACTTGAATCCCATGCCATGAGAGACAGCCTACCCCTGACGCTATTAATTCTCCTATACTTGCAGACAGGAAGCTGACAATAACTACCATCTGAATGGCTTCACCTAGCAGCTGATGAAAACAGATGCAGAGTCCCACAGCCAAACATTAGGGAGAACTTGAGGAATCTTGTAGGAGACAGGGAGGAAGGAGTGAAAGAGCCAGAGAGGTCAAGGGTACCACAAGAAAACCTACAGAGTCAACTAACGGGGACCCATAGCGCCTCACAGAGACCGAACCACCAACCAGAGAGCATCCATGGATGGGCCTAGCCACCCACACATAGGTAACAGATGGACAGCTTGGTCCTCATGTGGGACCTCTCACGGCAGGAGCAGGGGTCTCTGACTCTGCCACCTGCCTTTGCATCCCTTTCCCTAACTGGAGCACCTTGTCTAGCCTCAGTAGTAGATGTGCCCAGTTCTACTTGACATGTCAAGTTGGGTTGATATCTATGCGAGGTCCCCCCTTGTCTGAGGAGAAATGGAGAGGGTCTAGAAGGAGGAGAGGTGTGAGGGGGGAACTGGGAGAGGAGGAGAGGGAGGGAGAGGGAGGAGGAGGGGCCGTGCTGTACTGTCTTTCTGCTTTGTCTATTAATAAAAACAATTTTACATCCTTACAGACACACTGAAAGAGCAAGAGTCCAAATAGGAATAAGGGAGAAAGATATCAGGGAGTTGATTTATCTTTAAAAATCCTTTCCTTAGTTGGGCTTTGTAGTACACACCTTTAAGCCCAGCACTCGAGACAGGTGGATCTTTGTGTTCAAGGTCAGCCTGGTCTACAAAGTGAGTTCCAGGACAGCCAGGGCTACACAGAACAAGCCTCTCTCAAAAAACTGTAATGACAAACAAATCATTTTTGGAGCATTGGGAATATGTGCAATCTTTGTTCTAACTACTCTGTTGTGACTTCTTATTGTAAATCAAACCCTCTTTCACATCCCCATTTGTATTTGTTAATTTCTGCTGTTTTCAAAAATGATAGAATTTCCATCGTGTGAGCTCCTGGCCCCACAGTCTGCATTTACCTCTGATCTGTACATTAGTGGGTTTAACTGGGAAGTGGCTCTGCTGGGAGGATGGGGAGGGGGCAGGATGTGGGGAGGACAGCGGGGGGCGGGGGGGCGTTGTTTACCCAGGAGAGACAACTCGCTCTCAGTCAGAGATTGCCAGCTGTTTACATGTCACATACTGCAGAAGCCATGGTGCCTGCCACTTCAATCATCTCATCATGCTCGTTATAATATTGCTGCCTTAGACATATTACCGCTTGTTCAAAGCCTTTAGACCCAGTAATGGTGAGATACAGGGTGTTATATATTTCTCGGTTGCATTTATTTACCTTGTGCACGTGTATTGTAGGTCAGAGGACAACTCGACTGTATCAGTTCTCGCTTTCTACCAGATGGTTCTGGGTCTGAGATCAAATCCAGGTCATCAGGGTTGGGACAAGCCCCTTTACCAGCTAAGCCATGGCATCAGGCCAATATACTTGTTTTAAGGTTTTTGTTTTTGTTTTTCGAGATAGTTTCTCTGTGTAGTCCTGGCTGTCCTGGACTTGCTTTATAGACCAGGCTGGCTTTGAACTCACAGAGATCTGCCTGCCTCTGCCTCCAGAGTGCTGGGATTAAAGGTGTGCACCAGCACCTCCAGCTTTGTTTTTGTTTTTTATTCTTTTTAATTTAATTTAAACATTTTTATGTGCATTGTTGTTTTGCCTGCATGTATATTGCAGACAGTTGTGAGCTGCCATTTGGTGCTGGGATTTGAACCTGAGTCCTCTGGAAGAGCAGTCCTCTCTCTAGCCCTGTCTTTATTTTTAGTTGGGTGTTACCATATTTTATCTGCAGCAATTTTTGACTGGTACATCACTTATTGAAAAGCAAAGACTGAACTATAACTCTGCTCCTTCTGCCTGTTTCCCACCACAGGGCAGTGTGAGGACAGAGGAAAAGTAGGAACAAGTGCAGTTGAAATAATCCATGTTAGCAGAAAGGATGCAAGCAGTCTCAGCACTTGAGTCACCAGAATTTTACTGCCCCCTTGTGGTATAAAAATAGTGCAACTAAAGGACTCCAGAGACCATTTACCCTGAAAATTCAAAGCCAAAAGCGAGGTAAGCTGTAAAACCCTCTGTTCCCCCACTCGATTTGAGCCTCCCCGGGGTGCTTCCAGGATTGCTGTCTTTCCCCGACACAATTCAGTGCTGTCAGCAAAGGCAGGGTGCGTTGTTAGGAGAGGGAGCTTCGGAACAACAGAACAGAAGTGAGGAAGGGAGAGGAGAAGGGGCACGAGAAGGAGAAAAAGGAGAGGGGGAGGAGGAGGATGGAGGACCAGGAGGAGGAGGAGGATGGAGGACCAGGAGGAAGATGGAGGAGGAGGATGGAGGATGGAGAAGGATGGACAGGAAGAGGATGAAGGAGGAGGATGGAGGGACAAGCGGGGAAGGAAAAGGAAACAGTAGTTTGGAAGTCAGGCTTGGTGCTGCCCTCCTAAACCCCAACTCAGAGGTGGGGGAAGGAGGGTCAGAAGTCAAGGTCATGCTCATCTTGAGCAACTTCAAGGCCGACCCGGGCTATGGGCTACGTAAGAGCTTGCCATCCTCCCCCTCCCCCAGATGAAGGAAGGTAAAGAAAACTGGGTGGACTTTAAGTACAGCTGCTAACAACAGAATAACTACATAACTTTGTTTCTCCGAGACCCTCCCCCTTCACAGGTCACGGAGCCCTGCAGTGCTGACCTGTCAGCTCTGTGTGGGGCACAGGTGCCATTAAACACGAAGGCGTCACAGTTACTAGGTACCATGATGCTCAGCAGTTACAGAGAGTGAGAGACAAACAAGTAAAGGGGCAAAACTGGCAGTGAGGCCAGGTTGACCCTCTCTGCAAATGTGCAGAGGTGGACACACTTCCTGCATGGGAAGTCTGGTGTTCCTCTTGCAGGGCCAAACTGTAGGTGAACAGTAGCGTGGCTGACCTGGCACCCCTGGCAGGTGAGTGAAGACTGGGTGGCACCTCTTCTTCTCCCCAGAGGAGCGGAGATGTGGGCTGAACAGTAATGGAAACTCAGCTAAACTTGGAGAGACTAGGACCTTTTTTAAAAATAAAAACAAAAACCACTTGGTTTGATCTCAGGACCGGGCTCCCTATTTTCAGGTCATCAATCCAGTGCAGGCAAGATTCTAACTTCCTAGGTTTCATTCCCAAGAAAGGATTGAGGCCATGTCTCATGTAGTCCAGGTTGGCCTCAGATTGCCAAGCTGTGGGTACTGTCACAGTAGCAAAATGCCAGAGGGCTCCAGTGTTCAATTCTAGACCTGGGAGGCAAAGTTGAAAATCAAAACAAAACCCCAGATGTTCTATGTGATACTAAACACCACTAAAACAAAACCCCTCAGGTGGAGGCTGGATGTGGTGTCTTACAGAAGACGGAGGTACCAATATTGACCTGATACCATCTTTCCTTCCAAATAACTTGTCAGCATCAGTTTACTGTCTTCATTTTAACCAAATGGGTGCACTTCTAAACTTGTTTTCTCTCTTTCAAGACAGGGTTTCTCTGTGTCACCCTGGCTGTCCTGGACTCTCTTTGTAAACCAGGTTGGCCTGGAACTCACAGTGATCCTCCTGCCTCTGCTTTCTGAGTAGCTCGTTTTCATTACTATAGCAAAGTAACTAAGACAGGTTACGTTTTAGAATAGAAGAGGATTTTGTCTCATGGTTCTGCAGGTGTAAGGTCTAGGGCTTTATCTGATGCCCATCTTGCTGGAGAGTTTCACCAAGGCATCAGCATCACACAGCTGGAGAGTGTGTGGAGAGAGAGACAGACACACTTAGTATCTACGCATCTGTGTGCTCTCTCCCCTAATTCTTTTTAAAGTATTTTAGTTTTAGTTTTAATTTATGTGAGGGTGTCAGATGTTGGAGTTACAGTTGTGAGCTGCCATGTGGGTGCTGGGAATTGAACCCAGGTCCTTTGGAAGAGCAGGCAGTGCTCTTAACCACTAAGCCATCTCTCCAGCCCTCTCCCCTCTTTTTTTTCTAAATTTTTATTTTATGTGCATTGGTGTTTTGCCTGCATGTATATCTTGTGAGGGTGTCAGATCTTGGAGTTACAGTTGTGAGCTGCCATGTGGGTGCTGGGAATTGAACCCAGGTCCTTTGGAAGAGCAGGCAGTGCTCTTAACCACTGAGCCGTCTCTCCAGCCCTCTCCCCTAATTCTTAAAGGACCAATAGGATTCAACTCTGGTGTCCCACATTAATACCCCATGCAGCCCCAAGGCCCCACCACTAACGCACCACAGTGGAATTCAGATTTCACCTTACCTCACACAGTCAGGATGAAAGTTCAACACATGGAGTAATAAAAACACAACCATTAAACCACAGCACACTACATTTTACACTCACGTTCTCATCCATCTTAATTCTACATGTGATTTAAATAGTATGTATCGGCCAGGCCGGCAATGCACATGTTTAGTCTCAGCACTTAAGAAGCAGGCAGATCTCTGTGAGCTCAAGGGCAGCCTGGTCTACATTGTAAGTGACAGGCCAAAAAGAGCTGTATAGTGAAACTGCCCCAAAACAAAACAAAAAACCAACAGCAACAGCAACAAAAACCTACTACATATTAGGACAGTGGCCATTTATATTTGGCCACATATTTACTTCTCTAATATTTATCCTTAATTTCTCAATTTTACATTTTCAACAGTAAGCTCCAGCCAGGCCCAATGAATGACTTTATCTTAAAAAAAAAAAAAAAAGAGGAACATGGAGAGTTCGTTCTGTGGTTGTTGCACTTGCTGTTCTTTCAGGGCACCTGAGTTTGGTTCCCAGTGCCCATAGAGTGACTCACAAGTGTCTGTAACTCCAGACTGTGTTTGTTTTTCTGAGACTGGATCTCACTATGTAGGCCGGGCTATCCCGAAGCTTGCCATGTAGAACAGGCTGGCCTGAATTTCAGTCATTGGGCCCCTGTCTCCCAAGTGCTAGGATTAAAGGTCTGCACTACCATACGCAGCTCCATACCTTTTTATGTAAGAAGGCAGACATTATTCAAACTACTCTTGTATTTTAAAAATAGATTTATTTTCAGAACAGTCTTGGGTTTACCAAAACGTTGACCAGACAGTATAGTCACCATACACTGCCTCACATGCAGCTTCTGCTATTATCAATATCTTCCAATAGTGTGGGGTCTTTTGTACATTTGATGAATCAAAACTAACACACGAGGGCGGTGAGACAGCCCAGTGGGTAAATGTTCTTGTCACACAAGCTTGACAACCTGAGTTGAACTCCCATGGAAAGGAGGAAAGAGAACTGTCTCCACTAAGCTGTCCTTTGACCTCCACAAGCTCACGACAGACACAACAATAAATACATAAGCTCTAACACGTTAGCACACTACTGTTGGTAGAAGTCCATACTCTGAAGCAGGGCTCACTTTCGAGAGCGATGTGGAGGTTCTGGCAGGGGAGCACAGCTGTTCATCCCTTTAACTGAATTGGTCCTCCCACTTCAGGGAAGGCTGTCCTCATCTGTCAAGTATGAACCTTCAAGAAGGACCCAAGAAGCAATGGGTCACACTTAGCTCCTCAAGTCAGCCAAATCAAGCCTGTCAATCAATGCAGTGAGGGAGATGTCACAGACAGGGCTTCACGTTCAAGGGGACAGACAGGGTCTCTCTGTGTAGCGTTGGCTGTCCTGGACTCACTTTGTAGACCAGGCTGGCCTCAAACTCACAGAGATCTGCCTGCCTCTGCCTCCCTGAGTGCTGGGATTGGAGGCGTGTGCCACAGCACCCAGCCATGAGGTACTCTTTACATGTCACTACAATATCCTCACTAAATAACTTCTCTGCCACAGATATTTTGTGTTCTGCTTATTCATCCGAGTCACCACCCAAACTCTGGCAACCATGGATATTTTTTTTTTACTGTCTCCATAGTAGCGCTTTTCTTGTGAACCAGACAGCTGGACTCACCCAGAGCCTTAACTTCTGCACAGCATCCTTCATTTGATGATGCTTAACACTCCTTTCTATTTCTGATTATTACATTGTATATGCTTACTTGTTGGGCCCTATGGCTGAATCTGTCAGCCCTCTGAGGCCCTGAGGACAAAGACTGAGCCTGGCTCGAGTTTCAGCAACAGTCTAGGGTAAATACTTCTGCATAGGAATGACTCAGCATGGTCCATCCTGGTGTGAGCCCCGCCTGCCAATAGCCACAAACCAATTGGTGCCACTTTACATTCTGGGAGACATCATATCTCCTGAGGCCTAACGCCCTGCCCACTCCCTATACTATATATAAGAGAAACTTGCCACAATAAAGTTGAGACCTCACTCTGACGAGTCTCCCAACAGTGTGTTTTTCCTCCGGGTGCCAGAGGAGGAGGCTGGGTCACTGACACTCACCATCCCACTCAACCCCCAGGGAGAGGAAATGGCGGGTCCGAATCCTCTCCCTTTCCAGCCCGACCTGCCGGGTAAGAGACCCAACACTTACTAACTTTTTGCCAATACCAAATATCCATGTTCTGTCTTGTGAGTAATTTTTTTAAAAAAAGATCATTTATACAGTATTTGGCCTGAAGAGGGCACCAGATCTCATTATAGATGGTTGTGAGCCACCATGTGGTTGCTGGGAATTGAACTCAGGACCTCTGGACAAGCAGACAGTGCTCTTAACCTCTGAACCACCTCTCCAGCCCTTTATGAGTAATTTTGGCTAGACTATTTTACGGTTAATTTCATAAGAAACTACCAAACTGTCTTCCAGAGTGGCTCTACCATCTTGTACTCCCATCAGGAAGCAGTCAGAATGTTTGTTGGTTTTTGTTTTTGTTTTATTTTTTGTTTTTGTTTTTGTATTGCTGGCTTTTTTACATTTTAGCAATTCTACTACTGAGTTTGTACATTGAAGTTTTAAATGGCAGCTCTTGATGACACAGGGTGGTGGTGTCACACGCCTCTCTCCAGTAAGGTATCCAGATGTTTTGTTGTTGTTGTTGTTGTTGTTGTTGTTATTGAAAGAAATCATTGTCTAGCCCAGACTTGTCTCAAACTCAGAACAATCCCCCTGCCTCTTTTCACTTTTCTTAGTAATGTCTTCCACAACCACAAGTACTAGGATTATATACATACCTAAATGCCTAATTTCTACCTATTTTAAAATTTGGTTTTGCTATTCAGTCTTAAAAGTGCATTCATGTTTTGGAGACTACTTCTTTGGCATGTGTGTGTTTTGAGACAGGGTCTATGTAGCCCAGGCTGGCCTGACTTCAAGGCCATCCTCCTGCGATAGCCTCCCAAGTACTGGGATTACAGATGTATACCACCATAGCCAGCTTTCACTGTAACATATCATACATTCATACAAACCTTCACGCTTTGTTCATATTTACCCCTGAGTTTCCCTCCCCTGGGTCCCCCCCAACTTGCTGCTTTGCTTCTTCCTCTCCAACAGCACTTCCTGCTTCCTTATCATATACTATATTACCCTCTTGCACATCTTCCTCCTCTCAGTCCTCCTTCTACTTTCATGTTGCATGTGTGTATTCGTATTTAAATCTAGACTCCACATATGAGAGAGAAAGGTAAGTTTAAGGGAAGGTGGCACCTTAAAGTAGGGCACCGTCCACCACTACACCATGACTAGGAATTCATGGCAACAGGAACTTGAGGCACCCAGGCTCACTGCAGAGTCAGGAGGCAGGGAGCAATGACTTGATGCTCAACTAGGCGTCCCCTTTTTATTCAGTTCAGGACCCTAGTTTTTTTCTTTTGTTTTTTCTTTTCTTTTTTAAATTTATTTGTTATGTTCACAGAGTTCTTCCTGAAGGCCAGAAGAGGGCACCAGACCTCATTATAGATGGTTGTGAGCCACCATGTGGCTGCTGGGAATTGAACTCAGGACCTTTGGAAGAGCAGTCAGTGCTCTTAACCTCTGAGCCATCTCTCCAGCCCCTCAGGACCCCATTTCATGAAATGGTGCCACCCAAAGTTAAGGTAGTTCTTCTGACCTCAATTACCCTGATCCAGACAAGCTCTCAGGCATGGCCAGAGGCTGGTCTATTCTAGACAAGCTCTCATAAGCATGCGCAGAGGCTTATCTCCTAGATAATTCTAAATTCTGCCAAGTTAAAGTCATTAACCATCACAACTCTACCCTTGTCAACTTGATACCCAAACACCTTACTTTCTTTTTTTTAATATTTATTTATTTATTTATTTATTTATTTATTTATTTATTCATTCATTCATTTATTTATTTATTTATACAGCATTCTGCCTGAATATGTGCCTACACACCAGACAAAGGTACCAGACCTCATTATAGATGGTTGTGAGCCACCATGTGGTTGCTGGGAATTGAACTCAGGACCTTTGAAAGAACTGGCAGAGCGCTTAACCTCTGAGCCAGCTCTCCAGCCCCCCAAACACATTACTTTCAAAGCGTAATTTCCATCTCCACGGGCTCATGGCCATCTCATAATGCAAAGTCCTCATCATCTTTAACACTTCTAACACTGTTTTAAAAGTCCTCGTCCCATCTGAGACTCATAAACCATGAACTCCTGTAAAAAAGAAAAAAGAAAAACCAAACAAATTACATAGACAATGGCATAGCACAAACTTTCCTATCCCAAAAGGGAAGAATAGAGACAAAGCAAGGAAAGATCAAATGAAAGCAGGGCAAACATCAACTTCCATGTCTGACATCTGGGAGTCACGACAGAAATCGTCTGTGCTTCAGATGATTTAGGTAGGTAGCTCCTTTTTCAGTTGTGACACCTATAGCATATGGTGTTGCTTGGGGCAACTCTGCTGGGTGACTGCAGCTTTCTTCAGATGTCCCAAGGTCCTGGCATGTCCGATGTTCTGAGTCACCACTGCAGCTTAGCCTCAGACACAGAGACACACACCTGGACAACCCCTCTGATCCCACATGTTCACTGCTGCCCCTGGCATGGGGCCTGACTCCCTTCGATCACAAGCTGCCTTTGTTTCTGTGTGCTGACCAGGGGAGACACTTGCCAGACGTTGCTTCTGAGCACCATTCTCCATTTATGCTCTTTCCTTTCTAGTGAATTTGCATTTCACAACACAGAGCCTTTAGTGGGTGGGGTCTTACCCTCACAAGCCAAGTTCCCACTGTCTTGTTTTTCTTAGCATTCATGTTTTTTTTAAAACTTCCATCAAAATGGCCCATTATGCTCTCCCTGCAGTACTCAAGGGCTTTCCTAGTCCAGTGTTTCCAATTTTCAAACCAGTTCCAAGGGCCTAGGAATCACACAGTCAAGTTTATCATAGCACTAGGCCTGCTTTTCAGTACCAAATTGCACTATTTTCCTGATTGCTGTGATAGAATAAACACCTAACAAAAGCAGCTCGAGGGAGAAGAGCTTATCTGGGTTAACAGTAGAGGTACAGTCAAGTCGTGGTAGCAAAGTCATGGCAGCAGAAGCACAAAGTAGCTGGTCACACTGCATCCAGGTGTAGGTGGAGAGTGGTGAACCCTGTCAACTAGTTTTCTCCTTTTCATTTCCTCCAGCATCCTGGTCCTCTTGGTGCCACCCAGCTAAGGTGGGTCTTCCCACTCTAGTTACCCTCATCTAGGCCATTTTCACAGGCACAGTAGGGTAATTTCGATCTGGATAATAGCCCTCACAGGCATGTCTCCTCGGTGAGTCTAGATCCTGTCCACATTAACCATCACACTGCAACATTTGTCTAAACCTGTCATGGAATATGAAGATCTCTCGGTTCCATCCATTTATTGTCAAATGACATTTCACTCTTTATAGCTGGGTTGTATGATAACATTTTTCTTGGTCCATTATCTGCTGGTGAGCATCTGGCTGATTTTGGAAGTTCAGCTGTTACATCTTAAATCCTGGAATCAGGGAGTATTAATCTTCAAACTTTCTTCTTACCTATCAACTTTAATGTCACTTTGTCAATAGTCACAAAACAAGTTTTGGTGGTATTTTTATTGATAGAATTCATAGATCAAGCTGGAAAAGGCCCCAAGGATACTGTCTTTTTACTTACACACTTGGTATCTCTCTTAGGAAGTGTTCTTTCTGCTTCTATCTTTTGAAGAGACAAACATAATTTCTTCCATAAACATGTCATAGAATTCAGCATGAAATGGTCTGTTCCTATTGCTTACTTTATTTATTATTTTTTTTCTTTTTTGGTTTTTCGAGACAGGGTTTCTCTGTGTAGCCTTGGCTGTCCTGGAATTCGCTCTGTAGACCAGGCTGGCCTTGAACTCAGAGATCCACCTCCCTCTGCCTCCCAAGTGCTGGGATTAAAGGCATGCACCAGCACTGCCTGGCCTATTGCTTATTTTTAAGGCAACTTCTTTGATAGCTATCCCAAGTCCCCAGTTCTCCTGGACAGGAACACCTTTCAAAGAATGAAACCATTTAAGTGATAAAAATAATTAATCAGAATAAAACAAGAATAAAAAAAAATCAAGGGGTAGAGTTGTTCATAATGTTTTTTTTTTTCTTTTTAAACTGGGTCTTGTGTAGCTCGGTTGGGCTTGAACTCACTATGGATGTGAGATGACTTTCTGCCTCTACTATGCACATGGCATGTGTGTACCCTGACTGGCTTCCATGCCACATCCGTTGTTCGGAGCCAGCCCAGGGTCATTCAAGGCTAAAAGAGTCTACTGGCTATGGAAAGATATTGATGCCCCGTTCCAAAGCTAAACTTCTTCCTTTCAGCCTCTGCATAACTTCCTCCTTTCAGCCTCTGCAGATGCTGTTTAGCAGATTAGCTCAGGACTTTCCGAGAGATAGTTAGCTAAGATAAGATGAGATAGTTAGCTAAGTTAAGATAGAAATTGTTTCGAGATAAACCACAGGATGTTCCCCTGATAGTATTATCTGGAGACATTCTCGGCGCCCCCCCTCTACTGCTTAGCTTCTGCCTCCACCCCATATAAGCTTTTGCTTTTGATTCAATAAACAGACCTTGATAGGAACGCTACTTAGTCTCGCCTCTTTCTTTCCCGTCCCATCTCTCAGGTATGGCTCCCCTCTCGACCCTGTAATTACTGGTCCTGCTGGACGGGACAATCCATGACATCTATAATGATGTCATCGTCTTTATTTCTAGTGTCTCTCTTTTTTTTTTTTTTTTTTGTTTTTTTTTTGTTTTTCGAGACAGGGTCTCTCTCTGTGTAGCCTTGGCTGTCCTGGACTCCCTTTGTAGACCAGGCTGGCTTCGAACTCACAGCGATCCTCCTGCCTCTGCCTCCCGAGTGCTGGGATTAAAGGTGTGCGCCACCAAGCCCGGCTTTCTAGTGTCTCTTAATTGCCTATTTAACCTAGCTAATTTCTTTAGCTGATCATTTCAAGCCCTGGCTCTTAATATTATTAATTTTCCTCCAGTAAATTCCTACTTACAAGTTTGGGTTAGATTTTCCCCCTTCCAAGTTCTGCTCTAATTTTTTATTTCTTTTGATTAACTTGTTGCTCTTCTAGTTTCCTAAAGAGGAGGCTTGATAAATTTAGATCTTGATAATTTTTATTTCTTTTGATTAACTTGCTCGTCTTCTAGTTTCCTAGAGAGGAGACTTGTGTTGGACCCTGGCCCAAAATGTTGGACCCTGGGAGTCCAATTCAGGAAGGGGGGGTCGCTGCGAGAGACCATTCAAGTCACACCAGCTGAGAGGTATAGGTAAAATTTATTACACACACCAGAAGTCCCAATTGTTGATGCGTCAGGGTCCCTCAGCACTCAGGAGGTAGCTGTTACAGGTTTGTTTTAAAGGCAAAAACCACAAAGCAGGTGAGGTTGCTTATCACTGGAAACCATATGGACATTAGGACATCTGGCCTGGGGGAACCTCTTGTGAGGACATCTAATATCTGCAAATTTGCATGTAACTATTCTGGGAATTAGGGTGGAACTCTTGAGGTTAGCAGTTTCCAGAACTGGGAGAAGCCTCTGGGTTCAGAAGTTTAGGTTTTCAGGCCACTGGGCAAGCAAACAAGCATCTTACATTTTATAATTTTACAGTTTTTCACTTGCTAAGTTTGAAAGCCATCAGCTTCCCTTGCAGGGACGGTACATTTGCTGCTATCTGCATGCGCCTGTGCGTGTGAACCACCTGGCCACCTCTGACTACTTGAGATCCTTTTCCTTGCACCTCCTACATTCTATGAACATTCATATGAGCCACCATACCCAGTATCCAAAGTTGTCTTCACTTCTTGAGATTTCCCTGACCTCTGTGTGTGTGGCTTAGTTACCACTAACTTAATGACTACGATTTTTAAACACCTCTCTAGAGTTCTAGTTTAATTCCATGTGGTCCCATATGGGCCTGAGAATTATGTGTACTCTGCTGTTGGGGTGAGTAACTCTGTAGATATCTGTGGCCAAATTCTGCCATGTCGGAAATCCTGTGCTTAGGCTGCATGCTGTGACCTTCGAGTTGCTGATCTTTGCCTCACGAGGTCTTGTGTTCTAGGCTATCCTTGGACTATTTACCTTTGAAAGAAGTAAGGAAGTCCCAACTTGGAACTACCCGGAGGATCAAGGAAGTTCTTACAGGGAACTACTCAGAGAACTAGGAAAATCTGGCAGGGAGTGATTCAGGCTAACGTATTCTTGCCTGGGGACTAGGGTGAGTGGAATTAGAATAGATCCTATTGACCCTGCTCTCTATATATTACTAGTCGGAACTAAAGCGATTCTTGATCAGAAATTTCTAGACATGACCCGTTATTTCTCATGTCTCTGTACCCTACTTTCAACCCCCACTCCCTCTTTCAGGTGAACCCTGATTCAATGTGGGTTGGCGCCCAAACAGGGACTGAAAACGTGGTTGGTTGGAGTATGGTCTAAGGAATAGTTTATTGCCTTAAACTTAGAATTTTTGTGCTTAATTTTTGCTTTTAAGAGACTTAACAATTTTCCAAACTGGTCTAGGGAATGGAGTTAATTCCAAACTCCCTAGCTACAAGGTATTTATAATTTTCTTGTTTCTTTGCCTAATTTTTACTTGAGAGATGTTTCTAAATATTTTTTAAGTTCTCAAAAAAGAAACTAGTTTTGTCCTTGGAACTAGACATTTACAGCTGGGAGTTTTCAGCTGAGATCAAACTAGTTAAACAAGCCCAGGCTACAATGTCCTTGAGCCAGATAATTTTAGACACTACTCCTAGCTACCTGCGGGCTCGACTATTACAGAGCAGAGATGGCTACAGATATGTAGCAGGTTGGAGAGATGGAACTAGTAGGCTGATTAACACAGGCAGAACCCTGATTCGATTTGTCCCACGGGCCAGGACACATCAAATATCAACTATATCCAGTTGACCAATGTGTTTTCTTTGATTTCTTTCTGAACCTAGGGTCACACATTTTAGCCAAGTGCTCTACCATTGAAGTAAGAGCTGATGGTGCATTATGCTCCACCGTATGGGACCCTCCCTTGGATGTCCACCTCTTAGATTTGTTCAGACCAAACCTGTAATAATTCACCTACCACAATTCTCTCAGTACTGGCTCCAACAGGAGTCTCTACTCCTGAGTGTCTCAGCAAGCTATGAGTCTCTTGACTACTTTTTTAGCAATGGCTTACCTGTAATTATGGTCAAGAAGGCTCGCCTTGCTAGTTGTCTTTATTAAGCTAGGATTAACTTCACCAACAGTAGTACTTTCTAAACTGCTAATGTTTTGCTCACATTAATATTAATTGATGAGAGGGGGGAAAAGCATTTACATTGTTTTTAAAACTCTGTCTTTTAGACTGGTTGCAGTGGTGCACACCTTTAATCACAGCACTTGGGAGGCAGAGGCAGGTGGACTGATGAGTTCAAGGCCTGCCTGGTCTACAAAGTGAGTTTAGGAGAGTCAGGGCTACCCAGAGAAACCCTGTCTCAAAAAAACAAAAAACAAAAATTCTTTTACAAAATGGTTCTGTAAATGCAAGGGCCTATCAAGAGCACACCAAAAGTATCATCTCAGGGCATCATACCGCAACAGCACCACCATCTAGTCTCCTTGCCATGTCACCCGTTCACTGATGGCCTCTGTTCTGCGTCTGGTCTTACACTTACATCTACAATCATTATCATCATCATCATTATCATCGTCGTCATCATCTCTCCAGAAAACAAAAGTGAGCTCATCAGTTACTGTTGGTTGTAAATGGGGAAGCTGTTAGCCAAATGCTCACTCACAGCAGTTATTTTGGCTTTCTATTTACCTCATGCTTTACTGTGTCTTCTGAACTACTGTTGCTCTAAAAGGGGGGGAAGAGGGAGGGAAGGAGGGAGGGGGGAGAGAGAGGGAGAGAGAGAGAGAGAGAGAGAGAGAGAGAGAGAGAGAGAGAGAGTGTGTGTGTGTGTGTGTGTGTGTGTTTGAGTCCTTGATCTTTGATCAAGTCTATTCTATTCAGGCTACTTTCCAAATACACCTTAATCCTGAAAGAATAGGTGTTAGGATGTGAAAGCACCTTTGACTCTTGTTGGTCAGAGACCCCTGACATGTGAGCACTTACAATAAGAGCCTTCTAAATGTGGACGCTTAGTTCTTACACTGAGTTGGAAAGAGTTGTCCTTGTTCCTCAAAGATAACATTAATTTTCTTTCCAATGATAGGATTTTTTGGACACACTGAGATCTGCTCTCAAATGCCTTAGAAATAAAAATTCATTTATATTATTATAAAGAATAACTTCTAAAAAACCAGAGAAAAAAATACACCACACGTTTTATTAATGGTAAATGTTTGCATTTATTCTAAAAAGCTTAGTTTTTACTAAGCTTTTTTAAACAAAAGCAAGAATCATTTTTCCATACAGAAACTTTATCCATAAACAAGACTTAAATTTATTCCAACATTGAAAGCTAAAAAGAACTGGAAAAATTACAAAGCAAAACACTTGAGTCAACCTTTTTTCTACCAGTTGAATATACTGTACTTAAAATGGCAGACACATACTGAAAGAAACACAAAAACATGCATTTAGTCTACAGATCAGCATTAAGAATGACATGCAATTCATGATTTTCTTTTACCTAATTAATTAACGAAGGGTTTGGCTTGGTTTGGCCTCCACTTGAGAGGAAGATGACCTGTTTCCCGAACTGATCCTTTCTGCCCTAGACAGGAGCATGAGCTCTCCTCTCCACAGCCGCCCTGTAAGGTGATGTGCATAATGACAGCAAACACCACTTTTCTGGTAAGAGTGCCACGGCCTTGATAATCATTTTCACAAAACCAGAACCAAGTGCAGCGGCACAACACTTCCCTCAGCACACGCAGTCCTTAGCAGTGTGATTAGGAGCGCACTGGACACTGCCTACAAGGCTTTTAAGTGCTGCCAAGTTAATAGTTCTTTCAAGGCACTGAAGACATATGCAGATGGAGTTTCCAAAATATATTAACAATTGCTTAAACTGTTAAAAAGCCCTGAGTCAGAACTTTCAATAGCTTCCTGAAACTGTACTCAGATAAAATGGCATATTTGCTTATTTCATAAAAAATTAGAAAACCATTTTGCTTTTGAGAAAAGAAGTCATGTTTATGAAATAAAATCAAGAGAACTCTACAGGGCAATCCAAATACTCAGCACCACATCTTTCCTAGGCAGCCTACACAAATTCAAAACTTTTAGATTTAGGCACCAAATTAATGGGACAGGTCACTTTCCCTGTACTTCTATTGCTTAAATTCTCAAAAAAGAGGAAGAAAACCTAACTTTAACCTAAGGTTCTTTCCTTTTCACTAACAAATTAAGACAAGATGCTAAAAGGGGGAAAGAAAAGCAATATTCTGGTAGAAAAGGAGGTAGAAAATGCCAAAGTAGCAACTTAACTTTATTAACTGTCCACTCCTATTTTACACTGTGGTTTACCCACCGCCAGCCATTCATCAGCCAGTGACACTCAGGTCAAAGGATGTCTCCCTCACTGCAGTGAAGCAACATACACGAGACCACACTGAGCAGCTTCCTCACATTTAATGTTTAGAAACATACAACTGTAATTACCAATACTGCTGTCGCACACACGTTTGTGTGTGAGTCAAAAGGGTATACATGATTATCAATTAGTATGAGTAAGCTCCTATTTTAAGAGTCAAGCAAGCTAAACTAAGTTGCCATTTTCAAAGAAAAATGTATTCTGAGACTTTGACAGGTACACTCAGTGACAATTGATGTTTATAACAAGGCACAAATTACTTGTGAAAATCTATTACCATCCCAATATAGCAGAAAACCAAAGCCAACTTAGTTCTCATATTTAAAATATGTTTCCCACCTCTGGCTCAAAATGAAATAATAAACATTTTCAATTAATATACATGTAAAAATAACAATTATGGCAGAGGAGAGATGCCCTTCCCTCACATTTCAGGAACCTGATATCTACCTAGGTTTGTATCTCCTTGCTTTATTTGTAGTCAGAACCCGACTGCACAGAGAAAGGAGAAGTACTTGATGGATGTGGTATTTCAACTGTGCAGGACGACGTTCCACGCTTGTTCAGAAGTCAGGATGACAAACTTTATGATATGTGGGTCTCATTGCAATAAAAAGCAAAACAAAAATGTATTCCATGAGCCAGTTTTTATATAAGTTTTACTATAAATGTTTCAGACATTCTAAAAGGATAAGTACTTTTCCTTTTAGACCTTAAAAAAGAAAGTTGTGTTAATCTGTAATTTACAAAATAAATGGCAAGCCACATGAAAAAAATTGACCTAATAATCCTTTTTATTTTATAATTAAATATGTCCTCTCCACTAACACTGTGCAAATCCTACACACTGCTTCCCGCATCTGTGCTTATTGTTTTTTGTTTCCTATTTGTTGCAGCCCAATGTCCTAAACCAAACCTGTTCCACTTAGCACTGTCCTAGTTCACAAGTTTAACTCTTCCTAGTCCAAAAAGTGTCCAGAATTCAAAATAAACAAAGAACATCTATGAGGCAACACATGATTACCCATGATGCTCTTATGTGTAAAAATGACCCAGCAAGGTTTGAATTTTGAACTAGACAAATCTTAAGCAGCATGCATTTTCAACATTCTAAAGTAAAATGTTCTTTCAGGCTAAAATCATCAAAAATATAAATTTAAGAAGTTATTTCCAGTTAATTTTACATTTCAGTAGACTTCTGGTTAATCTGCCATTATTAAATTACAAATACCTTAAGCATAATTCAGGCAACAAAACTAAATACTTGCCTAGTACAATATTCCTACACTAATATAAAATTATCTTCTCTTGAAAACCTTGCTCCCAGTAAAATTATGCATGTACACAGCCCGGGTAAGAATGTTAAACTGTGTGAACAAGGGCCACTGTGCTAGCACCATCTGGCAAATTGTATATATTTAGAGTGAGAAAGCTGACAGTCTTAACTGAATAAAAGAGAAGATGTGGTAGGGCGAGGGGAGCAGAAAGGGAATCCAAATATTGTTCCCCACAGCTCTCCTGGGACAGCAGTGAGGGATGCTAACAGTGTCTCAGGATCTTGTCCTTCTGTCCAACTGCAGCCCACACTGTGAGTGTACCAAGATGCTGACCTCTCCATCAGTCCCTGAAGTCCAATACTTTAAAAAAATGAATGCATGTCATGTAAAAATAATTCTAAGGGAATTAAGACTTCTTCTGAGGCACAGGAAAAAGAGTCTGGGTAACAAGAAGGAAATATACCCAAGGGGCCAAGTACTGTGACGAGACTAAGAGGTAGCAGTTTCAGAGAGTGAGGGAGGAGTCACTGGCATGAGTCAGTTCTTGGTCTGTCTCCTGTAAACCTAAAACAAATTAACAATAACTTTAGGTTCCTGAAGACTGAATAGAAGACTATCTTGTATCCATAGCATAAACCCCAGGTCTCCAGCACTGCAGACTTTACAGCTTCCCTCACAGACAGTGTCCTAAAAGACTGTGCTCTGCCATGGAGGAGACATGCTGGAGCTAGTCAGCTCAGGAGACAGAGAACAGTGATGTGAGTGAGATGCAGCTGTTGCCCACGGGTTCTTGCATTCACAGACTGCAGCAGCCATCCCTCCTTGCCTGATGGCGAGGATAAAGAGTTGGGCAGCCTATGGCAAGGAAGAAAAGATCCTCACTTTGGCTATTTCCAAGGCTGTAAGAAGACAGTCTGTCTCTTTTATGTAAACATCGTGTCATCAGATGTATTTTTTTAACTTCAAATTATATTTAGAAAATAGCCTCATTGGTTCCTTACTACATAGCTAGAGTCAGAACATAACATTCCTAATTTGAAACTGATAAAGACTACTCCATCCAAAATGATTACCAGCTGTTGGGTGTGGTGGGGTCCTCATCCTATAATCCCACAATTTGAAAGGCAGAGGCAGGAAGATCATGAGGTTGGGACCAGCCTGAGCTACACAGTAAGTTCCTGGCCAGCTTGGAATACATAGCGAGACTCTTTTCTCAAAAACACAAAAGAGAAATACAGCAGTTACTCAGCTAACCGCGGATATGGAACTGCTGAGTCTGCAACACAGCCAGCACAGCTCACTATGAGGCCTGGCAAAGGTGGTGGCAAGTAAACCACCAGCAACAGAGTGCGGCCAGGCTAGACCCTGCTCTCCCACATTTAGTTGCTACAGCAGAGAAACAGAAACAAGCTGGACAGATTTAAATGGGGGGAATTATTCCTAAAGAACACTATACTTAAGTTTAAACATAGTACATAGTAGACACTATTGTAAACAGCTATTTCTTATAGTCTAGCAGTGAGGACTCTCCAAACACTTATGTATATATTTACGCTAGATACAAAGATTACTCATTTAAAGAAGATAAAATGCTTAGGCGCCTAGCCAAGTCAACATGTCATCACATGCTTTGCCATAAATGCCCCACACCCCCTTCTAAGTAACTACCTGACACTAAGCTATGTAGTATATCTGAGTCAATGGGGGCAGTTTAAAGAGTACTCATCTGTAGGTATGAAGAAAAACTATGTTCTTTATAGTAGAAACTACTATCTGAGAGAGAATGGAAGTAAGGCTTCTGATGAAGGTAGAATCCGTAACACTGTCAGAATTAACAGACATACAGAGAAGATTGCTGCCTCTAACAGTGCATCACCCAGCTGAGCAGACCTCAGAGGCACAGACGGGACAGTGTGCATGCACTGATGAGACCAAGCCCAGGTCAGCAGTCACTGCACACAACGGAAATGACTTTTCACACATGTACAAATGGCTGGTCCAGCAGTGACAAGTTAACACAAGGAGTGCCGCAGTAGTGGTCAGGTAGGAGGTGCGCCTGCACCTTTCTGTGCTAGCCTTCAGTTCTTACGACAATTTTGATTTTTCTTTTCACATCTACTGTTGATTTTGAAATTAGTCATTTATTTAAGTTTTCCTTTTAAGTCTAGAAAATAAGGTAAATCCATTATTCTCTTAGCCCATACTTCCACTTACCTAAAAATTCATAAACAATCATTTGGATAACTTCTAGTTATCTTGAAATACAAACTTTCCTTCAGTACTGACGTAGCCATGTGGCATCTTCACTACTTTTATCATTTAACACATGTGACACAGTCTGACTTGCCGCACTCACCTTAGGTATGACTTTTTGGAATAGCTATGTCAGTTCACTACGTGAAATCATGACAATCGTGAAATCATGACAGAATATTGACTTTTTAAGTCAAGTTCTAAGGTTTAACATATGTATAAATTAAAAAAGAAAAATGCAATAAAAACATGTGATAGGAGGTCCTTAAAGAATTTTCCTCTTCAAAGCCAAAAGCAAATTTTCTATGAATTGCCATGGATTTGATTTTCCAAATTTAAGAGGGAAACACACACACACACACACACACACACACACACACAC
>OU015744.1:71873121-71907244 GCA_907169655.1 Acomys percivali
CACACACGCAATTTCAAACACTGTATGATGTTTTCGTTGTGATGGTGGTACATATATAGTCTAATTACATTCTAAGAAGGAAATTATGAAATTACAGATTAGCCCATTAGATTAAACTTCCCATTAGCTTTAGAACTTACTAAGACCTCATGATCACATACTTTAGAACTAACAAAACACTCTTGTGTTTCTTAATCAGTACAAAAGAATCCTCCGTTCAATTGCCTTGCGACAAATTGGGCATTCACTCATTCGGTCTCCACAGAGCTGGCATGTCCCGTGGCCACAGAGGAAAATCATGTTCTTCAGACGATCCAGGCACACAGGGCACATTGTCTGAAATGTAAGGAGACAATGAGTAAATGTGAGCCATTAAGTGTAACATGACAACTCTTTCATGTCATTAGTTTTCTCTTCTGGTTTTGAACAAATAACCTATTGTTTTTCAGAAATAAAATTTTCAGGTTTTGTTTGTTTTTTTGAGACAAGGTTTCTCTGTGTAATAACTAGGGCTGTCCTGAACTTGCTTTGTCGACCAGGCTGGCCTCAAACTCACAGAGAATCCCCTGCCTCTGCTTCCCAAGTGCTGGGATTAAAGGTGTGTGCCCCCATACCCAGCTGCTTTTTGTTTTTTGAGGGGGGATTTGAGACTAGGTGTTGTTATAGAGCCTTGGCTGGTGAACTCACTACGTAGACCAGGCTGCTTTCAGACTCAGAACAGATCTACCTGCCTCTGCCTCCCAAACACTGGAATTAAAGGTGTGTGCTACCACAGTCAACTTAAAAATATGTTAGTTATTTAAAAATTAGTTGTTCAAAAATTGTTGTATCAAAGCATCACTCCTATGAAACAGATATTAGTTATTCTTTCAAAATAGTATAAAGGTGATACATAAAACAAACATTATGGAGCTCAAGAAACACCTCAGAGGTTAAGTACTCTTACTGCTCTTGCATAGGACCTGAGTTTGGCTCTCAGCACGCACACACTGACTCACTGGTCCAGGGGATCTGACCTCCACTGCCTTCTACATTTATGAGATGCACATAAACTCTTGCTCACAAACACATATAAAATAAATGAGAACACATCCTGAAAGTAACTATTATATAAGTAAATAATGCTAATTACAAAAGGAGAATGATCAACGGATGAAAGCAGGCCTGCTGCACCTGAAGCTGACTTGCCACCTCCAGGTGCCCAGGTGTCTTTGTGTGGTACTAAGTGGGGTGCAGCGGAGGAGGCCGCTGAAGGCCCTTGCTAGGTACTATGCTGGACACAGCACACCCAGTCCTCTTAGTAGTCACTTCCAGGCTTAGCCTGGTTCAGAACACTTTCAGGACACGTCAGCTGGCACTGTGTGGCCCCAAGGTCTTGCTGCACTACTCTGCTAATAAGACTGAGGAAAACATTAGGTATGTGCTTTTGGCTACTCTAGTAAGAAGTCATGATTTTTTCATAGAACATACTTTACAAAACCCCATTTTACGCTAATGTAACACTTATTATGAGTTCTCTCTCCCTGCTAACATAGAAAGAAAATGAACAGGAATGCCTGGATTACTACATGAGGCCTCAAGTCTATGGCAATGCAGCTAGTAACTTTGATGATACTAAGACCACCGTAAAAGACAAACAAAACTGCTACAATTATCTATCTTGAAATTTCAAAAAAAAGCAAGATTGGGGGGGAGGTGTCACATTTTTAGACTTTTAGAAAGTCAGCCCATTCATTTAGTGGCACTAAAACAGCTTCATTCAACTAAAACTTTCAAGAACTCTGGGCCCCTAGGCTAGGGATGCAGCTCAGAGGTGGAGAACTTGCCCAGCATTTATGAGGCTCTAGCCTCTACCCTCCATTCAGAGGGGGTGGGGAGAAATCCTGTGTAATTAATAATTTGTATTTCTAAAAGGAAACACATTTGTGTTATTCTTTCTTTTCTTTTCTTTTCACTTTGTTTTTCCAGACAGGGTTTCTCTGTGTAGCTCTGGCTGTCCTGGAACTCACTTTGTAAACCAGGCTGGCCCTGAACTCATGAAGATCTTTCTGTGTCTCATGGGAAAGAAACTGAAACACAGGGAGCTTCAAGTTTTTTAAACAGTTTTATTTAAAAAAAAAAAGATTTATTTATGTATACAAGTGCTTTATCTGCATGCATACACAACTGAAAAGGGCATTCGATAGTGAGCTGCCATGTGGGTGCTAAGAATTGAACTCAGGACCTCTAGAAACGAGGTCTTAAGCTCTGAGCATCTCTCCAAGCCCAAAGCTGTTTTACTTTATGTTAGAATGAGTCAAAATGGTCCCACCTACATTGATAACCTTACATAAATATGAATGCAAGAAATGAAAAGGCTTCCCACAGCAAAAGCAGCTGTCAACAAGGAGCCGATCTACAGTCTGTCATGGTGGCACACATGCTCCCAGCACTCTGGAAGCAGAGGCAGGAGGATCACTACAAGTCTGAGACCAGCCTGCAATCCAATACCTGATGCCGACCTTTGGCTTCCACGTACAGATATGCACATACATGCACACTCATAAACATATATACCTCATAACTAATTAACTAATTAAAATAAAAAGAGGGGACAACTTCTATCAACTACATATTACACAGGAGATAAAACTCCAAAAAGTAAACAATTATCCAACCAATAAATGGATAATGAATCAAATAGATAATTCTCAAAAGAAAAAATACATGGCCAAGAAATATCTTAGAAAGTATTCAACATCAGGAAAATGCAAATTAAAACTACTTTCATCTCACTCAAGTCAGAACAGTTGTCAAAAAACAAAACAAAATGGTACTAGCAAGCAAGCATGTAGACAAAGAGAAATCCTACACATTGGTGGGGCACATGCTGATGCCACTGTTAGAGAAATTAGTATGAGGATTCTTTAGAAAAACAAAACAAAAACCAACTAAAGCCAGAACTACTGTAAGATCTAGCTGTCCCAAGCCTTGGACTCAGTATAGCACAGGTAACTACACCCACATTCATTGCTGCACTGCACACAGTACGTGAACAGCCTAGATGGCCATCAACAGACTGTGGTACATAGAGATGGAATTCCACCATGAAGAAGAATGAAATAATGACACTGGTAGGAAAGTGGAAGGAGCTGGAAATCCTGTTACATGAAGCAAGTCAGCCTCAAAAAGCCAAATATTTCTCATATGCATAATCTAGACGTAACTTTCTACAAATGCATGTATATATCCATATTGATTAGATGTGAAGCAAAACGAGGAGTACGAGAGGGACACACGAAGGCAGGGGTCTAAGAACAACGGAACACAGGAGATAGAGAAGCAGTAAGAAAGCCTAATGGGGACAGGGGATAGGGGACACCCAACAAGAGGAAGGAAGGCTGATCGGGGGGAGTATGGGGAGGGTGACAAATAAGAACAAAGAATAATATGTATTTACAGAAATGCCATAATGAAAGCCGGGCATGGTGGAGCAGGCCTTTAATCCCAGCACTTGGGAGGCAGAGGTGGGCGGATCGCTGTGAGTTCGAGGCCAGCCTGGTCTACAAAGTGAGTCCAGGACAGCCAAGGCTACACAGAGAGACCCTGTCTTGAAAAACAAAAAACAAAAAACAAAAAAAAAAAAAAAAAGAAATGCCATAATGAAACCAACAATGTATATGCTGGGCAAGTGAGGACAGGGTTGAGACCCCCCAGAACCAGTGTAAAATCCAGGTCAGCACACCGATCCACTTGTAACCCCAGTGCACAGGAGGCAATCAAGGGATGCCTGGAGCAAACTGTAGCCACCCTAGCCACAACAGTGAGCTCCAGGTTCAGGAGAGCAGCTGCCTCAACAAGGAAGGCAGAGAGCTATCAAGGAAAACACCTGTCAACCACGCTCCTCCACATAATGTGCATACACATGCTCATGCACTTGCAGCCCTATGTGTACCTGCAAACATGCACACATGTACAGATACCACACACTCAAACATATGCACAAGGAAAGAGGGGAGACAAATGAGGAAAAAAAAAAAACCCTTTAAATCATTTATCTTTATTTAGTCACTATTCAGCAATTATTGCTAAATCCTAATCTATAGGAAAAACCAGCTCCACAAAAAGTGTTTTCTCTCTTCAGATATGTGAACAAAGGCCTAGCATATACACGCATTGAGTTTTAAACTAGCTCTCACATGGTCATGAGTCATCTTGGGCAGTGGGTCTCATAACCTCTACATATATCTACATACTTTTATGTCCTATTAAGGAATATACATACAGAGATGTACACAAGACACAGAAGTCTACAACCTGACCAGACTCCCCTTTGCTTTTCCCTAGCAGAGAAGACGACTGCTCAGACTATAACGCTGATTTCCAGTAGGTCTGTGTCCTACACAGCACCCTGCTTGGGTTTGTCACAGGAACAGGTTTCCTGTATAGTCTCAAGAGCAGCATCTTTGTCTGCCCCCACTGATACCAACAGCCTCTCCGCACTCCTCACACAGCAGGCTGGAGCGGCACATCGCTGAGGTTCTCAGAGTTTAGTGGCACTGGTGACTTGCTTTCACAAACTGTGACTCCTGGAGACTAGCCATTACAGCAGCCGGCGCACATTCAGTGGCACAGTAAGTGGCACTGGGTGGCGGGGTGCAATCATTACCTGCTCCTTAATGTCCTGCAGCTGCTGCTGCAGCTTCTGCACATCCGCGTTGACGTTAGTGTTGTCCTTGTCCTTCTGCAGCACTGGGATATTCCCACTTGCTAGAACAGAATTCAAGAAAAGTCTTTTTAGTTATTATGGCTTTGATGTAACTGTAGGGCTGAAGATTCTTGGTGGTGGGAATGACTGCATCCACGTGCAAGGCACTGAGCTCTGTAGGAAAGGGATGAAAGAGGCCGACGCTATCCACACTGAGACAGAAGATACAGTGCTGACACCCACATAATACTCATTTATAATCTTCAAGAGGAAACAGATTTGGGGGGCTACAGAGGGTGCTCAGCAGCTAACAGCACACAATGCTGCTGTAGAGAACCAGAATTTAGGTCTCAGCACCCATACTGGATGGCTCACAATCACTTGTAACTCTAGCTCCAGTGAGATGCGATGCCTCTGGCCTTCGTGGGCACCTACACATGCATAGACACACACACATACATATTTTTAAAGTAACAAAGGTGGTGGTGGGGAAAGAGGTCTGTAGCAAAAGAGAACTTCTAAGCTTTGCAAGGGGCTACTTGCTCCTCTGGCAAGCTCACAAGCACGTATGCTCCTTTTCTCTGCTCATGGGCCACTAGAACCATTGCAAAGTAGATACTGCAGAGTCTCTTAGATGACTTAAAAAAGAAAATGTATCCTCCTTCCCTTCCTTTTCTTTCTAGACAGGGTTCACATTGCCCAACCTAGCCTTGAACTCACTATGTAGCCAAGGCTGGCCATGAATTCCTGATCCTTCTACTTCCACCTCCCAAGTAAGGTTCAGATTACAGGCAACCCTGTACAGCAGCCCACCATATTTGGACAATAACAGTGATGATGCTGAGTCATATAAGGTCTTACTATGTAGCTCTGGCTGGCCTGGAACTCATTATGATGCTACTGTTGCTGCTGATTATGATGATGATGATTCAGACTAGGTCTTACTATGTAGTGCTGGCTGTCCTGGAATTCACCATATAGAGTATGCTGGACTTAAACTCAGAGATCTGCTGGCCTCTGCCCTCCCAGGAGCTAGGATTAAAAGCATGTGCCAGAGCAGATGCAGAGACCCACAGCCAAACATTAGGCAGAGCTCAGGGTACCCCATGCAAGAGGGAGAAGAATTGCAGAAGGCAGAGGGACCAAGGACACCATGAGAACACTCAGAGAATCAACTAAACAGGCCTCATAGGGGCTCATAGAGCCTGAAGTAGCCAAAGCTGCGCCCTCTGCATGTACATGGCAGTTGTGTAGCTGGGTGTTCTTGTAGGATTCCTAGCAGTCCAAGTGGGGTATATCTCTGGCTCTTGGGACTATTCTTGGGACCCTTTTTCTCCTACTGGCTTCTGCCATGTTGGGAGGATATCCCAGGAAGGCTGCTATTTATTTTCTGAAGGGAAATGGAGGAGTGGATGAGGGAGAGGGGATTACAGGAATGAGCAGCCCAAGCCGGACCCTCCTCTCTTTATGCCAAGAGTTCCTTATTGCTAAGGATCTGATCTGAAAGTTCATAAGGCTGTGTTAAGAGCTCTTTGATTTTACCTTCCCTGCTCTGTCCAACCTTGGCCTTTTATTCCAGCTAATACCTGTGCCTGGGAATTTTATCCTTCTCTACTTGTGAAAAAGACAAGCTTTGGGCAGTATATGTATATGTAGCAATGCTCTTCCTCATCTGTACAAAACATGCTTATAAAACCAAGAATCAAAGACACCATCTCCATCACCTTTACATCAGCGCCAGGCACTGAACCTGGGTGTCAGGCTTACACAGGAAGCTCTTTAGCTGCTGAGCCAACTCACTGACTGCTGTGGTTTGAAAAGAAATGCCCCACAGGCCCACAGAGGTGAGAGGTTGGTCATCAGGGAATGGCCTACTTGACAGGGATGAGGAGGTGTGGCCTTGCTGGAGGAAGCGTGTCACTGGGTGGGCTCTGAGCTTCCAAAAGCTCAAGCCAATTCCAGAGGCTCTTCCTGCTGCGCATGGATCCATTTCCAGAACTGTCAACTACTTGTCTAGCACATGTGTGCCTCCATGCAGCATGCCGATGACAACGACCCTGTGCGCAGGTCAGCGCCGGCCAGTATGAGCAGTGGCTTTCACTCTCGTCTTTCTACTTGTCTGTGTTACAATTCAGCTCCCTTTACTCTGTCCTTAATAATGACTATTCTGTGCAACATACACCACTTACATGATCTTGGAAGCCTGCTATAGGAAGGGACCAACTTAATAACATTTGTAAACTGAAAAAGAAATTAAATTAGAATTAGTGCCCCATTTCCAGACACACTAAGTCGGGCTGGTACACAGATTATTGGTAGAGTATATGCCTAATTAATCTGACATATACACAGCCATTAAATTTCATCTTTAAAACAGAAAGTAAACATTTGTTAAGTAAGAATATAACATTCTTCATATTACAAAGCCTCAAAAGTCTGACGTTGGGGTGGCAAGACTGACTCAGTGGTAAAAATGCCTGGTGCTGGCCCTGTAAGCCTAGACTCCCAGAAACCATGTAGAAGCTGAGGAGAGAACCAGTTCCATAGAGCTGTCCTCTGAATTCCACATGCACACTTACTAAGGTATACACACACCCACATTACACACGCATATACACATTGTGAAAGTTTATAAGCATTCCACACACTAATTAAAAATCTAATTTTACATTTCTTGTAACTTAAAAAAAAAAAAAACTCACCAAAAACCATACCCGTTCCTCTGTCAACCTAACTCACAAGTCTTAGGTTGAGTAAGGCAGCAGGAGAGAGTACTGGGGGATATACCCAACAAGAAAGGAAAGCAGGGAATTGCCGAGAGAAGACACTCACAGATGTCATCAGCAGGGTCTTCTGAACTCTTCCCCCCACAGCACATGATGAAAGGCACCCTTCGTTCAACTACTGCCCGGCACTGCACACACTTCTTCATCAGGCTGGCGCAGTCTGAAAACAGTAACACTTCTTTAGCTACAATGTAAACAACATTGCCTTTCTCTGCTATATTTCTATTTAATATATTTCTATATTAACCATACACTAAAGTAAACAAAAAGAAACATACCAGATCCTATCTATACCAAGTTACTTGTTTTTGTTGTTTGAGACAGGGCTTTCTCTGTATAGCCCTGGCTGTCCTGGACTTTACAGACCTGGCTGGCCTCCAACTCACATATATTGACCCGCCTCTGTCTACTTGAGTGCTGGGATTACAGATGTGTGCCACCATTGCCCAACAAGTTATAAAAAAAAAAATGTCTACCTTATTGTCATGTTATTAACCTAAGATTGAGAATTGTCTGGTAGAACAAAGAACCTACTATGAAAATATTTTCTAATGTAACTGAATGGTGATTTTTTTTCAAATAAATATTTCCAAATCTTAGTGCTTAGTAGGGAATGGTGGTATACAATTATGATCCTGCTTCAAAAATCCAAAACAAAACCAATAAAAAAACAAAGTAAGATCTTAAAGTTTAGGAAATGGAGAGAAATACTGTGGACACATATGCTGCCACACCCAGGCTGTAAACATCTGAAAGGAGGCAGGTATAGTGCACTGTCTGCACACACTGTGACACTTGTAGTCAGTCCCCAAGGAGCTTTGCTCTTTTCCCATTAGCTCGTTCTTGATATGCCTGTTCCAGGTCAACAGGAAAATCACTCAGAACTCACTGGGGGTTCCTCTGCTTCGCTAAAGTACGGCAGCCGGCCTAATGCTAACTGCCTAAGTTAGAACACTTTCCACAGCACATGGCCTAATGCTAACTGCCTAAGTTGGAACACTTTCCACAGCACACAGCCTAATGCTAACTGTCTAAGAACACTTTCCACAGCACATGGCTCATTCTTCTCTTCCCCTGTGTTCCTTCTGTCAGCTACCATGTGGTTATCTCTAATGTACTGTTTAAGGAAACCACGAAAGTGTTTCCCGGAGACCACCTTTCTCATGATCAGTTTTCAAAGACTATAAGCTACATTTTACTAGCCTTTCTCAATATGGAAAACAAACACTGGGGCTGGTGAGAGAGCTTAGCGGTGATTAAGGACACTGGATGCTCTTCATGAGGATCCACACACATGGCAGCTAACACCCATCTGCAATCCAATCTCGGGGGACCTGGCACCTTCTCTTGGCCACCTCAAGCCCTGCATGGACATAGTGCACAGGCATGCATTCCGGTAAAACACCCATATACACAGAATACAAATTTTAAAACCATTTTTAAAAGATTTACTTATTATTATTATGTATACAGTGCTGTGCCTGCATGTACACCCACAAGCAAGAAAGAAGAGAGCACTAGATCCCATCATAGATGGTTGTGAGCTACCATGTGGTTGCCAGGAATTGAACTCAGGACCTCTGGAAGAGCAGTCAGTGCCCTTAACCTCTGAGCCATCTCTCTCTAGCCTGAATTCTAATCCCCCCACCCCCGGTAGACAGGGTTTCTCTGTGTAGCCCTGGCTATCCTGAACTCACTTTGTAGATCAGGATGGCCTTGAAATCACAGCGATCCAACCTGCCTCTGCCTACCGAGTGCTGGGATTAAAGGCATGCGCCACCACACATGGCTAATTTTAAAACTCTTAAGGAAAGAAAACTAGGCACAATATACATTATTGATTGTTGATATCACCTTACGTTTGAACTTGTTAATTAATTGCATAGCACGTCAACATGTTCTTTTTTAAATCAGCATTTACCATGCAAGTCTGCTTCATTTCAAACTTTATCAAAGCATGGAATCATGGATGCGGACAGGCTGGGTTACTACATCCAATGACTGACACCAAAACATGAACATACAATGTCCTCACACTTGGTTATGTAATATGCAGTAGGCAAGCACAAGTCTAGTTTGAGATTAGTCTTCAGTCTGAGGGCAGAATTTTTTCTTAAAGAATTAACGTATGACATACTAATCAAGTAGCATACCACCACAATTACATGAACTTATCGTAACTGTCTATAGTTATATTTTTCTAAAAATAGAGGTGAGTAGGTACTACAGAGGCCATGTGGCCTACAAAGCTAAAAACATTGAGTATTTGTCCTTGTACAGAAAAAGTTTGCCAACCTCTGACCTACAAAAGTTTACTTAAGACAGAGAGAATGTCTTTCTTTGTGTCCTTCTGACAGCTGATGACAACCTTTATACCAGGCCTTGGTAAACCGAAACAGTTACTTGAGGTAAACGGTTAACAGCATAAATCCTTGACCTTTTCTACTAGTTGTCTAGTTGTTTATCAGAAGTAAACAAACAAACAAACATACATATTCAGGGGACCTGTAAGATGGCTCAGTGGGTGAGGGCTGGAGAGATGGCTCAGAGGTTAAGAGCACTATCTGTTCTTCCAATGTCCTGAGTTCAATTCCCAGCAACCACATGGTGGCTCACAACCATCTATCATGAGATCTGGTGCCCTCTTCTGGCATGCAGGCACACATGTGGGCAGAATAAGTAAATAAATAAATCTTTGGTGGAGAAAAAAAAAAGATGGCACAGTGGGTAAAGATACCTGTGGCCCAATTTGACCATGTGAGTTTGAGCCCTGGAACTTTCCAGGGTGGAAGGAGGGAAGGGCTCCCTCAAGTGCCCTCTAATTCCCACACACATGTTAGGCACACACCCATATGTACATATACAACCTATAGCCATACAAAAGAATAAATAAATATAAAATAAAATTTATCCCAACATTTAAAGGGCATGTATACCAATTGAGATTGAACTACCATGTAGTTAGCACACTCTATATGCTAACCAGATAACATATTAAAAACCAACACTTGTTGACTAACCTATTTTATAATATGAAACACTATTTTAAAAAGGTGTTAATCTTTTTGAGATCTTTTATTGATAAGTAAGAAAAATAAACAAAAAACAGCAAGAAAAGAGAATTTCACACCCTGAAAGCTGTGAGGGGTATAAAGAGCCACGGCCTTCACACTGTGCCTAGGGAGATGCTAAAGCAGTGGTTCTCAGCCTGTGGGTCCCAACCCCACCGGGGACTGAACAACCCTTTCACAGGGGTCGCATATCTGATATTTACATTGCGATTCATAACGGTATCAAATCATAGTTATGAAGAAGCAGTGAAAATAATTTTGTGGTTGGGGCCACCACACATGAGGTGTTGCAGCATCAGGAAGGTTGAGGACAATGGAGTCAAAGCATCTTGAGAGCCTCAGTACTGTCCTCCTAAAGAAAGGATTTCTTAGATTTCTCCTACCCTAAGAGCTAACAGAACAAGGTCATAGCCCCAAGCAGCATGTGCTGTGTGAGCCTGAGGAGACGGGCAGCCATACAGGAAAGGCGGGTTAAGGCGAAGACAAATGAAGGGACATTCAAATAATGTTATAGCAAAAAAGATGAGCTTTCTAATAGGAAATAAAGATTTCTAATATTTTTAGAAATAAGTTTTCACTGTGTGTGAAAAAGATAGATCCTTTGTAGGAATACAAAAATAAACACAAAATACAGAATAAATTTTTAAAAATCCAGCCTGATAGAACACAGAACTTCAGTAGTCAAATTGTTCAGTATACTTACTCTATTGCTTAAAAGTAGAGACAAAAAAGGCACTAAATGCTTGCTCAGATTTTCTGTACATTATCCAATAAACAAACAAAGCAAATATGTAAATTTTAATTTCTTCTATATTTATGCCATCACTGGGGAGGTTCCCAAAAGGCTACTTACTCTCACAAGCACACATGTGTCCACAAGGTTGAAAAAGAACAGCCGCTTTCTTGTCAGAGCACACCACACATTCTTCAATCTACAGGAAGAAAAGCAGAGTGAACAACTGCAGAGAAAGTGGGAAACCCCAGCAGCGTGCACGCAGTGTGCCCCACCTGTACGGAAGCCCCGCCCTCTGTTCCTCTGCCGCACCTGAGCTTGGCAGGCACTTTTCCTGCATTCCTCTCCCTACTTGACACAAAGAGCTGTATATAAAGATTCCATTTCATCTGAGGTCAGGGACAAGGAGCTAAATGTTAATTTTCTTTAAAAAATTTTTTTAAAGTTAATTTTTATTTTATTTATTTAGGTTTTTGAGACAGGGTTTCTTTGTGTGGCCTTGGCTGTCCTGGACTCACTTTGTAGACCAGGCTGGCCTCGAACTCACAGAGATCCGCCTGCCTCTTGCCTCCCAAGTGCTGGGATTAAAGGCATGTGCCACCACGCCCAGCTAAAGTTAGTTTTTAAAAGGAAATGTTAATAAACAAGTACTAAAACATTTGACTGTGAGAAAACTAAAAAACAACAAAATCTTACCCAGATTAGTCAAACTGTTAAAAGTTCAAGAGGGGGAGTTTGTTACCTCCATCCAGGGAATTCTTCATAAAACCCACACTTTTAGGACCTCGTTAATTCCCATGCTGCCTGGATCTCAAAGCTATTAGGTTATTCCTCACCCTGTCCCATCACTAAATCCTCAAGTCTTCTACAACCTATTCGTAATTTCCATCTGACGTCATCTACAGTGTATAAACCTTGCCAAGTACTGTGACAGCCATGACTCTAGCGCCCTTTTCTCTCTAGCTCATACCACTGAGTTTCACGTTTGTTTCCCAACAGTCTACCCACAGTATAGCCACATTTAACTATCTTTTATTAGTGTTACTGTCCAGAAATGACCACCTGTAACACCATCCAACCACTAAAACACTACGCTCTTGCTAGCTTTCATGTACATGTGCTCTCGCAGCCTACGCCTCGGTGCTGTAGAAAGCTGGCATACCTGGCATACTAGTTTAGTGCAGTAAAACCTGGTTGGACTCTGATGGTCTTCTGTTTTGCTATTTTTTTTTTTTTGGTTTTTCAAGAGAAGGTTTCTCTGTGTAGCCCTCGATGTCCTGACTCACTTTGTAGACCAGGCTGTCCTTGAACTCACAGAGATCTGCCTGCCTCTGCCTCCCAAGTGCTGCGATTACAGGCTTTGCCACTGGCACCTGGTTTAGTCTCTTGATATTTTTAAACTCAAAAACTACCACCAATGCTAATAAATTACCTAATATTATTTATAAGGGTTTAAAATAATAAAACAAATTCATTAAACAATCACTTATCTACCTTTTCTCCTATTTAAAAGAAAAGTACCTCTAAGTACAAATTTCCTCTTCCTGGGTTATTTCCTCAGGTTACAGTCTCATGAGAGGAACAGCTGAGTCAAAGCATTTTGTGAGTCTGAGCAGAGAATGGACTCCTGGCCTCTAATAGTTTTAACAAAGTAAACATTTCCCACTTTGACTGTTAGAACTTAAAATTAAAATCCACAAACAAAAAACTTTTATTTCCTAATTTAACAACAAAATCTGTATTAATTTGGAATTTATTTATACTTTCCTAATTACTAAAGAACCCAAATGATTTATCTAAAAACACCCTTTCCTCTAAATACTAATTTTACTATTTTTATTAAATGAAATTGTTGGTTCCCCCTTTATCCACTTGGTGTCACTATTTCCTTGTGGTCAAAACAGCTAATAACAGCCAATCTGTTGAGTTGGTTAAACATGTCTGCTTTTTACATTTTTCAGATTTAAAACTCCATAGTGCACAATACAAAACAGAATTCAATGCATCTAAGTTCTAAATGGCTTTCAAAGAAGAACAGTAACTATTTTTAACTACTATACTTTGATATAAAAAAGAAATGTAAACTAAGAAAATTAAGAGTTAAACTATGGCTTTCAAACTCTAATAATAATCAATGTGGCAAGGTACATCAGTAAGATTAGACTAGAAATCAACTCACAAAACCTGCACTGAGCTCTTTACAGCAAGCCTGGTCATGGTCTCACAGAATCCCACGGCACAGCAGGACAGCGGCTCATTACCTTTGTCCGTGACTGAACCTGTTCTTTACAGATGAGGCACTTCTTGACGCGCGGGGAGCACAGAGAACAGGTTGCAATGTGTGCACATGGGCCAAAGAGCGTGTCTCT
Source organism: Acomys percivali (assembly GCA_907169655.1). Lineage (NCBI taxonomy): Eukaryota > Metazoa > Chordata > Mammalia > Rodentia > Muridae > Acomys > Acomys percivali. The sequence goes on from OU015744.1 coordinate 71,886,768, forward strand.
CTTCATGTCTGAGCACACCATGCACTCCTCTAGGGTCTCAGAGTCGCTGCTGATCACACAAGGGCTCCGAGAACCCACCTGGCCACTGATAAAACAAAGGGTTTCAAACTAAGCCGATCTGAGTACACTAGACAAGTTTGTTAACTCATTAGTACATATAAAGACAGGTTGTACTAAAAGATAAATGTCAATAACTTTATGTAAAACCTTTTTTCCTGTTTTTTAAAAAAGTTAAATTTGCTCATTTTCACAGCTCTACTGCTCAAAAGCATAGACCAAAAAAGTACTAAATGCTCCAGTTTTCAAGTTATAAACCTCTCTGTATCTTCACAGTTTTCTAATATCAGTCAATCTTCAAATTAAATTAATACACAATGAAAAAGGGTGAATTTCTAATAAAGAACTTAAAACACAAGCAAAAGCTAACTTAGTGAGCCAGGTGAAGAGGTGCACGCTTGTAATCCCAGCACTCAGGAAGGCGGTGGGACTCTGAGCCAAGAACATCCTGGTCTACAGAGTGAGTTCAAGGACAGTCAGGGCAACACACTGAGTCTCTGTCTCAAAATAATCAAAAACTAATGTAACTGAAATTTAATTTAAAACACATTCTATGTATATAGAAACAGCAGAAGAAACCACAGGAAAACAACAACAACAACAAATCCTAAGTAGCACTATATTACTATATTAATTTAAAAGCCTCACTAGAGTTCACAAAAAATGAAAACTAAAATAAGGCACTTCAGCTGCTGTTCTGCCATTCCATTGAATGTGTTGTTAAGGAGGATAAAACTCTACTATAGAAAGGTAGACTACTTCTTATAAATATGCAGAAACAGGCAGGAAAATACATGTATGTATAATGAATATAACTATAAAAAGTAAATGCAGGTTTCAGAAATTTATGAATGCACATAAAGGTTCTATCATAAGACCCCACTGCTCAAGATCATTGCTGCAATAATGAGAATGTCTTTTATCTATTTAAAGATATATTGTACATTCCTATAATAGAAGGCTAAGCTCCTTAAAGATATACTTTAAAAAATAGATAGATTAAAAATAAAAATCAAAATACATACATTAAAATACTTACGTTGAGCTGGTAACCTTGCTCCGGCTCCCATTTAAATTATTTAAATTAAAAGAGAGCTGAAGAGATGTCTTAGTGGTTAAGAGAATGTATTGTTATTTCAGAGGACCCAAGTTCAGTTCCGAGCATCCCCAGTGGATGGTTTACAACCTCCCATAACTCCAGCTCCAAGCAGGTTCTGAAACTTCCTACCTCCACACACAAACAAAACTAATTAAAATTTTCTTTTTCTCTTTCCTTTTGGCTGTCCTGGACTCACTTTGTATACCAGGCTGGCCTCAGACTCAAAGAAATCCACCTGCCTCTGCCTCCCCAAGCACTGGGATTAAAGGCGTGTGCCACCAGGGCTGGCATAAGTGGTTGGCTGTTTTGTTTATTCTTTTAACCTTTTATTGTTAATAACTGTCTTTGAGGTCTTGGTGGAAGGTGCAAGAATCATTATAGACTTTCCATGAGAGCTGCTCTGTTCATGGAGAGTGAGCTGTTCTTCACAGGAAAATACTGTAACATTAATCGCAGCATTTTCACTAGTAAGGCTTTTCCTTAAAACTCCAGAATAGGCAGGATTTCCTAGAAGATCAAACTGGTCTAGAAAAGTTATTTAAGCTGATCGTACGTAAAGTAGTATACACAATGTGGGACTGTAACATGAACAAGGCTCTCTTCATAGAGGAAACGGTTCCCAGGAAGGAAGTGGCAGCGTAAAGGTCAAGACACCTACAATACCAGGTCCTCCCTTACAGAGCGGCACAGCACGTACCAACACAGTGCTAAGTTACACCATAACAGAAACTACACACCTGACTTTTTCCTTATGACATTTTCCCAGCGCTTTGCAGAGACTTGGGTCAGGACAGAGGTCAAGTGGTGATTGACCCTTCTTATTTCGAATGCTGAGGTCGGCACCATTGGCTGCCAAGAAACAGGCAATTGATGCTGCACTCTTCTTCTCGGCCCCCTGGGTACCAAGTCCCATTATTAACTGAAATCAAATGGAAAGAGTCATGGTTTTCCCTTACGCAAACCGGCCACCAATCACCACAACAGTAAGTATGTGTGTGTACTGGACATTTATGAGTTTTAGTCCTAATATGGACTGATTTCTGCCCACCTACATTTCCCTTGATTTTACCTCATTTGAGAACTGACTCTCCAGTGTCCAAGTGGACTGACAGTGAGTAAACCCAGCTGGAGGCCTGCCTCCTACATGACTGACTCAGAGCTGGACACAGCACTGAAGTCAGGTCAATTAAGGCTGAGGATCTCAAGCGCAGGTTCTGGCTAAGAAGAAGTAATGCTTTTGCTCCTGCTCAGTGTAGCTCTGGGGCTGCTACCAACCACTTCGCAATGCTTCTGAGCCAAGGCAGAACTTAAAGAACGAGAAGAACCATAATCTGATTGCGTCACCTGAGCTATGGACCCAAATATATCTGAGATTGTTAAAACAACTATCAAGAGTCAGTGAGCATCCATATGGGCCATGCAGTGTTTTAAGTACTTTTATCATCTTATACAATAATCTAGAGGTGTGCTTCTCTCAACTTTAAAATAAAGAAAAAGAAAAAAGAGGGCACAAAGGAGTTAAGAACAGAAACATTTTGGCCTCAGATTCACTTATACTCCTTAAAATGATAATAAAATTCATTTGGAAATGTAAAGGCTTAATTAAAATAGCCAAACAATTAAAAGTACTTTGAGGCCTTCCATTGCCCGATTTCAACATGAGCAAATGTTGAATTACAAAGCTACAAGGCCTGCATTGAGGAGGCCTCCCATAGCTGAGAACACTGAGCAGAAGACCTCCAGACACACAGCTAACTCATCTTAGACAGAAGAGCAGGTGCCAAGAGAGGCGCCTAGCTTCTCAACAAGCGTGCAGGGACACCTGGCCATCCATCAGTGATAATGGCTTCAGTCTGTGCTGTGCTCTCCATAAAAGCAAGAAGTCTGAGTGGCCTCCATTTTGCCAAAGATTTCTTAGGACACATAAAAAGCATACATAATAAAAGAAAAAACTGTTTATATTTCCTCAACTCTAAGACAGTGTTGGGCATGGTGGCTCACACTCATCATCCCAGTCACTCAATGGGTAAGGCAGGAGGACTGAGAGTTTGAGGACAACTGGGCAAGACAGTGAGGCCTCCTCATAAAACAGCACTGTCAAAGGAAGGGAAGGAAGCACGCATGTGCAGTACAACTTTCTTCTTACCCAGGGCACTGTTGACAAGGACATACCAGATTTTAGACTTCTGGGCCCATCTAAATTTAGAGAAGCATCTTGGGGGAAACAGTAGATCAAATGGAGCCCCATCTCTTACAGCCTTCTAAGAATGAAAATCAGGTTTTGGAAAAGGTAAAAAGGATCCAATATCCATTCTGGGACTCCTCTGCTCAGGAAGACAGAAGGTGCGGACACAGTATAGCAGCCACTAAACACACAACTGGTATCCCTGCACTTCTTACTTATCTCTACTTGGAGGGCACAGCATCTCTGCAGTGCCTGGGAACTGTAGGGTATGCAATTATACAGGGCAGCTCTTATTGTTTTGATTATTTGAGACAGGGTCTCACTCTAGCCTAGGCTGCCTGGAACTCACATACAGCACAATCTGGTCACAAATCCTGTCTTATTCTCCTAAGTGGGGGATTATAGTCAGGAGCTAGCATGCCTATGTTTACATACATTAATTCTTGAAAAATATCACTGAATATTCTTGACTAAGCTATCAGTTCTATATAAAAACACTGCACAATAAATTTTGTTCATACCCATACAAAAGCACTGGACCATCATTTATTATCTTCCACTATCATCCCCAAAAGAAGAGAAGGTGGCAGTGGCAGCAGCAGCAGCAGGAGCAATGCAAGCCACAGAGCAGGCAAAAATATGCACATACCACATCCTTGATATCATCTTGTTTTCATATTATATAAACAATTATTAAATAATCAGAAATAAACAAAAGACTTGGGAAGTGGGAGACTGCTTGCCTAGCAAGCATGAGGTCTAACACCTCAAAAAGGAAAACACAGAATTCAAAAAATTTAATAAAAAATATTTGAGCATATAGCTCATCAAATACATGTGGGATTGATCAAATGAAAAGCTGGTCAAAATGAACAGGCATTAGGGGTTTCAAATGGAGACCACAACAGACCCAGGTAGGGTGTGGTGGCGCACACCTTTTATCCCAGCACTCGGGAGGCAGAGGCAGGTGGATCTCTGTTGAGTTCGAGGCCAGCCTGGTCTACAAAGCAAGTCCAGGACAGACAGGACTGCATAGAGACCCTGTCTAAAAAAACCAAACAGACGGACAGACAGACAGACAGCTAAAACCACAACAGATACTCATTCCACCCATTTGTATTGCTGAAGTTATAAAGACCAAAATAACTCTTGGTAAGATGCAGAACAAAAGCACTTCATAGCAACCAGTAGTAGTATTAACTTTTTATAAAGCCAAGTACACCGCTGATAAAATGTTTTATCCAATACAAATCATATAAGCAGTAAATATAAAACACGGTCTCACTAGTAGTGACGGGACTTCATCTTTACTCACAGTGTTTTTTGATGGTTCCCAGGCAGCATCTACCTTGCCCACGTCTTGCATGTCCTGTAGCTGGCGTAGCTGAGACAAAGTGTGATGCCTCAAAGCCTCATGAAGAGGAGTGTCTCCATCCTTATCCTGAATGTCTAGCTTAGCACCTGCACGGACCAAAAGCTGAGGGAAAGCAAAGATCCTTCATTTGGATAGTGTCCACACCTAGAAGAAACTGCAGCCTATCTGAAGTAACAGTGAACACTCTGGACCTATGTGAAAGTTGAAATTTCAAACAACAATAAATGTAAACACTGCTAAATCCCAATCACTTGGCAAAATCAGTTATTTACTATTTCATTATGTGACTTGTGCAGTAAATTGTAAATTCACTTTAGATTGTCCTTGTAGCGTTTTTGTTTGTTTGTTTGTTTTTTGTAGTGTTTTTTTTTAATCCTTTTCCTAACCGTTTCTACAAATACCATCATCAAAGAGCTCTAACCAATAGCATCCACAGAAACGAATCTCACTTTTTGTCTTGTTTTGTCTCTTTTTTGTTCTAACAAGTTATATAAAATATAATTCTAGGCCGTTATTTTTCAAACTTGAAAGCATCAGAACTACCTGAACACTTGCTAAACCATAAATTTATCTACCTTTGGTGGTTAATTTCCATTGTCAACTTATCTGGATTTGGAGCCACCCAGGAGATACACCTCTGAGTAGGTGTGTCTTTGACAAAGTTTCTGGAGGGGTTTAACTAAGGACAGACTCACAGGGACTGTGTATGGCCCTGTGCAGTGGTCTGGGGTACCGTACTGAATAAAAAGGAAAAAGGAGAAAGTGAGCTGACTATCAGCATTCAGCTCTTCTTTCTGACTAGGGGACACACTGTGACCAGCTGCCTCATGTTCTACCTGCCATGACTTCCCCACACAACAGACTATGTCACTTCAAACTGTGAGCCAACAGAAGCCCTTAGGTCGCCTTCGTCAGGTGTTTTGTCACAGCAAAGAGAAAAGCAACTACTAAAGGACCCTGCCATGTTCCAGTCCTGCTGCTCTGAGGCAGAGTGCAAGAATTAACTTTTCTGTTACACTTCTAGGTGATACCGTGGCAGTTATTTTAGTCTCCAAACTTTTAAGAGTCACTGCTCTGTAAAAATATTTAAAGCAGCTGGGCATGGTGGCACATGCCTTTAGTCCCAGCACAGGCAGGCTGACAGATGTGAGTTCAAGGCCAGCCTGGTCTACAAAGTGATTCTAGGATAGCCAAGGCTACACAGAGAAACTCTGTCTCAAAAAACCAAAAGAAGAATGTAGTTAATTCAAACTAATCGTCACTTTAAATTTTTCTTGCTTAATTTGAGAATTCAGAAATCTGAGAATATAATGCAGTCTTTGAACTAGATATTAACTCCTTACCCAACAGACACAAAATAAAGTTTTAAGTTCCTTGCACTATGTCATTTTGAGAAGTGGAACACTGTATCATTTCAATTTTCATAAGGCTCTAAACCGTAGTATGGTTTAAAAGCTACTATATGCTAATAGTAACAAGAATAAATACTTACCCTAACAATCTGGGTGTGCTGCCGCTCAACAGCGAGGTGTAGGGCCGTTTGCTGGTTCACATTCTGGATATCCAGGTTTGCGTTTCCCTAACAATGAACAGATTTTAAATGGTTGTATCTGGGCAACAGTAAAGGCCATACAAACTGTTAGCTATTGACAAGGAATACGTAGCTCTGTTGGCTACTGTTTCTTCCTTGGACGCTACTGACACAATTTTCACACAGACACTGAAAACTGGACAAACAGCAAACCCATGGTTAGAACAGTTAATGTAGAAGTAAGTGTTTCTTTTACAATAACTACCTTAAATCAGCTCAGAGACAAAGTACAGCATGGAGCTGGCATTGTTCTCTTTCAATAGCCTAACAGCAACTTCTATAAACTGTAAATGCCCCTGAAAAGCAATTGTGTCTCCACATAGGATTCAGACTGACATGACATTCACTTCCTGACTCACTCAGTGAAAAGAAGGGAGAAGCAATCTGAGTAGCCATCAAGTCAGTAAGCTAGAGCAGGAAGTCCCATGCAGGCGCAGGGGAGCAGTGAGCTAGTGAAAGCACTGAAAGCAGCTGATACCACACACAAGGCAAAGAGGCAAAGAACAGGATTACACACTTTGGGATCAAAGCACTACTTTGTCTTCAGCTCTGCTACTTACAAGCCATGTAAACTTTTGTAAGCATTTCACCATTTAGCCCTTTTCTTCAGTTCCAAAATGGTGCCACAGTATAACCTACTTCACAGGGCTTATGTAAAGATTAAGAAATACAGCACAAAACTTTGCTAAGCATAATGCCTGCCATAGCAAACCAAAATTAAGAAAAGAGTCAGTGCTTCAAAGGAAGCCTCTTACTCCACCAGGCTAGGGCAGCCTAAGCATGACTCTGCTGGTCGCCTTCGCTTTCACTTGGGCAGAGCTGACACTCCAAGTCATGCCACACTCTGGAAGACAGACCTGTCTTTGACTGGTCATGAGGTGCCTGATTCTCAGCTCATCCTGTGACGCCTGTTTAAATGTGAACACTGGGGAGATTATAAGCCAGTATTAAAGAGAGGCTGGCAAGATGCAGTTAAGTCTGCTGTCCTGAGTTGGTTTTCAAGGTCTCCATGATGGAAGGATGACATCATTTCCTGAACATTGTCTTTTGACCTCTACACATGCACCACGGTGTAAACACAAATGAGGGGGTGGGGTGGAGAGCCAGGTGTTAGCTAGGCTGGGGCCACACAACAAGACTGCTTCATGCAAACAAACAAAAATAATCCGTGTTAAAAAGCAGAGAATACATTGAGTTAATTTTCACCATCATGAGGGTTTTACTGCAGCCTATTAATATCCACTTGGTGAAATAAATTAAAGAATTAGAATGTTCTAAGTTTGTTGAAACATAACTGGCTCTCCTACCTGATGTACCAACAGTTCTGCCACTTCCACATGATTGTTCAGGGCAGCCAGGTGCAAGGCAGTATAACCATCATCTTTCTTCTCATCCACAATCCATGGTCTTGGTAATTTTGAGAGCAAAACACGCATTGCACTGAAAGGCAAATTCATATTGTCTTTACACTTGCATAGTATGATCTTTGTTTTCTTTAGAAAATTATTCAAAAGAAATCTTGTAATCAAATGAAGATATCCTTTAAAAAAAAAAAAAAGAAAGAAAAAATCATGTCCCTACAGACAGGCAGAAGTTATTGTTTTAATTCTCCAATATTTACTTTTGTGGTATTTTGAGAACTAAACAATCAGCATTTCCAGAATGGAGGAAGCATGGAATGCAAGTGCTAGAGAGGGACGATACTGTGAGAGGAAAAACTCCCAGGAGCAAAGGTCAGAAAGGATACAGTCTGGCCTTAGGAAGCCTGCATGGTTCACCTGTAGTAGTTTCTACCCATAAAATAAGTAACAAGCCAGGCGCAGTGGTGCATGCCTGTAATCCTAGCACTCGGGGAGGCAGCCTGGACTACAAGGTGAGTTCCAGGACAGCCAATGCTATACAGAGAAGCCCTGTCTCAATAAACAAAAAAAAACCAACCAAACAAACAAAAATCCCAAGACAACAACAAAAAATCCTGCTGTTATTTTTTTGTTTTGTTTTTGTTTTTCTGAGACAGGGTTTGTGTGTGTAGCCCTGGCTGTCCTGAAACTCATTCTGTAGACCAGTCTGGCCTCAAACTCACATCGATCCATCTGCCTCTGCCTCCCGAGTGCTGGGATTAGTGCTGGGATTAAAGGAGCTTGCTACCATGTCTGGCTTAAGTAACAACAGGAAATAAGAGCAAGCAAGTAGAAAAACAGTGATCAGACATACTTTGTAGCTTGTCAGGAATAAAAGAATTAAAATCTGATATATGTTTAACTAATGCTAAAATTCAGTTTGGCTCATAATGCATAAAGTCACAAGCATAATTCAATACTTGCAGTTTTGAAATTGTTAATATTTTTAAAGCCAAAGAAAGTCAAAGATATCCTAAAGAACATGAAAGATTTAAAAGTCTCAGAAAACCAAAATATTAAGAAATGGGTGCTTCTTAAAGAAAAACAGCTGAGCATATCTTCAAAGAGAGAAAGTAAAACCAGAGGCAACTTTTCCTCACGAGAATATTTTGTATGGAAAACTGAGGTGTCAACCTCTCAAGTGACACTACGCCCAGAGGACTGGAATGCAAGTGTCTCTGGTGGCAGAGTTTTATGAATCCCACGTAGGAAGTTCAAAGAGTCTAAGAATAGGCTTTGCCAGCACAGATGAGAGCCTAACTGCCTGAGCTGGACTCCAGTGACTCACATGGTGAAAGAAGAGAACCCACTCCTCCTACAAGTTGTGCTGTGACCTCAACATGGGCATAATGGGGTATCCATGCACACATGTGAATACAAGCTTATATACACACACATAGACTTACACTAAAAATAAATAAATAAATAACTACTTTTAAAAATTAAGCTTTGGAGCCAGGTATGGTGGTATGCAACTTTAATCCCAGCACTTAAGAGGCAGAGACAAGCAGATTTCTCTAAGTTTGAAGCTAGCCTGGTCTACAAAAACGAGTCCAGGATAGCTAGGGCTCTTTTATAGAGAGAAAAACCTGTCTTGATAAACGAAAGGGAGAGTGGGGGTCAGAGTGGGGATTAAGCTTTGGAGGAACCAAGAACTTCTAAACTTGAACTTAAGCTGTCAAGTTTCTAAATTTAATCATTTTGTTTTGTTTTTTGTTTTTGTTTTTTTGTTTTTAGAGTATTGCTATTTACGTAGGTAAGGCTGGTCGAACTTTAATCTCCCTGCCTCAGCCTCCCAAGTGCTGGGATCACAAACATGAGGCACCATGCAGAACTTGACTCAGATCACGGAAAGTCACTGGTGACACACTACACTACACAATGTATGCACATGACTGCAATATCATCACTATCACATTACACATCAGACCACATGAGAAAACAACTTGTAAGATGTATAGTTTTTCTAAAAAGTTTAAAAGACCTAAATATCATTTAAAAAAAGATTACTAAAAATAAAATGTTATGAGGATGTAGAGATAACTCAGAAGCTAAGAACACTTGTTATTCTTGCAGGGGACTCTGGCTTAAGAAATGGATGTTTCTTTCCACCACACAGTGGCTCACGGCTGTCAGCAACTCCAATCCTTCTCCTCCTGACCTCTGGGGCACCAGGTACAAATGTATATAAATCATATACATAAATAAATCTAAAACAGCTTTTATGAAGAAATAAAATGTTTATTACTTAAAAGCAATGTAAGAGGCTGAAGAGACCATGAGTGGTTAAGAGCTCCGCTCTTATGGATGACCTGGCCCCAGCTCCCTACACCCTTAGGCAGCTAACAACTGTCTCCAACTCCACTTTCAGAGAATCTGATGTTCTCGTCTGGCCTCCTTGGGCATTGCATGCATGTGGCTCACAGACATGCATGCAGGCAAACACCCACGTGCTTAAAATAATAAAAGGTGCCAGGTGTGGTGGAGCGCGCCTTTGATTCCCGGCACCCAGGAGGCAGAGGCAGGCAGATCTCTACGATTTCGAGGCCAACCTGGTATTCGTAACAGCCAGGGCTCTGTCACACAGAGAAACCCTGTTTCCAAAAAACAAAAGGGGCATGGTGTGAGCGTGTATGGGGTAATGTAAACCAGCCACAAGGCAATATAACAACAAAATAGTAGACAGGGGTGTGAGTCAGTTAATAGAATACTTCCCTAACAACACGTAAGGCATAAGAGTGGCACACGCTGGCACTCCTGGTGTTCAGGAAGCAGCGGCAGGTAGACCAGAGCTCAAGTGCACTCTCACCTGCACAGCACGGTCACCTTGAGCTACAAGAGACACAGTCTCAAAAAGAAACAATAGCTAAAATCCACTGTTGACATTACTGACTTAAACCACAGCTGTGTTACACTAAGAATTGACAGTAGTGAAGTGTGTTTAGTTTTAAATCTTTGTTTTCCCTAACTTGAAATGATTTATAAAGACTTTGACTGATAAATTTAAAACCAGGCAAGTTACAAGTTACTGGGAGAAGGACTAAGGCAAAAGAAGAATGCCACGGAAGACAGCTATCTTCTTGCAGTATAATCTATGCAGTACCACCTAACCATGGATATAGTTCAATTAACAACTTCTAAAAAATCAAACACTAAGACAGCATTTGGAATTCACTATCTGTTCAAAGTTCAAAATAAATATGGCATTATTTAGACCAAACATTTCATTTTAAGTAGTTAGAAATTACAGTACTAGCCAAGTATTTTTATTTTAAAATTTATTTTTTGTGTATGAGTGTTTGGCTGAATGGGTATGTGCATCCTGGTACCCACAAAGGTCAGAAGAGGTCCTCAGAGCTCCTGGAAATGGTGATGTTGTGAGTCTCCATGCCAACGCTGGGAACCAAACCAGGGTCTCTGCAAAAGCAGCCACTGCTCTTAACTACTGAGTCATCTCTGTAGCACCTCTAATGAAGCACTTTGAATGGAAATGGTCACTTCTGACTTCCTATAAACTGTTGTAATAGTGCATGAGATGAAGAAACCAACTGTTAAGTAAATTATGAACGCAGACAACACAGAGAGACTTGTGGAAGATATGCAGACATCTAATTGGGCTAAAGATTAAACTATGAAAATGAAATTACAATAAGAAACGATGAAAATTATGTGTTTGGAAATTTAGTCTTTACTAACTGCAACAGTAAATAAAGAAGGGTGGGGCTGGAAAGACGTCTGCTCTTCCAGAGGACCTGGATTCAGTTCTCAGCACCCACATGGCAGCTCAAAAATGTCTGTAACACCCTCGCCAGAATGTGGTGTCACTTGACTTTTTGATCTTAGCCATTCTGATGGGTGAAAGATGGAATCTCAGAGTCGTTTTGATTTACATTTCTCTGATGACTAAAGACGTTGAGCATTTCTTTAGGTGTTTCTCAGCCATTCGATATTCCTCTATTGAGAATTCTGTTTAAATCTGAGCCCCATTTCTTAATTGGGTTATTTGCTTTGGTGGTGTTTAATTTCCTGAGTTCTTTATATATTTTGGATATCAGACCTTTGTCAGATGTAGGGTTGGTGAAGATCTTTTCCCAGTCTGTAAGCTGTCTCTTTGTTCTGTTGACAGTGTCTCCTGCCTTACAGAAGCTTCTCAGCTTCATGAGGCCCCATTTATTAATTGTTGGCCTTAAGGCCTGGGCTGTTGGTGTTCTGTTCAGGAAGTTGTCTCCTATGCCTATGTGTTCCAGGTTTTTTCCCACTTTTTCTTCTAACTGATTTAGTGTCTCTGGTTTTATGTTGAGGTCTTTAATCCACTTGGACTTGAGTTTTGTGCATGGTGACAAATATGGGTCTAATTGCATTTTTCTACATGTAGACATCCAGTTAGACCAGCACCGTTTATTGAACATTCTATCCTTTTTCTATTGAATAGATTTGGCTTCTTTGTCAAAAATCAAGTGACCATGTGTGTGTGGATTCATTTCTGGGTCTTTGATTTGATTCCATTGATCAACCAGCCTATTGCTGTGCCAGTACCATGCTGTTTTAATTACTGTTGCTCTATAGTACAGCTTGAGATCGGGTATGGAGATTCCTCCTGAGGATCTTTATTTATATAGGATTGTTTTAGCTATTCTGAGTTCTTTGTTTTTCCATATGAAGTTGAGAATTGATCTTTCAATGTCTTTAAAATATTGTATACGTATTTTGATAGGGATTGCATTGAATCTATAAATTGCTTTTGGTAAGATGGCCATTTTTACTATGTTAATGAACATGGGAGATCCTTCTATCTTCTGATGTCATCTTCAATCTCTTTTTTCAGAGATTTAGAGTTTTTTTTTCAAACAAGTCCTTGACTTGCTTGGTTAGAGTTTCTCCTAGATATTTTATATTGTTTGTGGCTATCGCGAAGGGTGTAGTTTTCCTAATTTCTTTCTCTGCATGACTGTTATTTGTATATAGGAAGGCAACTGACTTTTTTGAGTTAATTTTGTATCCAGCCAATTTGCTGAAGGTGTTTATCAGCTGTAGGAGTTCTCTGGTGGAATTCTGGGGGTCACTTATGTACACTATCATATCTTATGCAAATAGGGATAATTTGACTTCCTCCTTTCCCATTTGGGATCCCCTTGGTCTCCTTTTGTTGTCCTATTACTCTGGCTAGAACTTCAATAACTATATTGAAGAGATATGGGGAAAGTGGGCAGCCTTGTCTGGTCCCTGATTTTAGAGGAATTTCCTTGAGTATCTCTCCATTTAATTTGATGCTGACCCCCAACACCTGGATGAAGATGTGTGTTTCTCTGTTGTACATTGCCTCTGCTGTTTCTACAGTACCCTCTTGACAAGTCCTTGCACAGCCCACACTCAAGTAGTGCAAAGCCATGTCCCCTGTCTGAGAGAAACATCTACACATGCTAACTGGCATAGTCTACACTGGAGCTGTGGGGCAGTCACTCTTCTGTTTAGATCTTTCTCTCTCTCTCACTCTTCAGACACACACACACACACACACACACAGTAAATTTTTAATGATTTATTGTATATGCATTGTTGTTGCTCTGCCTGTCTGTACACCTGTGTGAAGGTGTCTGATCCCCTGGAACTGTTGTTACTGGCAGATGTGAGTTGCGACTTGGGTGTGGGGAAGAACAGCGGTGGTGGAGCCATCTCTCCAAGCCCCTCTTCAGAGATCTTAACTAGAAATGTATCAACCCTTTCAGAAAAGTAAACAACACAACACATGACCTTGAGAAGAGAAACCAACATTGGGCCCCGCCTGCAAGGTAAGCTCTGGGGAAAGAGGCCCTGGTGCCCTCACTTCAGTACACTGAGAACACATCAGAGCAGTCTTTCTTCTTCCTACAGCATGGGCAATGTTAGAACGCAGCACAGAGCCTGTGAGGACAGCTCCAGGCTCTTCTCTGCAGCACTTCCTGCTGGTTAGTAGGAGAGCCTACTGCTATGTTGCAAGCACTGGACCGAGAAGTTACATGCAAGACACTGTTCTGGCTCAGTAAGCAAGTCAATCTCTTCTTAAGCCAACAGATTGTTAATTGCAGATTTAGTGTTGTTTTTCCCCAAAGGGACACATTTTTCCACTTCTCAACTAGTTCTTTACCAACAGGTTAAGGACATAGATATTTTATGGATAAGATCTTACCACCAGTTAAGCAGGCATTTGTAAACAGTGCCAAAGAGGCATTGAGTTCCAGTACAACTAAGAGTGGTGCCTAGCCTAATCCTTGGCACATGGCAGTGCTGAGGCATTTGCTGAATGACGAACAAATGAGTTCCAAGAAGCAGAGGGACACGCAGCTGTCTACACTGGCATGTCGTACTCAAATGGCACTGGGTCAATTTCTAGTGCCTGCCATGCTATGCCTAATGTCTTTCTTCAGCAAAAGTGGGAACATTTTCTCAAATAAATCCAGCAGGTAAACTATGAAAGTATTGCATATTAGTATCATTTAATGTTAGAACAGCATTGCACTGGGTGTTCAATAAATGTTTGCTTAGTTACTTCAAGAATTCCTTAAATAGAAGATAAAATAGGTTAGGATAGAACCCATGAAGAACTTTAAGAAAGTTTAATCAAGCACAAACAGAAGTTTTTGGAGTCATTTCAAACATTACTACACAATTGTATACAAAAGGAGATTCTTTGCACATGGAAAGCACAGAGCTCAATGTTTTGCTGAGTGTAAAAAACGAAGAAACACAGGGAATCCACTCTGAGCGTCCAGGCAGGTACTAGTAACGGCAGATTTCTGGTGGATGGCTGAGCCCCAGGAGTCATTTCAACGTCACAGCCCAGCACAGGAACATGGCCCAATGTTCACTACCACCAAGCAGGAAAGTGGGGTAATTTAGGATCAGTAAATTAAGTTCTCTTTTTCTTTTTAAGTTCTTTTCTTAATGTGTATACATTTTGTACAGCTAGAAAAGGTCAAGTTTTCTAAAATTTGAAAGTATCTACAGAAGCATTCCTTTGAAGTCATCACCTCAGCAGAGTTAACCTGAAGACAAACAGTGTCAAGGACAGCCCCCTGCCGGCGTGAAGGGACAGTAGTTCTACTTGACTCTGAGCTCCATATGCACTTAAGAGAATACTTCTGAATTAAGAACAAGGCGCACTTGGTTTCTCCTGCTCATTTTTTCAGGCTTTTGAGATTTAAACTTTATCTCCATAGATTTGTTGGGTTTCATATTTTAATGCTGCTCATTTTCTGTTAAAAACAAATGTTGATATTTAAATTTAATCTGAATGTACTAGTAAAATTGAGAATTCTGATATAATTATTGTTTTTAAGACACATACTACATAGCAAAATTATGCCAAATTCACGACCATTTTACTTTGTGGGCAGTTATACCTAAATGGTATTTTGAAAACTGGAGTCATGGCTTATAGGAAAAGAAAGCAAGCCCTTCATACTTTGGTTTAAGGCAGAGTTCCATTCACACTGAAAGGCGCCTCTGACTTGCACACGCAGAGCTTAAAGCACATACTTCCCCAAAGGCATTCCCACTGTATGTGTACTGCGCACTGCACGCAGTGACTGCAGTGGACTATGAGCCCCACACGCTGCTCTTTCTTTCTGGGCTTATGTCACAAATACTATATAGATTTTATTCACTATTTCTGCTTTCATTCAAGTACTAGTTTTATGTTTTAAAAGTATCTATAGAAATAACTGTGCCCTAAATGTTAACTGTACAAAATGCCTACAGGCCGACAGCTGTGTAATATATTAGTATACAAAACGTTTTAACCAATTAAAAAAAGGTCAGATTATGAAATATTTTGGCAGCGGAGGAATTTTTACACGCCCCAGATCTGCCCGAAGACTGTCTTGTAGTAGCCGGGGCAAATTTTGTGTCCCTCTTTCTCTGTTTCTCTGCAGTGCTTCTAAGTATAGTGACAGCCGCGTGAGGTTTTCCTAGCGTCAGCACAAGCTCGGGGAGAATCTGGGAAATGTAAGTGGAAACATGAGACACCGCTTTATTTGGCAGTACTTTAAAAAAAAAAAAAAAAAAAAAAAAGCAGGACAAATGGCAAAGTGGTGTTGGGACCACAGGAAGAACAATCAATAGGCAGAAAGCAAGATGCAAGCTTCCTCGGCCTTTAGATCGACAATCGACAGCTGAGAGACTATTTTTTGCTATGGTTGACTAAATATGGTCAGGGAAGAGAGAGGGACAAGAGAGACTGCTTGCCTGGGAGTGCATGTTTCAAATGCTTAGCTGCCTATAAAGCTCTAACAGCCTAGGCTGTGGTCACAGAGGGAAGGATATAAGGTGGCCTCTGTGGTGACTCTGGAAGTCCTGACCTCGCCTGCAGACTTACCTCTGGATATGACAAGGCAGCTGCTTTCCAGATCTACCATTTACCCTGGAAACGCAAACTCCTGTTTCCCCAAAAGAATCTCAAAGCAAGAAAGACGCAGACTATTTCCTGAGGCATCAGAAGAACCTAATATACTCTGGCGGGCACAGGAAACAGGGTGAATGTTTATAGCTACTTGGAAGAGTGTAAGGTGTGTTTGGGGTTTTGTTTGCTGGGGTTTTTGTTTGTCTATTTGTTGATTGGTTGGTTTGCTTGTTTGTTTGTATCTATCTTAGATTATATAATTAACTTCCTCTGTAACTTTTTCCCTCTTGTGAATCATTTCATCTAACAAATTAACTAGGTACATTTTCTTTGCTACTGTAGCAATCTTTCCCCACTACTTAACTTTCTCTACATATCTATGCAATAACTGATACACTACACTCCAAATCATATGACCAATGTTGATTCAACTTTAGGGCATGTACGTGTGTGTTTGTGTTTGTGTGTGTGTGTGTGTGTGTGTGTGTGTGTTGAGGAAGGGCAACTGTGTGTACTTTTTGTCTTTCACATTTATCTTAAAAGGCAAGGGTCTGTGCTCACGTATACCCCTTACTTCACCCAGTGCATAAAAAGAAGTACTGAGTCAGCAAGCGTGTGCCGGAGCAGTCCTGAGGCCATGACTGAAGAGACTCCCTCCGTCATTACCTCGCTTTCCCTGTCGTGCCGCAGGCGCTAAGCACACAGGTGACCAAGCACGAGGGTTGACTTGTAAGGATCCTTCGACTCTCTCGGTGTTTATCTGTGCCTGGGCATAGGCTGATTTCAAAGTGCAGATTGACAATTTAGTTTTCAAAATGCCATTGTCCAAACAGCATGCCAGGCAACTTCAAACTGTGCCATCCACCACAGGCATTACATTACTAACGATTTAGCCTTTATTGCTTGAGATCAAAGGATTGTTTCAATCGCTTCTCACTTCCTAACTCTGCATCCCCCGCCTCCAGAGTACAACGGCTTTTAAAAGCTGCTTCAAGACTTAGGTAAGCAGGAAACACGGCAGGTTACAAACGTTCCCAACCTACCCCGTGTACTGTTCAGGCCACAGGAATATGGATGACGGTGCAGGGTGCGATTCTCAGCTGCACTGCTGCCTGGGACCGTGCAAGAGCTGCAGGAGCTTCACAGGCTGTAGAAATTCTACTAACCTCCACCACCTCCAACATTCCCTTTTCTTTCTTTTTGTTTTTTGTTTATTTGGTTGTTTTTGTTTTTAGAAACAGGGTTTCTCTGTGTACCCTTGGTTGTCCTAGACTAGGCTCACAGCAATCTGTCTGCCTCTGCCTCCCTCCTGAGTGCTGGGATTAAAAGCATGCACCACCACAACTGGCTCAACACTTCCTTTTCTATACTTTCCCAAATCTCAGATTTTCTTGAAGTCTCCTTTTGAATTAGCCTTATAAATGCCATAGTGATTACTGGCTACTCACAAAAAAAAAAAAAAAAAAAAAAAAATTTTTTTTTCCTTTCTTGTACTAAAATATTCAAGATAAAACACAGACACTCAAACTAAAGTGCTTCTGTTTTTTTGAGAACTTTGGAAACGTCGTTATAGTACTTTTCCTTTATATTAACCATTTTTAAAAAAGTAATCTGTACAAACCAAATACATGTCTATTTGAATTTGCAATTCAATGCAAACAGAAACAGAAAATTCAAGAATAACAAGAAAACAAAGAACTTGCCAATTGATAGTGAGTTTTATCTGTTACTTTGAAAATAATTTTCCATTTAAAAACATTCATTCACACATGCAATGAAATGACCTAATTTTCAAAGCCTGTGTTAACTATAAAGTCAATTCTAGTTATAGTAATTTGTTCCTTCCAATAAATTTTAAGTAAAAGTATTTGATTTATAAAAGTAATTTAAAGCAAATTAATTATCATCTGTTTATAGGATCTAGAAGCAAATTATAAAGAAGAAAAAGGGCCTGTGGCTGAGAGAACAGTAAGCAGGCGCTGGCATTTCTGAGTATACTTAGGCTTCTGCACTTCTTGAAAAAGAACCGAGCGGGATTTCAAAGCATGGCAGGAACACTAAGTGGCATGAACGGGATCAGGTAAATCTCTTGTAAATTTCAGTCTCTGATAAGCTAATCTCTGCACGTAATCTATTACTACTGTTCCAGATCAGTAGTCAGAATGTTTTACTTATGAATGGGAAGCGGGCTGCTTCGTGTTTCCACAGCTAAAGGCTTAGCAGAGCCTACTCAGAGCACATACTTCTTTATGTACCCATATGAACATATGATGCTATGGAATGTAAAGAAGTATGTATTTTGGGTAGGCAATGGCCACCAAAAGGAGCTTTACTGCAGCTAAAGGAAACACTTTCCAGGAGGATGAGCTGCATATTCTGAATTAACCTACATCAAGTAAATGGCCATGGACAACACTAACATCCCATTCCAAAAGTGCCAGCCACTCAGGTGCAGACTAATACCACCGATACTATAATAAAAGAAAATGTTCTATGCAAGTGGATTCCAATTCTCATTTTAAAACATACTGTCCGCTATATTGTTTGAGTACTCACATGCTTAAAATTTGACTACTAGAAGGGAAATTGTATTGCTAGCACAAACAGTGAGACACAGATCAACCATATTCTATCTTCACAATCTGATCTTCATTTAAGTGCATCATATCTAACAAATCAGGACCAACAGATCTAACAAGAAAAATAAAGCAACAAAAAGTTGGTTTTACTCACATTTTAATAGCTATTCTTCACTTGTAGTAAAATTTATCACCTATTAAAATCAGAGGACTTTCTAAGGCAATCTTGTCAGTTTTATATTTTCATATCTGTCAGCTATAGAAGCCATAATTTTGAAAGACTATCTTTTAAGTAAAATTATGAAATAATTGGCCCTTCCTCTAGTTTGTCTTCATTCTAAATGCAGTTAATATTTAAAACATGATATAGAATGATAAAAATGACAAAATGCTGGGCCACAACTAAAAGTAAACAGGAAATAATAGTTTTAAAAAATTGTCAAATATTTAAAGTCTGTATTACGTTTGCTTATAGGAAATGGTATTATTCTGCTCATAATGAACTATGAACAACTATATTAGTTATTCCAAAGGTCTGAAAGGTTTTAATAATTCTTTAAAAACACATTTCAGCACTAAGAATTTCTGTTACAATCCTGAGAAAATATAAAACTGAAAACTGGTTCTGCTGCTTCCAAGTTTAGCTTAACATACCTAGGAGTGTTTTCAGTTACTCTGAAAGGTCACATCCAGCACTGAGATCAGCTGTCCCTTCTGAAGTGCGCACATGTTCAACTCTGGGCATCTGCTGACACTGCTGTAAGTCAGACATTTCAACTGTCTCCCTGACAGGGATGACAGATGCTGACATTATCAGACGCTGTACTATTTTTTCCCATGGCCTCTTCTTGCCCTGATATGGCCAGTACACGAAACTGAACTATCCAAAAGCACACTTGAGCAACTGGACTTGCTGAATGGCTGCCATGTAACTACTAAAAATAGAACCAGCCTAGTGCTATCTTCAGCACTTAAGTTCAGGCAACTGAATACCTGTCTCACTGTTAGGGAAATGATGGCAAGGATTCAATTACACTAATTTCACCAGCAGGACAATGACTACCAGCAAGCAGACGCAGAACACAGTAAATTATCTGCATATTGTCTGGGCTTGTTCTGTCTTTCTCCCAGGTTAGTTTGAAACACTAAATCAATATAGTATTTCACTTAGGGCTCTTAGTTTACAGACAAACTATAATTTATCAGACTTTTGTAAGTATGTTTCAGAAGACATCCTCTTCAGACAGGAAATCTACAGCAGAACCATACTGACAAGTACTTAGGGCTGTTAAGTATCACGGGCTAGATTTTAATACTCAAAATTCATGGTATTACCGTTCTTATAGATTTATACTCAAAATAGCAAAGAATTTAGTCACTGAAATAGATATATTTAAAAAGGTTAAATTATGACCCCAAGGTTAGAATGCCAACATAAGCAAAAGCAAAGAATGACATGATGTGTAATCTACTTATAAACTAAAGGGCAGAGGCGTTTCCTTAAGGTCATTCATATCTCTCCACTCCCTGTCAGCAACGTGCTTAGTCATCAAATATCACACTACAGTAGAAGCAGTGCAGAGATGTGTAGCTAACACGACTCTTTCTCAACTTCTAATTTATTATTTAAAAACCAGGCTTGTAGTGAGGCATGACGGGACACAGCTTTAATCGCAGTACTCAGAGACAGACAGATCTCTGTTTGAGGCCAGTCTGCTCTAAAAAGGAATTTCCAGGACAGGACTAGATAGAGAGACTCTATCTTAAAAAGAAAGAAAGAAAGAAAGAAAGAAAGAAAGAAAGAAAGAAAGAAA